>OY728127.1:339183959-340396641 GCA_963277665.1 Viscum album | reverse complement strand
GTTTTATTTCCCATTTGATGGAAGAGGAGATAGATGTAGGTTATTACATTAAAATCATAAAATCTTAGTATATGTTAGATAATTATTTTATTATATCAACATTATTGAAGAATATTTAAATGAGGTGGAAGAAGAAATAAAATAAAAATGCTCGGTTAAGAATGATGTCACTTCTTTGGAAAATCTCCTTAAGTTTACACAAAAAGCCTTATCAAGAGGGTTTCCTAATAAAAATAATTTTTATAGGATATGAGGAGGAAATTAATTAATGTAATTTGTTAGGTCTTGGTGTATCTAGAAATTTTTTGTAACTTTGAAGGGGATATGAGAGGTGTTCCCTATTATAAGTGGGGGAGAGGACACACTTGGAATTTTTGAAAAGAAAAATCTGTATCCATGTTATCTGGAAAAAAGGAAAAAATGGATAATTATAGAACATTATAGGATATAATGTTAAAATATGGCCATAAAATTGTATATGAACTATTTTTTATGTCATTTTACCCTTTATCTTTTAAGTTTGACACCCCAGTAAACTCGTTTTCACCTTAACCATTGTAGCTAATTTATATTGTTCCCACTATTAATTTTGACTAAAAATTAATTTAAAATTATTATATAAAATTATTTATTATAATTTAAATAATATAATCCATTTTTAAAAATTCCATTTATATAATTGGAAATTTTTTATTTAAAAATAAACCAACAGACGCGATGAAAACGTTGTTTTCCAAAAAAAATTATATATATAGAATATTTTGATGTAAAATATTGACATGAATTTGATTCAAAAGAACTAAATTTATTTAATAATAAAATTATTGAAGTAATTGTACTTTTAAAAAAATTATATAAGATTTATCTGTGTAATTTTTTAAACGAAATCGCATTTTTTAATAAAAATATGTATTTTTCACTATTCATTAAAAAATTACACTTTTTAGAAAATTTAAAAGAAAATAAAAAAAATTTAATTTTGACATGATATGTCCAAAAATGAAGTCAATTTTTTCAAATAAATTTATAAAATTTTAAAAATTTATTTTTATATTTTGTTCACAAAGATAAATAAAAATGATTTTTTGAGAAAAAAGTATTTTCGAAAGAGATAATGACCTTAATAAAAATTAAGTAATTATTTATTAATATATTTTAATTATCTAAAACTTTTATACTTTTAAAAATATAATTATTCCTATTCACACCACCAAATTTTAGCATCTAGGTTATAACAGTTATGTTTGAATAATAATATTTTTAATAGTATATCGTGTTTTGTTAAAATGTGGTTTTTCATGTAATGAAAGCTATCAAAGAAATTTTATTTCTTTGAAAAAATATTTCATAAAATTATAGGGCATTACATCGTTGTAACTTGTGAATCAAGGATTATTTTGGGGCCACTAAGGGCTGTTTGGGATGTTTCCACACTAGACAAGTCTCATGCTTTGGATGAGCAAGAGGAGACCTTCATAGCGTTTCCTACTCTTGTTGGAGAATTTGGGACATTTGTGGATCAATTTTGGTGAGCATGGAATGAAGGATTGGGTGTATTAGGGAGTCCCTGATTGGATGCCACTTTATGATATAACTTTACGGATCCTGGGATCCTTGAGTTTTGGTTTGTCCATAATGTGGGTTGTTGAGAGCTAATGGTGGCTGTTTTGTTGGATGTTGAGATCCAGGGGACTGAGGAGAGGCCCTGAGCATTGTTGGATAAGATTTTATTGGTACTTCTAGTTCATCTATTTGGAAAGTGGGTTTGAGAGTTTGATTGACCCATGTTCAGTTGGCCTTTGTCTGTATTGTTTGAGTAAGTTTCTATTTAGGAACATGGTTTGAGGGGGAGACACTTAGGATATCCTAGATCAATAATTATCCATGAGTTTTGATTTGGTTCTCTATTCTGATTTCTGACAGTGGTTAAATGATCTTAGGGAGCTAATGGGTGATCTGGATGAGTGAAACACCCATTTACTTGAGTGTGTTCCCTCCTAGAGTGGATTTAGGCTCACGAGGTACCAAGGAACTCCTGAAGTGGGTTATATATGATGTGCATGTTGTGTAACTCCCAACCCAATATATGTTGTTCACTACCAGGATTATATATTCATACCACCTACTGTTGGGTCCATATTTAGTGCTCGATTGGTTTTTCAGGACTTTTGAGACTGACAGGTTCTCTAGTTGTGTTGAACAAGATGTTCTTATCGCTAGTTTAGAAAATGGTATTAGATTCCTAGAGATTAATAGATATGATTTATCATGTGGATTTCCATGGTTACACCTAATGTAATGGAACTCATTCTTGTTTTAATTATATATATTGTAAATCCTATGTAAACATATTTGATGTTACTGATTTCATGTGGTGGGGCGAGCCACATGTTTTAAATCCTATGGCACAAACCATAGTGGGGTTAAATTTAACTCGATTGTTAGGCTAGAACTCATAGTTGGTTATTATCATTCTTTATATTTTTTTTCCAATTTACATTTATGTAGTTTATTTTATGCTAGTTGTTATTAGATTTTGGTTGGGATGGTCATATCATGTGTGAATTAACTTTTTATGATAGTAGATTATAGGTCCACTATTGGGGTGGCCTACTGAGATTTATTTCCCACCCCTATACATACACAATGGGATGTGTGTAGATATAATGTCTATGTTAAGGTTGGAGAAAAGGTTGTGTAGTGGATGTGGTTGAGGCCCTATGTTTCTTGATCATGTAGAGCCAATCATGTGGAGTTTTAGGATCCTGATGGTAAAACACGAGTGTCATGGAGACCGAGTATGTGGATTGGCTCAATGTTGTAAGTAGAGTTTACTATAATTTACTTTCATTTGGTTTATTTTGAGTATGTGGTGGATCTAGTAGACAACCAGATGTTGTATGTTCTTCATGATTTTGAGTATATATGATTATATAACACATTTAATTTATTATATCATGCTTATGTTTTAGTTTTTATTATGTGTACTCTAATGATCATCCCTATGTAATAGTTTTATTGTTTTATACTATTATTACACTCTTACTATAGGGTATAGTCTCCCCAATACATCTTTTAGACCCTCTCCACTGGTCAAAAATCTTTAGAATTCAGGGATGTGTCCTTGAGGACTTATGGTGAGCCATATCGGGTGACGTATCAGGTCAACCCAAAACAGTTCATTAAAAAATAACATCAAATGATGTTCTGCTATATGATTTGGGGAATTGTAGAGAGGTGGTCTAGAAATTTTTCAGAACTTATGATGGATATCGGACTGGTATGTCACGATCACCATTATTAATATGAATTCCAAGTGTCTAGTGAATAGGATTATTGTTCTTGTATTTTGTTTTTATGGTTGTGTGATTTCAACTACTGTGTTTCACTTTGGTTTGGGGATTTATTATTTATTCAGGATTTGAGTGATTTTCCTATGGGAAAGAGGCCAATGTTCATGCATCATTATTAGTACATGGGATTAACATAACATGTGCCTATCTATGGTGTTTTCAATGATTATGGAGGTTCAATTGTTTAATGTTTCTCCAATGACCTATATGCCCGCATGGCCCAAAGGCCTTCATTTTTATTGATTTTTGATAACCCCCTTTTAAAGGGATGAGGGGGAACCCTTACAAGGCCCGTAGGATTAGTGATTACATAGCCCATAGGCTTAAGAGACTTTACATGGCCCGAAGGTCTTAGAGAATTCAACTAGACTATAATTACAAGGAACTTCCCCTCCCAAGCTTCTGCATCGTGATGGTAGCTCTCCTCCTTCACATGGAAATTTGGCTAAGATTCCTGTGTAAGCATATGTTGGTCCCAATGGTGTAGCCATACCCTCTCATTCTTCAAAATCCATTAGTTATTCTTTGGTGAGCACGCCTTCTCTGAATCCTCCTCTAGGGCTGATCCTTTTTTGTAGAGTCTGTCTAGGGAAACTGCATGTGGCCTGAAGGCCTTGAGGTGTCCCGAAGGCCTTAAAGGTGACCCAAAAGCCCTACTGACCCGAAGTCCTGGGTGGCCCAAAGGCCTTAAGGACGCCAATCCCAAACCGGTGGCCCAAGGTGAATAGTTCCAGCTGCTATAGTACCAAACAGCACCTGCTACAATACCTACTACAGTGTTGTACAGTGTACAATACTGATACAGTACCTGCTACAGTACTTCTACAGTACCCGAAAATATGTCTCCTCCTGGTTTTGAACCTGGGTCTCATGGATGAACTAAAGGATACCTCACCAACTGGGCTGAGACTCATGTGCAAACCAAACTCCAATGACCCATATGGTGTGTCCAATATAGATATTTAGTGTCATTCTTATCAACCAAACCATATAGAGTCCCTTGTGGATTAGTAAGTGATCTAAGCACCCTTTTTGTGTCTCCATAAGGGAAATTATTTCTAAGAGATATTTCAATTGGGTCTGACTTCCCTAAGGTGTTGGTTTCCCTGAAGTCCTAGGTTCATGTTTCTTGAGAGGGAACTATTCTTACCATGTGTTTAATGAAGGGTTTGTAGTGGGGCCCATGTGTATGCTATCATGGATGACTTGGATGGGCATGGTTGTACTTTCTTGGTGGGACTATTGAGGCCTTCTATCGACATGATGTGATTTTTAATGGGATTAAAGGTATTTGAGAAGTGGAGAACTGGGTTTTCTCCATTTATAATGGTTTTATTGAAAGGGCGTGTTAGGTCGAATACACTCCCTTGCTCGTTTTGGTGAAACCATGGGTAGCACAATGGGAGAATAGTTGGGTGCTCATTATGTTGGATCGATTCCTCAGTAGAGGATAGTCATTTGGTAGATAATAGAATGAGTAATAAGCCTTGTTTTTTTAAGAAAAGTGTTTAGGGTTCTCTCATTTGTTGGAACCATCCTACATGAGGAGCATGGTTAACAGTTTTAGCTGTGTTGTCCTAGTTTCATTAGGACTTTTCCCATGTTAGAACAAGATTTATTTCACTTTTGAGATAATTTTAAGGAAATCCTTATAGTGGGGAGCACAATATAGGCTACTGGTGTTCGTTAGCCTCATTTAAGTGGTTTATTGAGCACATAAGTTGATGTTCTCGGTGGTCCAGGAATGAGTGATTTTTTTTTGTATTAGATCTTCATGTGATTAGTTTGGTCATGTTTATCCATTATGTTTAGTGATTGATATAGTCTGGTCCATGTGGTTTTTCCATTTGGGAAGTGGAGTGATGATAGAAATACTCTTATGGTGTGAAGAATCAGATCAGACATAGTTAAATGTCTCATATGTTAGGAGAGATTTGTTAATTCTATAAGACTTGTGCACATGAGCCTCAGCCCAGTTGGTGAGGACTTATTAAGTGCATCCAGGAGACCCGGGATCAAATCCAGAAAGAGGATAATTTTTAGGGTAGTGTAGCAATAATGTAGCAGTACTGTAGTAGGTGTTGTAGCAGGTATTATAGCAGTACTTTAGCAGGTATTGTAGCGGAAACTATAACAGGCACTGTTTGGCACTATAACAGCCGGGAATATTCCCTTATTTGGGCCTTCGGGCCACCGATTTGGTCCCTAAGTCCTTTAAGACCTTCGGTCCACCCAGGCCTTCGGGTTAGTAAGGCCTTCGGGCCGCCTCAAGGCCTTCAGGCCACCTTAAGTGCAGATGCAAACTAGAAAACCTACAAGGAACAAGCTTTAGAAGGAGGATGAGAAAAGAGATTTCACCATAGCAGAAGTTAAATGGATTTCAAGAATGAGAGGGTATGACACCTGCCATCGGGACAAGCCTGTGCATGCACGGGAAAGCCTAGCCGAACAACCATGTGAAGGTGGAGAGCTGATTTCATGATGAAGATGCTGGGGAGGAGCAGTTCCAAGTAGTTAGTCTGGGTTGTATATAATGTCTGAAGCCTATGGGAAATGAATTCTTATAAGGTCTATGGGCCATGTAATACTTACGCCTATGGGCCTTGTAATGGTTCCACCTCATCCCTTGAAAGGTGGATTATCAAAATCAATAAAAACAATGAAGGCCTTCGGGCCATTAGTTGGATGGATAAGACTTGTCATCGAATAGTTGAGATAACATCGGCTACACCAGTTCTTGAGTGGTATAATGGTTTCTAGTTAACCACTGAATCTTCTTAGGGTTGAGAAGCATTTTTAGTGGGGGTTTTGTGATGCCACATGTTGCCACAATTAGTGAACATCAGGGGAAATTTTAAATTTTAGGTCTTGGAATACTTCCAAGGGTAAAATGGTTATTTATCTTGTAATATGATCTTGGATAATTTTTCCATCCACTCTATTGGTCCCAGAATTGTGTATTTACCTTTTGATAGGAGTTTATTGGATATCTGATCCATTATATTTTTCACAAATTATTTAATATTTAATTAATTAATTACGAATTTATTCAAAATTTTCAATCCGTGTAATATTTTTAATGGATCATTGGATTGGGAATATGTCTTTTTGGTTGTGTTCAGAATGGGGATTATTTCTTAAGTGCTTTTCATGGGTTCCATGGTCGGAACTGGGGTCATGTCCCTTTAATTTTCCTTTTATTTAGATTTTTCTTCCATTTTTTTATTTTTATTTTCCCCTTTTATTCCCAATAGCTTCTCATGCACACCCCCTTGGGACCCTATGTCAGATAGTTAAGAGGGGGGGAGTGAAAAGGGAGGTTTAAAAGTAATCACCACTTGGGGATCTCTTCTATAGGTATATCAATGCTTGGAGAGTATGTGTCACATATCCGGTATGAAGCTACAGTAGTTTACACCAAGAGGTAGGAATGTTCTATGTTTTTCACCATAAATATCCATAGTTTATGTTTTTGAAGTTTTATTTCATAAAATGGGTTCTTGGGGACCGTGTAAGGTTTGATTTAGGATTAATTTTGGAGAAAAAAGGTTTTTAGAAAATTTTTAGGGTTTTCTATTCATGAATACTCATGTACACAACAAGTAGTTTAGAGAACAATTTAATTGTTTTCTTACTATTTAGATAATATGTATTTTTTGGACTAAATTTTGTGTACTAGGGGTACACACCGTGTATTGGTGACTCATGGTGTTTCAAGGACACATGTCTTTGTAGGGTACAAAGAAAAAACCTGTGCAAAGAACATGGTCAGTGGTTGTGTATTGTGCATGGAAAGACCATGTGTGAGTGATACAAGGCTAGGTACATAGGTAGGGTACCCTTGTGGGGTACACACCATGTAACTAGTGGTACATACTTTTTTTCTTTCATTTTACATGCTGATTGAGCTGAGGTAAATGGGACGGTGCACTAGGAAACTATATGTTGAGTGTCCTATGGATCATAGATAGGGAGGAGATTTTAGGTTACATGTCTTTTAACTAAAGTACACATTGTTTACTTTTCCTTGGACATTATTTCCTATTTTTTACTTTGGAATCCAAATTGGACCTAATAGTAGTCCATTATAAGCTTTTTTCACATAGATCATGATATCATAATTCATTTAGTGTTTATAGTCCATTTGGATGGTGTTTTGGAATGTGATTTTTTTGGAGGATTTCATTGAGGTTTGGTTTTGGAATCCTCTCAGGGTTTGGTTGTGAGTTACGAGGAATGGGTGAGTGTTGTGGGATTGTTAGATGGAATGAATTGTGAATTCCAGGATGGTTTGGTTTGAGGTTATTTCAAATATATACCAAAATTTATTCTTTATTAGAATCTACGAGGAGATATTGGTATATTTCTAGTCATCAGGACTAGTTACTAAAGGATAGTGTAGTGGGGTTTAGCTCCTGGATTTGAGGACAAGAGCTATTAGAGCCTTAATTTTGGGTTGAAACCTTTGGATGGTGGTTAAAACTGGGTTACCTTGAGCTGTTGATAAGGGCCTGAGGGACCTATTTTGAATTACCATGTGGGTGAGTTCGTACCCATGGATGGGTTCTTTGTTGAGAAGGTCGACTGATGTTTTCTTATGTGGGATTTTCCCAAATATTTTTTTTATGTTGAGAACCCCTTATAGAGGGTCTCATAGGTTTGATATAGTCATGAGGAGTTTTAAGAATCAATGGTAGAAATGTTTTTCATTTGGACGCACTTGTGGGAACACATTTATCGAGGATTAGTTGGATACCACATAGGTCTATTTGGGATGTTTCTAGATTAGGTGTGTCTCGTGATTTGGATAAACTAAAGTTACCCCTTATAGGGTATCTGACTCCTAATGTGGCCTTTTGGTATTATGGTGGATCTCTTTTGATGGGAATAGATCAAGATATTGGGTGTATTAGGGGAGTACCAAGTTATACATTGAATTATATTGTGATTATAAAGATTTTGGGAGCACCGAGTTTTGGTTTGGCCTCATCGTGGGTCATTGAGAATCTGTGGTGGCTATTTTATAGGATGATGAGTTCTAGAGGATTGTGGAGATACCATGTGCTTTGTTGGCAAAGATTTTATCAATGCTTTCTAGTTTAGGTTCAATAGTTTTTTCAAACTAGATGTTCTTATTGCTAGTTCAGATCATTCTATTAGAGTCCTAAAGCCTGTTAGATGTGATTTTTCATGTGGAAACTTATAATTATGCCCTAGGATCCCAAAATAATTCTTTTTGTGTTTATATGTCTTAGAGGTCCTTTGTAATTCTAGAGGATACACCTGATGTTGTGTGGTGGAGTGAAGCATGTGTTATAAATCCTCCAGCATGGATGATAATAGATGAATATTTACATCATGTGTTAGGCTAGAACCTGTGGTTGAATATTTTATTTTTTTATATATTCTCCTTTTATTTTTTAATATTTTTGTTTTATTCCATATTTTTTTAGCACTTGGATAGTATAGGTATATCATGTGTGCATTCACTTGTTTTAAAAAATGATTATAGGTCTACTATTAAGAGTGGCCTAATGAGATTTATTTCACACCCCCTGTACATGAACCTTGGTGTGCATGAAGAACTGATGTCTGCATTAAGGTTAGATAACTATTTTCACAATGGATGGGGACAAGGCCCAATGTTTCATGATCGAGTGAAGCCCCTCATTTGGAGTCTCATGATAGGGCTGGTTTAGCTCGAGAGTTATGGGGACCTGGTATGTGGTTTGGATTTGTGATGGTAGTAAAGTCTATTGTAGATTAATTTTACATTATTTATTTTTTATATGTGTTTAGACTAGTGAATGGCCACTTTTTGTATGTCCCACATGATTTTGAGTGTTTATGACTATATTTCACATTTCATTTTTTATAGAATTCTTTTTTTTCAGTTATTCATTAAGTGTACTTTGATGTTCATCCTTGTGTATCAATTTGATTATTTTATGTTGTTATTTCACTCTAACCAGAGGTTATAGTGTATACAATACATCTTTTAGACCCTTTCCACTAGTCAGAAGCCTCTAGAGTTCAGGGAGGCATGTTTGAGGCCTTGTGGTGAGCAAGACCAGGTGACATTTCAGGTTAACCTGGGATGGTTTTTTAATGTATATATGTATGTACATACATACATATGTTGGTATGTACATATATATGTACATATGTATGTACATATGTATGTAAGTTTGTACGTATTCATTCATGCATGAATGTATGTATGTATGTGTGTGTGTGTGTGTGTGTGTGTGTGTGTGTGTGTATGTTTTTATGTATGTATGTATGTATGTATGTATGTATGTATGTATGTATGTATGTATGTATGTATTTAGGTATGTATATATGTATGTATGTATGTATGTATGTATGTATGTATGTATGTATGTATGTATGTATGTATGTTTGTGTGTGTGTGTGTGTGTAGGTATGTTTGTGCTGTCTGTTTGGGATGGATTCTTTGTCGTGTGATGTATCTATTTTTCCTTATAGTTTTGATATATCTTTTTTGGCATTGATTTATTGATTTTTGCATGTTGTGTTATTTTATATATAAGGTTACTCTATCTAAAAAGTAAGTATGGGAATTTCATTTGTTCTAGGAGGGTTATACCTTGGGTTGAGTATATAATCCTAGGAGAACTTTTGTGTGATCCAATAGACTGGTTGGGACCACTCTTCAACTTTCCAATGGTTTTATTCACTTTTGAGATATCGCCTCATAGATGTTTGATAGGACCGCTAGCTGAGGTAGGACATGATGCTCCCATACCACAACTTGTGGTGTTGGAGGATGTACCCCATCACGCTCCTATACCATCACAAGTAATTCTGGTTACAAATTTTATTCAACTTAGGATCTTTTGGATTATTCCTGTCCAAGGAAGAACTATTTAGAAGACCACGACAGACCATACTCATGATTTACAACTCCATAATCCTTTGGAATTTCGATGTACTAGTGGCCTTCTAGATATAGAGGATTGGATGAAATTTATTTAGAGTATTTTCAATCATTCCATACTACTGAGGAGGGGTGAGTAATTCATGATACCTTCATGTTCCAAGGACCCACCAAGGGATGGAAGATTGACATGAGTCAAGATGGAAGATGGTAGGGTCATACTTTAGAGACCTTTAAGGAGTTGTTTCTTGAGTAACACCTTCCCAGAAATATCATGTTAGAGTGTGCCTAGGAATAAAGTGAGTTAAGGAAGGCTTCTATGACTATCTCTTCATATTCTTCCTAGTTTATGTTGTTACTTATCTTTGCTCATTTATTGTCTAGGAGTGATGTGAAAAAGGCTACTAAGTTTTATATAGGCCTTTTACTAGAGCTTATATATCAATTTAGGGGATTTGATTTGATGACATACACAAAGGTGCTTTATAAGGCTCAGACCTTTGAGAAGAGACTAGATGAGGGTAAGACAATAGTTTTACTCTAGGCCCATTATGGGCTAATGACTGAGATTTCACTCACCACTATTGTGGTTTATTCTAATTGTAGAAAAAGAATGGAGAACTAGGAGCAGTACAATATATGATAGTTACAGCTGAGTAGATTCTATTTAGAAGCATCTTTATAGTGAATGAGGTTTTCATGACCCTCTCTCTCTAAAGGTACCCCTCATAGACCCGTAATGAATGAACATAGAAAATGACCCCTGAGTCCCACCTCTAGTTTCCCTGGGTTGGTGAATTGGTATAAAAATCTCACAAATGGGATGCATTACCCTCTATAATATAAGATTAAGATATGGGATGTCAATGATCAATCAACTCCCTAACCTAACATAAGATAATGAAAACAAAAATCATCCCATAATTCATGTATTAATGAAACATATACATAATAAATTCTCCAAATAAAATACCTTGAAGGAATGCTAAGGCAGTGACACAAAAACATTTCTAAAGACCAAGATTCAAATGTCCATCATAGTCTATAAATTCCTCTTATAAAATAGAAATTAGTTTGTATATACATAGGTTTAACATACAAGTATACTAAGTTGGATACCCAAATTCTCTTATGCACATGTGAAAAGGGCATACTAATGCACTAGTGAGAAAACAACATAACCAATAGTACCTACATAGATCAACTAACCAAGGCCAAACTCACCATTTCATGCTCACCAAATAATGTATCCATGTATAATAACATAATAATAACCATATTGATTAGGGTACCATGCACCACTTTCCCACTAATTTTCCAATCTCACACCACAATGTTGTGCATCCTATCGCTTCTATCACTTCTATATAACATCACATCACATATCTCCTATAGGAACATCATCCATCACATCACATCACATCACAACCAAACCACATACACTTGTTCCATTAGAATACATACTTCTCACAAACACCTATTCTATCAAATCACTTCATAACTATAACAATAGGGTATCATGAACATGAAGGACATGAATCTTGTACTCTCCACCTACCATGAATGAATCCCACCATAATCCTTCTCATCACACCTCATCACTTCATACCTCTCCCACAGATACCTCAAAATCAACATTGGATCATGAAAGTTAGTTTTTTTACTTTTAGATATCACATCCCTGACATGTTAGTATCTCCTGGAAGAGAGAGCGGGAAAGAGTGGGTAGTCAGCCATCCATCCTCGCCATCGGTATGTTGGAAAAAATACCCCCATATAAATATTTTTGTGTCAGTACAATGTGATCAACATTAGTGGGGACCATATATAAATCACAAGGAAATATAATGTATATAATATCATAGAACACAATACCAACCTATGGGTTCACAACAAGGCACCAACCAACTCACAACATCACTACTCACTTCAAAACACTACAACATTCACTACCTCCACAAATTGCACAACCCCGCACAATAGGCCATATGAAACATTCCAAAACCCCCTTCAAATTAATCCCTTTTCTATATTTCAAATTACCAACCAATTTTATTTATTTACCCCTACATTATTCATCCCATTTAATTTCACATTGAGAAAAAAAACTATTAAATCCATATTTCCCATTTTAGTCTGTTCATTATCCATTCAACCCATTAACCAAAACATCCTATATCATTTCAAGAAAATATTAACCAATTCCATCACTACATGGGGAACCAAAATATCACAACAAGACATAAAAAAACTAATCATCCTAATTAATCTAACCATCCCCATAGAAACACCATTCATAGCCCCCTCCACTCCCCCCTTACCAAAACCACATGAAAACCACTTTTCCATCACAACTGCCCCATAGAAAATCCACACAAATCATCACATAACTACCCCACATAAAAACTTCACTTCATCACCCCATAGAAAAAACACCAAAACACATCTACCCAACATCACGATCACACATCACATCACTTTTCACAACAAAACATATAACAACTTTCAGATTAGCAAGGGGTTGATCATCAAT
Source organism: Viscum album (assembly GCA_963277665.1). Classification (NCBI taxonomy): domain Eukaryota; kingdom Viridiplantae; phylum Streptophyta; class Magnoliopsida; order Santalales; family Viscaceae; genus Viscum; species Viscum album. The sequence continues at coordinate 340,383,854 of OY728127.1, read as the reverse complement.
TCCAGTTTTTATTTTTTGGGTCATTATAACACAACCATGAATCTATAGGGTAAACCATTTATTTAACAAGATATAACTAATTAGCCTATTAAATTTAAAGCTATTTCAATAAACACACCAAACAAGGTTCCATAACACATGTCAAATCAGAACAAACAATTCCCCCAACAACCATAATTTTTATTGGGGAATTTACCATGTATACTCACAATATCAATAACATCAAATTTGAAAAAACATGTGAATCATTACACTATCATTTTATTTTATATTAATAATTTCATTGTATTTATTAGGATAGTGGAAATCATATTACTATATATAAACTTGAGTAAAACCCCTTCTTTATGATACATAAGATGAGAAATGAGGGACCCCATTCCATAAATATAGATTTACAATTAGTTATGAAATGTTGAAATATGATCAAGGCCACCACCAAGAACCATAATAAAGAATAACACCTTACCATCCTAGAACACAAAAACCACATAATTATCCCATAAAAACAACACAAAAACCAGTTATTTTCATTTTACATCAACCTCCATGGACAATAGAACATTATAATACTTGGAAAAAGGAATGGAGGAACTAACTTAAACCACCATGGAACAATCCCCTAAGGTTGAGGTTGAAAATAAACTACACGGGGGATAAAAGTTCTCTTTTTGACACACTAGGGATTCCTAATAAATGAGAGAAAATATTGAATAATGGATTGGTTCAAGGGAATTGTGGAATTTATACACAACCTAAGAAACATAATCGCATGGTGAAGCTCATTGGACCATGCTTCCAAATAGCTAAAAACTGAAGGGACCAAGGTGCAACACCCCTCACAATATTGTAACCCTACCTGTCAAAGAGGCCTTTGAGATTCACAACTATTTACATGATATAGATCCTATAAAATAGGTGGTGACCATAGAGAATCCTAATCCACTAAGACAAAGACCCTCAGAAAAAAAGAAAAGGAAATTTTGATGCCCCATCACTATGGTTCAACTATGACAAATTTGGAAGAACCACTAAAATATCCACCATGGGCCACAATTCCATAGGTTGGGTCTTCATGCCGCAACCTCCATCTTCTATGAAGGGATATGTCATAGCCAAGGAATCATGGTGCATCTACCTATAAATTAGAAGTATCTCCAAAAACACATCGTCAGTCTCTCTACATTGTAGTCGGGTCCTCCACACTAAATAATCCACCCCTATGGCACAACTTAAGGATTTTCACCATAAGGCACCTCCCAATTTGATTTTTTTTGTAAACACCTCTCCTATACACTCAAACCCCTCAGGATCTTTTTTGTACAACTTTAACACTTGAATTACCATAATGTAACAATATAGGCATCATGTTCCATTACATAATATACATCCCAAACCATTCTCATCCTTGGAAATCAAAACCAACATGGAAGGAGAGAAAGGAAAGGTCCAAACAACCATCCAATGGGATACCTTTCAAGGATCTCATTTCATCCCAAATACAACCACATCACTAACCAAACACACCAAAACCAGCATAAAATGTTCACTAAACATCCCTCACAACCACTTAACCATGCTACTTTACTATATTCCCCAATAGGAACAAGATCATGCCATTTCATTCCAACCACAAACCTCATCCCTTATTTATAACCATATGAACAACAACCTCATCCCCAAAAAATCCTAATCCAATGATCACCACAACCACCACACAATGGAACCCACACAAAAAATTCAAGGAATACCATCTTCCATGTCAAGATACTATCCACTTTGGGCATCACTAACTCACTCAAAGAGTTTTAATCGGGTTAAAGAATAAGGCATCTCGATTATGATTTAGGTATCACCTTCCTGGTGTGAAGGAATTTTTATCACAAATCACATCACCAAGAAGAAACACATCTCATAAAACATCAATATCCAAACATCACATCATCAAAGAAATATAGTGAGAGTATAAACTCAACAAAAAACCCTAGGTACAGGGTGTGCATCTGCATCTCACACTCCCAAGTAATCTTATCCATTCAACTATGCCTCCACAACACACGAACCATTGGAATGGTCCATCATCATATCATATTCACCCAATGACACTAGATTTACACTTGCTGCAAAACTAACTTCATGTATTCCTCAATGTCCAACTCTCTCCAATCAATGAAATGGGAGTCATCATGAACATACCAATGGAGCTGAGAGATGTGGAAGATTTCATGAATTTGGTCAAGTCATAAAAAATTTCCAACCAATATTACACCTCAATAATATGTCCCAACACCTAGAAAGGTCCAACAAATAGGAGAAAATCTTGCTACCCTAGCAAAACTCTATCACCCATGTCTTGGAGAACCATTTAAGAACACTTAGTCCCCAAACTAGAACTCTAAGGGAATCCTCCTATGATTGGAAGAACACAACATCTAGTCCTAAAATAATTTCATCCTCTCATGAACAACCTAAACCTAATCTATCATGCTCTGCACTACATTAGGACCAAGAACTAATAACTTCCCAACCTCGGACCAACACAATGTAAAACAAGATGACCACCCATATAAAGCCTAAAATGGGGCCATAGTGATGGATAAGTGATATTTGTTATTATATAAAAGCTCAATTGAATTCAAGTGTTTCAAAAAATAATCATCAAAGTCCAATATACACACTTGCAAAATATCCACCATTGTATGGATAGTTTTCTTCATTTTCCCATCCAAGGGTGAATTTTTTTTCTGGCATAACTGAGTTCCAAAGGCATATTTCAATACCCTAAATAATAATATGGTAAAATGATCATCCAGATATAATAAAATGACCTTGGAACTACATGAAACCACACCACTTTATCCACATACCTCCTATCCAAAACCTCTATGGTTCCTGACTCCTTGATCACTAGGAAGTGGGTGGATTACGTCAAATAATACATGATTACCTAGATAGCATGAGAACCTCCCTGATCTTGGGGTAACCCCATGGAAAAATCCATTGATATGAAATCTTATGTTCACTCAGGAATATCTAAAGGACATAAAAAATCTCTAAGAATAAGTTTCTCATCCTTTACCTACTGGAAAACTAGACATTTGATCCATAAACTCTGTCACTGCCCACTTCATCTCGAACCACCAAAACTGCATCCTCAAGACACAATATATCTTAGAAACTCTTGGTTGTAATTCTAAAGTGATATATGAAACTCATGGAGTATTCCCTCATGCATCTCTACTAGAATAAATAGACTCCCCTAAAAAATCATACAGTTCTTTCCATTCTTCTAGAGCATCACTCTAAATATCATGGTCATGCATTACATCTTCCTCCATGTCTCCCCACTAAGTCTCCTCCACCTACTAGATCAGAGAAGAATTCAATATCATCTAAAATAGGCAACTCCCACCATCAAATACCATATTATATAAGTGTAGGGACTCTAACTCCCCCATCATCCTCTAAGCATCTCTAGAATCCCAAACCACATCCATCTATGAATTTTTACTCAAATAATTGGCCATGAAATTCCTATTTCCTAAGAAGTATTAGATCTCAAAGGAATAGTCATGTAAAATATCTATCCACATCTATTTTCATAGAATCATATCGCACTAATAAAGGATTTAACTCAAATTATCATGATCTGTGCAGACCAAAAAGCACTCCCGAATAACGTAATTTCGCCACAAATTCAACACAAAAACAACCAATGCTAACTCCAAATCATGGGTGTAAACTTTATTCTCATGGGGATGTAACATCCTATACCCATAATAGATCATTTCTATCTGTTTCATCAAGACACACCCCAATACTTTATGGGAATCATTAAAAGACACTTCAAACATCACCCAATCTTCTAGAAACCAGAGCACTAGAGCACTAACAAATTTCCCCTTAAATTAGTCAAATGATACGTAACATTTATCAGTCTAGATAAAATCATATTCCTTCATAGTAAAATATTTCAATGGGGACACCATCATTTAGAAATCAGACATGAACCTCCACTAATAGCTCGTAAGACCAAAGAATCTATGGAACACTAACTCATTATTGGGTTCCTCCTAAGAAGAAACTTCCTCGAACATTTATGGGTCCATGGAAGCACCTTAAAGAGACACCAAATTATCAAGTAAGTGCACCTCTCTTGTATAATACTCACACTTGGATAACATTCAATAGATCTTGTGGAATCTAAGAACATAAAATAATGATCTAATTTGATTGGAATGTTATTACTTATATTTGGAGTAAATCAAGAAATTTTCGATGAAAATTTCTACAAAATTGTTTAGAAATTCAGAAAAAACAGATTTCATGATCCCCAGAAACACATATAGTGCATTAATGAAACTAAATGAAAAGAACATGAAATTTAATTTCTCATACCTTCATCTAATAAAAAACTTTAGGATATCATCCTCTTTCACCCTAAACTGGTGATACCCAAACCGAAGATCGATTTTGGAAAACCAACTAGCCCCTCTTATCAGGTCGAAAAGATCCTCAATCCTTACATGATGGTAACTATTCTTGTTCATGACCCGATTCAAACTCTTGTAGTCTATAAAAAACATTAGACAACCATTTTCCTTCTTGGAGAATAACACTGAATCACTCCATAATGAAACACTTAGCCAGATGAAACCATACTATTTTAAACCATCTTTCTGAATCATCAACTACCACAATTTATAAGTTTCATCTAATGGGGAGTCCCAAAAATTGTAGAATCATTGTGCAATAATTCTCTCTTGAAATTAACATCTTTTCGTGGGGGTAGCATCACAACCTCTTTAGAAAAAACATCCAAAACCTCCCAAAAAACACTAGGGACCTCCATTTTCCTAGTTTCTAGTGTTTCCATAGAAAAATTGGATATCAAATAAAGAAGGTTCTATAAATGTATACTTCACACTTGATGAATCTATTCACTAAAGAAAATCATGCACTAGACATCCACATCCAAGAACACGAATCTCCTTCGGAAGTAGAAGATAAAACGTAAGCATGGTAAAAAACCAAGTAACCCCTATAATGAAATATTATGGATATATTTTACATAATAAAAAGATCCTCATAGGGATTATGTGGACCTATCTTAATTCTATACCCTAGAACACATCAAAAAACTAGTATTTCCTCTGAATATAGTAGTCAATATCAAGGGATCAAGAAGCCTCTCAATGCTCATCCCCAAAGAATAGACTAGAATGGGTGAAACAATGGACTAGGAATCTCATGTATAAAATAAGGCACAAACAAGGGTACATTATAAAATAATCTTTCCTTTAATGATATATATCCCCTCTGGAGCTTCCACCTATACTTCATGTAACTAACTACACCCATCATATCTACCTCTCTAATGGAGTCCACCTCCACATCCACACTCAGGTTAATGTCCTTGAACATGAGGAACTTCCTAAGGTTAACCTCTAATGGATCAAAATCCTCTTGGTGGGGCATAATAATGATTCCCATACTACTAAAATAGTCTCACTAGTATCCAATACTGAGGCTGGAACTGAACCTAGCCTCATCCATTATACTAATCTTAAAGAACCATTTGGAACTAACCCTAATGATGGCCAAAAACCCCTCAAAGAACACACTATCCCAAATCCCCCAAGAAATGAATGGAAAAAATTATCCCAAAAATCCCTAAAAGAAATCTATTGAGGTCAAATCCTTTCCAGACAAAACATAAAAGGACCCAGTTCCTGAAACCTACTTTTGATAACTCCAATACATGAGGAACCCTATTGTTCACCTCTCACAGTAAACATCATCATGAGTGAATTTTCTTGATCAACTCCACATTTTTATAAACCTACACATATATCGATAGTGTAGAAGGGGTAATTTTATACTAGATAAAAGGATTGATCACCTCCTCAAGACACCTCACACAAGAATCCTCATCAAGAAAAAGATCTAGGAAAAAATATATAATTCCCATGAACTCAATTCCTTGCTCCTACATAGACATACTACCCTATTGAAGATAGATAAGCTCATGCATATTTACTAAATCTTGGTAGATTAAGGAAACTCTATTTCCAACCCTTTATTAAATTTGAACAATGAAACATCAGCCTCCTTTCACTCATTAAGATATAGTGTCCACCACTGGTGCATCACTCCCCACATTTTACTGATTGAAAATGGGACCCAATACTCTGCCCATGCTCAGATCAACCTGAATGTGATATCAAAATCCTACATGTGGATCTCTATCTCAATATCAAAAACACTACCCTCATACTTCCCCAATTACTTCCTCTGAAGAGTGCACAATTTTTTCTACCATTGGTCATCCTCCTCAACCAGGTCAGCCCTCCAGTAATTAACCAGATCAACCTACTAAACCTCCAATACCTGAACCACACATAGATGATGACAAAAATCCATCATTAAAATGGAAACAAGATATCCTAATCCTATTAGTATAATTTAATTAAGATTTATTTAAATATATTTAATTTACCAGAACCAAAATAACCTAATTAAAACAATAACATAAGCCAATCATGATGTGTGTGCCTATCCTAGGTCTCTAACCTGTAAGAAGGGCCACCAAATATGGCCATTAAATAGGCTCATAGTACTTATTTTGGATCATGGGGGCCTTAAAATCTCATTTCCTAGCCGGTATTCCCTAGCCTATGTCATGCACCAAGATCAACTGACACTGTTTCCTTACCAACCCATGCAATCTTCATTGTGCCAAACTCCAAATGAAATCATATACTTAAACCATAAACTCTAATAACCCTCTATCCTAACCCAATATATCTAAAGGTACTTATCATTATTTGGAGATGAAGAAAGATAGATAATATACCTTGGGTTTCACCTCCAGTAGGCCATGGGTTGGTGACTAACATTGAGGATATAAAAATCTAAAAAATGGGACGTATATACCTCTATAATATAGGAATGGTAGATAAGATATCAATGATCAATAAACTCCATGACATAACATAAGATAAAAAAACCATCCCAAAATGCATGTATAAGTGAAACAAATAACATTTTACTGATTGAAAATGGGACCCAATACTCTACCCATGCTCAGATCAACCTGAATGTGATATCAAACTCCGACATGTGGATCTCTATCTCAATATCAAAAACACTACCCTCATACTTCCCCAATTACTTCCTCTGAAGAGTGCACAATTTTTTCTACCATTGGTTATCCTCCTCAACCAGGTCATCCCTCTAGTAATTAACCAGATCAACCTACTAAACCTCCAATACCTGAACCACACATAGATGATGACAAAAATCCATCATTAAAATGGAAACAAGATATCCTAATCCTATTAGTATAATTTAATTAAGATTTATTTAAATATATTTAATTTACCAGAACCAAAATAACCCAATTAAAACAATAACACAAGCCAATCATGATGTGTGTGCCTATCCTAGGTCTCTAACCTGTAAGAAGGGACACCAAATATGGCCATTAAATAGGCTCATAGTCCTTATTTTGGATCATGGGGGCCTTAAAATCTCATTTCCTAGCCGGTATTCCCTAGCCTATGTCATGCACCAAGATCAACTGACACTGTTTCCTTACCAACCCATGCAATCTTCATTGTGCCAAACTCCAAATGAAATCATATACTTAAACCATAAACTCTAATAACACTCTGTCCTAACCCAATATATCTAAAGGTACTTATCATTATTTGGAGATGAAGAAAGATAGATAATATACCTTGGGTTTCACCTCCAGTAGGCCATGGGTTGGTGACTAACATTGAGGGTATAAAAATCTAAAAAATGGGACGTATATACCTCTATAATATAGGACTGGTAGATAAGATATAAATGATCAATAAACTCCATGACATAACATAAGATAAAAAAACCATCCCAAAATGCATGTATAAGTGAAACAAATACAAATAAACATCTCTAAATAAAATACAAAAAAGGAAAGCTAAGGCAGTTACATGGAAAAAACTCCAAAGCCCAAACTAGAAATTTCTAGAATTATCCACGAAGTCATCCTAGAAACATAAAATTAGTTTTTATATTTTTAGGTTGAGAAAACAATTATATTTAGTAGGGTAACCAAAGACTCTTGTGAACATGTAAAAAGATAATATTAATGCACTAGTGAGAAAATAACAGGACCAATGGTACCTACATAGTTCATATAACCAACATGAACCTCACCATGTCATGATCACCAAATAATGTATCCAATTATAATATCACAATAAGAAGCATATCGATAAGGGGACCTCTCACCACTTTCACATTGAGTTTTTACTCTCACACCCCAACATCATACGTCTCGGAACTCCCATCTCTTCCATATAATATTATATCACATCTCTCCCCAAGACACTTGAGTCATCGCATCACATAACAACTCATACAAAGAAAGCAGGGACATAACTTCACATCTCATCTCTCCCAAAAACACATTTTCCATCACATCACATCATAACCAAAATAGTAGGGTATCATGAACATAAAGGAAATAAAACTTGTGCAGTCTTCCTACCATGAACAACCACCACCATATGTCATCTCATCACATCACATCTCACTCGTAGACACCTAGGCCTCTACATTACATAAAATTACATATCAAAAATGAAATTTCAAATTTTGGTCCTCACAGCCTATGAATGTCAGCATCACCCTGAAGAGAGAGTAGGAAATTGAGGGTATAAAACTATCCATCCTCACCACCAATATGTTGTGATCCCCCCCATATAAATATATGGGTTCTAGCACAAGGTTATTGACATGGGTGTGGAGTTTATAGAAATAAAAATTAAATAAAATTTATATAAAAACATCGCACACAATCCCAACCTATGGGTTTACAACAAGGAACCAACCAACTCACAACAGAACCACCCAACTTAACAACACATCCACATTCGATGCCACCACTAAATGGAAAACATCATAAACAGATCACAAGACATATTCCAAATCCCCATTAAAATTATTTCATTTAATATATTTCATATTGCCAACCAATTTCATTCATTTAACCCATACATAAAACCTCTCATTTAATTTCACATAAAGAAACAACCATTTAATCCATACTTTTCATTTTAATTTTTTCATTATATATTCAACCCATTAACATAACCATCCTATTTCTTTTCCAAGAATTATTTTCCAATTCCATTACTATATATTAAACTATAACATCATAAAAAAACACAAAAAAACAACCCATTATCCTCAAAAATCCTACCAGCCCCACATCACCAAAATTCATAGCCACATCAACTTTCCCATACCATATCTATATCACAACCACTTTTTCATCACAACCACCCCATAACATTGCCACAAAACCCATCACATAACCACCCCACATCACGATTTCACTTCACTACCCCACAACACATCCACACCACAACACATCTATCCCACATCACAATTACACATCACATTAGTTTTCACAACCCAACATTTAACATTTTTCAAATTAGCAAGGGGATTAGCATTAATTCCACTTCATTATTTTAGGTTCATTATCACAAAACCATGACTCTATCGGGAAGGAATTTCATTAAACAGATATATGTTATTAGTTAATTCTATTTAATGTGATTTAAAAAAACACACCAAACAAGGTTCCATAGAACATGTCAAATTAAAAAAAAAACAAATCCCCCAATGACCACCATTTTCAGTAAGGCATTCCACCTATACAACTGAAATAAAAATAATATAAAGTTGTAAAAACAAGTGAACAATTCACATTTTCTTTAAATTTCATTAAACCATTTCATTAACATTATTAGGCTAGTGAAAACCATATTCCCATAGTTAAACAAGAGTAAAATACCACTGATGTGATGTAAAAGAAGAGAAAAGAGGGATCACCTACCTAAAATAGAGATTTCTAATCTGCTTTTAAAGGTTTTAATAAGATCAAGGCCACCACCAAGAACCAAAATAAATCAAAAAAAAGATATAACACAAAAATATATCATTATCCCATTAAAAACACAAAAAATAATTATTTTCTATTTAGAGTAACCTCCATAGATAAGAAAATCAGTGAAAATGGGATGAAGAAGAGAGGGACTCACCTAAACAACCATGGACTGATCCCCCAATCTCTCATTCAATAACCACTAAAAGGGAGATAAATGTGCTATTTGGTACACACCTGGTTAAACAAATAAATTAGAGAAAATATGTAAAAATTACTGGGTTTAAGGGACCCTAGGATCAAATATCCAGCTTGAAAAACATAAGACCATGTCGTAGACTATAGGAATACACCAAAAAATAGCTGATAACTAAAGGGGATATGGTGAAACACTCCTCACCATGAAATTTCTATGATGGTCAAACTAGCCTTTGAGCTTCGTGGACATTCACACATTGTAGATCCAATAAAATAGGGGTGACTCTGGAACATCTCAAACCACTACACCAGAGACCCCTAACTACTAGGAAGAGATTATGATGTAGCCTGATCTTCACAGTGAAGCTTTGTAGATTTTTAAGAACCATTTAAATCTCCACTAGAGTCCACTAAACTATAGTCAAATTCATCACACTATAGACACCATCTACTGAGAAGGATATTTTATAGAAAATTCCCCATGTTACAACTACCACTAAGTTGGAAATATCTCTAAAAACACCTCACTGGGCTCCCTACACTTCATCCAACTACTATATGCCACAGTGGCCAACCTTATGATACAACCTAAGCCTCCATGCTGTAGGACTCATCCCAATTGGATTTCTGAAGTTGTAATCTCTCCTCCACTCCCAAGCCTCTCCGGATATCCTTTTAAAACCTTCATTATATAAATTCCAGCAGAGTAATGGGATGGAATTTTTGGGAAATTATAGGGGTCCTAAATCCTATACCTAAAGAAAATTTATTGGGGGAATTACCATACTTCATACCCTATACCCGAATTCAAGTTCCATAGTTTTTTCAAGATATGGAATCTATAGTGTTTCTATATAAATACACTATGAATGAGGTCTCATGAAGGTTTGAGTTAGGCAAAGGCATTAATCTATGGGGCATATTGGGGTCAATAGTAGTAGGCCTAGATGACTAAAACTTAGTTGAGTTATGGTTTTTAGGGATAAGGTCATGAAGCTGAGATAAGATATGTTTACATAGTCTATCAGACTCTAGAAGTTAATGTTGATGGGATATCTAAATTTCAAGGTACGGTTTTGATCACATATACCTTATCTACTATCTTGTTAGATATTTGTGTTTCACATTACTTTATATCTACACAAGTAGTTATTTGGATTATATTACCTTTCAAATTATCCCCTGATTTACTTTCCTTTGATATAATGTTTGAAACAAAATTGGACCATCTTAAGTGATTCCCAAAGTTTCATATAGTCATTGACGACTATGGACATCTTTTGGACTTTATGATACTATAGATGATGATATTTGATGTGATTCTAGGTATATATTGGTTTCCCATCTTCTAAACTCACATTGATGTCTATCAAAGATTAGTTTCATTTTCTTCATTAAAGAGAGGGAAATTATTGATGAACAGAGAGTATAAATAAGGATAAGGTAGTGTTGGTCCATACTTGAGTCAATATAATATGACAATGGATTAAATAGAAGGCTTAGATCTTTCTGTAGGATGAGTGGAATCCTTCACACTTTTCCACTAGTCATGGAGATCTATATGGACATATGTACAAATGAATTTTGAGGAATTCCTCCTGATAAAAGAGTTTTCTTTGAGATATATCCCATGTTATGAGAACAACCCATTTTTATACCCCTTTATATTAATGGGCTAGCTGAGCCTGAAGGAGATCAAGGTGCATCTTGAAGACTTAAAGTTTCAAGACTGTATTAGGCTGAGTACATCACCATGGGATGAACATGTGTTGTTTTCCAAAAAAGGTGTATAGTAGTATTCTACATTTTTTTTGATTATAGGAAGCTGAAACATATGATAGTGAAGAACAAATATCACTTACCCAGGATCTATGATCTTCTCGTTTAGTTATAGGGAACCTGATGGTTCTCTAATATTGATCTTCAATTTGGATATCATCGATTATGGGTTAGTGAGGATGATATATTGAAGATGGTGTTTCAGATTAGGAATGGGATGTATGAGTACTTAGTTTGTAATTTGAACTGATGAACACATTGGTAGTGTTCATGAATCTTGTGAACAAGATCTCCACCCTTTCCTGTACTCGTTCATCGTAGTGTTCAATGGTGACATCCTCATATACTCTCCAACATTGAAGTGGTATGACAAAAACATGAGATAGTATTGAGTACACTTCAAGTGCATGGGTTTTATGATAAGCTATTGAAGTGGAACTTATGGATTCAGGAGGTGATGTTCTTAGGGACTGTGGTATTTGAGATAGATATATCTATAGACCTAGAGAAAGTGGAGGTAGTGATGTCATATACATATCCCCATAACATGTTCAAGATCCAAACCTTTTTAAGAATAGAAGGATATTAACAATGCTTTATATTAGACTCACAAATATTATCAGCACCAATTGTGGAATTGATGAAGAAGGTACTAAAGTTTCAGTGGTTGGATCGGTTTGAAGAGACATTTCTTCAGTTGAAAGGGAGGTTCACTAAAACTCTAGTGTTGATACTTCATGATTCTGGGATCAACTATGTTGTATACTACGATGCATCAGGCATTATCCTTAGAGAGATACTGATATAGAAGGAATTGGTAATGGCTTATGGGACATGTTAGTTTTGACCCCATGAGCAGAAATACCCTACTCATGACTTGTAGTAATCAATAATGGTCCACACTCTCATGTATTGGAAACACTTCTCATTGGTGAGAAGTTTTTTGTCTACACTGACCACAAGAGCCTCTATTATAACTTCACATAAAGGGACCTAAACATAATTCATAGGAACTTGGTTGAGTACCTACATGTGTTTTACTTTAGGAATAAAAATTCACTAGCGATAGGTAACATTATAGCAAATGCGCTTAGTTGTAAGATGTAGGTAGTTCAAGAGCTTGGTGGGCGGAATTCAAAGCAGAAGTAGTTATTGATGATATTGTTGGGTGAGTGGAGGATAGATTCTTTTAATGATTAGGTATATATGACATATTCTCCCTTGGTGGTCACATCATCTCTAGTTGACCGAGTAAAGGCTAGATATGACACTGACCTGGAGTGTGTTATGATGCAGGAATAGAATTCTATAGGTGACTTGATACCAGGGTGGTAATTAGATGATGATGATGTGATCCTCATCAATAGGAGAATAGTAGTCTCTGATTCCATACTAGAGGAGATAATGAGGGACTTCCATTCCTTTATATGGGAGGCACATATTTGTGTGATGGAGATGTACCATGACTTAAGGTGACAGTTTTGGTAGCCAAGGATGAAGAGGGACATCACTGGATTTTTTTCTCAAGGCCTTACCTACCAGAGGGTAAAGGTTGAGAACCAGTGTCTTGGTGGGTTTTTCCATCCAATTCTAATGCCTATGTAGAATAAGTATTAAATCATGATGGAAATTGTGAAATGGTTAACTAGGACACCGTGGAGTCTTGATGCTGTCTGGTTGATATTTTATAGACTGAAAAAAATTCATCACATCTTACCAAACTGAGAGACTCACTTGGTGGATGGGCTAAGAATGTTTTATATTTGTGAGATAGTGTGATTACATGGAATTAACTTGATAATTGTATCTCATAAATATTAATTATTAAAATTTTAGTTTTTTAAATTATTAGAGATTTCCCTAAGGACCCATCTCATATTGAGAACTACATACCATCCTCAAAAGGAAAGATAGTCAGAGAGAACAATTCACATACTTGAGTATATTCGTTGGGTTTTCATCCTAGATTTTGTTGGATATTGGGATGATCACATAGACTTGGTATAGTTTTCTTACAACAATAAAGTATAGGTATATATGTTGATTGGGAAATTTTAGGCTCTCAATGGATAGTTGTAACTCTCACCGTTGTGTTTTCATGAGGTGGATGAGGAAGTAGTAATTTGTCCCAGTATGCTACAGGAGACCACCGAGTTGGTGTAGTTGATCAAGAAGAGGTTGGTGATTTCTCAGCGATGGTAGTGATTATATGTATTCTATATGATATGAACTTTAGAGTTATCTATTACCATCTAGGTATTCTTATGATAAAATCCCAGTTTGGGGCATCATAATTTGATAAAGAAGGGGAAGCTTATACAAAGGTTTTTTGGACTCTTTGAGATCACTTAATAGGTTGAGACAGTGTCATAACATATGGTCCTTCCTTTATTCTATTGAGTAATGCATGATGTGTTCCATGATTCTCATATTTAGAGGTTCATGCCTAATACTTCACATGTTATTGACTATGAGGATGTTAAATTGGAGCCAAAGTCATAATATGAGGATCATTTTGTGTGGATTATAGACTAGAGTGGGCATTTATTATGGATGATGATTATGCCACTTGTCCATATATTATGTTTCTGTTGATGGATCAAGGAGGATACTATTGTAATAGTGGGTGCCCTGGACTCAACTAAATAGTACATTTTGATTAACATATTGTGTATATAGTTAGATATACATGATGTACACTTACAATCATGTGTATACATTTCTACTTCCAAGATTTAAATGGTAATATCCATAGATTAATTTTCAAATCAAAAGGTTATAATAGATACCATGCTATAATGAGAACCTCAAGATACTATGAAATTAATCTTAAATATATGTTGTATGACATAGATACATCATACTGATTGGACATAGTTTATTCCTGACTATCAGGTTCTGAGGGAACATAATAATTGATACTTTTTCTCATTAATTTTTCACTAGGAGTTCTCTGGTTGGTGAGATCATGATGATAGACCCACCAATAGGATCACCACATGTTTCTAGTGTCATTGGTTGTTCCTATCTAAAAACATGTGTATTGGTCTCTTGAGTTGTGATCATTATCAATGTTTGTTATTTGATTGTTTACTTTGATGCAATTCAAAAACCTTGATAATGAAATCATGGAGTGGTAGCCTATGTTGGGTTCATCATTGTTGGTATGATATTGGTTGGATTTTCAAGATATAAGTTGTCACTTCCAAGTTGATGAAGTCATATATATTTATCCAGGTTGATCAAGATGGTATTACCCACATAAGTCCTTCACCAAATAAGTTTAGGGTAAATATGTCACATTAGATCAACAAATAATAAATCATTAAAGGATGATGACATATGGGTGTGTCCTGCTTTATAATATATCTAAAGACAAATAGATTATATTACATAGTGTGTGTTTATAGTTTGGTTATCATTTCTATGACTATTCCTTATATCTTTAGGGGCCTTGATAAGTTTCTAGATTCTTCTCTTAGTCTATGAATACTATTCACTGCTATTGAGATAAGGTCTTAAAGGGTCACACACAATTACGTATTCAAGAATATTCTCTACACTGGTGAATAGGTATATCAGACATGGTGGGACCCCCCATGGGGTCCGAGTTCTGTCCATGTTATAAATCCTCGATAAATAAAGAAATTATTATTATTAAAGTAAATAAAAATTGGGTGGAATTTATTTATTAAATGTATTTACAAGTTATTATGTAAAAACAAGGACAAATATTATTCGAATGGATGTTATTTTAATATTACAGGTTCATTTAATATTAGTGGGAATTACGAGTCGAGTTAAATGACTCAAGATTATCATATAATATATTACAGTCGTGTGATAAATATAATTAATATTTATGAAGTATTTTAGATAATCAAAATTATTAATTTATTACTTATTTAGTGGATGTTTTATTTCTAAGGGTCGGGGAACCCTTACGGGTATCTTTATCATCCCACTATAATAAGGAGAGAGTCTCATTTCCTATGCGTTATTCATTCCAATGAAGTGAGAACCTCGCTTTACTTCCACCTTATAGAGATAGAGTCCCTATCTAAGTGAACAATCCAAGGAGCCTTTGTGGATTGTAGGTAAGGGATCTTAGTGATCGATGCAATGCTGAAGGATTTATCAAATCTACACACTATCACTCAAAATTCTATGAACGAAAAGTGTATGGATTATTAGATCATGTGTGGATGTTATATAGGGGTTATGATTTTGATCCTTTAAGAAATAGTTACTGGTGATGAGATTCTATCGATCATGCTCCTATTCGCAACAAGGTACACATTTTGATTTATTTTTGTGCTCTGTTTAATTCTCGAGAGATCCTCAGGACTATACTGGGCCTCTGATCATCAAAGACAACAAGTTCCTCCATCCTAGTGATGAAATATTTTAAATCTCTATCTCTCCAGCTTCCACTGCATACCCCTGTACAAACAGATATGTGGGATAGGAAGTCTGATGTTTGAGCTCAATATCCTATTTTTTTAGGAATACCACAAGAAAACATTTTGAGGATGAGAATTCATTATAAGGAGATAATTGTAATGTTCTCAGTTTTTAAAATGTCCTAAAAACTACTTTTTGGTTTTAGGAATTCAAAATATCCACAATACCATTTCCATGTTTCCAAATGTTGTTATGCATCCAAAAAATCCTCACAACTAAATTCAGATATCTAAATTGACACATAGTGGATTAACGTATCCAAATGGTCCACATATCCAAATGTCCAAATAGCTGATTCATGTACCAAAATAGCACATGTAACTGATTCGTGTAGCTGATTCACATATTTAAATGGCTCATGTATCTGATTAACACAGTACAATAGCTCATGTGACCAATTCATGTTTTCAAATGGAACACATAACAGATTTACATATCTGGATGGCTCATGTATCTGAATGGACACATAGTAGATTCATGTAGCTGAATGGCTCACATAGACAATTCACATAGCTAAATGATTTAGGTAGTTTACTGCATGAATTTTAATAACCCATGTTTTGAACTAAGATGAAATTACAAGGGAATTTTAATTTCTATGTTTATTGGATGGGTAATTCATTGAACCGAGATTTGGAATGTAATTCTGAGAGTCAGAGCACTGATCGCACCACGATTCACTATTTCATTTTCACCCTTACACCATTGTAATAAACTAAATTTGTATTGTAAATTATAAAAATAATAAAAAATTTCACTTCATGTTTTATTCAATTATTTTGTGTTTATCACTGTTAAAAAGGGTAATGTTACTTGTTTTGGTAATTTCATTGTAGGTGGAGGTGATTTGGAGGCCCCAAAGATGATCTAGAAGGAAAATGGGCCAAACTGCATGGGAGCCCAATGAAATCTATCCAATTTTTATAACATTTAATGAAAAATGTGTCTCCAAATGGGATCAAATTTTGTGGGAAGATCCAAAAAATCATCATCTACAACTCATCTCAAGGAACCCAACTCCCATTTGTCCATTAAGGGGCCTATCAGAATTATTCTATCCACGGGACAGAATCTTCATGAAGTCAAAAGTTTGGTTAGGTATTCTAACTATATATCCATCTGTAAATATTAAATGGATTCTAAATTTGACATGATTATATTCAATATAACTCACAACAACTTTTCTCTTTTGTCCACTTCTAGATAATGACATATACCAACCCAAAACTGAGACTCCAGTGGTATCACCAAAACTAGGTGCTCAAAACCACTTAACATTTTGGCTATAAAAGGGCACCAAGGGAACCTCATTTTCAAGTTTGAACCAGAAGAAAAGATCTACCATTTTGGAATACTAGAGTAATATCCTCCTCATCATAGAAGGTCTGGAGGCCCCTATCCTCATAGGGGGATCAATAATGAAGAAGGAGTTCCACCCGAGCTTCCTCCTCCTCCCAATGTCGAGCTAAGCGATGGGTGATCATTACGAGGGAGCTACACACTTAAAGTGGGAGTTCCAGCACATAATTATCCACTGGTTTGGTGTATATTTTGGTTTTAATTTATCTTTCATATGTATCTTAAATTGTTTTGATTCATTCAATTGAAACACTTTTTATTTCATAACTGATTGGTGTGAAATTTTAAGTGTGTGTCTTGTGTTGTTCCGATTGGACAACATAAGAATCCTTATTTTTCCCAAACATTTGAGATTTCAATGTTCTCTTACAAACCATAAATCATGCTATGGGGATGGAACTTGACTACATGATTGTTAATCCAAGGTTTAGTTCTAATCACATCATTTTAAGAGGCTTGTGGGTACCCAATATCTTGGTTAATCCTCAACTGAAGTATTACACTAAAACCTAATAAAAAATTAAGAATTAAGAACTATTCAAGTGTTGTAGTAACTTAGAAATTATCACTTATTTATATCATATTTTTCAAAATCCATTTGGTCTTTAAAATTTATAACTCTTTAAATTAAGTTACTTTCTTGAAACAATTTTCAAAACCACCCCCTCTTTTAGTAATTTTTATTAAAAATACACACTCAAAACCTATCAACGCTCCTTGAGAGATGACCTAAGGTCTTAAATATAATATATAATCTTCTTTAAATCATTATCAATTTGACGTGTCACAATAGCGCGATCAAATTTTGGTGCTGTTTCTGGGGAATGCTTTGGTTTTTATTGCTTTTTTTATAATTTTTTTGTAAATTTTGGGATTATTTATTTGTTTTATCTTATACCATTACCTATATTTTTGATTTATGATTTATTTCTTTTGTAGATTCAGTGTATGATGTGTTCCGCTTCAGGAGACTTACCATCTTTTGAACCTAAATCGGAGAGGATCCTACAATAGTGACATCGAGACACAAAAGAGAACCCTTTAAAGGAGGACAAACAAAACACTGACACTCTTCTTGATCCCTCCACTTCTTCCACTAAAAATCACATTAAAACTGAACACAAATTGAATAAAATGGATGAAAATAACAATACATTAAAAGAGATAACCTCTCCTAATGTTCATATCCAACCCACTTACATTGAAATGCAAGTAGAGGCACCCAATTTTGAACTAAAATATGGTCTAATTAATTTATTGCCAAGATTACATGGACTTGCTGGAGAAGATCTACACAAGAATTTAAAAGAATTTCATATTGTGTGTCTGAAATTAAAACCTACTAATGTGGATGAAGAATAAGTAAAACTTAGGGAATTCTCATTTTCATTATAAGACACTGCAAAAGATTATATTTACTACGTTAATTCACCAATTAGAGTTTGGGCGAACATGAAATGCCTTTTTCTTGAAAAATATTTCCAAGCCTCTCGAACTGAAACTATAAGGAAAGAAATATATGGTATAAGTAAATCACAAGGGGAAACATTACATGAATATTGGGAATTCTTTAAAAGGTTATGTTTATGTTTCTCACACCACCAAATAAGTGATCAAATTTTAATTCATTATTTTTATGAAGGTTTAATTCCTATTGATTGAAACATGATTGATGTTGTTGTAGGTGGTGCACTAGTTGATAAAACCCCAATTACTATAGAAACCCTAATTTAGAACATGGAACAGAATACCCAACAATTTTGTTCATGGTCTAGTGTACCCATTCTAGGTGTCCATGAGGTGAAAAGTACTAAATTCGAGAAGAATATGGATACAAAGTTTGAAGAGGTAAGTACCCTTCATCGATAACTTACTCTTTCCCAAGGGAAATACCAATATCCTCCACCCATCCATTGAGGTATATATTCTTCTGACACCCACTACACCGATCAATGTCCTAAATTGAGAGAAACTTATGAGAGTTGTGACTTAATCTTTCCAGGTCACCCATATAACCAACCCTTTAGGAAATAACCATACTATCCATCTAACCCGTGGTTTAAATAAAACCAAGATTATAGGCAAGGGGGTATTCAAACCAACCCAACAAAAATGGAACCAACTGGGGAAGAGTAGTCATCCACCACCACCACCCATAAATTCCCAACCATCACAAAGTCCATTCCAATCACTACCTCCAAAACCATATCCTAGCCTAGAATATATGATGAAACAAATTGCTTCAAATAATATCTAATTCTATAAAACCACCCAAGAAGACATACAAGACCTAAAAACCCAATTAGGCCAACTAGCTAACTATGTGAGGGAAATTAAAAGTCTTGGATCATGTAAACTACCTTCTCAACCAGTAGATAACCCTAGGGATAAGGGAAATGTTAGTTCTATCACCCTTAGGAGTGTTAAACAACTTGAAACCCAAATGAACCCTACATTAGATTCATCCACTCCTGAGGAAACCACCATCCCAACTGCTGAAAATGGTCCAAGAGAAAAAATCCTTATCCAGAGAGAAGACCTTCCAAAAGAAAGAGTGTGTCTATTGATGAGTCACCTATCCCAACCATTCCTTTCCCGTTTCTCCAAAGGGACGCCCAAACAATAAAATAAAAGGAAATTTAACTTGATAAGGAAATATTGGAAACTTTCAAAAAAGTGCCGGTTAACATCCACTTGATTGATGTCGTGAAGAAAATTCCAAGATATTCTAATTTTTTGAATGAGATGTATACACACTAAAGATTAATTCAAGGTTATGAGAAGGTGATACTAGGGGGTAATGTATCAGCATTGATAGAGCCATCACTTACCACCAAATGAAATGATCTGAGAATACTCTCAATTCCATGCACCATAGGGGAGTATTCCTTTTCCAATGCTATTCTTGATTTGGGTACCTCTATAAATGTGATACCTCATTCCATTTACTCTTCATTGTAGGTCAGAGAACAAAATCCCACTGGAATTTTTGTTCTATTAGAAAATCAGAGTACAACACACCCCTCTGGTGTATTATAGGATGTTCTTATGAGGGTCCAAATTTTAATTTTTCCTGCTGATTTTTATATGCTTAAAAAGGAAGATGATAGGATGAATGGACATGCCCCAATTATATTAGGGAGAACCTTATTAAAAATCTCTAAAACCATAATTAATTTACATAATGGTACATTATCTATGGAGTTTGGTGGTGAAATTCTTCACTTCAATATCCTTGATGCCATGAAGCACCCCTCAGAAGAAAATTCCTCTCTCTCTGTTAATTTAATTGATGTACTCCCTTCCCTTGAAAAAACATATTTTATTTCCCCTGATCCCCTTTATGAGTTTTTATCCTTGATTAAAATTCTAGGAAATGAATCGTGCATTGATTTTTTTTAGTGTTCTAGAAAAATGTCATGCATGATTATTAATTGATGATTTCTTGAACACTGAGGATCCACAGACCATCGATGATACTGTTAAGCTTGTAAAATCTCATTCCTCATCTGAGGATGTTACTATTGAGAAGTTATATGAGATCAGGGAACTATCACTATCACACACACTCCCATGAATCCAAAATCCCCCTGAATTGGAACTAAAACAACTGCCTCAAGATTTAAAATATTCTTATCTTGAGAATGGAAATAAGTTTCCTGTCATCATTGCTAGTTCACTCCCTCCTAAGCATGAATTGAAACTGATTGAACTTTTGAGGGAGTATAAAAAATCTTTGGGATAGACACTTGCATAAATTTTTGGTATTAGGCCATCAATTTTTACACATTATATATTTTTAAATGACGAGACTAAACCAGTGAGGTAGTCACAATGTCAACTGAACCCAAACCTACTAGATGTTGTTAAAAAAGAGGTAACAAAATTATTGGCTGCTAGAATCATTTACCCCATCTCTGATAGCCAATGGGTCAATCCAATACAAGTGGTTCCTAAAAAAATTAGTTTTACAGTAATTAAAAATGAAAACAATGAATTGGTTCCAAATATTTTGAAGAATAGTTTGTGTGTCTGTATAGACTATCACTGATTAAACCAACACACTAGGAATGACCATTTCCCATTGCCATTAATTGAACAAATTCTAGAGGTGATGGTAGGGAAGTTACATTATGGTTTTCTTAATGGGTATTCTAGATACATTCAGATCCATATTACCCTCAAGGATCAGGAAAATACAACCTTTACATTCCCATTTGTTACATTTTCATATAATAGGATTCCAGTTGGTCTGTGAAATGCTCTAGGTACTTTCCAGTGATGCATGGTTAGTATTTTTTTAGATTACCTGGATAATTGTACGGAAATATTCATGGACGATTTTACTATTTATGGATCCTATTTTGATGAAATTTTTAGTAGTATTTGTTCTATCTTAAAAATCTATATTGAAAATAATCTCATATTAAATTATGAGAAATTCCATTTCATGGTGAGACAAGGTATAGTTTTGGGACATATCACTTTTGGGGATGGTATCCAAGTATATAAATCAAAATTGGATGTCATTTATTCCCCACCATTCCCCAAAAATGTATAGGATGTGTGGTCATTCCTAGGTCATGTTGGATTTTATCATCATTTCATTCGTGACTTTAGTAAAATTGCACTCCTCATCTCCCGATTGCTCCAAAAAGAAAAGGAATTTGTTTTTGACAAAGAATACGAGGAATCTTTTAATAAGTTAAAATTGAGTCTCATGTCACCTTCAGTAATATAACCACCCTAGTGGGATTTACCATTTGAGATCATGTGTGATGCCTCCAACTATGTATTTGGGGAAATATTATCACAAATGGTAGACCAAGATCCACATGTCATAGCCTATGCCTTGTGTACATAGGACCCTTCCCAAGCAAACTACACCACAAATGAAAAAGAATTTATTTCTATTGTGTTTACCTTGGATAAATTCAGGTCATACCTTTTAGGGTCAAAAGTTATTATGTTCTCAGACCATGCATCCCTCCGGTATCTCTTTAAGAAACCGAAATCCAAACCACATATCATTCACTTGATGCTCATCCTTTAAGAATTTAATTTAGAAATTAGAGATAAAAAAGGAGTCGAGAATGTGGTGGCTGACCATATAAGTTGGATCCACCCATCCTTGGACATTCACTCACCCCCCTTTCTTCCCATAAATGACATGTTTCCAGATGATAAATTATACTGAGTGAAGGATACTATTTCTTGATATGCTAAAATTGTAAATTATTTTTTAGAATCTTGCATTCCTACCAATTTCAATAAAAACCAGGATGACCATCTAAAACATGAGTCTTGTTGGTACATTTGGGACGACCCCAACCTTTGTCACACATGTAGTGATCATGTCCTCAGGTGTTTTGTTCTCAATAGTGAGTTATAGTCCATCCTTATGTTTTTTCACACTCTTGATTATGGGGGCCACTTTGGTTTCCAATGGACTTCTTGCAAGGTCCTTGATTTTGGTCTCTTTTGGCCAATTTTTTTTTGGGATGCCCATGATTTATTTAAACATATTCCTCATTGTCAAATAATGGGTAATGTATCTAAAAGAAATGAAATTCCACAACAACCCTTTCTCTTCAATGAAATTTTTGATGTTTGGGGCAACAACTTTTTGGGTCCGTTTCCCCATTCCTTTGGGAACTTGTACATTCTTCTGGCAGCAGATTATGTTTCAAAATGGGTAGAGGCATGCTCCACAAGGAATGATAATTCCAATATTGTTGTGGAATTTTTGAGAACCCAAATTTTTAGCAGGTTTGGATTGCCTAGGTTCATCATTAGTAACTAGGGTTCTAATTTATACAACCAAACAATGAAATGTATTTTTCATTGGTATGGGGTCAGGCATTGAGTGTTTACTATATATCACCCACAAACCAATGGTCAAGACGAGGTGTCAAATATAGAATTAAAATAGATTCTTGAAAAAATAGTTCAACCCAAATGAAAACATTGGAGTCTTAAACTCGATGATTCATTATTGGAATACCATACTTCCTTTAAAACTCCCATTGGAATTTCATCATATCGGCTTGTGTTTGGAAAGAGTTGTCACCTCCATTTTGAGATTGAGAACCGAGTCTACTGGGCCATCAAAAAATGCAATTCTAATCATTTTGGTGCAATATATCAAAGGAAGTTGCAGATTTAGGGGATGGAGAAAATGAGAAGAGATGCATATAAGAAATCTAGGATTTATATGAAGTGAACCAAGGCTACCCAAAACTGTCTCATCCTTCATCATCAATTCCACATTGGAAAAAAGGTCCTCCTCTATAATGAAAGTCTGAATTTTCATCCAGGTAAGCTTCATTCCTACTAGTTTGAACCATACACTGTTACTAATGTATCTCCATTTGGTGTTGTTCATGTTCAAAATGAAGAAACCAAGAAAACCTTCACACTCAATTGGCAGCAGCTGAAGCACTTCCATGAAGCACTTCTGGAGTTCCTAATGGGGGAACTCCATGTTCAAGAAACAACATACCAATGAAACCCACCAGATTTTACTATTCCTTCCCACATTCAATTTATTATACTGAAAAAAATACACACTCTAGGTGTGGGGGAATGGGTATATTCCTGGGTTAGTTAGAAATTTTCATCATCTTTATTCTTTTTCTCTTTTTAGATTGCTGAATAGTATTGTCACTTTCCCCCGGTTTCCCCCCTCACTTTTTTTCCAAAATGTTAATTTTTTTATACCCACTTTATCATAGAAAATGATGCCTGTTTAAGAATGGATGTTATTGAAAATTCATGTGGAATTTCCATATTTTATATTGTTTTAACATTTGAGAAACTTTTTTTTTGATTAAATGTTCATTTCAACAAGAATTCAATAATATGGTGTGACTTTATATTAAAATTTGGTTATTTGTCAATGATATAAATGGTTGTATCATTTTGAAGCCTTTTAGAAGAATGGTACCCTTTGTGTGAATAGTTTAAGGGAATTTATTTTACTTAATATCTCTACACATATTTGCACCCAACCATGAAGTGTGAAAATTTCTTACTTAATGGATGGTAAATATAAGTTAGTTTAATTTGTATATACCATCAAAATGATTTTTCCATATGTTTGTTCCTCATCTGATCTATTTCATTACTATACCAGATTGACCTATGTGTGTGTACCTGTTATTCGACTGTTGTACACCCCCAAAAAAATAAACAAAAAGGTTGTGTCTTGGTTAGGTCAAAAACCACCCTTCCTTGACTTTTTATCTTGTTATATCTATTACAATTAGTTTTTTGAGGAGATCAAACATCGGTTGAGAGAAGAGTGTGAGATTTTCTCCATGTGAAAGTTTTGAAAAAAATAATAAATGAGGGGAGTGATGAAATGTACAACATATAGGGATATCTAGGTTGGGAGATTATGGTTTGACTTTTGGGAATGATTAAATGAGTGTGTCTTGAAATTTTATTTCAAAGGATGTAGGGAAGGTTCGGTAGAAAAGATCTTGTAAGTAGAAAATTATTAAAATAACTTATATTTACTCGATAGAAAGTAGAAATAATAGCATGAAATGGTTTCCATACACACACGTGGAGAATTAGTGACATGGTTACCTTTTGAATTATTTCTTCTATTGGTATCATGCATATCTTGGAATTTAATTATGATACAATTTTTAGAATCTTTTTTCCTTGGTCATTGAGAATAACTCTTCGGTGTGATTTTTTCTTTGATCACATTTCTATCATGAATTAAATTTTCATTGAATGTTAAATATTTATGAAGTTGGAAATATCTATATGCATAATTTTTGTAAATATTACTTTTCCCATAAGTGAAAATGTTTAGGTGTGGGGGTATGATCGCACCACAATTCATTGTTTCATTTTCACCGTTACACCATTGTATTAAACTGAATTTGTATTGTAAATTATAAAAATAATAAAAAATCTCAATTCATGTTTGATTCAATTATTTTTTGTTTATAACTGTTAAAAATTGAAATGTTACTTATTTTGGTAATTTCATTGTAGGTGGAGGTGATTTGGAAGCCCCGAAGATGATCTAGAAGGAAAATGGGCCAAACTACATGGGATCCCAACAACATCTATCCACTGTTTTGAACATTTATCGAAATATATATCTCCAAATGGGATGAAAATTTGTGTGAAGATCCTAAAAATAATATTCTACAAGTCATCTCAAGGAAACCAGTCCAAATTAGTCCATTAAGGGGACCATACGAACCATTATATCTAGGGGACATAATCTACATGAAGTCAAACGTTTGGTTTGGTATTATGACTATATATCCATTTGTATAAATTCAATTTCCACCAAATTTGATATTTTTATAGTCAAGATATAGAAAAGAAACTTTTCTCATTTTTCCAAGTCGATATAATATCATATACCAACCCAAAAGCGATACTCAAGTGGTATCACCAAAACTGGGTTCTCAAAACCACTTACCATTTTGGATATAAAAGGGAACCAAGGGAAACTCATTTGCAAGTTCGAACCTAAAGAAAAGATCTGTCATTTTGGATTCCTAGAAAATTATCCTCCTCATCCCATAATTTCTAGAGTCCCCTATCCTCATGGGGGGGGGGTCAAGAATGAATAAGGAGTTTCACTCGAGCTTCATCCTCCTCCTGATGTTGAGCTAAGCAGTGGGTGATCATTGCGAGGGAGATACACACTTGAAGAGGGAGTTACAACACATAATTATCAACTAGTTTGGTGTATATTGTGGTTTGAATTGTTCTTTCATATTTATCTTAACTTGTTTTGATGCATTTAATTGAAACACTTTTTATTTCATAACTGATTGGTGTGTGATTTTAAGTGTGCTTCTTGTGTTATTCTGATTAGACAACATAAGAATCATTTTATTTCCCAAAAATTTGAGATTTCAATGTTCTTTTAAAAACCTTAAATCATTCCAAAGAACTAGAACTTGACTACATGATTTTTATGTCAAGTTTTATTTCTAATTTTATAATTTTAAGAGGCTTTTGGGTACCCAAGATCTTGGTTAACCCTCAACCAAAGGATTACACTAAAACCTAATAATCAATTAAGAATGAGGAACTCTTCAAGTGTTGTAGTAACTTAGTAATGATCACATATTTATCTCATATTTTTTCAAAATTCACTTGGTCTTTCATCTTTATAAATCTTTAAATTAAGTTGCTTTCTTGAAACTATTTTCAAAACCAACCCCTCTTTTAGTAAATTTTATTAAAAAATACACACTCAAACCTATCAATGCTCCCTAAGAGATGACCTAGGGTATGCCCTATATGAAAAAATATTCATTAAATCACTATCAATTTTACATGTCATGATAGTATTATCAATCACTTCCACATGTTTTTTTAGGCTTGGGTGAAGGCATGAGAGGTTCCTCAGGTGTCTCGTTGAGTTTTAGGAGCATTGGGCCCTATAAACCAAAGGTTTGGGTGGTCTGAACAGGGCACACAATTTGTATGAAACCATGCGGCCCCTGGTAGGAAACCATGAACTCTATGGAGGGGGGTATATGTAAAGCACATGGGCCATGTATGATTTTCCCAAATAGTGTGCCTAACCTACACCAGTATTGCTACTTAGGGAGTACCTATGAACTATTTATCTCATAGTTGGGACATGGCTGGGAAAAACATGTGGGAAAACCATGAGTGGTGGGGTGCATATAAAGTCCTAGTTTCATAGTTGGTGCATGGTTTGTCCAAGCCATGGGGCCAAACTGTGTGACTCTATTTTGTGGATGAAATACCCATTTTACCCTTAATTATGATTTTAATATCCCTTTTTATTTTCCCCTCTTATTCTAGTGGGATTTCCCTCCTCCACATGCATGAATCTCTCCTCCTCCTCTTCCAAGGTATAAAGGGAACTCCCTCAAACTAAGTCCAAATCCTTTACCTTTGGAAGCTACAGATCCATCTCAGTAAGCTCCTCCTTTCACACCCTTCCATTTTTGGTTTCCGCTTCCATCTTTTTCACTATTTAGGTGCCACATATTTTCCCCTACTTTTGGGGTGTTTTAAAAATACATCAATTTTATCCATTCAATGTCAAATTAAGTCTTGAAAACAGATGAGTGTAGTGAAAATACATTTAGTTTGGTGGTTTTGGTCTTTCCCACTAGTTTTATTTCATTTTTTTACATGTTGTTGGGATGATTGTTGGATTTTTCTGGGGATGCTTGCAATGTGTTGAATTAATTAATTAAATTGGTTTTATATGACCCTTGAGACCTTATATTATAGTGAAACCCATATGTGGGGTGTTATCTTTGTTTTTTCCACCCCCTGGGGTGTTTCTACCTTCCATGGTCTTTTTCCCATGATTTAAATGGATAAAAATATTGGGTGTGTGCCTTACACCATGATCGAATGCCTTAAATTTATGAAATTTATTAAGATAAATTGTTTGGATGTCTATGATTATTAATTATTACAATGGTTAAATTTATGTTATTATTTGTTCCTTACTTTGAGCATGGGATTAGATCTTGTAAACGTTCTTTTTATTTGGGAATTTTTCTTAGCATCTTGAGGTTGTGACTTATGTTCCATGTGATAATGCCTTATGAAATGGATTGTGCCATTTTAATTATACCTAGGGACTCTTGTTTATGTTATATATATCATTTATTGTAAAAATTTTATTATTCCATTTTTAATGACCTGAATTACATGTTATGACAATGCTTTATGATTATGCTTGTATTCCATTGCTTTTTCATAATTCTTGTTTCCTAGTGATCCTTTATTGGATGCCTTGTGTTTACATTGTGCATAATGACCTATTCCATGACTAATGGATTGAATTGTATCATTAGGATGTCTTTTTAACATGATTTATTTTCAAACAATTTTGAAGACATGTGATTACATATATAAGATGCCTTTTGCCTTTTTCTTTTAGATTATTCCATAGTTTTTTGGATTAAAATGTATATCTTGGTGAATTGGAGAGAATTTTTTATTTAGATGTTTCATTGGTAGAATTAATATATGTATAGATTTCACATGTTGTGATAATTTCCTTATTTCTTTAGCACACCTTCTATAGGCTGGGAGTGAACATGGTTCCTGATTTAAGGATGCCAGGGATTAACCCACCATGTTTGGTTTTTCTACTTGATGCACTGGGATCAATACTTTAGTTTTCTAGGTATGATTTTCTAGGTAGATTACTTATAATCATGAGTGAGGTTGGTTCTCTAGGGAAGAAACCAAGGACGAACCTATCATAAAGATGGTTACTCCATGCCTCACTCCATGCCTCAGGTGATACCTGGTCCCCTATGTGAGATACTTGGTATGAACTCAGAGTCACCATACCTTGAGAGATATAAGGAATACCATATGGGTTTCCTAGGATATACTTGGTGATATTGCTTATATCATATATAAATTTAGTAACCCTCTAGATTATTTATAGATAACCTTGTATAGTAATAGGACTCCACCCCTTGGATTTCATGGATTGATTAATGAATGGCTTGTGCCTTATTTGATGTATCTCTTTTATATTTTAGTGAGCTTGATTCATGACATAGAAATGTTAAATACAAGGTAAAGCACTAGCTTGGGGTCAAATAACATGGTTTATTAGATTGATTTGGATTAGTTATACATAACTGGACATTCATATATACCACTATTCGGATATCTTGCTTAGGTCGAAGAATGTGGTACGTGACGGGTTTTTGTTAGGAACCTGGACTAAAGTGATCATTATTTTATTTATTGCATGAATTTCATATTATTTATTTACTATGGAACACTATCATTTATTTTTCACATGAAATGAGATGGTCTAGACACCATGGGTATTATCCTACTATAATTTTATCTCAAACCCTGCTCGTTCCACTATTTCACTGGTGTACTCGAGTAGTTATACATGCTTGTAGGTACTTGGATTTACTTGATGGTGGTTTGATGTGAACGTGGGATCTAGGGAGCACATGACTGAGCTAGTACTCAAGATTCTCATTAAGTCATCCTTTGGGATCATTATCTTTTATTGTATTGTATTAGTTGTTGTACCTCTTTCATGTATCGTGTAGTACCCCTTGACATGCATCATCACAAGTATTGTCATTGTCCATTTATTCAAATTCAGTTATTATTTTGTCTTCTACTATTTCATCTAATTTATTAATACTGCTTCCACTATTTCCTATTATTTATTATTACTATATCACTATTATAATATAATATTGAGGGTATAGTATCATCATTGTATCTCCATTATACCCTCACTTCTAGTAGGTATCCTTTGGATTATGTGGAGGTGTGCTTGAGGTCATGTGGTGACTAGTCCGACTAATGGTTCAACGGCTAGTCAGGTCAGAAAATTAAAAAGTGGTATTAAAGGGGGTTCTTTTCCTTTATCTTACTATTTGGGGCTGGTAGATAGGATAATAGGAACATGTCAGCACTTTATAAATAGTCGTGTTTGGGAGTGATCACCCCATATACAAGGAAAAGTACAAGTGTTAAGGGATGGGACTGTTGTTCATGTTGTTTGTTATTACCGTCGATTTGATTTCAACTTGATTGATTGGATTAATCCCACTACTTACTAATGTATGGTATTTTATATTTACCCATAGCCTCATATGAAAATGAATTATCATTTCATGTATCATTATAGGCCCATAGGAATTCACATTCCATGCATATTCTGTGCCATATAGATTGCATTGTTCGGTTATTTTGAAATTATAGATGTTCCTTGTGTGTTATTTTTCTTCCTGTTATTTTCCATGATAGGTGTTTCAATAACATGTTTAGTTTTCACCTTCTTGGACATTTTATTTGTATGTTTATTTAATGTATAATGTCATTTCTTACATATATTCTACGTTTTAGTGTTTTTTTACTTGCGTAGTAGCTTTCCATTCTTGTTTTACATGATTGATTTTATTTACCATGTATTCTTGTTTACCATGTTTAGGTAACTTATTAGTGTTCTTTTTTTAAATTACTATTCTTTATGTATGTTTAGAACAAGATGAAACATTTTATTTGTGATTAAATGGGAGTCAACTTCCAATTCATAAGTTTTATGGGTGCCTTATAAGTTGGAAAGTGAAGACACATATTACTAGAACATTATTAATGCACTTTATATACTTAATGAATATTGAATAAATGGTAAAGATGTTAAAAATTTATTTTATCTTAAATAACTTACATGTAGTTAAATTAGGACCAATTTCCAATTGATATAGTGTATGGGCACTTTATGAATTGGAATGGGGTGACCCATATAATTAATCTGTTGTTAACGTAGCTTATATATATTTAAGGGATTTCATATAAATTTTTAAGAGGTTTAATTTTCATTACCCTAGATTAAGCGATTTAAATATGATGGTATTTTCCTGCAACTTTTATGGTGTATGGGTGCTTTATATTTTGAAAGGTGGTAACCCATAGGACCGAAACATCCATTAGGAGCTTCTTCTTGGAGATTGATGAGTAAACATAAATGATATTGACCTTGACTGAGTTAGTTTTCTTATTGAGTCTTGTACCAATTATTCTTGAATTTAATGACCCATGTGGTTGAAATTCTTAAATGCACAACTAGACCCATGTAGGTCAGTGGGGGCATGTTGTTAAAAAATATACCCGCTAATGGTGTTTTAAATATAATGGGGTAAATTTTTGGGTTACATTTAAATAAACCTAAGGTGGATTAATGAGGCCCTATTTGGTCACCTTTTCTTTTATATGCCTTAGTTCCTAACTATATATGTTTATACACATTCCTTGTATTATTGGTCTTTAATGTTCCATAGCCATATATACAGTTTCACATGTAAACATAGGGTGATTTCATTTTGACAAAGTACCTCTTTAATTAATAGAAGGCCTTTTATTCTTATTTTAGTTGTTTTCATGTGGGGGAATATAATAAAATTAATTTTGTTTAAAATGAGGTGTATATGATACGATGGAATATTTTTTAATGGCATTTCATTGAATAATAATGCTTAAAAGGGTATTTTGAAATGAGAACCTTGTATGCCTTATAACATTGATTAGATAAGTGTTATGTCTCCTCCCTTCTAAAAGGGTGGATATTTTTATAAAAATATGAACATGAAATGTTTAAAGAATCCATAATTTTGGTTTGATGCATGAAAGTGGAACCATAAGTGTTGTTTTAGACTATCCCCCATGTGAGGGTAGTTTAAATCCTTTTTTTCCTTCCTTCATTTTGCCTTAAAACATGTGTGAAAGTGTTTCCCATATGACTCTTTTACTATAGATAGGGATTAAGAGTTGTGGCCTCTTATTCTAAGAAACCTTATTCAGAGTAATCCCTTGGAAGGTTCAACACTTTCTATTTTGGTTAGGGGTTATCCATTATAGGTAGCACCCTTAGATCTTTAGAACCCTTGCTTGTTTCTTGTGATTAGTTTTTCCCAAGTGGTACTGTTTAGGGGCCATAGTCCTTTGTAGGACTCTTAGTTTCTAAAATGACACCCTTTTATGGGTGGTTATGTGTTTTTTTACCCTTTACTCAAGTATGATCATTCTAAATTTCTTGGTTGATGTAGGATAGATATTTCAATGGAATGGTTGTCTGCTTAGTAGGTCATGTGACCCTTTCACTCCTTGATTTTTAGTGTTGTACAACTTGGGAGGTCTCATCTTGCTCTATAGTCATATGAGTAATGTGAATCTTGGGTTAAATCTTCGTTGTGGACCATATTATACTTGAATACATATGGTTGATAAGCCTATGGATAGTGTTAAGGATATTTCTTTGCTCGTGTGATATTAAGGTAGTATGCGTCGATATATGTGGTACCCATCATCTTACTAAATGGAACATTTAACCATTTGAGTTTAGTGTTAATCATTTAATCTAGAGTTATTATGAAATTGTTCTGCTCTAGAATAGAGTGAACAGAGCATCTAGTGAAATCAAACCCATCCCAATGCTAAAAATGATATTCTAATAGGATCAAGTGTTTGACACACTGGATAGTTGTTTTGTATTTTACACCTAATGTTGTGGCATGAGCAGATGTAACTGAGGACAAGAGTTACATGTGGGTCTAAAAGTGAATCTAACCTATCACCTTGAGTGGATTTTATTCTCTATCTCTTCTATTAAATTCTTTTTAAAGCGTGATGGACACCTCTATGACCCGTGGTCAGTGGTCGATGGATCGTATGGTAATGAAATTCCTTTCTTTGTTAAATCGAATGTTGAGGATACTCCTAAGGTGGGGAGAGTCACTTAAATTTTAGTTAAATGTGTCCTTAAAAGTAGAAGGAGAAAAACCAAGAAGAAACCATTTTAAAATGGTCTCCCCTACCTAAAATACCACTAATCCTAGTGATCTCTCCCATTTAAGTCGATGCTTTTTATAAAGCATGATGATGTTATTCTGGGTTGTACACACAACTTGTGAGGATAATATTTGTTGGTAATGGTCCACAATGGTTTTTCTTGAGTTACCATGGGATTCTTTGAGTGGATAAGGTATCGTGGTCCAATTTTTGGCACGTTGGTGGGTGAAGTCAAGCCTTTTCCTAAAGAAGTCTACTATCAGTGGTTTAATTGTTCCAATTTTGATGGTTGAGAATGGTTGGGTGTAATGTACCGAGATCTCCACCCTCTTTTTAGTAGGATTATCTTGGGTCCTTTTTGGAAATAATTTGAATCCTCTTAGTGTACTCTCGGCTTAAGTATGACCATGTCCCCTATATCTGTATCATCTAGGTACACTCATAGAGTGTTGGTCTTACACCATGATAATGTTTTAAACTCTATTGGGCTTATTTGGGTAGTTTTGATCAATTTTTTATCTAGAATCATGGTCATTCTTAAAGGCATGGTTAGTATTGAGTGATACATAGGGTCCCAAGAGGAGCTTCATGGAAGGACTCATGGACACCAACTATTTTCCTTTGACATGATCGCCATACGAATGCTACTTTTGGATCGGTAAGTGTTCTTGGTAAGTGTACATTTAGTCTTGTACCAACATTTCCCTTGTAATTTAAATTTAAGGTTTTCATGGAATGATATCCCTGAACTCATGTTTTCATTCCCGAGGATACCCCAAACCTTAGTCAATTTCATAAGGGACTATTTTTTTGTAGCGATCCAATTGTGTTTGATAGATAAATGTTCAATGTTCATGCTGAGGAATGATTTATTTAATGGGAATTTTGACTAGATACTTCATCAGAAAGCAGTTAAATGCTTCAGTGAGCATGATCAAATAAGTCTTTCAATGCCTTTATCTAAAGGGGTTTGGTTCTATTTTTAAAATGAATTGTTCATCTAAGTCGAGTGCTTTGAGGGGAGTTGACCAAGATAATTTGACTCATTATCCGGCTCTCTCATTTAATATGTGGTCGGTGAGGAACTACTCAGTGGAACATTTTTAGGTTTCAATAAGTGTTAGTAATTTTATATAATAATTTTCATGAAAATTAGGCTCAACCAGGCCTTGAAGTTTATGGGAGTCAACCAACCATTTCAATACTGAATCATACCAAGAGCGTCATTGGAATGCTGAGGTCATGCTTAAACTGGTGGTTCATTCAGTGGAATATTGGGACTCAATTTGGCCTTATGAATGATAGAGTCTATTGGTGAAGGAGAGAATGATGCGATCATGTTTTGTGTAAGATGATCTTAGGTAGGTGTCCTATCGGTGTTTCAATTAAGAAAAAGAATCCTTATATTGAGTTTTTATAGCATAGATTCCATGTGTTAAGGTGATGATCAGAGGTGCATTGGACATTTGGAAACATAACACGACCATTTGAATGAAACTTCACAACCCTAGTAGGTCGACTAAAGATGAATTGTTTTCAAAATAATTTTTAAGGGTGATAAGTTCTAAGGTGGGGAGGTTGTAATGACTCTTATTCTGAACTAAGATAAAATTCCATGGGAATTTGAATTTCAGCATTTACTGGATGGTCTGTTCTTTGAACTGAGCTTCAGAACTTAATTCTAAGAGTTGGAACACTTCCACATGTTTTTAGGCTTGATTGAATTCTTGAGAGGTTCCCTGAATTTCTCATTGTGTTTTGGGAGCATTGATCCCCGAAAACTAAAGGTTTGGGATTTATGAATAGGGTTCAAGATTTTTTGGAAACCGTGTGGCCCCCAGCATGAAAGAGTGTGCTCTATGGAGGGGGAAGATACGAATCACACAAGCTATGAATGGTTTTCCCAAACCGTGCTCTTATCCCACATAGGTAGTGCCACTTAGGTAGTACCTATGAACTATTCATTGCATGGTTGGCATATGGTTGGGAAAACCATGCGGGACAAACCTGTGAAGTGGAGTTCTTAAGAAGTGGGAGTTGCACGGTTGGTGTATAATTTTGTTAATTCATGTGGCCAGACCATGAAACATGGTTTTGGGGGTGAAATACCCATTTTACCCTTAATTAAGGTTTTAATATCCCTTTTTATTATTCCCCTCTCCCTCAAGTAACATTTCCCTCCTCCATGTGCATGGAGCTCTCCTCCTCCTCTTATTATGGATCATGGTAACTCCCTCAAATACAGTAAAAATATTTCACCATCAGAAGTTATGGATCTGTCACAATAAGCTCTTTATTCATCAACCTTTGATTTCTAGTTTCTTCTTTTATCAATTGCACTATTTAGGTGAAACTTATTTTTACCTATTTTCAAGTTGTTTTACAAATCATTTGATTTCTTTCATTATAGGTTTAATCAAGGATCAACAATGATCAAGTGGATTTATACTACATCAACGTAGGAGATCTAGGTATTTCATGCTCATTTCATTAGATTTTTTTGACACACCCTTATGATGATCTCCAGATCCTTCTGGAAATTCTTGGAATGTATTGAATTAATTAATTAAATTTGTTTTACATGACCCTTTAGGAATTAGATTATGGTGAAACCAATAATTGGGGTGTTTTCCTCATCATTGGAAACCCCCTTGTGTGTGACTACCTTACATGGACTTTTTACCCATTCTTTAAATGCATTATTACCTTAGGAGTGTGAGTTACACCTTGGATGAATGCCTTAAATTTATGAAATGGATTAAGATAAATTATTTATATGTATATTCTTATTTCTTAATAAAATTCTCATACTTATGTAATGATGTTTTCCTTACTTTGACTTTGTGCTCAGATCTTGTAGATGTGATTTGTATTTTAGATTATTGCTCAGCCTCTTAAAGTTGTGAATTATGTTCTATGTCACAATGCCTTTTGATATGGATTTTTCAATTTCACTTATACCTAGGTCCTCTTGTGTATGTTCTATATACCATTAATTGCACACTTTTTATTATTCCATTTTTAATGGATTTAATTATATGTTATTCCAATTCCTTGTTCTTATGATTGTATTCCATTGATTTTTCATAAGTCATGTTTCCTAGTGATACAGACTTGAAATCATTGAGCTTACATTTTGCTTAATTCCCTATTCCATGTATAATGGCATGAATTTTATCATTCATCTGGATTGTTAACATGAGTTATTTTCATTCCACATTGAAGAAATTTGGTTACATATATTTGATTCCTTGTGACTTTTCCATTTAAATTATGCCTCAATTGTTTGGATTATAATGTATAGATTGGTTAATTGGTGAACATGTTTAATTGAGATGTTTCATTGGTTTAATTATTAAATATATATATTTATTTCCTTGTGATAAGTTCCTTATTGATATGGATCACCTTCTATGGGCCAGGAGGGAACATGGGTACCAATTTAAGGATTCCATGGATGGACACCCCATGTTCGGTTGGTTTTTAGCTGACACATCGAGAGTGATACTTTTGATTTCTAGGTATAGGCTCTCTAGGTGAATTAATTATACTCATGAGAGAGGTTGGTTCCCTAGGGTAGAAACTAAGGATAAATCCATTGGAAACATGGCTACACCATCCCTCATGTGATACCCAATTCCCTATGTGAGATACTTGGTAGGGACTCAGAGTCACCATACCTTGAGGGATACAAGGAATGACATATGGGTTGCCTTGGATGGTCTCAGAGGTATTATTTATATCTAAAATACCTTTAGTGACCCTTGGGATTCTTTATAGATCACTTAAGATGGGATCAAGACTCCACCCCTCAGATTTGATGGATTGATTGATGGCTGGCTTGTGCCTTATGTGATGTCTCTCTTTTATATTTTAGTGAGATTGATTCATGATATCTTAATGTGGACTCCAAGTTAAAGAATAATCTTAGGGTCCACTTAATTGTTTGTTTAGATTAAATTGGACTATGTATACATATTAGGACTTTCACAGGTACCTCTTTTCAAACATTTAGCTTAGGCTGAAGTTGGTGGATTTAGACGGGTGTCTGTTAGGAACCCATACCAAGGTGATCGTTATTTTATTCATTTCTTAACTTGCATTTTATTTCTTTACTATGGAACACTAAAATTTATTTACTACATGAAATTGTAAGGTCTAAGCACCATGGGTGTTAGCCTACTGGGATTTCATCTCACACCCTGCTCGAGCTACCATTTCACTGTGGTACCTGAGAAATTCCACATTCTTGTAGGTCCATGGATTTACTTGCTAGTTATGTGTTGTATACTTGAGATCCATAGAGAACTGGATTTACATAGTGATTAGGATTCTTGTGGAGTCAGGATTTGGTATATTTTTACATTATTTTATTGTATTGATTTTTTTTACCTCTAACTTGTATCTTTTAGTACCCCCTTTCATGTATGCATCATCACATTTATTTTCATTGTCCATTTATTTTTATTCAGTTATTATTTTTTCATCCTCAATTGCATTTAATTTATTAATATTTCTTCCCCTATTGTATGTTATTTCATATTACTATAACACTATGATATAATAATATTTATGGTATAGTCTCCCCACCGTATCTCCATTATCACCTTACTACTAGTCAATATCCTTTGGAGTATGGGGAGGCATGCTTGAGGTCATTTTGTGATCAGTCTAGCTACTGGTTTAGTGTCTAGTCAGCCTGATATGTTACCTGAAAAACATGGAAATCTTGGTTGTTTTTCAATAAGTGAGATTAAATCATATGAATATTTATATATCATGTGTAAGGTTGAAGCTTGAGTCTTTAATGGATTTAGGTAAAGATTATAACAATAATTAAAATGAGTTTTAATGATAAATAATTTGGGAATCACTTGACTGAATTAAAATGCACAATTATATGAACTTGTGACAAAGAAATCGGGATTCTTAATTATTATGAACTTGCACACTGACGTGTCTTCCTTAAAATTATTTAAACCCTTATTCTTTCATTTTTAGTGATCCTATTGAGTCTGATATATCTTTTATTTCATTTTCATGGGATCAATTAAAGATTCTATTATTAATTTGATCCATGCTTATGATTTCCAAGCTTATGGAACCTTCCTCTTCCCTACTCCTAGATGAAACTCTTATAATATATTATTTAAAATATTGAGTTTTTTTATCACATGTGATATATTATTTCATTTTAAAATAAAATAGTGTGATTTGTTTTTAGGAATCCTGGTTGTGTGTTTTGAGCCAAAAAGTATGTGTATGTGGTTTGGGTGAAACATTTGTTGACGAACCATGAAGTTATTCATCAATGACATTGAGGTTGTAATATCCTTACTATGTTTAGGCCATATTTATTATTTATAGAATGATATGATGATGTGTTCTGATGTGTGTCAGACCGTGTTGTGTTTACGCACATGTTTATTTGTTTAGGATTTTTATTCACACTCAATATATGATATGTGTGCCTGGATATGATACAATTATTTCCTTTTGAAATTTTTTTGTATGTTATTTTGTTATTCTATGAATGGAACCCAAGTGATTTGTTTACTCATTGTGGCTCGATAGTCATATAGGTGGAGAATTTTCATTTGATGCATGTGATGTGATTATAATAACATGATAGGTGATGAGGAATTATGTCTTTGTGAATCCTGTCCTAGTGGAATGATGATCATATGTTATTGGAACCATGAGAAAATAACAAATAATGCTAGTTTATAGGACTTGACATATACTGAAATAGTGGGGCATGATGCTCTATGTGGCATGACCAGAGAGATAGAAAGATGGTATGATGACATGTTGTGGTCTAGCCTAGATCCCAAGGGCATGTATGTCTATTGAACAACTTCAAGTATGTATCCTTCATTTTTGGTATTTCCATGTCCTTTCTAATGTTATTCCTACATAGATCTGAAGTAGGTGAAACTAGGGTATATGGTGTCTTGGTTAACACATGGATGCTCAGTATGATTGTTTCTTATGTGTGCATTTTTTATGATCATGTCATACAATCTTGTGAATACAAAATCTTGTTAAGGACACATTAGTAGTGTCTTACTAGGTTTATTACTCACACCTAGCATGGAAGTATTAATGGGAATAAAAATTTCATGTATAGGGATCTAAACAAGGGAAAGGGGCCAATGGAAGTTGGTTGAGCCTATCATGACCTGACCCAATGGGTCTCATGCTACAAATCCCCAAGCGTGCCTCCAATAGGCCATGGAATGATGACTGCCACTGAGTAGACATATCACACATATGAGAGGCCTTTTTATAATGTAACTGTAAGAGAACACCCAAAAACACATCCTTGCAACAGTACAAAGATATAAAAATATGGAAACTAAAATAAATGCATACATCTATCCCAAACTAGAGTACAATATAAGTACTTACTATGTAAAATGGGAAAAACACATGCCCACCAGAAACTATAAAAGATTCCAATCAACACAACAGGAGGGGATCACTATCAAATGCAACTGCTAGAAAGCTCATTGGCCCAGCTCAGGTAAATACCTTGATCAGTCTAGCTCATAAAACTTTTCCAACCTTAGGTAATTTGGGGACTTATTCAAAAGGATTTTGATCTACACAAGACACAACACATGAGTAAAAGACCATGTAGGGGAGAGTATAACAATACTTAGTAGGTTCCCTAAAAAATACGAAAGAAAAGCGAGCTACTGAAAGGAAATAGTCTACTCTACCTAGTCATAGGGAACCAAATCGAGAGAGAAACTCAATCTTGAACCATACTTGACTATTCATGACTAGTAATCTCAGTTCACAAGGGTTGTCAACCCATACATGTGAGAACACTACAAGGAATCTTAAAATCACCAATATATACTCATCTCATACTCCATGTCTCATGAGGTTCTGACCTCATTTCCAGCTATAGGATTCTACTCATAGATATAAAGGTAACACACAACCAGGAGAACACACTTAATGAGCTTAGCCATCCCAGATGGAACCCGTCCAATAGATACACTCCATTGAGAACACTTTACCATTACCGATGGTACATCCATGGGAACACGCTCCACTAGGAATAAGTCACTAGTTCTAGCTCTAGTGCCTAGCACTAGGTCTTCTTTTAATGGTAACATATTTCCTATACAAGTTCATAAGTACCCAATTAGAGAAGACCTTCCCTCACCACTGCACATAGTTGAGGGATCACTACTCCAGACTATGCACTATGTGCATCCTATATAATGAGGGAGAACAGAGGGACTTGTACCTTAACACTGCTCAAAATTTGAGGGAGCACTAGCTCCTAAATAATAAGAGAAACCTATGTCACTCATAGATGGAGTGTCCCACACCTCAATCCATCGGGGGGAACTAACTCAAAACCAGGTATTACATATAACAAGTGGAGGTTCCCACTCCTCATAACTATACTTAACAGTCGAGGGATATCTAACTCTAATGGAGGATTCATTCCTCGCTACTACTCGAAGATAGGGGAGTACTACTACGTAATTGAGGACATGTACCTGAGTATGATTAGGGAGTACCACTAAGAAGATAGATGACCCATACCCTAATATGAAATGGGAGTAAAACTCCATATATAAAGGAATCTAACCCTAAATTAGTAGTGGAGTAAAAATCTACTAGCATGATAACTTTGGGGGACTCATGCCATGGTATGATAGCGGGTATCATCCCTAGGCTAGAGGACCCACTCCCTGGTATGATAGGGGAGTACCAATTCTATTGAAACAACATGTATAGTGACCCTAAACCTAGTATGAAATAGGAGTTTTAACTCCAAGGATAAAGGAAATACACCCTAACATGATAGGGGAGTACCCACTTTATCTATATGTCACATATGGATGACTCACACCCTAACACGACAGAGGAGTACTGACTACATGGATAGAGAATGTGAACCCTAGTCCAACAAGGGAGTACCTAATCTATATAGCCAATGAGTATAGAGGGACTGCAACCTAGCATAGTAGGGGAGAGTTGTCTCCAACTACAAGAACAATACAGAGAACATGTGCCCTGTCCTGATAGGGGATTATCATCCTCAAGAGAACTAACACATGGGTTGAGAACCCACTCTCATGATGTGGGTATTCCTATCTCTACCATTATAGAGAGGTAAGGGAAACTAGCACTCTAATTTCATAGAGTATTACCATTCCCATCATCTCTATCTAAGAACCACACTGATCAATAGCCTCAGTCAAGCACCACTGAAAATATTGTCACACTTATCATACCTCACATCACAACACTACAACAATTTGGGGACACTCTCTGTATTAAAATAGGGTAGCACCACTCTACCAACCTAAAGAGTATAGGGGACCCACATCATAATTTGATAAGGAAATTTATCGACCCCAACATCAACCCAGTGATCACCCTGATCACTACCTAAGGCTTAGAACTACTACTATAGTGTCATGATTGAAACACACTACATCATATCTTCTAGATCACTATAAGGGAAACCATTATGTTATATGTGGAAAACTAATCTGTATAAGATACTCTCAATCCTGAATACAAGTTTCAAAAAAGAAGATACACAAGGTGGAATATCTCAATAAGATATCAAGAAAGAACATGAAATGAACTAGGGCCCACACAACATGTGAACTCAATCGAGCACCTGGTTCTTTCCCCCATTTAATTGACTTTCCTAGTCATGTGGGAATACACAACATGTCCTAACTCTCCTGGCCCCTGTTCATGTTCTTCCTCTACATAAATTAGTCCCCAGTGCCTCACACATGACAAGTACCACGCAGTACACAGTGTGTTTAGGATAAATGGACACTTTTCCATGTCTTTTTTCTTTTTCTGTGTTCAACACCCCATGTCTATGCACTTTTGGTTTTTTAGTTCCACAAAGCCATGTACCATCACAGAGCTACCCTGGCCATGTCCTCTAGCCAC
This sequence comes from Viscum album, assembly GCA_963277665.1. Taxonomy (NCBI): domain Eukaryota; kingdom Viridiplantae; phylum Streptophyta; class Magnoliopsida; order Santalales; family Viscaceae; genus Viscum; species Viscum album. The sequence goes on along the minus strand of OY728127.1, from coordinate 340,341,847 downwards.
AATACATAGTGTCAATACATGGAATGTAACCCTAGTACACGGTGCGTAGTTCTGAAAAGTCATATTCCTAAAATGGGAATAATTCACAACATGTCTCATTAGTTTACACGTCATGTAGAAGGGAATTCCTATGGGAATCTCCCTATGAGTCACATGAATCACCCTAGTTTCCCCTAAAACCTAAAGATCAACCCAAAAGGGATCTATAGAAATCGTAATAGGGCTTTAAAACCATAAAAAATGCATAAAAAGGGGATTTGGACAAAAAATAAACTCCACCTACCTCAATGGTGAAATTTTGAAGCTTTGGGTCTAATGTGATGCCCGAATTGTGCTGCTCCTCGATATGATGATGATTGGCTCCAAGAACAGATACCAACATCACCAATTTTATTCGATTCACTTCAACTTCATCTATAGAAAAAATGGGGAGAGTAGAGCCACACTTTATCCTTATTTCTTTTAAACTAATTTGGGAGGGGGAAGGATTTAGATTTGATTTATTTATTTTATTTTCATTTAATTAATAATCTCACCACTCGATGCCCTACCAACTAGCCCTCAGTTACAAACTAGGCACAAACATATGTTATATCATGCCTCGGGTAAACACAATGTTCTTAACTTGAACATGGTCTTAGAATTCCAATCCAAGCCTTTTCTCTTGAGTTATTCTACTTTTCATGAGAAACTGTGTGCACATAAAAAAAATATTTAATATTTTTAATATCACTACGTCGATGCTCTTCGGGCTCCAGAATCCTATGTTGACTCAACACCTAGCTTCAGAAATATTCTTATAAATATTCCCAAGTCTTATAGGTCCAAACCCAAGTCATGACAGAGGCATGGATCATAGAACAAGAGGTGATATCAGGACATACTTTGGGTTTTACCGTAGTTTTATTTATTTACCTATCATTGACACAACCTATACTCTAGTTTCTCTTACCACTTTGGGATCCGCTTGTTATTATATGAGATATATTTTATTCTTTAGTTCTACACGATTACTCTAATTATTTTAGTAGATTGTTTATTATTTATTATTTTTCAAATGACATTATACCGAGGATATAGTCTTCCCACTGATGACCTTATAGCCTCACCATTTGTAGGCATCCTCTTGTGTATGGGGAGGCATGCATGAGGTCATGTGGTACTCTAGTTTGGACTTGGTAGTTCAGTTGGGGTGTTAAAGTTTTGTATGTATGTAAGTAAGTAAGTAAGTAAGTATGTATGTATGTATGTATCTATTTATATATGTATGAATGTATGTATATATGTATGTATGTATGTATGTATGTTTGTATGGATATGTGTATGTATGCATGGACATATGTATGTATACAAGAATGCATGCATGAATTCATGTATTGATGTATGTATGTTAGGATGTTTGGATGGATTGATGGATTGATGCATGTATGTATGTATGTATTTATTTATTTATTTATGTATTTATGTATGTATGTATGTATGTATGTATGTATGTATGTATGTATGTATGTATATATGTGTATATGTATGTATCTATGTATGTATATATATTTGTATCTATGTATGTATGTATGTATCTATGTATCTACGTATCTACGTATCTATGTATCTATGTATCTATGTATATATGTTTGTTTTTTGTATGTATGTATGTATGTATGTATGTATCTATGTTTGTATGTATGTATGTATGTATGTTTTTTTGTTTTTCTGTTTGTATGTATGTATCTATCTATCTATGTATCTATGTTTGTTTTTTTGTATGTATGTATATATGTATGTATGTATGTATCTATGTATGTATGTATCTATGTATGTATGTATGTATGTATGTATGTATGTTTCTATATATCTATGTATCTATGTTTCTTTGTATGTATGTATGTATGTATGTATGTATATATGTATGTATGTATATATGTATGTATGTATGTATGTATGTATGTATGTATCTCTCTATCTTTGTATGTATGTATGTATGTATGTATGTTTGTATATATGTATGTATGTACGTATGTATGTATGCATGTATGTATGTATCTATCTATGTATCTATGTTTGTTTGTTTTTATGTATGTATGTATCTATGTTTGTTTGTTTGTTTGTGCTATTTGTTCAGGATGGATTTTCTTTTATGTGATATATCAGTTTTTCCTTACTTTTATGATACATCTCTGTTGGTGTTAATTAGTTGAGTTGTTCATGCTGTTGTGTTATTGTATATATACATATAAGATGACTATGACTAACATGTTGGGACAATACATTAGTTATTTTTAAAAGGGTTATACCTTGTCTTCAGGGTAGACTCCTAGGATAACTTTTGTGTGATCCCATAGACTGGTTAAGATCTCTCTTTAACATTATAAGGGTTTTATTCTCATTAGAGATGTTTCCTTAGAGACATTTGAGGGGACTGTCAGATGGGGCAACCCAATATACTTCTGTACCACCACCCGTTGTGTAGGAGGATGTGCACTAGCACACTCTTGTACTGGCACATGTGATTCATGTTATAGATCTCATTCAGTTGGGGTAATTTTCGATTATTCTCATCCAAGGAGAAACAATTCTGAGGACCATGACTAACCATGCTTGGGATTTCCAACTTCATCATCCTTCAGTAGTCCAGGGTATTAGTGGCCCATATTATACAGAGGATTGGTTGGTCATTATTGAGAGAATTTTCAAGATGTTCTAGAATCCTAAGGAGCGGTGAGTGATTCTGGATACATTCATGTTCTAAGGACCCTCCAGGTGATGGTGGACTACCATGAGTCAAGATGGATGAAGATTGGGTCTTACATGGATTACTTTCAAGGAGTTATTTCTCAAGCATTATATTCCTGACATGATGAAGATGGACCATTACCAAGTGTTTATGGAGTTGCGGTAGGGTTCTATGATTATCTATGCATCTTCTTCCTAGTTTATGTAGTTGCTTTTCTTATCTCTTTTGTTAGATAGGAATGAGGTGTAGTGGCTGTTCGAGATAGGCCTTCAACAACAAAACCAATTTCAAGTTAGTTAATTTGATATGAAAATGTACACATAGGTGATACACAAGGCCCTAACCTTTGAGAAGGGTTTGGAGAAGGAAAGGAAACCATATTTTTTCTAGGCCTATGAATGGGCTAGTGACTGAGGTTTCTCTCACTCCTACAAGAATTTATTCTAGTAGTAGTAAGAGGAAGGCAGAATAGGAGTAGTAGGGAAGAAAATAGTCGTAGCTAAGCAGAGGCTCTTTTACACCTTCTATTGGGGAAAGGGGTCCTCAGTGCTACAACTTGGTATGTGGGGGAATTACTATACATCATTCCCTAGACCTGAGGTTAAGTTACATCAGTGAAATAAGACATGGAATCTACAATGTTTTTATCAAATTTATTGCGAAGGAGGTCTCATGGGCGTTCAAGACAAATTCACACATCAATCCAAAATAAGTTTGGGGTCCACAACAGAAGGTCTAGACAATGAAAAATCAAAATTTTCATGATTATTAGGTACAGGTCCATATAGATAATACATTATAGGTTTACATAGTGTACCAAACTCTATAAGATGATGGTGAGGGTATATATAATGTTTTAGAAACAATTTTTATCATATCTACCTTATCTACTATATTTCTTGATATTAGTTCTTCATGTTCCATCATTTCATTACAATTAATTACAGGACTTGAATTACCAATCAATTTATCCCATAAGTTACTTTCCCATGATACACCATTAGACACAAATGTATTCCATCTTTAGTGATTCCTAGAGTATCCAATAATCATCAATGGCTACAAAAATCTGTGGGACTTCATGATTCTAGAGATTAAGATCTTCAATGTGAATATCATTATGGACTAGTTAACCAGCTTCTAAGGTCACATTGATTACTATTGGATATGGGTGTCATTTTATTCTTCGAAGGGAGAAATATTATTGATACCAAGAGATTGGGAACTAGGAACTGCTAAAGTTGTTCCAAACATGAGTCAGCTTGGGATGATCATGGAATAGATGGTGAACTTATCCCTTTTAGTATGATCAGTGGAAGAACCCTTGACTTTTCCTTCATTCATGGAGCACCATCAGGACATATTTCTAAACAAATCCACATGACTTCCTCCTAATATAATACTTTATTTTTTTTCATAGAAATCATGTTGGGTGAATAACCTATTTTGATACCCCTTGAATTGCATGGTTCCAGTGGAGACGAAGGATATCAAGGTGGATTTTGTAAACTTTAGTAAAAAGGATTTATTAGGCCGTGTACTTCACCATGGGGTGAACCTATGTTACTCACTAAGTGGGTGGATGGTAGTATTTTAAATTTTACTAATTACCATAAGCTAAAACAAGTGATGTTGATGAACAAATATCCCTTACCCAGGATTGATGATCTCTTTGATCAGTTATTGGGATCCTGATGGTTCTCTAAGATTGATCTTCAATCAGGCTATCACTAATTCTGGGTTAGAGAGGAGGAAATCTTGAATACAATGTTTCATAGTAGGTATGTGTTGTACGAGTACTTGGATATTTCATTAGATATATGAACGCATCATTAGTGTTCATGGATCTTGTGAATAAGATCTTTTACCCATTACTAGACTCATTCATCATAGAGTTCATTGATAAAATCTATATCTACCCACTAACACCAGAGATGTATGTCATATAACATGATATAGTCTTGGGTACACTTTGATCACATCAGATTTACACCAATATATAAATGTAAAACATCTAGATTATGGAGGTGATGTTCTTAGGGAATGTGTTATCCGAGTGAGTTATAAATGTAGACATAGAGAAAGTGGAGGTAATGATGTCTTGGTCATGCCCTTGGAACATGTTCAAGATAAAGATATTTTTTGGATTATTTAGATATTACTGATGTTTTATACAGGACTTCTACGAATTATTAGCACCTATGATGGAATTGACAAAGAAGGGAGTGAAGTTCTAGTTGTCAGATCGGTGTGAAGAGTAATTTCCTAAGTTGAAGATGAGGTCGACTAAAACTCTAGTGTTGATAATTATCAATCCTAGGATTGACTATGTTATATACTATGATGAACGGGGAATTGTTCTTAGAGTGGTACTAATGTAAAGGTATCATGGAGTTTCTTATGGGTCACATCAGTTACTACACCATGAGTAAATCTACCCTACTCATGAATTTGATCTGGAAGCCATGGTACCTACTGACATATATTGGAAATAATATCTCTTCAATGAGAGTTTTTTTTTATAAACTAACCAAAATATCCTCTATTATATATTCACATACTGGGAACTAAACTTGTGTCAGAAGTGATGGGTTGAGTACCTATAGACATTTGTCTTTGAGATGGTGTATTAACCTATGAAAGGTAGCACCATAGTAGATGCTCTTAGTCATAAGACGATGGTAACTCAAGATATTATTGAGTTTCCTTCCAATGAGAAGTGGTTCTTGATGAAATTTTATGATGAGTGGAGGATGGATTATTCTTAAGGCCCGAGATCGATGACTTGTTCTCCCTTGGTTGTCATATCTCCTCTATTGGACCAGTTAAAGGCTGAACAAGACAATGACCTGTAGTCTATTGTGATGTAGGAAAAATTAGAAGGAGGTGACCCAATTCCTAGGTGTTCATTAGATGATGACAATGAGATCCCCATGCATGAGAGAGTAGTAGTCAATGATTTAATCCAAGAGGATCTGTTGATGGACCTCTATGACTGAAGAATAGAGGTACATCCTGGTGTGATGATGATATACCAAAACATCATGAAATAGTTCTGGTGGCTAGGGATGAATAGGGACATCTCTGGATTTGTTTCTCATTACCTTACCTTCTAGAGGATAATGGATGAGCACCATCGGCCTGGTTATTTGAACAAAAAACATATAATTACTATGTATAAGTGTTAGTATTTCATGATGTAATTTGTGATAGGGTTACATAGGACCATTAGGATACATGATGATGTCTAGGATATTGTCAATTGACTAATAATGGTTTCTCACTTCTTACCGATTTGAGAGACTCACTCAGTAAACAAGATGGGGAAGTTATATTTCCATGATATAGTACACATACATAGATTTCCCATGATCATTGTATTTGAAAATATTCATGTTTCATATAGAGATTTTGGTAGGGATTACATAAGGCCCTATAGAGTTAGCTGAGATTGAGTATAACATACCATCATCAGATAAACAGACAGTCAAAGAGAACAATTTACATACATTAGGATACTCTTTTGAGAATGTATTCTAGATTTCAATGGATATTGGTATGGGAAACTAGACTTGGTATAGTTTTCTTACTATAAAATTTTCCAGGCCTCAATATATATGGAATTGTTTTAGTCTCTCTATAGATGGTTATTTTTCTCGCCGCTCTATTGACATGATATTGGTGAAATAATTGTTCTTTTTCCTAGTATGGTATAAGAGACCACACAATGGGTGGAGTTGATTAGGAAGTGGATAGTTCCCACTTAGAATAGGCATCAATCATATGTAGCCCATAGGAGATGACCATTGAGAACATCAAATAGGTTGATCTAATGGCATGCTGTCTGGACCTTCTTCCATGCTATCAAGGAATGCATTAATTTTTCCACATTTATCTTTTTTAGTAGTACATGTCAGATATTATGAATGTTATAGATGGATAGGATGTTAAGTTGGATCAATATTCCTCTTATGAGGAGCATCTGATCTAGATTATAGACTAGTGAATGATTGTATTTTACAGGAATATGGTGCCACTTTTTCATATCCTATGGAAATATAAATGGATCCAAGAGGATATATGGGAGAAAAATTCCGATGTTTGAGCTTATTGGTCTGGTTTTTCCAAGGAATCCTAGAGAAACTTATTAAGGATGATAATTCATTATAGGTATAAAATCTTAACATACACAATTTTTTAAATTTCCAAAAAAAAATCCTTTTTTGTTTGGTGAAGTCAAATGTTTCACATAGTTGTCTTCATGTAGTCGAATGTTTCTATGTAACAAAATGAGACACATAACCAAATTTATATAGCCTAATGGCCATGTAGATGATTCAAATTGATGAATGGATCATGTATCTGAATTCCCACATGGCTGATTCATGTAGTTGAATATATCACATAGCACATTCACAAAGCTGAATAGCCAAGTAGCTGAATGGATAATGTAGTCATTTTGTGTAGTTGAATGAATCACATAGTTTATTCATATATCCAAATGAATCACATGACTAATTCACATATCTGAATGGATCACATAGTCAATTGGACATATAGTTGATTCACATAGATAAATGGATCATGTAATAACTCAAACATTTATTAATGAAATTCCTTATCTTCAAATGAATAAATGAATCATTAAGTGGTGAAGCTATAAAAAACAAAAGAACTACATTGGATATTATAGAATATTATATCATACAATATTTAAAATATAGTTAATCAATATAACTAATGAAAATATATCCATTTTACAATGATCATATGATTAGTATATATATATAGGGTTACGATATAGTCCATTGATTTAGATGAAAAATCGATTTCCTCGACCAGTAGGATCATGCCTTATGAATCTCATTTATCAGATCTTTTGGGGGAGATAGAATCTAATTACATTTCCCTAACCCAATCCCAATATTATATTCAACAACTAAATCATGAGTGAAACTGTTTACAGTATAAGTTTAATCTCATCTAGATCATGGCCCAAACCAAGTATGTCAAACCACCCCATGAAAATATCACATTCACACAACTTACCCTTAGGTTGTTCTATAGAGTAATAAAGGGATATGTATTTGAAACAAAACCAAAAGAATATATATATTTTATTTTATCTTAAATAATGAATATATTTATTCTTTATTGATTTTACTTTATAAATGATTAAATAACGAGTTTGATAGAAATTAGTTTTCTATACGACAAAACTCAAATTGTATTTTTGGGTAATAAGAATTTTCAATTAAGAAACTACTTTTTAAGAAATCATAAATTTTAAAAATAAATGATATTTTAATAAAATATTATTATTAAAAAATATTTATTATTTATACTTTATAATATAATTTTACAAAGTCAAAAATAATTTTTATAAGGGTCAGAAAAATTTTAATATAAAAAAACTAGAATTGTTCAATAAATGGAGATTTTTATTCAAAAATATAAATTCTCATATTTAGATATTTATTTTGTTAAAATAAATATTATTTTTGGATTCTGTGCATCATAATTATCCAATGGGGTATTTTTCATAATTCTTTGAGATAATTAATTTTTCTTGTAAAACTTAAATATGGTATAAATATATGGTTTGTTTTATGATATCATAATGTTGAAAAAGTGATGTAATATATTCTATAAATGGTATCCACCACTAAATATATATTTACCCTTTCAAATATTTTTTTGATTTTTTATTATTTTTATAAAGCCTTTATGAATCCTCCAAAACATATATTATATTTTAATATTTAAACTCATTTCCATAAGATCATGACTCATTTCAACATCACCATGGGTAATATTATTATTATTTCGGTTCATGGACATATAAAATAATTCAAACCACTCAATTTGGTATAAACCATGGTAAATATTAGGGGATGTTTTTTGGTTTTTATTACTTTACTATAGAGAGACAACAAACCTATGTTTATGAAATAATAATGAACTCCTCTCTATTTTCATATATAAACCCATAAATATCCCATTTTTTTATTAAAAACCTTTTATATTTTCATTAATCTACCCATTAATCTCTATATACATCCCCAGGATTCCCTAATCTCTCAATAATCACCTCTCAAGCTTTTGAAAACACCATCTCTCGGAAAGGGATCCTCTACTTCTCCTATTTATTCAACAACATTCTTTATTTTATGCCTTTTGATTTACAATTCATAATTTTGGGATATGTTTTTCCACATACCTCATACTATAATTTTTATTTCCAAATGATTATATACCCCCTTTTCTCTCATTAACCCATTTTATGAATCATTATGTATTATCGTTATGCTATCAAAATGTCAAAATGATTTTTCAGGAAAAATTATTTTGAATTGAATTCCAATACCAATATCCACTCAAGAGTATTAAAATATATGAACCTATACTTATTTGATTGTTTAATTCCATGTATCTAATAGACCACCTCACTTTTGGTGTTAATAGAGATGAAATAAATTCATATGTTATATGATATTTATAGAACACTTATGCATGTGCATGATATGATTATGGTGGGTGCACCTAGATAGTGCTCTAATGCATTGGGTAGTGTTTTAATCTCATGAGATACTATGAGAGGTGCATAAGAGGTTATCCTAATCAAACAATGTTATGTTGTCTTAGAGGTTAATATTGACTTATTCTTATGATTCCATGTTTTATTTTATTTCCACATTCCCATGTTTCCTTTATGCTAACATGTTATATCACGCCTCATTGTTCATGATTATTATTCTCACCACTTATGTTAAATTTTTACCCCTATGGGACACATGTATTTCTTTAACCTATTTCATCATTTTTTTATTCCCTTACTAGGCTTTATAACTCGCCCCATTCTTATGTATGTCCCCAGGTTATCTCATAGAGTTATAAAATATGAATAGAAATTTAGGGCATGTCAGGGACATTTTCAATAATGTGTTTATATCCATGTATCACATTGTTATGTTATGTATCTAATTCCCAAACACACTATACTTCATTATCTTTTGGGATTGTATCATGTATACCTTTATTTAATAAATCATGAAATAAAGTGTTTTAAAAATATGGGTTGTCATAGTTGGTATTAGAGATAGGTCTATTAATTTTTTGGATTAAGATTATAAAACTTTAGTAAAAGCCTTATGGATAAAAATAAACATAGAAAAATTTTTTGGGAAAATTTAGGGTAAGAACTTTCTAAGAAAATACATATCATTCTAGATACTATAAGTGGATGTGGATCTAGAACAGATATACCTAGGGGTAACAACCCAAAAAACACTGTATTGAGCTACACTCAATCATGAACTAGTGCACAATAAATGTCCTTAATGAACACCTAGTTTTACACTCACATGAGTTATTTTTTCATAAATTCACAAAATCACTATAAACCATTATTAAGGGAACAAAATATTCCTATAAGATTTTATGTCAGGAAAAAAATAATGGATAACTTAGATTGAAGCCTATAAATTCATACATTAGGTAACATATGTCATTTATGATTTATCCATTAAATGTTCATAGTTTTCCTTTTATGTGTGTAATAGTTTTAAAATACTCATCCATAATTTTCCATGTATTCTAGTCAATGGATGTAAATTGGAGGAAATGGGTCAATAACCAATGTGAGGGTTAATGTGATTATTTCTCAAATGATATGCCTCACATGATGGGATCTCAAGTAATACATGTTGTCATTATTCCAACCAACTATCAAAAATCATGATTAATAACTATATATATATGGATGTACAGATGAATCAATGAATAATAGTACAACATCTCAAGAAAGTTCATCTGATAAAGGTGATAAAGGAATGAAGACCCAGTTTCCTTTGTTCAAAAAATATGGAAAGATTCACTAAGGGAAATGTCACAAAGGAACTGGAAGATCATTTAAGTCTGTAAAAATAGGTCATAAAGTATCCAATTTCCATGAAAAAATGAATAAAATAATAGTTTTAAATAAAGGTCAATATAAGGTACCATTAACAATTATATATCATATATCCATAGAATTTGTGCATTACCAAAGCCAATGCACTATTATAAGGGCTAACAAGCATGATGACCACCAATAATCTTCGAAACCAAGGGAATAAGGAAAGCCCAATGTTGATACAGATCATGATGAATAAAGTTCATATAACCTCTACTCCATATTTTGTATTCCCTATTTTATTTAAATTCATTACATATTATCATATTGTATAATTTTTCCAAGGACAACGAGTCACCAACCCAAGTGATTTTATAACATCAGGTGAAACTTCATTGATTATTATATCACAAGTTAAAGTTTGTGGGAATTTTCTTCTAAAAAATAATATCAATATATCTTAAGTATAATTTGATGTTATCTTGGTTATTAAATGTTTTTCTTTTTAAAAATTCAATATAAATTTTCGATAGAAAGAAACCACCCTCTGTATTGTGAATCACCCTCTGATTCTATATAAGTTCAAGGAGGAGGATGTTATTTCTTTAGTGACAACATCTCAATCATGGATATTATTTATTTTTGATCAATATTATCTTGATCAAATGATTTATTCTAAGGAAAATATCATCTATGAAGACATTCCCACTGTGTAGGAATATGTTGATGTGTTTTTTGAAGAATTTTCTAGTCTTCCTCCTAGTAGAGAGGTTCAATTTTCAATGGATATTTTAACTAGAGATTTTACAATATCCTATGATTAATATTTAATGGCCATTTTGAACTCAAGTAACTAAGGAAAAAAACTATAGAAAAATATGGATAAAGGGTTTATATGCCCAAGTGATTCACCATGGGGTTCAACTGTCCTCTTTATCAAGAATAAGGATGGGTTGATTCCCCTACGAATTTATTATCATGATCTCAACAAGATCTTAATAAAGAACAAGTTTCCTCTCCCAATGATTGATGATTTTTTTAATCAGTCATGTGGAGCCCATTATTTCTTAAAGATGGATATTCAGTAGGGATATTATCAAGTAAAGGTGAAGAAAAAGCATTTCCCTAATACTACTTTTTGTATAATGTATGAGCACTATGAGTTCATAGTGATTCCATTCAGACTCAGAAATGCTCTAGAAATCTTCATGGACTTGATGAATAGAGTCTTTAGATATTACAACAACTAATTTTTGGTAGTCTTTATAGATGATATTATTATCTACTCCAAAAGTAAGTAGGAACATTAGGAGTATTATAATACTATAATGACGACCTTGTGAAAAGAAAAGATATAACCAAAGTAAATAAAATATGAGTTCATTTTTTTAGAAAGTAACTTTCCTTGGGAATGTCATCACCAGCAAAGGGATATCTATGGGTCCATAAAAAATAGAGACAATTTAAGGGTATCTAAGAGAAATATTCATGACATAAATCCATAGTTTCCTTGAATTAGTTGGGTACTATCATTGATTTATGAGAAAATTCTCATGATTTTCAATCCCCCTAACTAAGATAACTCATAAAGTAATCATGTTTGTTTTTAATTATGAATGCAAGGAATGTTTTAAAGAGTTGAATAAGATGCTAATCACTGCACCTATGCTCATATTTCCCATTAGTGGGGAAGTGTTTATGATATACAGTGATGCATTTAAATAGGGGCTGGGTTGTACACTCTTGAAAAATAACAATGTGATAGCCTATTCCTCATAATAACTAAATATCCCTGGTAAGAACAACCAAACTCATGATATAGAATTGGCTACCTTGAAATTCAGATTAAATATTATAAAGAATTATATCTATGGGGATAAGTTTGATATATATATATATACATAATATAGAATCCTCATGTATATATTCACACAAAAGGATATTAATATGAACCAACAAAGGTGGTTAGATCTGATCAAGGACTATAATTGTTTAATCCATTACCATCCCGTGAAATAAAACAAAGTGGTATTCTCTAAGTAGAAAGGATCCCAAAAATCTATCCATGATGGGGATTGAACGAGATCCAATCTTCTTAAACATGAAAAATATGGATATGGGAATAATAAATAGATATTAATTCTATATTGCATAAATAAATTCTCAATAATCCTTTATTGATAGGATCAAGGAGGTTCATAAAGTTGATAAGTTTCTATTGAATAAGGTAATGAATATATAGGAGTTCAACTTTGGTGAATATGGAGTTATAAGGTTTGGAACCTAGATATGTGTCCCATCAAAACAAGAATTGAAGAGGGAAATTTTTGATGATGTGAATAGCCCATCTTTATCTATTCATCAAGGAAGCACTAAGATGTATAGATATTTCATGAAAATTTTTTAGTGGGATAAAATGAAGAGAGGGATTATGGAGTTTGTATCTCAATACACTACAAAAAAACTGGGTTTAGCGGCGGTTTTGTGGCGGCGGTTCACAAAACCGCCGCTAAACATTTTCGGTGAAGGTTTCGCGGCGGTTTTTAATAAACTTCCGTGAAACCCAAATTTTTTTAGAAACACCACGACCCTTTCCCCCTCCCCGACCACGTTCCCCAAACCCTCCCCGATCCCCCCCGGCCTCGGCGACCACTGCGCCCCCTGCACCCTCCGGCGACCCCTGCACCCCCCGCACTCCCCACGCCCTCCGGTGAAACCCGCACCCCCCGGCGCCCCCCTCAACCACCGGCGATCCCCATGCCCCCCACTCCCCCTGTGCCATCTGGCGACCCCGACACCCCCCACGCCCCCCCGTGGCCTCCGGCGACCCCCGCACCCCCCGGCGCCCCCCGCGACCCCTTTCGACTTAGGTAATTTTTAGTTATTCCTTGATTCTTAGATAGATAAATATTTAGTTGGGAGATCTTTAATCCAATGGATTTATTAATCTGAGTGTGTCTACATAGGGTTATCCATTTATTTTTACCAATATTTCAAGAGTTAGTTATTGATTTTATATTATCTATTATAAATTAAATCATGTTACTCTTAATAATTGGTATCCTTTTCTATTAATTTATGATTTATTCAATCAGTTTAGAGGTTCTTTATGGATTTTGAAGATTGTTCATCGATTAGGTTATCAGCGGTTAAAGGTTTGAGCTAAAGGTGTGTCCAAGATAGAATTTCAAACACTATATAGTAATTTTGTGTTTTTGGTAATTCTATTTAGGGTAATGGAGAAACCATATGTATTTATAACTTTGATAAACCATTTTTTATCCTTTTTTTTCATTCGGGACTATATTTATCAATGATATATCAGTATGATCATGATCCTATGAGGAGCATGAAGAATAGTTGGTTATGTTCTTAGACACATTGAGATATCATCATTTATATGCCAATATATTGAAATGTTATTTATATAATCAATAGGTGACATTTTTTGGTTGTGAGTTCTCTAAATCTAGGATATTAGGGGATATTGAGAAAGTAGAATCTATAATTTCTTAATAGATTCATACTAATATTGTTGAGATTCATATTTTCATTGGTCATGTGGTTTCTTATTCTTGCATTATCTTAGAGTTTTCTCACATATTCATTAAAAATATAGTATTGACTTGGAATGGAGTGAATTTTTAGTGGGATGATAAATAAAAAGATTCATTTTATGAGCTAAAAAATATATTGACATCTACACCTATTCTTATTTGACCAAAGCCAAGGATGCATTATAAGGTCAATAATGAGGCCTCCAATGTGATGTTAAGATTTATGTTGATATGGAGGAATGAGTTTTAGTAAATGGGTCTTGAAACTTATAATAAATGATAACAATTATCCAACTCATGATATTGAGTTAGTGATGGTTATGCATGCCCTCCAATGTTTATGAAATTAGTTATTCAATGAGAATTTTGTGGCATTTACAAATAAAAAAACATGTAGTAAATATTTTATCATAGGGATAAAAATTTATGATAGAGGATATGGGATGAATATATTTAGTCATTTTATTTGGATTTTAATTATACTCCAAGAAAGTGAAATTTCATTATTGATGCTCTAAGTATAAATTATCAAGTGCATGTAGTTTGTACGTCGAAAGATGAATGTAAATTTATATTACTTTTCTCAGAGATTCATCATGATGTAGTTAATTATAAAGGTCATGTCATTATAGAAACCTTGACCATCACTTTATCTTTATTTTTTTATTTAAAGAAGGTATGATTTCATATTATGTGTATTGGGTTTTCCATGAATGGTTTTATAGTATGGATTTCATACCTAGGTATATGATTAGTGAGAATTCTCTATTGTATTTTCATGGGTGTAATTTTTTTATTGACCCCGACACCCCCCACGCCCCCCGTGGCCTCCAGCGACCTCCGCACCCCTCGGCGCCCCCCGCGACCCCTTTCGACTTTGGTAATTTTTAGTTCTTCCTTGATTCTTTTATTGATTCTCATAAACGACGGATAAGTCATGTATAGTAATTGTGGATTATTTATTTTTGTGGTTTATATATTTCTCCTACATTTATTCATGTATTCATTACTAAAAGTGAGAATATCCATCCACAATTTGAGTAATTTCTTGGAATTTATATTGAGCAGTTGGTTCCTTTGGGATATCACTTAATATTATTTACACCTCAACTCTTTCCAAGAATATAGATATGTTCAATAGATTAAATCCCATCCTATAGACCAATTTCAATTCCAATGGTTTATTTTACAAAAATCCATGTGACTTCTCTCCCTTGTAAATTTGGTCCATAACGACATGTATTATCATGGATAATGAATTAATTAGGTGCTTCATGTTCTGTAAACATATCCCATTGGAAACCATAAAAAATAGTTGGGTAGATAGTGTTATGATAAGTGTGTAACCCGATATTCTTATATCTCCTCAATGAGGTGTTGACGCTGTCTCTTATGGACCGGACTTGTTCGGTTGGTCTGAAGTGGTAAATGTGATCAATGAACCATCTTTATTATATTATGCATACTTTATGATCAATGGTTCATCTTTATTATATTATGTTTCTGTAATCTTACACTATCGTATATTTTGTGTAGGCACATTGTGATATACATGGATAAAAGCTGGATCACATTACCGAGGAACACACCTCAATATGTTAAGGGTTTGAATGAGTTTTTAGATTTTGAAATTTCTAATCGATCCGTTGAAGGGAGAATAAGATGTCCATGTCCTAAATGTAAATTTAGAACATGGTTGAAGAGAGATGAAGTTTATGAACATTTAATACTGAAGCAATTCCCTGATCAATATTTGTGTTGGATTTGGCATGGATAATCAAACAATACAGAAAGATTGAGGACTGATGTTAATCCACAGAATGAGGTCCCAAGTTTGTCGCCAATGGAAAATGAAATGCAAAACCTCATAAATGATGCATTCGGCACTGCAAGACACCACTATGAGCATCAAAACATATCAGAACAACCAGAAGAGGGTGCTACAAATTGCAACATGAAAAGTGATGTTTTTGAGACTGTAACACAAGCAAATCAAGATTGTAACATATCATTGGATCCTCCTCTTGATTCTGTGGAGCCAAATGTAAGGGAAAACTTCAGTGAGGAAAATGCGTTTCATGATTTATTTGACGATGGAAATCAAGAGTTGTATAGTGGGTGTTTGAAATATTCAAAGCTTTCATTTCTGCTGAAGTTGTACCATATCAAATGTCTATGTGGAATTACAAATAAGGAAATTTCCATGTTATTGTAATTGATTCGTGATGCATTTCCTGAAGCAAAAATCCCAGAATCATTTTATGAGATGAAAAAAGTTGTAAACAAGCTTGGTCTGAATTATACAAAAATACATACGTGTCCCAATGATTGTATGCTTTACTGGGGAGAGGATTCAAGTAGACAGAATTGTAAGAAATGTTCTTCTTCTAGATGGCAGTCAAAAGGTGATGTTGGATGTATGAATGAACATAATTTCATGGAGAAGAAGAAAAGGAACACACCTGCAAAAGTTTTGCGTTACTTTCCTTTGAAGCCTCGATTGCAAAGATTATTCAAGTCATCAAAAACCGCCGAACACATGAAGTGACATTCTGTAGATAATAACAATGATGGGTTAATGAGAGATCCACGAGATTCCCAATCGTGGAAGACATTTGATTCATTACATCCAGATTTCTCAGCTGATCCTAGGAATGTTCGATTGGGATTGGCTGCCGATGGATTCAACCCATTTGGGACTTTGAGTACGAGTTATAGCATTTGGAAAGTTGTTTTGATCCCTTATAATCTGCCTCCGTGGATGTGTATGCAACAAACATCTTTTATCATTTCGATGATTATTCCTAGAAAACAAATGCCTGGAAATGATATTGATGTATACCTGTAGCCTTTGATTGAAGAATTGCAGGAGTTATGGAGCAACGGTGTTGAGACATTTGATGTTTCTTCTAAAACAATGTTCAAAATGCATGCTGCTTTAATGTGGACCATTAGTGACTTCCCTGGGCTTGGGAATTTATCTGGTTCGAACACTTATACGGGTTTGTCTTGTCCTGTTTGTAACTTTTATTTCGAGCCCAAACGACTACCACACAGTAGAAAATGGTGCTTCTTGTTCCATCGAAGATTTCTTGATGCATCTCATAGATTTCAGCTGAAAAAATCAAAATTTAATGGTTCCATTGATCGTAGACCACCTCTAAAGTTGTTAACCGGTTCTGAAATATTGACACAGCTTGAAAATGTTAAAACAGAATTTGGGAAGGTTCATCATTTGACTGATAGCGGAAAATGAGTGCGAAGTGCATCGTCAAGTGAAATCAGAACGCAACAATGGAAGAAAAAAAGTATATTCTTCAAACTTCCGTATTGGGAATTTAATTCTTTGCGCCACAATCTTGATGTGATGCATATTGAGAAGAATGTATGTGATAATTTGATTTTCACATTACTTAATGAGCATGGAAATTCGAAGGATCATCTCAATGCTCACAAAGACTTACAAGTAATGAACATAAAACGTGATCTCTGGCCAGATGAGAATGAAAAGTATGCTCCTACCATTTTTTCAATGAAAAATAGTGATAAAGATGCGTTCCTTCGAATTTTAAATAATTTGAAGGTATCTGATGGGTATTCGAGTAACATCTCGAGGTGTGTTGATTTGAAGAATCGTAAGTTATATGGATTGAAAAGTCACGATTCACATGTTTTGTTACAACAGTTAATACCATTGGCATTGCGTACATTATTACCTGAAAAAGTTACTGCTGTTGTACTGAAATTTTGCACATTTTTCAGGCAATTATGTGAGAAAACTCTACATCCTTTACAGCTTGACAACCTACAGGAGAGGTTTGTATTGACCCTTTGTGCAATGGAGATGATCTTTCCTCCATCGTTTTTTACTGTCATGATGCATTTAACTGTGCATTTGGTTGACGAATCTAAATTAGGAGGCCCCGTTCATTATCGATGGATGTATCCAATTGAGAGGTATTTTATTTATATGTTTCCAGTTAAGTAAAAAATATTTGGAATTTAAATAAATGCATAATATTATTATTATTTTTCACAGATATCTTGGGCATTTGAAAGAATACGTGAGAAATAAAGCTCAACCAGAAGGCTCTATTGCTGAAGGCTATTTGGACGAGGAGTGTCTCACCTTTTGTTCCAGATATTTGGTTGATATTGAGACAAGATTTAATCAAGTTGGACGTGTTGACGACACATCAACTCAATCTCAAATGCATCAGAAATCAAAAATATTTCCTGCTATTGGCCGATCAGTTGGGAGGACCTCATATGCGACACTGACAGAATTGGAGTTATTACAGGCACATAGATATGTGATACTGAATAGTGAAATTGCAGATCCATTTATTGAAGAGTTGAGGATACAAACAAAAAGACGAATGAGAGTCCGAACACGAAATGAAAAAGATATAACGAAAGCTGTGAATAAAGATCTGGTAGAA
This sequence comes from Viscum album, assembly GCA_963277665.1. NCBI lineage: Eukaryota > Viridiplantae > Streptophyta > Magnoliopsida > Santalales > Viscaceae > Viscum > Viscum album. The sequence continues at coordinate 340,323,223 of OY728127.1, read as the reverse complement.
TGGTTTGCACGACGTGTAAGTTTATAAATATTGCAATAAATACGAATATTAGTTTGACACATACAATTTGCAAATCTATTAAATTATATTTTTATTCTTCAGATCATGAATACTGATACTCGAGCAGACTTGTCAGAAGATTTGAAGTTTCTTGCTAGAGGTCCTATAAAACAAGTTAGAAAGTTCGACGCTTATAATGTGAATGGTTTTAGATTTCGTATAGTCGATCGAGAAATGGGTTTGAAAACACAGAATAGTGGTATATTTACATTTTCTGAAGTGGAATACTATGGAAAGTTGCATGATATTATTGAATTAAACTACCATGAGCATTTTTCTGTTGTTTTATTCAAATGCAAATGGGTCGATATTATCAGAGGTGTTAAAAGATATTCCTTGCAATTTACTTATGTAAACTTATCTCGCTTGATTGATGTTGGTGATCGTGAACTGCATGATCCATATATCTTAGCATCGCAGGAAAAAATGGTATATTATGTGAATGATGTTGTGGATGAAGGGTGGAGTGTAGTTACTCATGTAATACAAAGAGATTTGTATGATATGGGCGATGAAGTGGAAGATTTGACCTCTGTAATTGAATTTCATCAACAACAGGAAGCAGAATTATTTGTCCATCATGATATTGAAAATATTAGTCTAGCAAGGATGAATGAAGTGGATGAAGCAATGGAGAAGGAAACCGACATGATTGAAGGGGAAAATGATTGTATGTACAATTATGTATTCATTCAGCAACCACTTGTTTCATTTCTGTAGTCATTAATTATCATTGTTATATATATTTTGCTTGTTAGTACTGGGCATCTATTATCATTTTTAATTTTTTTTTCTGCATAAATTTTTTGAAATATATATTCTGAAATTAATTTTATTTGATTAAATGATAGGAATGCCAAGGAAGAAGCGGTACACCATTTCATCTACTTCTGCGACAGATGACGATCCGTCTGTCCCCACGGCATCTGAGGCAGCAGCTGCCTACATCCCTACATCATCTCCCCCTGCACCATCTCTGACACCGTCAGTGGATGTCTCATTAGAGGATGAGTTATCGCCTCCCCCTACAGGAGCCTCAGCAGCGGGGCAGCGACACGCCCCTTCCAGTTCATCACGGACATTCTGGAGGGTCAGAGTCATTGGTACAAATTTTAATTAAATTAATTTATTGCATTTTGTTTATAGTAATTATTTTCTAATTGAAGATGAAAAAAATGCAACCGTGTAAAAACACTTAAAAAGTTCTGATGTTTGGAACATGAATGGCGAGAAGATAGTGGTGCCATTTGATTCTTATGGGGTCCCGACGGATGACGCCGCAGGTTTACTTGGTCAGATTATAGGTCAACTGGCAGCGGAGCCCATTTCCCTACCTATTTCATATGATTATTTGAGGCATATGCCTCCAAACTGGAAAAATGAAGTTTTTGATTCTCAGATAAAGGTAATTTTATTACTTTATGGTTTAATTGAATGTCATGTTACTAATATATTCAAAATGAATTTCTGTATACATATGTTCTTCCACTTTACCATTGCTGATGTGATAGCACGGAAGTGGACATTGAAAAATCTTGGAAAAAATGGAAAGATTTAAAATGGAGGTTGTGGTGTGATGCCAATGATACTTCGTTGACCGTGCATCAGATGTATGAGAAGCTACCCAGTGGGGTACCAAAAGAACAGTGGAAAGTTTTTGTCGATAGCCATCGTGATGAGAAGAGGATGGTATTGAAATATATATTATTATATTATCCTCATTTTACATTTATACATGTACATGAAGAGGAGATAGACATTGAATACATTACTGTTAAATTGACTTTTATTTATTTCAGGATCTCTCAAGACAGAATGCATCAAACCGGGCAAAACAAGTCATCCCGCACACTGCGGGCTCAAAAAGCTTTTCTAGAAGCCGAATGTCATTGGTAATATTTTAATTAGTTTAAATATTTATAAGAAAATATTATCTATTTAACATATTTAATTGTTGATTTATTTTTGTTTAATGCAGTCACAGAGTTTAGGGCATGAAGCATCCCGAACAAAACTGTGGCTGAATGTTCATAAAAAAACAGATGGAAGTTTTGTTAATGAACCTGCCAGAGAAGTTGGGGTATGAAGTCAATTATTTATTATAATAACTTATTATAAGTTTTTACTGTGTTAATATATATTGATATTTGATTTATAGGTAAAAATTAAAGAAATATGGGATGTCAATCTTGAGCAATCCTACTCAGTCTCCCAGGATGACCCAGTTGGTAAAGTCCTTGGGAAGGAGCATCCTGGTAGAGTGCACGGGATGGGTTTTGGACCCGTACCATCTGAGGTCTTTGGCAGGCCATCAGGGATTTCATCTACATCTACTCCTGGTTATAGTCATTTCATACCTGAAGATACTCAGAGGGAGATGTCTTCTCTACGAAACACAGTTCACCAGCAGGGGGATCAGATATCTGCTTTGCAGAAAGAGTTGCTTGAAATACGTCAGCATATGAGAAGATATGCCCCCGGTGGTAGTGCATCGGCTAGTGGTGAGCAGGTAAATCACAAAAAAATAAAAATCATTTAGTTTGCACACTTTTATTGGTTTTAAGTTTAATTATAAATATGCAACAATATTTAATTTTCAATATAATGTTCTTATAGGTGGCAGCAGGTAGTGGAGATGAAGGTGGAGAGGGTGACGATGTAGCATCAGATTATGAGTAGTAGTGTTGTTGATGTGTTGAACAAGTATGAGAATAGTTGGTTTGTATATGTAACATGTATATGACACATAGTTGCCACCAAAAATTTCCATGTCCTAACATTTTTTTGATTTCTCATGTTTACTTCTATGCATTTTATTTATTTATGATGTTTCATTTTATGTCTTAATTTCTCGAGTGTGGTATACATCATTCCATTTAGGCCTGTGTTTGAATTGGTACCACATCCAATGAGAATACCATATATGTAACCCATATTCATACCATTTCTACTATATAGCAGCATTCGGGTATCCCCATTGTGTAAGCTCGATTCATACCATAACTGATTCATAGAAGTACCTAGGCAGTCCAACTGTGTAAGTCCCATTCATATCATTGTTGCTCCATAACAGCACCTGGGTATCCTAGCTATGTAAGCCCAATTCATACCATCACTATCAAGGCCCAATGAGCCACAACACATTACACAGGCATGAAGAAATTCCCACCTGACAGGCTAATCTTAGACTATACAACCAACATATCAATTATGCTGATAAAGAACTCACACTCTTACTGACATGGAAAGAGTGTATCTTGGAAGCCTCCCACAATACCTAAATTTAACCGTTATCAGTATAACATGAATCTAAGCATGTATACACTCTATTAAAACACCTAATATGAATCATTACAATAACATACAAATAATCATAGTTTAACTTAACTTATCCCCCAAATAACCATGTCAATTATTCATGTTAGACTTAACAAAACACAAGCACTACCCATTCTTTTACATTCAAAATACCAAATACAATGATATTACTAACTGAATACCAAACCACAATCCACCTATATACCATCACTATAGAACAAAGTGTCTAAAGTTACTTTCATTTTTTTAATGAACTCATAGACCTAGGATAAGTCCTCTCTTGGATTACATACATACAAGAAAACCCTCATTAGGTGGAAATGAGAATCGCTATTTCACTTGATTAGAACACTCCAATCACCAATATCCCAAGATACATCTCAATATTACTAGTCTCTCTCAACCCTAGTTCACATGTCACATCCTATATAGGATACAACTCATGGAGAAGCATCTATGAACCCATCTCAAATATCATGAGGAAAATCATAGGCCAATATACCCACTCTAGGGTTCTCATGCATATCACAAATCTCATACCCAATCCAACTATGAAATCTAGGTTACTAATCCTAACTAGAAATCGACACACCATACTTCCCCTGAAGGATAAAGATCACATACATGCACATATATATTAATGACATTATCTAATGATAATAACTATTGTGAAAAATCAATATCATTTGGTTTGGTTAAGTATAATTCCACCAATAAGGTATTTAGGAAAACATTAGATAAGTTGTTGAAATTTTAAAAAACTCAAACCTATTTTCTTTAACGAAGTCAATAACAACTATATCATGATGCATCCCATCCAACCTGCAACATGATGACCATCTTGGGATGTATACATGAAACTCTTATCTCATATCCAATGACATAACTAAAATCCTCAATAGGAATCATGTATAACCTACAAGATCATAAACCATACTCTCTCAAGCACCATGCACGGTTAGCGTGTTGTCCAACCTAAAACACACGCCAATTCACAAGTTACCCATTTTCTATAGTAGGCATTAACAACCAACCCAAAACACACAACAAACCATACCATAACATACATTCTATAACTACTCAAACATCCATCTTTGGAACAAATTATATACCCATATAAACATAATTTGTTCTATCCCATAACACAAATCCATTGTTAAAAAAACCCAACCCATATCACAATCCACCCATGGATGTTATATTGGCCAACTTAGAGCATAACCAATTACATATCATTACACATCACCATGGTTAGCATGATCACATAAATTGTATCAAAATTCATAACCATTTATTATATAGAGTATTAGTATCCATATAATAGAAATCAACCCTTCTTAAAACACATAAGAAATTAAAGAAGCTAAAAACACATATACATCTTGGGGGTCACATGGATTGGTTACTCACCAAATTGTGATACATACCTTTCCTTAGGTTGGACTCCATAACATACAACATTTTCTCATATCCTATTTTTCAATGAATACTACCATGTTATTTGTTTGTATGGTGTCTCCTGTTCAATATTCTGGTTTGATTTGTTTTTCAGGGCAGTGGTGTGGTAGGAGCAGAATTATTTTTTTATCCAGGTCAACATTTCGCGGCAGTTTTAACCGCCGCTAATGCCTTACTGGTCAGCATTTAGCAGCGGTTATAACCGCTGCTAATGCCTTATTGGTCAGTATTTAGTGGCGGTTATAACTGCCTCTAAATGTATTATGTTTACATTTAGCGGCGGTTTTCACCGCTGCGACATAGGCACATCAAAGGCCAGAATATAGCGGCGGTTAAAACCGCCGCGAAAAAAAAGTATCATCTACGCATAAAACTGCCGTGAAATGGTAAAAAATCGTCACGAAAAGAGGCATCTACGACACTTTTCTTAAACCGCCGCGAAATAGTAAAAACCACCGCTAATAGATTGCCGACGCCCAATTTCACGGCGGTTTTTGTAAACTGCCGCCAAACCCTATAGCGGCGGTTTAAACCGCCGCCAAATGAAAAAAAACCGCCGCTAGGGGCCGGTTTTGTTGTAGTGATACTTGGTATTCCAAAAAGTCATGGAGGAATGAAAAAATTATAATGGTATAATGAATATTTTTCCATAATAGTGTGGAAATGGAAAAATATAACCATGCATATTGTCATAGGACTCCCTGAGACACCTGAAGAAAATAATGCTATTTGGGTGGTAGTCGATCTCTATACCAAATTAGTGTATTTCACTTCTATCAAACAATATTTCTCCCTTAACCAAATCACTAAGATATTCATAAGATAATTGGTAAGATCTCATGGAGTTCTACTCTATTGTATCTGATCGAGATATGAGGTTTTCCTCAATGTTTTGGAGAACCCTTAAGCAAGCATTGAATACAAAACTATGTTTTAGTAATTCTTGTCAATCTTAGATGGATGGTAAGTCTAAAAGGACCATTAAAACATAGGAAGATATGATTATATAATTTTAAATTTATTTCCAAAGATTTTGGGACCAAAAAATTACCCCAGTAGAGTTTACATATACCAACAGTTTCCTTTTGATCATTAAAATGGTGCCTTATGAGGCTCTGTATGAGAATAGGTGTCAGACTTCAACATGTTGGGATGAAGTTGGAAAGCAGAAGCTAATGGGACTTGATCTTATCCATGAGATGACGTAGAATGTTCAAACCATTCATAATCATTTTAAAAGCAAAAAAATTAAATAGAAAATCAACGAAGATATTCATTGACAAGACGTTGAGTTTAATATCGGTGATAAGGTGTTCCTTCATATATCACTATGGAAGAAATTCATTATAACAGAATTGATTTTTATTACACCTTAATTCATGATTTATTAAACAATATTTTATATAATAAAACCTATAATATCCTGAAGTCTAGTGTCTTTGGGATTAGGTATATTACATAACAACTTCAAACATGGTGTATGACAATGTTATTGAAAAGTTCCTTGACATTCCCATATTATTCCTTCATACTTAAAATGACATGGAATAACCTAGGGAAATGCATAAGAAAGATATGAGCTATAAATCCCAGTAAGGGAATAAACATGGAATAACATGAAGATAGTAATACTTGTCATAAAATAGGAATATCATTGGGGGCATAAAAGGAATAATAATTATAAACATGAAAAATGATGTGTGATATAGCATGATAATCATAAAGGAAACATGGGAAATGATACAAAAACATAAAACACTTCATTTTCAACATCGTTGAAGGATATTTTACAAGACATAATGATGGAAAAAGTCCCATGGTATATTAGGTTCATTCCCTAATCCCTTTAGTGAAGTCTCATGAGACTAAAAAATTACCCAATGTATTGGAGAGCTATATAATTTCAACTAGACCCGTTACTTTCATTTTATTCTCATGATTAAGCCTGCCACATAGGTCATAAAACATGGAATAATTTATCATTATATCTTATTACATTATCAAAAATTTTATAATACATACATGTAATCACCCAATCAAATAATTATAAGTGCATGAATGTGAACACCCTTGATAGAAAATGGGTATGGGTATTCACTTGAATGGACTAAAGGCCTTCTTTTTATTTTATTATGGAGAATACCCCTTTTATGGGTTTAAGGGGAACCTTTACATGGCCTGTAGAACCAATGCATAAGGCCCGACATGACCCGAAGGCCAACACATGACCCGAAGGCCCAGAGGCATACTATGCCCAATACATGACCCGTAGGCCCAACCCACTAGAACTAAGTCCCCCCAGCTTCTGTATCATTTATCTCCTAGCTCCCCACATTGCATTGCTGATCGGTTAGCATTTCCCTATACAAAGTTGCATGGTGCCTGGTCCCGATGGCGGTTTCCATACCCTCTCATTTTTCTAATCCGATTAGCTCTGCTTTTGGTGACTGATACTCTTTGTTCTGATCCTCTTCTGGGGCCTGATCTGTGTGAACTGGGCTACTCTATGGTCTCTATGGCCCAGAGGCCCAAAGGCCCAAAGGCCTTTGATGACCCGAAGGCCCTGAGACCCATAGGCCCAAACCGGTGGCCCGAAGGCCCAAATCAGGTGAATAGTTCTGGCTGCTACAGTGCCGAACAATACCTGCTATAGTTTTGCTACAGTGACTGCTAAAGTACTTCTATAGTACCCTAGAAAATTACCTCCACTCGGTTTTGAACCTGGGTCTCTTGTATACCAAGAAGAATCCCTTACCACTCAGGTACAAGCTCATTGGTTGGGTATGGGTATTCACTAAACAACTGTTTGGCATGGAAAATCATGTTGAAATTTCAGCATCATAATGGGAGTGTATAAATATTCATGGAAGGTTTTAATTAGTGTGAAAGGGATCTATAAAAATTTATACATAAAATTTAAATTAACAGGGATATGGAAAAATATATACCAACATTAATAATTGGAGATAAAAGACATAAGATAATGAAGAATCATGAATAAATAAGAGAAGTAGAGGATCCCTTACTAAATTTCATCATGGTAACATGTGTGCATAAAATTTTATTGGGGAGATTAATGAGGTAAAAAAGGGTTTATCATAATTTTAAAATCAAATTTATAGTAATGGGGATATGAAGGAACATATCCCAACATGAACAAATTTAAATTAAGAGGCATAACATAAAAGAGGTTCTTTACTAAAAAGGAGAGTGGGAGATCCCTTACCTTGAAAGGGTGATTAAAAATGCTTGTGACGAGCTTCTTGAGATCTTGAAGAACCTTGGGAGGACTATTAAGATGGGAGAGAAGAGTAAGGATGTGATCTATGTTTTTTCAGTGAAATGTAATGGGATATTGTGTGGGTTTATATTGTAAATGAGTGGGGTACTTTTTATTATTTCTCAAACTTAGGTTTTTGACTCTATATAATAATGTAATCAAAACAAAAAACTTTCCCATGGTTTTTTACAATGTTTTCTTCCAAAGGTAATTGTTTGACATTATTTTATTAGGAAAATGTGATAAATTATTAAAATAATACCCTTACTGTTGTGGAAGTGAATCATGTTCTTAATGAAATGATTTTAAAACCATAAAATATATCATTGGATTTAAAGGATTCAAAATGGATTTATAAAATTTATAAAATAAACTTAATATCACATTATTTTATAGGGAAAAAATATTTGGTTAGGGATACCATATATATTATTTTTTACATAATTTTGGGTAATAACGATGTCATAATACATACCGTATTGTTGTATCGTATTTAATTATTACCCAAAAATCCGACTATCTCAAAAAATTATAAAAAATTAAAAATTAGATAATTTTGATGATATGATTACAAAAATAATATTTATTTTATCAAAATAATTTTATAAATATATTAATTTTAACTATTAAAATAATTATTGACATTTATTGAGAAATGTTGGGGTTTTGACAATAAAAGTTTTTGAACCCTTATAAAAATTACAATTGACTTCATAAAAATCATATGATAATTTATATTTAATAAAAATTATATAATAATATTTTAATAAAATATTATATACTTATTAAATCCATTAATTCATTAATTCCTTAATGGAATTTTAATATTATTCAAAGATATATTTTTTGTTTTATTATATCAAAATAAAAAATCATTCATGAAGTAACAAAAAAATGAAAATTTATTCATTATAATATACAATACATGTATTAATATTATTTTTCTCTTGACACATATCCCTTTAATACACCTGAAAACACCCTAAGAGTAAAGAGAGATATTGTGAGACTTTTATGGGGTTGTTTAGTGTACATGGTCGGGGTTGTGATCTCGATGAGCTTGAACTTCCCCCATAAATGATTTATCTCATGCCTAAGTTGTTGGATATCAGCTTAGGATTGGTTAAGGAAAAATATTTGTGATGTTATCTCCCACATAAGCTCTAATAAATGGTCTTCTTAGGGTGTGATCCTACTGGTTGTGGTAATCACTTTGTTTGTGTCAATTTTATTTACTAAAAACTATTATTTATACAATTCATATGATCACTATTAAACCTCTACATTATAAATAGTAATGATGTTTAATCATCTTTTAAATATGATAGTATATAATGAAACTAAATAAGGGCATATGTTTTATGTATCCATAATATATAATAATTCTTTTAGTTAAATAATAAGGATAATTTTGTTTATAAAATATTGGGTCATTACAATCATGAGGTTTAGGAAGATGGGAAATCTTATTCCAATATACATTATCCCCAATGATATCACTGATCACATAAGAGTGGTGGCCTATTGACTACCACTCCCACCAAACCTATCTCATAGACATTATATGTTCTATGTATCCCTCTTAAGAAAGTATATACTATAACCCTAAAATGTACTAAATATAGAGGTGGTACCATTCAAGAGTGACCATTCATATGATAAGAAATCAATGAAGATATTGGATCATATAGACAAAGATATATAGAGCAAGACAACTCACTAGGTTATGTGTTGTGGCAGAACCAAAAGTTTGAGGAAGAAACTTGGGAATTGGAAGAGGTAATGAAACAAAATTACCATAATTAGCTTTAGTGTATGAAATAAAAATTTCTAATGATAGATATATTAAGGGTAGAATAATGTAACAACCCATCCTTTTATAAAATAAATTTCTTCTCCTAGAATTAATAAATGCATCATTAAGTAATGAAGTTATAGAAAACACATGGAATACTTTTGTTATTTTGGAATATTATATCCTATCAAATTTAAACGAATTTTATGTAATATAACCCCTGATAATATATCCACTTCACATTGAAAATATGATTAGTATATATACATGGTTATGATAAATTCCATTTATATAGATGAAATAAGATATGGCCTCAACCAACAGGATCGTACCCTATGATGCTCATTTAGCAGATCCTTCAAGGGAGAAAGCACCTCTAGGATTTTACCTTGACCCATCCCAAGAAAAGATTCAATAAATAAATAATTAGAAAAAAATTTATAGGATAACTTGAATCTTATAGAGATCATGGAGCAAACCATGTTCACTAAACCACCCCAAGAAAATCTCACTGTCACACACTGTACCCTTTGAGAATTCACTAGTGTAATAAAGGGCTATGTATTTTGACCCTAGTAGCATGAATATGTAATTTTTTTCTTTGAAATAATTATTATATTTATTCATTATTTATTTTACTTTATAAATTATTAAATAATGAGTTTGATAAAAATTATTTTTCCATGCGACAAAACACGAATTGAATTTTTGGGTAATAGTCATTTCAAATTAAGGTATTAAATTTATAGAATTCATGAATATTCAAAATAAATGATATTTTAATAAAATTTTATTATTAAATAATATTTACTAAGTATAGTTGAGAATATAATTTTATAAAGTCAAAAAAATATATAAGGGTCATAAAACAATTATTTTCAAAAAGACCATCATTTTTCAATAAATGGGGAGTTTAATTTAAAAATATAAATTATCGTATTTAAATATTTATTTGGATAAAAAATATTTTTTCTTAGATTCAACACATCAAAATTATCCAATATTTTGTAACATATTTTCACTGTTTCTAGGTACTCATCAACCCCTCTTTTTATCATGCTTTGGTTGGGTCTCATTTAGAGGTTTTTTGGGTGAATTTTTGAAAATTTTGGTTGACTCTTTGGCTATTCCTAGTTAGCGCATGGTTTTACCAAACTATACTCCATGCTAGTTCGAACTATTCAAACCCAAATATTAATGGTCTACATGATTAGTGCATTATTTGAAAAACTATGCACCCACCAAGTAGAAACAATTCACCACTTAATAGGGGCATATGGTTAAGGTACATGGTTTGACCAACCATGTTACCCCGCTAGGAAATCAAGTGCGTGGAATTATTTCATTCTGAAGATTATTTTAAAAATTCCCAAACCCCTATTTGGACCCCGCTCAACCCTAACTTGGGATATCTCGATTTCCTAGGTTGGTATGGCTCTTAAGAACCAATTTTGGTTTCTTTAAACCCTCTCTAAGGTGTATCAAAGCTATGTGATCATCATTCGATCCTCTCCTAGTAGTAATTCTTTCCATGTTCATTATCCCCATATGTCTTCCTCTCTCTTCATTAGGGTTTGATAAATATCATTTTTTTGGAGGATATTATCTCCATTGTTTTAGATCCTGAATCTAGAATTTATTCTCAGATCTACATTATTGACGTTCTCCATTAGAGTTTCCCATTGTAGGAGTTGTGAGACGCGACCTCTCTTTTTTCGTAGGTGGTTCCATTTAAGATTAGACAATTTATTTAACCCTAAATTGTATGATTTAAATTAATTTTATTTCAATTAGATTATGAGAAACCCAATTCACATCGAATTGGGAGTTGATTTTTCTTTGGTGTGAAATTTTGGGAAAACCCCAAATTCCAATGAATTGGAGTTTGATTGTGGAATTTGATGGAAATTGTGGAATAAAATTTCAGAATTAAATATTTAAATCTATTTTTTGAAATTTATTTATGAGATTGATTTCAAATTTTTATTTGAGAAAAACGGATTAATTTTTTTTTGATAAGAAACTTGGTTGGTTTTATCTAGAAAAAAAGGCATGAATTGATTAAAAAAACCTTTGGTTTTAAAATGGAAATTTACATATTGAAATAGAAAATTGGTTAATTGTATTTTGAATAGTTTTGAGATAAATATCCCATTAATGATTATGTTTGAGAACATGAAATCCTAGGTAGTTAGTGATTTATTTGGGAAAATAATCTATATACACTTTACAACTATAAAAAATTATAGTTCCACAGATCACATCCTTAGTTGGATGGTGAGAAGTCCTCTTTGACCAATGTCTGACAGATATGTGTAAATATATTTCAATGATCACATATTCAATTTTGTGAGGATCCCATAACCTGGAACTATCATACCTCTTGAAATATGGACATGTTTCTAGTTTATGATTATTTTGATATATGCCATTTTTTGTAAACTCTTTTAAACATGCCTTGTGAATTTATATAATCTATATTACATAAAAAATCTTAATCCATTGTTCGAAATATTTTTATCAATTGAAATCTAAATAATAATTATTATAAATAATATTTTGTACTACCATTCCTATATATTTCGAATTGGATGCCTCATTTAGTTAATTAATGTGGTATTTATTATGTAATCCTTGTTGAGACCATTCCAAGATTTTACCTCACACCATACCTATGCCTTCATGTGTTTTTATATTTCATTCTACTTGGTCAGATCAAGGGAAAAGAAACTCTTGGAGGAGGTGGTTGTTGATCTCTGGGATTGGAGTGTTGTGTCATTTGGGACTTGGGGTTGTTTATATTTTAGTTTCTGGTAATTTAGGTTTATATACCATTTTGAATTATGGTATTGTTCTCCCTATAAAGTTTTCTTTTGGGCATATTGACTTGTATATGTTACTTCCACTGTTTTTGTGGAAAAACCATTCCCACCATTATCTTGTATACTTCTAGGTGATAATTTCCGATACATGGGGATCATGAATTCCCTTCGAGCCATGTCCTTGTTGGATCGGGAATCAGGGAACCAGGGTATCCATGCTAGTTTGTGACAAAGTGGTATCAAATGTGCTAGTTAAGCATCTTTCCTTGAGGTCAGTTTGTATTTCGAAATCTTGTTGAGACTTAAGAGGTAGTTGTGAGTGAGCGCATGGACAACTCTCAGCATGATGAGCCTTAAGATAACAAAGGTTGTTTTTGAAAGAAAAATTAAGGATTAGTTCAATCATTTCCCTGATTTTGTTTGAGTAGTTGAAATCCAAATCATGGTTATCTATCTTTTGGGATTATTTTTCCCTATTTATCTTATTTGATTGTTGTTTTTTGCAACATTATTTATTCTTCAATGTCATTATTTGATGCTGGGAAACCTCATTCCTCTGATAAGACATGTGAATTGGATCTAGGGGTAAGTTTTTGATGAAACAAAGTGAAATAATCCTCACATGGACCTGAATCTAGATGGAGTTGTTGTGTGTGAAATCTAATCTTTGGGACATGCACCTACTCCCATTATCGTTCAGGCACCAGTTATAGAACCTCAGAGGGATGAATTTAGGATTGGTGCTCAGGAATTCCTTATCCAAAAGACACTAATGTTACAAGGCTCAAAAAATCCTCTAGAGTATGAGAATGGTTGAAACTTTGTTTGAGTTATTGGAAATGTCTACTTCTATCAAGGTGAAATGTTCCACCTTCAAGCTATGGGTACCTAAAAGGAGATGTTGGGACATAATGGTGACGATGAATAATCATGAGGTCTTAGAGTGGAAAGATGTTAAATATATTTTCACCGACCATTTCTATCCATAGTTTATGGTGTTTGAAAAGTCTATAGAGTTTTTCAAACTCGATCAGGATGACAGGACTGCGATATAATAATCAAACCTTTTTTCACATTTTGTTTAGTTTTCACATGATATATTATCAAATGAGAAGTTGAAGGCTTGATGATTCACGATTGGAGTTCTACATGATATTGAATATCAAGTTTTCTTGCTGAATCTCCCTTATTATACTAATCTTTTGTATAGAGTGTTGATGGTTGAGATGGACCTGAATGGTAGGTTAGGGTTGAATAAAGTTCCTTTTTATCCCAGTAGTTATTTTGATATCTCCCACAAAAGAAATAGTAAGAATGATAATTATCATAACAGTTCTTGACTATAGTGTTTTTCTAGACCTCCTTTAGTACATGGAAGAGCCCCTTTGGTTTTCAACCAATGTGGAAATCTTGGGAACTTTAAATGGGTTTTCACTAAGGCACCCAAGGTATGTGGTTCCTACGAATGCACAAGTCACTTGCATAAGTTTTATCATGTCTATTCAATCCATGTAGTGGAACATGATCATTAGTGCCTAAAAGTAATATAGTTAAATCAGATGCTTCAAAGACTAAGGGGTTTTATGCATAGGAATCCAACACAAATCTTCTTCATGCAGTGTAAGAGTCTACAAAAGAAGAAGATACATGTTCAATGACTGTGAGAGATACCATCGTGATATCTTCATCATTAGTGACTTATTTATTTGATACTAATTCATCTCATTCATTTCTTTCAACCAATATTTTGAATCTTCTTAGTCTTTCTACAAATATTTTATCTTATGTAATGGATATTACTACACCCCTCAGAACAATAAGATAGAAGGGTCTCTATTGTCCTGCTTGCATTTTCTCTTTATTTGAAATTGATTGTTCTTAGTATTTTCTATTTCTCTACATTAAACCTCTTCATGCTTTTTTGGATGGATTGAATCATTTATAATAAAGCCTGAATTGTTTTTTTTATCTTTGGTGGGTCTCCTTTAATGCACTTTATGGGGTGTGTTGTGTCTTTTAGATGGAATTAGACCTGAGGTTGAGTAGACACAGACCTTCTTATCTATAGTTGAGAAAGTAATATCTATGTTCTCTGTTAATATAGAGTGGGAATATTTGGGTGATGATATCCCTCCATTTTTCATTGAGTTTCCTGAAACTTATCTTTATGACATCTCTATCTAGCCAATGATAAGGGAGGTTGAGTTTTCTATCGATTTAGTACCTAGTACTCAGCCGATATCTATTCATTATTACCACATATAACCAGCTAAAATTAAATATATAAAAACTCAGTTGGATTATTTTTTATATAATTGGTTTATACAACTGAGTGTGTCACCTTGGGCGGTGCCTATTCCCTTTTCTGAGAAAACAGATGGGTTACTTCACCATTGCATTGATTACTGAAAAATCAGCCAAGTCACATTAATGAAAAGTATCTATTCACATGGATTGATGATTTGTTTGACCAGTTAAAAGGGGTGAAGTGGTCCTTGAAGATCGATCATTGATATGGTTATCATAAGTTGAGAATAAAATAATCTAACATTCATAAAACCACCTTTTGTAGAAAGTATATCCATTATGATTAACTTTTCAATCCATTTAGTCTAACAAATTCTCCTATAGTCTTTATATCTTTAATGAATATTATTTTCAATGAGTATCATGATATGTTCGTGGTTAACTTTGTGGATGAAATCCTTATTTACTCTATATCTGAGGATGATCATGTGTGTCATCTGAAATTAATTTTGGAATTGTTGAGAAACCATTTAATTTATTCCAATATTTTAAAATGTGATTTTTGGATTCCAGAAATAAAGTTCATGAGACATAAGGTGTTAGAACGTGGTATCTCATTTGATCATGAGATGGTGAAAGATGTTATGACATGGGAACAACTGAATAATGTTTTCAAGATTTGGATCTTCTTAGGTTTAGCTGGCTATTATCACTACTTTGTAAAGGACTTCTCAATGTTGTATTCTCTATTGACTGGTCTAATTTAAAAGGGAGAAAAGTTTTCTTGTGATGAGAAATGTCAGAGTTATCTATTTATATGAAATTTCTTTTGAAAAAGGTTTTAGTGTTGACACTTCTAAAGGTCAGGCATGGATATGTGGTCTTTTGTGACGTGTCATTTTTAGTTTTGGGATATGTTCTTATGCAGGATGATCACATCATCACATATGAATATCGTCAGCTTAATACACATTAGAATAATTATTTGACACATGACCTTGAACCTGAATCGTTGATGCATGAACTTAAGAGTTGGAGGAACTACATTTTTTGATAAAGTATTTCCATTTATTCCAACCAAAATAGCTTGATTTATATCTTCTCTAAAAAATATTTGAATCTTTGTTAGAGGCATTGGTTGGAATACCTATAGTCTTTTGACATTCACACCACTTATACCCTATGGAATGAGAATGTCATCACAAATTCGTTGTCCCAGAAAATTCCGACTGAAGCCATGAAAGAATAATCAGAAGAGTGGAACTTCATGTCTATTTTTCAATATTTTTATATAGGAGTCTAGGAATCCGGGGATGAGGTTTCCTTTACAAGTGTTCAGATGACCTCTACTCTTACAGAGATGATTCTCTAGGAACAATATATTGATGATGAATTCTATAGTGTCAGGAACTCTCTCTATGGTGGGGAGACCATTATTGAGTGGTCATTCTCCTAGGGGCATTCTATGTTTCTAGAACCATTACATTCTGCCTTTTCTTGTGAGAAAATATATTATAGGGTATTTTTGTAATTCTTATTGGGTAGTGCACCCATGAACCATGGAAATGTTCTATGACATGTGGTGACAATTCTAGTGTGTCGGTACGAGATTGGGCATAGCTGATTTTGTCTCTTATTGTTATATGTCTCAACAGGACATGCAAGAGCACTAGATACCTTAGTGCTTTATTCAGCCACATCCAGTACCAACTTGGAAGTTGGAAGATATCTCTATGGACTTTGTGGTGGGGTTTTCACATACCCAGAAAAATAGGAATGTGATATGAGTCATGATCGATAGGCTAACCAAATCAGCTCACTTTATACCCATTCTTGGTAGAAACAATATTTAAGTGATGGGAAATCACTATGTGAATGAGATTGTTCATTTTCAAGGAGTTCCACCTACTATAGTCTCTGGTAGAGATCCCCGATTTACATCTTGCTTTTGGAGAGTTCTTCAGGAGGCACTAGTATATCTGGCTCATTTGAGTATGGAATACCATATGTAGTGGTATGGCAGAAAGATAGAGTTATACGGATTCTTGAGGATATTCTTCATACCTTCATTCTTGAATTTTATGGGGATTGGGATCACCATTTGGGTATTTTTGAGTTTTCATATAATAATTGAAACCAATCCAAAATCAGGATAGCTCATTTGGAGTACTTTTATAGACGACCTATTAAATCATCATTGTGTTGGTCTTAGATCAGTGAAAGTTCCTTGGTTTGACCGATTTTGGTTCAAGATACGTAAAAAAATATTCATCTGATTCATAATAGATTTTTTATGACATGGATATGGTATAAGTCTTATGTTGATCGTCATCACAGACCAATCAAATTTTCAGGTCATGATCAAGTGATCTTGAAAGATTTCCCTCCCTTTATTCATCGACGACTTGGGAGGCAAGGGAAGCATGCTACTCATGTTATGGGATCCTTTGAGTTTGTTGAGATGGTGGGGAAAGTGGATCATCATTTAGAAAATCCTCAAAAGATAACTTTGGTACAAAACATGTTCCATGTATCTTAGCCATGAATGTATCTTTCTGATCCATCTCATGTTTTGAGTTGGAGTGATCTTGATGTCGAGGAAGATATATCTATGATTGAGAATCCAGAAAAGATATTTGATTCTGAAACCAATGTACTTCGTGAGAGGATGATACCTTTGGTTTGAGTTATATAGAAGAAATATTATGATACACATGAGACATGGGATAAAAATGCACTGATGAGAGAGTAGTGGCCTCATATTTTTGATATGGAAGCTTATAAATAAGCATCAAGGGGATAGAAAGTTTCTTTGGTGTGGAGTTTGTAAAACACTATTACTATTTTTAGGTACTTATAAACCCCTATTTTGATCATTCTTTTAATGGATCTCATTTAGGGGTTCTTCAGGTGATTTTTTGAAAAATTTGAAAGCTCTTGTGTGGTGCATAGTTCACACATGGTTTTCCCAAACCGTGTTCCCTGCTTGTGAAAACAATGAAAACCTGGGTAGTGAGGGTTTTCATGGTTGACACACTGTTTGAAAAAACATCTATGCACCTAGTATAAACTATTCACCCCTTTAGAGGGTTTCATTGTTAGGTCTCATAGTTTAAAAAACTATACGCCCCCTCCAAAGAAATTGTGTGCACATAATTATTTTATTATGAAAATTAATTTAAAAATTTCGTAACCACTATTCTGACCTATGATCAACCCTAACTTAGGATATCTCAATTTCCTAGGTTATTAGGGCCCCCAATAACCAATTTTTCTCCTAAAAACCCTCTCCAAGGTGGATTAAATCCATACGATCATCGTTCGATCCTTTCCCGGTAGTAATTCTTTCCATGTTCCTTCTCTCACACTCTCTTCCTCTCTCCTCATTAGGTTTTGATAGATATTCATGTTTTTGGAGGATATAATATTTTTTGTTTTATATCTTGAATCTAGGTTTTATTTTTAGATCTCTATTTTCGAAGTTCTTCATTAGAGTTTCCTATTACGAGTGTTGTGAGATATGATATCTCTATTTCAGTAGGTGGTTCCATTTAAGATTGACCAATTTATTTACCCCTAAATTACTAGATTTAAATTAAATTGATTTCAATTGGATTATGAATAACCCAATTCACATAAAATTGGGATTTGAATTTTCTTTGGCATGAAATTTTGGGAAACCCCAAATTCTAATGAATCGGGGTGTGATTATGGAATTTGATGGAAATTGTGAAATTAAATTGTGTAATTAAATCGTGAAATTGATTTTTTAAATTCATTTCAAGTTTTTATTTGAGAAAAATCAATTTAATTTTATTGATAAGAACCTTGGTTGTTTTTTCCTAGTAAAAGGAATGAATTAATTTAAAACCCATTTTTTTTTTAAATTGAAATTTTTAAACTCAAATAGAAAATGGGTTAATTGTATTTTGAACGATCTTAAAATATATTTCCCATTATTGATTTTTTTTCTGAGCACAAGATAGCCTAGGTAGTTAGTGAGTTTTTTTTACAACACTCTATTAAAGGTTTACCACTCTAACAAAACATAGTCATTCAAATCACATCCCTGATGAGATGATGATTAGTACTCCTTGAACAATGTATGAAGGATGTGTGTACACATATCATTGTGATATCTTATTTGAGTGTGTGAGGATCCCATAACATGGAACTATCTATAACGTGCCCACCTAGGTGCCACACACCAGTTCTCCATGGAGGACCACTACAACACCTCAAGCACACCTCCCCATACGTCAGAGGATCCTAAATAGTAGCGAGTGATTAATATAGATCATGGAGATACTATATCCTCTTTATCAGAGTATTACACCAGCAGAAAATAAATAAGCAATACATAATAATATAAAAATACCATAAAATAACAGTATCACATGATGACCAATATTGGAAATAAAATATCGAAACTGAATAGCAGTTATTCCAAACCAAAGTATGTGCCAAGTGCCAAAATGAATACTCAAAAGTGAAGACATGAAAAATTACAAAGAGGGCCTTGAACCATTTCTTGTTACCTTATCCATTCTCCTTCCCAAATTAACCATATAATATATGGACTTTGACCATGTCATGTCTTGAAAACATGAATTCTATTTGGGTACCAATTAGGCATCCCGAGTATGGTTTAAGTACAAATCAGTAGGCCACCATAAATGGAATTTAAAAAAATACATCCAATACAGTGTACATATGTTTAAGGAATTGAATATAATAAATAATATAAACAATTTATATTTATTCAATTATTCTTTATTTAACTGCATAAACCATTGGATTCTCGAGGACACCCAACCCATAATACTTAGTTTGGACTGTGACCGAGTCTAAACCATATTAGATGTTTAATTCAAAATTCATTATAAAAAATGGACTTTCATTATCCATTTCATCTCAATTTATTTTATGGATAATTAAAAGCATAGTATAATGCCAAAATTTTGTGATTAGATCATCATGTCTATCACCCCATGAGTATTTATAGAATCAGTCCATGTCTCAT
The DNA here is from genome assembly GCA_963277665.1 of Viscum album. Classification (NCBI taxonomy): domain Eukaryota; kingdom Viridiplantae; phylum Streptophyta; class Magnoliopsida; order Santalales; family Viscaceae; genus Viscum; species Viscum album. The sequence continues at coordinate 340,303,220 of OY728127.1, read as the reverse complement.
ACCTCATGGGTATTTAGAGCACCAGTCCCTATCCCATACAATTTAGCATTCTAGTCTTGGGTCTTATAATGTCATGGCTAAGACCCCATGGGTATTTGGAGTACCATTCTATGCCCCACAATCATATATCAATCAGTCACATATAGGTATTTGGAGCATTAGTCCATGTCCAACACTCATAAATCAATCAATCACATATGTCACATGTGTAACTTATATCACATGTATAAAAACATAACATGTATCACAGAATCACATGTATCAGAATATTTGATTAAGTAATTTACTAATTAATTAATCCAATTCAATAATTGAATATTCACATCATTCTATTAATTAATTCAATAATTAATTAATCATGTCAATCCCTTCAATTAATTCAGCAATTAATTGGTCACATATATTCAATTAATTTATTCAACAATTAATTAATCACATCAATTCCATTAATTAATCCCATAATTAATTAATCACATAATCAAGAAAATATTTAATAATTAATTCAAAAATCAATTAATCCAATATCACAATCCCGTTATATCGATAATTAATTAAAAAATTAGTTATTCAAATTACTATCATAATATCTCATAATTAATTAAACAATTAATTATTCCAATTCACAATCTCAATATACCCAATTTCACAATCCCTTAATTAATTAAATAAAAAATTTATTATTTCAATTTTGGAAACTCAATTGCTAGCCATCCAATAGAAATTATATAATTAGACACGCTTAATTGAAATAAACAATTTGGTAATTAAATAATAAACCTCCTACCTCAAGATTGACGATGGACGCTCACCAATAGAAATACCCAATTTGAGTAGAATAACCCAAATCAAAATGAAGAATGAGATCTAGAATGGAAACGTAAATCCAGAATAAAAAAAATAGGATCTATCAAACCAAGATCTAGATCTAACAAAAAGAGGATAACTTATATTAAATAAGGAGAGAAGAATGGAAAAATAATAGGAAACATACCAAGATGATATTAACATATCGGGAGAGGTTAAGATCTATAATCGAAGCTTAATATTTCCAAGAATGGAGGTTGAGAGCCTTAATAAATCATCTGGGGGCCTTAAAAATTGAGATAAAATTTTCGGGGATGAATGTGGGTTGGTTTGTTGTTAATATAGGGGTTCATGTATTTGAAAATATAATTTTCGAATTAATTAAAAACTCATGTACTATTTTCTAGGAAGGGGTAGGCAGTTTTGTTAGAACTGGGTACTGATCTCATTCTTGCATCACTCCCCCAGAGATTCTCTAACTTTGTTGTAAATTTCAACATGAACAAAATTGATAAGTCTCTATCCGATATTCTTATCCTCATTCTCCAAGTGGAGAATGATATGAAGCGTGAAAAGCCTTATGTCCTTATCATGAATAAAAGGAAAGGGAAGCTGAAGAGCTTTAAGCCCAAAGCTTCTTCAAGGCCATACAAGAAAATGAAGATCAAATGGGGGGCAAGAGAATAGGAGGCTGTTTATTTTTCATGTGGCAAGAAGGGCCACTGGAAGAAAAACTGCACCCATCCAAGAAAGCAAGGGGAAGATTCAGGTGCATTTGTTATCAAATGCAATCTATCTATTTCTACCAATTGGGTATTAGATACTGCTTATGGTTCTCACACCTGTATCCAAATATAGGAACCAAGTAGATTCAGAAAGATTGACCGAGGTGAGGTGGATCTGCGAGCAGCCAACAGATCCAGACTCACTGCTGTAGCTGTTGGAGACTACCATCTCACATTTCCCACTTGAATGGTCTTGATATTAAAAGGATGTTATTATGGACCCTATGTAACCAAAAACATTATTTCAGTATACAGATTAGATACTAATGGATTCATCTTCAAGTTTGGAAATGAATTTTGCTACTTTTATAAAGATAGCATTTGTTTTAGTAGGGAACATTTATATAACGACCTTTATGTGTTAGACTACACAAATCAAGTAATGGAAATCGATGACAAAGTTAATTCACATGACTCATACCACACCCAACTTTGGTATCACCGGCTAGGTCATGTCAATGAGAAACATTTAACAAAATTACATCAATATGGGTATTTAAATTCTTTCGAACTAAAACCACTTGGTGTATGTCATGTGTATCTATAAGGCAAAATGACCAAATCCCCATTTAGTGGGAAAGGTGAAAGGGATAAAGAGCTTCTAGAATTAGTTCACACAGATGTATGTGGACCATTTCCAGTTGAAGCATGGGGTGGGTTCTTGTACTTCATAACTTTTACTTATGATTTTAGTAGATATGGATATATTTACTTAATGAGGTATAAGTCTATTATTTTGATCAGTTCAAAGAATATAAGAATGAAGTTGAGAATCATCTTGGTAAGAAGATTAAGAAACTTCACTCAGATAGAGGAGTAGAATATCTTAATCAAGATTTCATTGATTTCTTACGGGATTTTGGGATTCTATATTAACTCACTCCTCCTGACACACCTCAGTGGAATGGTGTAAGTGAAAGGAGGAACCACACCCTATTGGACATGGTGAGATCAATAATGAGTCATGCAAGTCTTCCATTATCGTTTTGGGGATATGATTTACAAACAACAACACACATACTAAAACAAGTACCAACTAAATTGATAAATGGTATTCCATACGAGTTATGGATTGGATTCAAATCCATGTTATAAAATTCACATGTGTGGGGTAGCAAAGAATTTGTTAAGGCCTCTTCAGGTAAAAAACTTGCACCCCAAGGAACAAAGTGTAACTTTATAGGATATCCCAACAAAACAAGGGGATATTACCTATATAACCCCTTAGATAAAAAGGTTACAGTGGCAAGAAACGCCATATTCCTTGAGAGGGAGCACATATCCAAAAGAGATAGTGGGAGCGAGATAGAATTTTATGAAGTCAAGGCTCAAGATACACAGGAGTTGGTACAAGAATAGATTCCACAAAGCCCCGTGGAAGAAAAATCTATTCCAGAGACACAATAATTGTGTAGGAGTACGAGAGAGGTGAGAGAACCAGAAAAATACGGTTTTCTTATCACCGAGGATGGTGACTCATTATTGGTTGACAATGATGATCCTCTTACCTACAAGGAAGCAGTTTAAGGAATAGATGTTTCCAAGTGGCAAGAAGCCATGAATTCTGAAATGGATTCCATATACCAAAACCAAGTCTGGATTTTGGTAGATCCTCCAGTTGATGTAAAGCCTGTTGGTAATAAATGGGTATTCAAGAAGAAACTGGACATGGAGGGACAAGTCAGCACCTATAAGGCACAACTGGTTGCAAAAGGTTTTAGACAACATCAAGGAATTGACTATGATAAAACCTTTTCACCGGTTGCGATGCTGAAATCCATCATAATCCTATTGGACATTACCGCTTACCATGAATATGAAATTTGGAAAATGGATGTAAAAACAACATTCCTTAATGGGAACCTCTAGGAAAATGTCTACATGACACAACCTGAAGGGTTTGTGACTCCAAAGGATGCCAACAAGGTATGCAAGTTGCAAAAATCCATTTATGGATTAAATCAAGAATCAAGGTCATGGAACATTCATTTTGATGAAGCCATAATGGAATTTGCCTTTGTTAAGATCAAATGTGATCCTCGTGTCTACAAAAGGTTTAGAGGAAGTGCAATCGTTTTCCTAATAGTATATGTTGAGGACATATTACTAATTGAAAATGAAGTACCTGTCTTATAGTCAATTAAGGAATGGTTAGATAAATTATTAACTATAAAAGACTTGGGCAAGGTAACATATATTCTTGGGATCAATATCCATCATGATAGATCCAAGAGAAAGCTGGGCTTGAGTCAAAGTACATACATTGACAAGATACTGAAGAGATTCAGTATGGAACAGTCCAAGAGGGGATTGTTGCCAGTGTCACATGGAATTCATATTTCTAATAAAACATGTCCTTAGACACATGAGGAAATAAATAAAATGGAAAGGATCCCTTACGCATTCTCAAATGGGTCATTCATGTATGCTATGCTATGTACAAGGCTAGATGTTGTTTATGCATTAAGTGTGGTAGGTAGATATCAAGCTGATCTAGGAGACCGCCATTAGATGGAAGTCAAGACCATCCTTAAGTATATGAGGCGTACTAAGGATATGTTCCTAGTTTATGGAGGAGATGAGGAACTAGTAATCAGAGGACATGTAGATGCTAGTTTCTAGACTGATCAAGATGACATGAAGTCGTAGACTGGATACATCTTCAGTTTGAATGGAGGTGCAGTGAGCTGGAAGAGCTCAGAGGAAGGTGTGGTTGCAGATTCTACAGCAGAGTCCGAGTATATCGCAGCTTCTGAGGCAGCTAAAGAAGCAGTATGGATGCAAAGCTTCGTCTAAGATCTAGATGTAGTACCTAGCAGTAAAGATCCTATCACACTCTATTGTGATAATACCGCAGCAGTGGAACTAACAAAAGAGCCAAGGTCACATCAGCGGATAAAACACATACTTCAGAAGTATCATCTCTTGAGGGATTTTTCTCAGAGAGGTGAAGTTTCAGTGAGTAGTATTTCCACATAAGACAACATTGTGGACCCCTTGACTAAATCTTTGACTCAGCAGAAACATAATAATCATGTGAGGTCTAGTGGACTAAAAGTTTTAGGCAGTTGGCTCTAGTCTAAGTGTGAGTTTTTTAGAGTTGGTGTCCTGAGAACCAACTTCTTATACTTTGATTACATGAATGTACACTTATTGTATATTTTTAATTATTCTGCATGACTATAATATAATAATGTCCTAGAATATTTGTTGCATTAATAAGGTCATGGAAGATCCCCTCTATGATGAGAACAATGAAATTATATAACAATATTCTTAAAAAAAGTTCTACGGTAGGATGACATACTATGATAGGACACATAGTATACAGAAAATCATGTGCGAGGACTCATAATAATACGAGACTCTCTCTCATGGAGTTTGCACTTGGTAATATCCAAGATGGGAGATTATGAGAACAGACCCACCAGTAGTAATTCTTCATGTCTTGGTGTCATCGGACATTGCTATCTATGAGCATGTGTAATGGTCCTTAGACTAGAAGATTATCATTAACTAACGTCATGACTCGTACACTTATATTTGCTGACTAAAACCACCACTAAGACAGTTGATGGGAAGTAGGGTACGTTGGTTGCGTCACAAATGACATGTTGTTAATGGATAAGTTGCGGAAGGATTTATCCCTTCTATATTTATGGAAGTAGATATCTCAAGCCCTTTGATTGAAATAGAACTGTTGCCCAAATTCCATGGCCATGGTGTCACGATGAGTTTATTTCTAGAAGTCAAAGAATGAAGGATCAAGCATACAGGTTTATGAAACTACCATGAAACCTGCTTGATGAGATATTGAGACAAAGGGATTAAATTACACGGTAAGCATTTGTATGAGGTGACACGTCAATGCAACATCAACTTATTTCTCTTGGGTTCCTTGACCCATTACTATACAGTAATCTTGGACTTTAGGAAAGCCTGCCTAATGCTAACGAGAAAGAGGCCTAGAGGGTCACACACTAAGTGTATCCAAGTATCTCAAGTAGAATAAAGATTATTACCATATGTGGTTTAATAATTATTCAAGTAAGCCTAAATTGTTTTAATGTTGGAGGAAGAATAAAATGAAAATAAGATATACACGTCGTGTACATTGAATGTACACACTGTGTAGTTTTCATTTTGGAAAGGAAATAAAAAACGAGTACACACCGTGTATTAATGATTACACACCGTGTAGTTTTTCCAGTCAGGATTTTGAGGAAATAATATCGTTTTATTAAATGATATTTATTATAATTAGCATGGGCACATGTCAAGGAATTAATGATTCGACATGGAAGTTTTCAATAAGAGTTAATGAAATAAATAAAATGCGTAACACGTTTATTTATTATCATAACTATATAACCTCAAACCTGATTATAAATATCCTCACAACCCCAACACTTTTCCTTAATCGTTGTGTACAAAAATTCTGGAGAATTCTCTCAAGGTCGAATGAACTCCTTCCTCTAAGAATGCTCTCAAGACCAAGAGATATCCTCCTCCATCGGATCATGGCGATCTAAGGTAACAATGCAATCAAAGGCTTCTCCATGCTATCACTCAAAGATTCCTTTGGCAACATCCAGAGATACGTGGTGCATGTGGGGATCACCAATATAGGAAGTCTACACTTGGCTTCTGCGACACAATGACGAATCACATCGGAACGTGATCAGAAATATCAACGAAGAAAGAATGCCATAAAAGGTACTTCTTGTCAATTAATTAAATTAATTATAATCAACCTATGGTGATCATCCTTTGTGGTTCTAGGACTATTCTTATTCTTTATCTATTTATGTGATTCTATCTGTGAAGTCTGGCATTTATCATCGTATTGATCCCGGATTGATCATTGCTAATGAAAAAAAGTCAAGCGGGCACATCCACCCACGAGCTTCCACTATGTCTAGGACCTTTATTTTTCCAAACCATGCACTATAATCATGTGCCTTTTCTTGGGGGGGGGGGTCATGGTTTCTCCTTAGAGGGTGCATAATTATTCAAACCACGTGGCATCCATTCAATTCCTCTCTATGAAGGGTTGTACTGTTTGCTAGGTCAGGGTGCACAATTTGGGAAAACTATGTTCCAACCATGAACTTTATCTCTTCCTCCCAAATTTCTCGATTTTCACCCAAAAAACCCAAATAACTAAGAAAAAAAAATAATCAAAACAAGGTAAAAGAAGTACCTAAAAACAAGCCCAAGACATCTCTAGAAATAGTTAGTATCTTTCAATTTTCCCACCTTATAGCAACTAATCATCAAGACATCCTCCCAATAATCTATAAGATTATGACTCAAAAATATCAAGCCATTGAGACTGAATATCTTTTTCTCTCTACCATGTTTCCTCTAAAATATGATAATGTTTCCACAATACATGGAAAATCAGTTCGGTCTTTCCCTTCAAAACTTTCTCACTATGATAAAACACACGTATCGAATTCTCATAAAGGAAAAATCTATCTCAAGATCAATATCATCCACATAGATCACATGATAAGGGTTAGTCTGATACCATTGAAGTTGTGACACATGGAAAACATAATTCATATCATTTTGTCTATGTGGAAGATCCAATCGGTATGCCACCAAATCGATTCACTCCACAACATCAAACGGTCCAAAAATCCAGGCTACCAACTTTCCCTGTCTCTATATCCTATGATGAACCAACCTAGACGACACCCAAAGGAATACATGATATCCCTATGTAAAATTTATGGGTCATCAAAATATATCAGTGTACAACTTCTATAAATTATAATCCATAACCATATTCTTTCGAATCATCTACACCTGCTTTGACACCTCCTACATGAGGCTCAGTCCTAAAAACTTTAACTCACCTACCTCCATCCATCATAGAGATGATCTTCATATCCTACCATAAATAGCCTCATATGGTGGAATATGAATAGTTTCATAATAACTATAGTTATAGAAAAACTCCACCAAATCTAGGGGATTTTCCCAAGACCCACCAATGTATTGGAAACACGATCGAAGAATATCATCAAGCACTTGTATAGTAAATTCTGACTCCCATCCTTCTATGGGTGGAAATCCATACTCAAGAAAACCTTTTTACCAAGCACCTTTAGCAATCCCTACCAAAAGCATGAGGTAAAACATGAGTCACGGTCTAAAACAATACTCTGTGGAACTTTGTGCCAATGAAAAATATCTTAAACATAAAAGTATCATAACTCATCCACTCATAAAGTCTCATGTACTAGAAAAAATTGTGCTACCTTTGTTAAATGGTCCAAAATAATCTGGATAACATCATTATTATGAGCCGTCCTCAGGAGACCCCCCAAAACATCCATATTAACGACATCCCATTTCAATTTCAGAATGGGAAACAAATAAATTAAACCATCATGTCATTGATGCTTGGCCTTCACCTATTAGAAGTATTAGCATCATGTCTGAACCCTCATATTTACTTTTTTATTCCCTTCCACCAAAACATTCATCATAGGTCATGGTAAATTTTGGTCACACCTAGATGGGCCACCCGCTTCAAGGCATGAAACTCACACACCATCTCCTCCTACATACTCATAGGCTCAACAACTTGTTTCTTCATGTAGTTAGTCACATCCTCATATATGGTCCAATGGGAAGGTGAATCCCCACCTTTGAGGATTTCCCTCAAATTCAAACATTCCAAATCCCCATACTTTATATCTCAGATCAAAATCAAGTGTGTAGAATCTAATGAAACTGATATGAGATTCATCTATTTCTAACTCTCTTGAACCACAACATGTATCTCATCTATTAAAGTCATCATCTTCCACTCACCACTAGACTCTTGAATATCCTGAGTCTGAGTCTTTCTTCTTAATGTTTTAGTAACATTGTTTCATTTCCCAGGAGTATATTTTATCTCAAAATAAAATGGATGCATATACTCAACCCATATCCATTACCAGATATTCAAGTCTTTCTTTTTAATGTGTTAGTAACATTGTTTCATTTCCCATGAGTATATTCTATCTCAAAATAAAATGGATGCATATACTAAACCCATATCTATGACCAAATATTCAAGTCTCATTATTAATAGATATAATTTAATCTATTTTGATCCGTATACATGGAAAAATTCTCACCCAAGAAATAATGTCGCCAACACTTAAAATCATAAACCACTGCTACCAACTTGAGGTGGTGCATAGGGTAGTTCTATTCATTGTGGACTCAAATCGTGAGACCGATACGCCACAACTCGACCTCCCTACATCAACACTCCTCCAAGTACAATCCAATAAGTGTCACAAAAAACTGTATACTCCTCCCCTAGCTCAGGTAGGATCAATATTAGTACTGACACCAAATGATTCTTCATATCCTAGAAGGCATTCTCATATGATTCTATCCATTAAAATTTTACCCCCTTCTTGGTCAATCATGAATGAAGTTCTACCAAATGAGAAAAAGTTTTGTATGAACCTCCAGTAATATCTATCTAATCCCAGAAAGCTATGGATTTCAAAAAAAATCTTGGGATTCTCCAAAGAAACCACTACCAACACCTTTTCTGGGTCCATGGGCACAAATTCCTCTGAGATGATGTGACCCAAGAAGTGTATCTGATCAATCCAAAACTAACACTTAAATTCCTTGGAATATAGTTGATGCTACCTCATTGTACTTATGATGATGTCAAGATGTTGGGAATGATTTTCATGATTCTTGGAGTACACACAAATGTCATCCACAAACACCACAACAAACTGATCTAGGTATAAAGGGAATATTCTATTCATCAAGGCCATAAACATTTCTGGTGCATTCATAAATCCAAATGAGATTACAAAGAACTCATATAGTCCATATATAATTATAAATGTAGTCCATGTTATATCATAAGGTCAAAATCTCAAGTGATGTTACCTGGATCTCATTTCGATTTGATAGAAAACATATGCTCCCCTCAACTTTTCATACAGATAATCTATATGCATAACATGATACCAGTTCTTCATAGTCATTCGATTCAACTTCATGTAATAAAAACACAAGTGAAAACATCATTCAACCTTATTTAAAAAAATGGAGAATCCCAAGGTGATGTACTCATATAGATAAATCCCTTATCCATAATCCCTTCTAGTTGAGTCTTAAACTCTTGATGCTCTGTTGGTTCCATTCTGTAAGATGGAAAAGAAACTGGCTTAGCCCTTGGCATTATCTCAATGGTAAATTCACATCTCTCTTGGGTGGAATCCATAAGAAGTATCCTGGAAACACATCCTACAACCTATCTACTATGGGTGGAAATAAATCTTGATTAACACCCCCATCATCCAGTAATAAATTAGCAACCTAGATGGTGATCTCTCCTGATTGCTGATGAATTGTGCACGTATGACCCACCTTAATATCTCATTCTCCTCTATGTACCAGATTTTTATCCTCATGAGATGTAAAATTCACTCTCCTATGGTAAAAATCATTGTGGGATTGGTATGATACTCATCCTTCCACACCCAAAATTAGTTCAAAGCCTTACAATTCAATAATACAATGATTCCACAAAAAATGATACTCCCCATCCTCAAGAGAACACCCTTTACACAAATAGATGTCTCTTGACCGTACTCCAAAATGTGTATCTATTATCAAAACCCTGCTCACTAAATCCACTATCAGGCTCAAACTATTAATAATTTGTATAGAAATAATGGAATGAGAGGCACCTGTATAAAAATAAATAATTAGCTAGAATAGAAGCTACAAGAATAGTACCTCTTACTATCAACTATCCAGCCTCATTATCCACAAGAGTAGGATGAATGGAATGTAACTGTATTATCCCTATTCAGTTGGATGTAGTCTGAGTCCCATGATCCACACCACTCTGCTAAAATGAGAACTCTTTCCTGGAAGTACCTCATCCACTACCTCTACTAAAACATGTAGTAGAACTCCAGATGCTAGGATAATACAAGGTTGAAGATCCTCTTCTATTACTCCGATTCAGCCTAGATTCTCCATCAATACATGTCTATAATGGGTTCCTATATAACCTCTATGGATGGATCATCTTTACATTGGTTTATAACTCAACCAATGGATGAGAAAAATATTCATGAAAGTGTCCTGAACTAACACACTTGTGACATATCACTCGAGTAAGATCCTAAGTAACTGGACCCTCTTTATTGGTACTATACTTACCACTAATTTGGATAATATTGTCATAGTGATGATTCCTAATCTTGTAAGTTTTACCTTCTAACCATCCATCTAGAACCACCTGTCCTCTACTGAAAGCCTCCTTCAGGTTCCCATCTGATATAAGATCATAATTCAACAATTCTAAAAACTTCTTCATCTTGATGATATTCACCTGGGACTTAATTTCACATTTAATACCACCAAAAAAATGATTTTCCACAGTATCCACATCCCCCACCAACACTATAAAACAATCATTTCAAATCTATAAAGAATCCAACAAAGTCTATCATGGACATGCTCCCCTGAGTCAGTCTCATGAACTCAACTTCTCTCTCCTGCCTGAGCATCTTACGATAAAAGTAATCCAATAACTTCTCTTGAATTTCCTCCCATCCCATATTATCTAACTATCCATACTAATTTTGGATTTCCCACGAGAACTTTTATTTACCACATAACATATAAGCATCCAATTAGACTCTCTTCTCAGTAGGAGTCTCCAAATGGTCAAGTATAGTATGGATGGACTCAATCTAGAACTTAGATACCTTAAGACCACCCTCTCTAGTGAATGTAGGTGGGTGTTACAACTTTAACTCCCTCATCTGATTAGGAATACTTTTCAAAACTCACCTTGGTTCTCTTTCCATGAATTTCATAAACCAAGAAATGTTCTCTTGGAAATGATCTTCGACTTCCTTACCCGACACTATGGGTGCCTCAAGTTCCACTAAAGGAGGATCATCTCAAACCATGTACTCATGTCATCCTCTCAACAAGCATCATTGTGGAAGAATATCTATAAAATTTCAAACACACACCTTAGGACACATAACACAACTCTAACACAATTACGTAAGAGTAAAATCATACTAATCCACAATAGGCCTTTTCCCCAAACCATACAACATGGACAAAATTGATGCACTATCAGTGCCCTTAACTACACTATATCTAATTAATTATTTACATAGGGTAAACTCATTCTTATTATTTAATTTTATCATTATAAACCCATTTATTTAGTTCAAATTCATAAGAAATGTAAAACAGTTCATGTTCAACAACTTACCCAAAACCTGTTTTCCCATGCATGCTTAAAATGATGCATGTCACAAAATATTATTGAGTTCCTATAATGATTCATGAAAACTCAACTCTTATGCTATACTAGCCCATTATTCAAATATTAGAAAAACATTGAAACAATAATCACATCACACAATAAGTGCATCACTCATGGTGAAATAGAATCCAATTATAACAATGAACATCAATAACAACAATCCCACCCTGGGTACTTGTATTTTACCCCTGTACATGGGTTAGATACTCCCATGCATAGGATCTTAACCAATTCCAAACTCATCATGTACTCTTTTCTACCTTTACCAAATATAAATAAAAATAAAAGAGAAGAAAACTCCTATGATACCACTTTCTAGCATCCTTACCTTGGTTCCACACATCGGTACCCCGTACCAGACCTCTAAGTGACCTCTATCACACCTCCTTGTATGATAGAGGTTTCCTAATATTAGTGAGGTTCTAATACCAATCATGGGGATAATATAACTTATTTATTAGAGTAATATTCCAGTGGAAAATAAATAAGAAATAACTAATAATATAATAGTGTAAGAATATACTAGTATCACAAGATGACAAAAACTGGAAATATAATATAAAAACTGAAAAGTAGATTTTCCACGCTAAAGTATATTACAAGTTTCAAAATGAAAACTCAAAATTAAAGGCACTAAAAACTCATAAGAGAGTCCCAAACCATGTCCAGTTACCTTATCCATGCTCCATCCCAAATCATCCATTAAACACAGGGTTGTTTCCCTTATCCTATCCAGCAAACATAAAGTTTATTCAGGTGCCGATCAGGAAACCCGAGTAGGGTGTCAGTACAACTTAGTAGGCCACCAAAAGTGGTGTCTAAATAAAATCCAATAAATATGGTGTATATATTTTTATAATGAATAAAATACCAGAAATATGGTAAATAGTTTATATTTAATCAATTATCATTTATTTAACTGCATAAACCACTGAGTTCCTAAGGACACTCAAACCACAATACCTACTTTAGACCATGCGAGATTCTGAATCATATCACATGCTTAATTCACAATTCATTATAAAAAATTGTTCTTCATTATCCATTTAATTTTAATTTATATTATGGATAATTGGAACTGTAGTCCAATTCCAACATTTTGGGCATAGATCATCATTTCTAGCACACCGTGAGTATTTGGAGCATCAGTCTATGTCTCACACCTCAATAACATTTAGAGCATCCATACATGTACCATAAAATTTAGCATGCATGCCTTGGGCCATAGAACATCATCACTAGGACCCTGTTGGTATTTAGAGAACCAGGAAATATCCCACACTCATATATAAACCAATCAAAAATATAAAATGTATCACATATATCACATGTATCACAACATCACGCGTATCAAAATATCTCATTAATTACTTTTCCAATTAATTAATCCAATTCAACAATTGCACATTCACATCATTCAATTAATTAATTCAGTAATTAATTAATCATGTTAATATATTCAATTAAATCACCAATTAATTGGTCACATCAATTCCATTAATTAATTAAATGATTAGTTAATCACATTAATTCTATTAATTAATCCCATAATTAATTAATCACATAAATCACATAATCAATACAATATTTATTAACTAATTCAATAGTTAATTAATCCAATATAAAAATAAAATTATACCACTAACTAATTCAAAAATTATTTATTCAATTCAATATCCACATATTTAATGATTAATTCCTCAATTATTTATTACAATTCACAATCTCAATATCCCCAAATTCATAATCCCTTAATTAATTAATTACCAAATTAATTAATTCAATTTATCAAACTTAATTTCTAATAATCCAATAACAATTATAAAATTACATACACTTAATTGAAATCAAGACATTGGGAATTGAAAAATAGACCACTTATCTTAAGATTGAATATGGAAGCTCACCAAAATAAATACCCAATTTTAGTGGAATAACCCTAATCATGATGAAGAATGCAATCTAGAATGGAAGCCTAAATCTAGAATCAAACAAATCAAGATACATCAAACCTAAATCTAGATCTAAAAATATAGAGGATAAATTTCATTAATAAATTAGGCTATAGTGAGAGAATATTGGGAAATCAACCAAGATGAGATTAACTTATCTGGAGAGGTGTAGATCTACAATCTCGGCTTCAAATTTCTAAGAACGGTGCTCGGGGCGCCTTAAAAACTCATCCAGGAGCCTCAAAAAACAATAGAAAACGTTAATGGGTTAATATGGTGTTATAGTTATTTTTAAATCCAATTTTCTGATTAAACCCATGCACGATTTTCTAGGTAGGGGTGCATGGTTTTCCAAACCATGCACCACTTTTGGGGGGTACATGGTTTCTCCTTAGAGGGATCGTGGTTTTTAAAACCATGTGACAAACATGAAATTACTCTATCTGAGGGGTTACATAGTTTGTTGGGTCATGGCGCATGGTTTGGTAAACCATGGGCCAATCGTACACTTTCCCTCTTCCTCCCAAATTTCTCAAATTTCACCCAAAACACCCAAATAACTAACCCAAAAAAAGTTATCAAAAAAAGACAAAAATATTACCTAAAACCAAGCCCATGACATGTCCAAAAAAGTTCAAGATCTTAAATTATCTTACTTCTTAAAATATGACCATGTTTATCATTTGTGATTATTTTTATGTATTCCATTATTTGTAAACTATTTTACACATGCCTTTGGAAATTATATAATTGTTTTATATAAAATGAATATTAATCCTTTTTTTGAAATATTTCCTTCAATTGAAATGCAAATAATTATTATTTTTAAATATGATTTTATTTATCCATGCATGATTATTTAAAATTGAAAGCTTTATTTGGTTAATTAATGTGGAATCTTATTATATAATTTTTAGTGAGAACTTACTGGGGTTTTATCTCATATCCTACCCATTCCTTTAGGTGTGTGTATATTTCATTATTATATGTTTGTCCAAGGTAAAATCACCTCTTGAAGGCAGTGGCAGTTGATCTTTGGGCTTGCAGTGCAGTGTATGTTGGTACTTGGGTTTTTTATCTTTTAGTTTCTGGTACATTGTGATTGTACTTTGGTTTTATATACCAATTTGACTTATGGTATTGTTCTCCCTATAGAGTTTTCTTTTGAGCATACTGACTTGTATCTATTACTTCCACTGTTTGTGTGGAAAACTCATTCCCATATTTATCTTTTATTATGCCAGGTTCTAGTTTCCAACCTGTGGGGATCGAGAATTCCATTTCATGACATGTTAGTTTCGACGCAGGTATCATGGTACCAGGGTATCCGAGAAGGTTCTTGACATGGTAAATTATTTATAATTTTCTAATATAGTTGAATTTTTGGGTAAAAATTAAATATTTTATAAATATATGATATGTATTATGACATCCCAAAGTCCCAAAAGTGATGCAATATATAACATAAAATGTATCATTGACCAAATATATATTTATCTTATAAAATAATTTTTTGGTTATTTGATTAATTTTATTATGCCTTTATAAATTCTCTATAACCTATATTATATTTTAAGATTTTAAAATCATTTATTTAATATCATGACTCACTTTTACATCACTATAGGTAATATTATAATGATTTAAGTTCATGGACTAATTAAATTATTAAAACCACTACTATTTTTCAGAAACCATGGGAAAAATCCATCATAAGGTTTTTTGTTTTTATTACTTAATAGTATAGAGACCAAAACCTATGTTTATGATATAGTAAAGAAATCCCCTCTCTTTTACTATTTAAACCCAATCAAGATCCCATTTATCTTCACTCAAAAACTTTATAGAATGACCTCAATTTTCCCATTCCCCTCTATATCCCTCCCAAGGTTCCCGATTTCTCACTAAAAGCTCCTCCCAAACTTTTTGAAACACCCTCTCAAGGTAATGGATTCTATTTTTCTCCTCTTTATTCAAGAACATTATTTATTTTATGTCTTTTTATTTCTAGATTGCAATGTTGGTATATGTTTTCCCACATCCCTAATACTATCATTTTTATATAAAATTTATGAGATACCCCATTCTCCATCATTAAACTATTTTGTGAATCTATAAGTACTTCTGTTATGCAGATGAAATTTCACAATGATTTTCATGTCAAAAAATTGCGAAGTGAATTACCATACCCATTTCCACTCAATCGTATTCACCTATATATATGTATACTTATTTGATTGGGGACTTCCATGTATTTAACCCACACTCTTCAATGATGGGGTTAATATATATACATTTTTATATTGTAAGATCTATATGGAACACTTATGCATGTACATTATATGATTATAATCGGTGTGCCCAGATAGTTCTCTAATGCATTGGGTATTATTTTAATCCCATGAGATGCCAAAAAAGGTGCACGATAGGTTATCCAAGGAACACTATGTTATGATGTCTTGGTTTTTAACCTCTAATTAATAATATTATTCCATATTTTATGTCATTTCCAAATTCCCATGTTTATTTTATACTAACCTATTATATCATGCCTCATTATTCATGATTATGATTCTCACATCCTATGTTACATTGTTCTCACTATAGGATTACATGTCTTTCTTTACCTGATTCCATTATTTTTTTATTCCCTTACTTGGATTTATATCTCACCCCTTTCTTATGTATGTCCCTAGGGTACCCTATATATTTTTAAACGAGCAATGAAAATTTAGGTCATGCCAAGGAAGTTTTAAATAATGTTGTTATACCCATGAATCATGTTGTTATATTATATACCTAATTCCCAAATACACCATAATTCATTATATTTTGGGATTTTATCATGTGTACCTTTATTTAATAAATCATGAAATAAATTTTATTAAAAATATGGGTTTTCATAGCTCACAAATATTATTCATGTTTCCAAATGATTTACATAGAAAACATCATAAAGGATATACAAATATGATATGTTATTTAAGAAGAAAGAATTATGGATGTGTATATTTATATAATGCATGGGAGGTTGAATCCTGAGTATTTATTTGATTTTATTAAAGATACAAAAAGTAATTAAAATTAATTTAAACGATAAATAATTTTAGTATCACATAACCTAATTAAAATTAATAAGTATTATTTGGTTATATGTCGTTACGAAGGAGAAGTTCGAGTTCATAATTATTGTTAACATGTATATGGGTGTTTTTTCCTAAAAATTATCTAAACCCTTTTTCCTTTATTTTGGGTGATCATATTTATTCTGAGTAGTCATAGATTTCATTTTCATGAAATCGATGAGTCCTCCTTCAATCAATTTAATCCATTCCTCCGGTTTCTCGACCTGTAGAACCTCCCTCTTCCCACATCTTAGCTGCAGCCCTTGTAATGGATTATTTCCACTCTATTTTATGTCTATATCATGGGATATTTTAATCATTTTTGGTAATAAATATAGTTTTATTTGGTCCTAAGAATCATTGGGGAGTGTTTTGAGCTAATGAGTACATGGTCATTGTTCAGGTGATGAATTCCTAGATGAACCTTGAAGTTTTTCATCAATGAAATTGAGGTATTTAGATCCATACCATGTTGAGGCCATGTTTATGATTTTCAGCATGGTATAATGATGTTTTTTTTATTTTATTTAGTCCATGTTGAGTTTTTTAACATGTGTGTGTTTTGGATTTTTTTCACACTCATGATATTCTATTTGTTCCATAATTTTATACCATTGTTTCCTTCTAAAATATTTAAGTATATGTTATGTAGTTAGTCTTTGAATGGAACCCTTGTGATAGGTGTACTCATCATGGATCAGTTTCCCTAGAGGGGAACCATGTTTAGATAATGCATGCGACAGGATAATGATAATGGGATATATAATGTGGCATTATGTACTTGTGTTCCCTGAACTAATGGCATAATGATCATATGTAATCGTCCCCTCAAGATAATAGGGGGACATTATGTCCTATGTGACCTGACCGGTGTGGCAATAGTGGAGCAAGATATTATGCGTGGCCTGACCTTAGAGATTTCAAGAGGGAATGAAGGCCTATTGTGGTCTGACCTAGAGGCCTAGGTCCTATAAAAGTATTGATCATATTGAAGTCTGACTCCTTCATTTATTATGTTTATATGAAATTTTCATCATTATTTGAGTAAGGATCCGAAGTAGGTACAACTAGGGTTTTTTATGGATTGGTTAGTGCACAAACACTCAGTATGATTGTTACTTCTATGAAAATTTATTATTGTCCATGTAATACACTCGTATGTATATTTACTCATGGTTATGACATATTTGTGGGCCCTTACTGGTTTATTACTCTCACCCTACTTGGGGTATCTCATTATATGTGCATATTTCATGTATAGAAATCTGAGAAAAGGAAAGGTTCTCATGAAAGATGGTTGAGTCATAGAGTATGGAGCTGGAGGTGATACTGGGATAGGATCTAAAGGATACTCTAGTTTTATTTGTTTACCTATCTATTACACTTCTTATACTCTGGTTTGGATTTACACTTTTGGAGCCACTTATTATTATATGTAATGTATTCCTTTTTTAGTTTTGTAAGATTACTCTAATTTTTTTATTATATTGCTTATTATTTATTATTTTTCCCATGAACTGATACTAAGGGTATAGACTCCCCATTTATGGACTTAGGCCCTCGCTACTGGTTAACAACCTCTTACATATGAGGAGGCATGGATGATATCATGCGACACTTTGGGGAGGCATGCATGCTTTCATGTATGTATATATGTATGTGTGTGTGTGTATTTATGTATGTATGTATGTATTTATATATATATGTTTGTATGTACGTCCATATGTATGTGTTTATGCATGTGTGTTTGTATGTATCTGTGTATGTATGTATGTATATATATCTTTCTATATGTATGTGTGAGCATGTAAGTATGTTTGTGTGTGTGTGTGTATGTATGTATGTGTGTTTTTATGAATGTATGAATGTATGTATATATGCACGTATGTATGTATATAAGTAAGTAAGTATGTATTTATGTATGCATGCATGTGTTTGTTTGTGTCCATATATGTATGTATGTGTGTGTATGTCTGTGTGTGTGTCAGTATGTGTGTATGTATGTATGTATGTATGTGTGTCTCTATGACTATAAGTTTGTCTATATGTTTGTATGCTTGTATGTCTTCATCTATGTATGTTTGTATGATTTTCTGTGTGTATGTATGACTGTATGTGTGTCTGTATATCTTTATTTATGTATCTCTGTATGTGTGTATGTATGTGTGTGTGTGTGTGTGTGTGTGTGTGTATGTATGTATGTATGTATTTATATATATGTATGTCTGTATGTATGTATATGTGTATGTATGTCTGTATGTGTGTCTGTATGTTTGTATGTATGTATGTCTATATGTATTTATGTACATATGTATGTATGTGTGTCTATATGTATGAATGTATAAATGTATGTATGTATGTATGTATGGATGGATGGATGGATGGACTGATTTGTGTGTGTGGGTGTGTGTATGTGTGTGTGAATTTATGTGTGTATGTAAGTTTAAATGTGTGTATGTGTGTTTGTATATCTGTATGTTTATATTTCTATATGTGTATGTGTGTGTGCTTGTTTATATGTATGTGTGTGTGAATGTGTGTGTGCGTGCTTGTTTATATGTATGTGTGTGTGAATGTGTGTGTGTGTGTGTATGTTTGTATGTATGTATGTATCTATCAATCTCTGTATGTATGTATGTATATATGTATGTATGTATGTATGTATGTATGTATGTATGTATGTATATATGTATGTATGTATCAATCTATCTATGCATGAATGCATGCATGTATTTATATATGTATTCATGGATGTATGTATGTATGTATATATGTATGTATGTATGTATGTATGTATGTATATACATACGTATGTATGTGTGTATGTTTGTTTGTATGTATATATGTATGTGTGTGTGTATGTCTACATGCATGCATGCTTGTATGTATGTATGTTTATTTGTAGGTATGTGCATGCATACGTACATATGTATATATGTTTGTATCTCATATATATGTTTTTTTTATGTATAAATGTTTTAATTATATTATAAATATTATATATATATATATATGATCTCTATATATATACATGCTCTGAATAGCTAATAGGGTTCAGATCAGTTGGAAATTTGATATATACCGAACGACATTTAATCATGATTTATGTGGCCTCAAATCTCCCTCTTCAATAATTTCTCTATTAAATTAGATTTTTGTAAATGTAGGGCCATATGTCGGGAAGTATTTTGGTGCAGTTGTCATGTGAGTCATGATGCCGATGTAGGTTGTGCCCTATGATGTTGACTGTGGGCTTATTTGTCCTGTTATAACAGTGGTGACTAAACAAGGACAACATGTAGTGTATAGGTGGTGATTTTTCCTAGGGTGCAAGGATTAAGGGACAATGGATTTCTATAGACAAAGCAGCAGTGTGATGATGGTTCTCCACAAACCACCAAGGTAGTGAGATAGGGGTCTCCATTAAAATTAGTAGCCGACATCATTCAATTATGGTGTATCTAGTAATGATGATGTGTTATGGAAAGGCAGGATTGTCATGGGGATGCTTGAAATGGGATGTTATGTGTGTATTCAATGGAGATCTCAAGAAAATGGAAAAATCATGGGATGGTGGAATGAAATGGCATGGAAGCATCGACAAAGGATGGATTCATACAATTTCTATGGTGGTGGGGATAACAAGGATGGTAGGTGGAACCAGGTACGATTTTGATGACAGAAGATTGAGGGGGTGATGGTCTCTGGAGAGAAGCCAAAATGAGGGTCGGCGGGTGATGGTGGCATGACTGAATGATGCATGATGCACATAAAATACTGTGCATGAGGCCCATTTAATGAAGTTGTGTTTTAAGTCCATAAAATGGGTGTTTACACCGAAATTAATGAAGGGTTCCTGTAGACAAAAAAATTTGTATAAATAAATGGCCTAATATTTTAGGTTATCCCAATGGGGGAGCTATGGTCAAGTTTACCAAGTTCTTTTGGGTGGTGTGTGTGTGTGTGTGTGCTTATTTTAATTTTACCCTAAGGACCTAGTGTGTGTGTGTGAGTGTGTTTGTTCTATAAAAATGTATGTTATGTATATAAATAGAACATGTGCATGTTAAGTAAATATAAATATGTTTTTTTTGTAAATAAACATGACATAGATAGACAGACAGACAGACACACACACTGAATATATATGTTCTATATATATTCTTTATATAGGCTTTCTCTGAATATGTGTGTGTCTGTGTTCTGAATATATATATATATATAACATATGTATGTTTTTATATAAAAAAATTGTATGTATGTGTGTGTATGTATGCATATATGTTGGCATGTATGTATGTATGAATGTATGTATGTATATATGGTCATATGTATGAATATATAGATGTATGGATGGATTCATGCATTTATATATGTATGTATGTATGTTTTTTGTTTGTATGTGTGTATGTATCTAAGTATGTATGTATATATGGATGCATTCATGTATGTATGTATGTATGGATGGATGCATTAATGCATGCATGTATGAATGTATGCATGTATGCATATATGCATGTATGGATGTATGGATATGTGTGTGTCTGTGTGTTTTTGTGCTATCTATTCTAGATGGATTCTATGTTGTGTGATATATATCGTTTTCCTTATTTTTGTAATATATATCTATTGGAATTAATTAGTTGTGTGTGAATGTTGTTGTGTTTTTTATATATATTATGAAATTGACTAATGTGCCCAGAAAATACATTGGTTAGTGCTAGGAGGGTTATACCTTGGGTTGCGGGTAGACTCCTTGGAGAGCCTTTGTGCAATCCCATAGACTGGTTAAGACCACTCTTAAATGTTTAAGGGTTTTCTTTACATTAGAGACACCGCCTCAGAGTTTTTTTGTGGGACCACCAGCTGATGCATCCCATGATTCTCTCATAGACCCACCCATGGTACATGATGATGTACCCTATCACACTATTGTAAGGGAACAAGTTATTTAGGATACATATCCCTTTTATTCGGGGCTCTTTCATATTGTTCCAGTCTAAGGAGGAATGATTTAGACGACCATGAATGATAATGCTTGAGATTTCTAGCTCCAACATCCTTTAAAATTCTAGGGTACTTGTGGCCCATAGGACGTAGAGGACTATCTGGACATTATTGAGATCATTTTTTGAGCTACTCCAGACTCTTAAGGTGGGGAAAGTGATTATGGTGACCTTCATGTTCCAAGGAATCACCAAGAGATGGTGGACTATCATGATCGAATCTGGGACATTGAAACACATGGACGATTGTCACCTATCGACCGGTCAAAGTTCCGATGCTATGCTAATGTGTATAACAACACTCGGGTCGAATCCTTAGCGATGATACTTTTTAATAGTCATTTGTTTTTAGTTGATTTTATTCTAATTGGGGGGTTTGTTTCTAGATCTTATGAAATAATTTATGGATTATGTTTGATTTAAAAAATTGATAAATATTGGGGTGAGTTCATTATTGGGGATTTAAGCTTATGATATCCTTGAGCTTTGCTTTATATTGCATTAAATTAATACCCACTACACAAGATGATTTTGATTGGAATTCCCAAGTGTTAAATCTTTAATCCAATCCATAACTTAACTTAGGGTTCTAATAATTACCATTACTTGTTTATGGTAGTGTATTTTTGGTTCCAATAATCCATGGAATTCACATATTAAACAAAACATGTCATTAATCGATGACATATAAAGTTCAACATACACAATATTAACTCAAAGAATACTCATCGAACAAAGGCTCTCAATCACTTAATATCCCCAAATAATAACTCAACTCAATAGTAGATTTACTCATCCATTTAAATGATTAGTAATCTGGTTATAATTATTATGATGATAAATTAAGAAGATAATAAAAATAAAGGGATAATAAAAGAGTGGTGCGTCGAACACACACACAGACAATGAAGGGAAATAAATACCAACTTTAGATTGAATTAGAAAGCGAAAGAAGGGAAGAGGATTAAACTGTATTTAAAATATTTTAAGAAAATTAATTTTAAACTACAGAAGGTGGATGAGAATAAGATATATTGAAGAAGAACCTTTCATTAAAACATAATTACAAATAAAGAGACTTACAAGATTACAAAAAAAAGAACACAAAAGTAAATGAAAACAAAGAGAGGAGGAAAGGTATATAAAGTGAAAACTTGAGTATGTTAGGTCCTTCCAAGTCTTTGGAAAGGCTTTGGTCATGCCAATATGTTCTCATCTCTTCTAAAATGCCAACTCCTTGCATGGAGAGGATGGGGATGTATTTATAGCCCAATGTTGTGGGAAGTTTGTATTCCAAAACTACCCCTCCACTTGCATCGCCAATTTGATAAATTATACAACCGAATATCAAGATATAATATTCTTAAAAGTTGTAGATAAATATCTTCTCTGTCTACTACGAAAATTTGGCAGCCATTGTACTTAAGGAGCCAAATTTATGTTTGATTTATTAAACAAAGTTAATCTGTCCATTTCAATCCAAAATTTTTGAAGTCAACAATGTGAATGGATTTTTGAATAGGAAGATGCCTTCAAATCCGAAATATTTCTTAAAAAAAGTCGGCTTCCTATATTTACTATTTCACACTGAAAAATATCATCTTGATTTGATGACTACATCATGAGATATGTCATTAATAGTGTCCGGATTTTAATTCTCGGACAGAATGGTGGGCTGGACTTCAAAGCATTAGTTGGGCCCCTTGTTCTTGGATTTGGGCCCTAAAATTTTTATCAAAGATTATTTGAATTTTCCTCGGACTTTTGGAGTAGAATTAATATATTTGGACTTCTAGAGTGAGCCTAGTAAGTCTATATTCATGGCTGGTCCAGTTTCTTCACATTTTCTGTAGGCCCTCTTGTGTGGTCCATATGAGCCTTAAAATGGAAGAATTGTCCCATGACCCCTTCTAATGAAATGTTTTATATTTAATTATAAATCCTAAAAAAAATAACCACACAATTAAGATAAGTAGGGTGATAGTTATAAGTAAAATATTAAACTGACTCAATTGGACTACTTCTAAAAATGCTCAAAAATTATACTTAGTATTCAAACATTAATATTCCACACAAATTATGCACATTTCATATAAAATAAGTAAAGAGAATATATAATAAGTTATGAAAATATTAATAACATCAAATCCACCACACTTAGTATTGTGCATGTCCTCATGTGCAACAAATATAAAAACATGAAAAAATTATTTTCACTCACCAACAAATATTAAAATTCTATTTTCCCCAATTAGGGGATGTTTAGACAATATCACTCATCCATATTGAATTCCACCATAAGTTGTTACAGAAATATTGTTCCAAAAACAATTCATTTTTTTTATGCTCAAATTTAGAAATGGAAAACTTGGACACTCAAAACTCACACCTCTCAAGATGATAAAATTCATTTGTAGAGGTTCAATATTTCACCAACCAAAAGTGAAAATATTAGAGTTTGAAAGAGCTTTCAGCTTCCAATACCTATCCAAAGTGCACAAGATTCAAGAGGTCTTTTTAAGGGGTTTTCTGTGGCTATGGGATGGTAGTAATATAATTTCCAAGAGAGAGAATAACAGGGGTAAAACACCAAAATGGAAAAAGCAATGCACATTTTTTTTGAAATGAAACTTGGAAGGAAATGAAAAAACATATTTACAAGGGAATGATTGTGTGAAGAAATACACAATAGAGGAAGAAAATTTTAAGGGGATGAGAAGATGAAATATTTACAAACCACAAAACTTCTCCCAATGACATAATAATATAATGCAAGTGTTCTTTTTTTTATTTTTTTTTCGAAAGTTTTCCTTGAAACAGATCTCACACTCATATCCCAACCCATGATTGATATCCTAATGACACTAATTGTAATAGTTATAACAAGATCAAAGGTTGAGGAAGAGTGATTTTTGACCCACCTAAGACACAACCCATTCTTATTATTTTTTTTATATTTTTTTTGATTTTTTGAACACTTGTAAATAACATTTACAAAATTACATAAATGAAATTACATTACATTACCCAAAACTCACTAAATTAAAACCTCTCCCCCATGCTAAAATGGATTCTTTCCCTCAAGAATATGATAATATGGTGAAATCAACAAAGGGTACCCAAAATTAAATCCACCCCCCATACTTAAATTTCAAAAAAAATATGCAATGAAAATCCATGTTGATATTGGGTGGGATAAGGTATTGGGCTTGTATTGTGGCTATAAAATAAAATGTTTTCATAGGCTTGAAGGGGATTTCAAAAGGAGGATTAATGTATTGTTAATGAGAGGCTATTTGGCTATTATAATTATCATGTGGATCAAAAAATTCCTCTATCATATTAATGTACACTAAAGTAGGAAATTCTGATCGAAGGTCTACAAACTAAATATTCCCAAATAGAGGTGAAAAAGACACATTTTGAAAATATGGACATAGGTGACCTTGTAATGAAAGAAAATGTTGTTCCTCATGGGTGGGGAAAATCATTTTTCAAATAAAAAATCGAGCATTCAAAATGTGTTGGTTTTGAAACAAAATTATTTATCCAAAGTCCTGATGAAAATAATTTTTTTTTTGAGATGAAAACATGTCTGTTGACTCCCCAAAAAGGTTGGAAAAAAATTTCAAAACTAGATGGTGAGTAAGCATGAATCTTGAATTTTCATTTTTTTATGATTTTTTTGTTTTTAGGTTTTTTAGATTTTTTTTATAAAGACACACCCACAAAAAAGAGAAAGAGTAAATAAAAGGGGTTGATAAAGAAAGTGGTAAAAAATGAAAGAGAGGGGAGGAAGAAGAGATAGAGAGAGTAGGAGTTAAAGGGAAAGAGGTGCCCCTGGTTTGGATTTGGTGGGTTTCCATCTCCATCCAGTGGTGGGTCAACTACAAAAGTTGGGGTTCTACTGGAAGTTGATGTGGTTCTAGGATTTCATGTCCTCTCATGGTGATGCTTTAACCAATGTCCATTAACCATGAATGTCCTTTTGGAAGTGGGGTCTTGGACTTTCACTGCACCAAATGGGTAAACATTAGTAATAACAAAAGGACCTTTCCAACGAGAATTAAGATTTCCTGGGTGAAGCTGAAATCAAGAATTGAAGAGCATTACCTTTTCACCTTCATGAAATACCTTTCTCAGGATGTGTTTGTCATGGAGTGCCATGGATTTTTCTTTTCAGAGATTAGAATTCTCGTAAGAATCAAGTCAAATTTCCTCTAGTTCATCCAATTGCAACGATCTTTCTTCACCAGATTTTTCAAGATCAAAATTACAAATTTTCACTACCCAAAATGACTTATGTTGGATTTCAACTGGAAAATGACATGTTTTACCAAAAAACTAGCGTAAAAGGAGACATCCCAATGGGTGTTTTATAGGCAGTTTGATAAGCCCAAAGTGCTTCACCAATCTTTCAGGCCAGTCTTTTTTGGTGGGTTTTACAATTCTCTCAAGCACTCTTTTCACTTCTCTATTCGAAAGTTCTGCCACGACATTTGTCTGGGGGTGATATGAAGTTGAAGTTTTATGTACAACCCCATTATTTTTCAAAAGAGATTCCATGGTTATATTAAAAAAATGGGTTCCTAAGTCACTGATCAAGGCACATGGTGTGCCAAACCAATGAAAGATGTGTGTCTTTAGGAACTCACTAACAGTATGTGAATCATCCTTTCTAGTGGGTTTGGCCTCGATCCACCTAGAAACATAATCAAATGTAAGAATAATATATGAGAATCCATTGGAAGGGAAAAATGGTCCCATGAAATCGATGCCCCAAACATCGAAGATCTCATAGAAAATTAAAGGATTTTAGGGAATTTCATTTCTCTTTAAAATTGTTCCAAACTTTTGGCAAGTGGGACATGATTAAAAGAACTCATGTGAGTCCTTGATGAGTGAAGGCTAGAAAAATCTAGAGTCTATAACCTTTAGAGAGGTCCTTTTTGGTCCAAAGTGGCCACCTCCAGGCATTGAGTGACAGAATTCTAAGATAAAAGAATGTTCATTTTCATCAACACATCTCTTAATTACCATGTCGGCCCCAGTTTTCCAAAGTTTATTTTCTTCCCAAAAATAGTATTTTGAATCAATTTTCAACTTCATTTTTTGTTCTTTTGAAATTTTTTTAGGAGAAACACCAGAAACCAAGTAATTTACAATTGGGGCTTACCATGGTATTTTTGGAGTGAGAGATGAAAGGTGCTCAGTTGGAAATTCTGGATCAATTATTTCAGAATGAGAAGAATTACAAATTCTACTCAAGTGATTATCTACAGGGTTTTATTTTCCTAGTATATCTTTGATTTCAAGGTCAAAATCTTGGAGCATTAGGATCCATCTTATTAGACTCAGTTTGGAATCACTTTTCTTGAGTAAGAACTTAATAGCAGAATGGTCTGTGAAGATGATGATTTTGGAACCTAAGAGATTGGGCCGGAATTTATCTAAGGCAAAAACCACTACTAAAAGTTCCTTTTTAGTGATAGTGTATTGAGATTGAGTTTCATACAAAGTTTTTGAGGCATAATAGATGACATGAGGAATTTTTTCTCTTCTTTGACCAAGAACATTCCCAAAAACTCTATCAAAAGCATCACTTATCAACTCAAAGGGTAAGGACCAATCTGGGGGTTGGATTATCAGGGAAGATGTAAGAAATTTTTTTAGTTCAATGAAGGCTCTCTTGAAAACCTCATTGAAATGAAAAGTGACAGCATTTTGGAGCAACCTAGTGAGTGGGAGGGAAATTTTACTGAATTTATGGATGAATTGTCGATAAAGACCAGCATGACCAAGGAATGAACGGATGTATCAAACAGAGTTGGGTTTAGAAAGTGATTGGATCACTTCAATTTTGGAAGGATAAACTTCAATACCCTCTTTTAAAACTATGTGCTCAGAACAATCCCATTTGCAACCATGAAGTGACATTTTTCAAAATTTAACACAAGGTTACACTTGACACACTTTTTAAGGTCTAGAGAGAGTAAATTCAAGCAAGATTCAAATGAATCACCATAAATGGTAAAGTCATCCATGAATACTTCCATGCAGTGTTCAATGAATTCAGAAAAGATACTCATCATACACCACTCAAATGTTACAGGAGCATTTCAAAGGAAAAAAGGCATTCCCCTATTTGCATATGTTCCAATGGGGCAAGTGAATGTAGTCTTTTCTTGGTCCTGAGGTGCTATTGGGATTTTTAAGTAGCTAGTGTATCCATCAAGAAAACAATAGTGTGACTTTCTAACTAATCATTCTAGCATTTGATCAAGGAATGGAATAGGGTAGTGATATTTTCTTGTTTCAATATTCAATTTCCTATAGTCGATGCACACATGCCATTTGTTCTTCACTCGAGTTATGACTACCTCTTCATGATCATTTTTAACAATAGTTATCCCACACTTCTTAGGTACAACTTGAATTAGACTAAACCATTCACTATCAGAAATTGGATAGATAATACCAGCTTGAATAAGCTTAGTGATCTCTTCCCTAACTACATCAAGTATGAGTGGATTGAGTCTTCTTTGTGGTTGTCTAATTGGTTGGGATGATTCCTCAAGATGGATGTGATGCATGAAAAGGGCAGGGTTGATTCCTGGTATGTCATCTAGGGTCCACCCTAAGGCCTTTTTGTTTTCCTCTAACACTTGAACAAGTTTGGACTCCTCAGTTTCGGTAAGTGAAGAAGAGATAATGACAGGATAAGAGTGATCATGGAAAAGGAATGCATATTTCAGGTGTTCAGGAAGAGGTTTTAGATCAGTCTCATCTTTCATTTGTGGGTTAGAAAACTCAAGAATGGAGGAAGGGACTTCAGTTGCTTCAGATTAATTCTCCTTAATACTGTCCAAGGTGGATCAGTAGAGATTAGAGTTGATGTGGGATTCAAGAGAGTTTTCAAGTTCCTCTAGATTGATGGAGTCTATGAATTAGAGGTCCACAGCAACTTCATCATTTATGACTTGGTTAATCATGGTGCATATTTCACAAGATCCTTTATCATCAGAATAGGATGAACATGATGGAATGGGGTTCAATTGACTCTTATAAGTGTCCTCGAAAGCATGGATTGAGAATACAGAGTGATCCTCAGATGGGTATCACATGGCTCAGAAAATGTTGAATTTGACCAGTTGGTCACCAAATTCCATGGATAAGATGCCTGAATAGACATCAATCTTAGTTCTCACTGTCATTAGGAATAGTCTCCCTAGAATTAAGGGAGATCGAGAAGAGTTCTTCTCAACTTCCATGCCAAGGACATAGAAATCATCAGGGAAGATTAGATCATTGACATGAACAAGGACATCCTAAATTATACCCTAAAGACTAGCAGTGATTTTATTGGCTAACTAAATGAGAAAAAACGTTGGATATAAGGGACCTAGACCATGGTTGGAGAAGATAGATTTGGGAATGACATTAATTGAGGATCCTAGGTCTATGAGTGCATCATCGAAGTTGGAACTTCTAATTTGGCATGGAACCGTAAAGGTCCCTGGATCTTTGCACTTTATGGGAATAGACTACTGGGTGAAAACATTTTCGAAGGTCCTAAGTTTCCTCTTGTGGGTGAAAAATTCCTTAAGAAACTTGGCATACTTAGGTATTCTTTTTGTGACATCTAAGAGAAGAATGTTGACTTCAACCCGTCTAAACATGTTGAGCATTTTAGGATCGGGTTCAAAGGACTTATTTGGCTCTGAAACAACTTGAGGAAAAGGAATTGGATTCTTACCTGGAATGGAAGGAGGTGAGGGAATGGCTTCAAGCTCCTTTTCATATTTCCTTTTCTTTTCATTTTCTTGGTCAAAATTCAAAGGAGGGCTGGATGACTCAACATGAGGCATTTCAATTTTCTTTCCCGATCTAAGTGAAATTTCACTTACATTACCCTTGGGGTTGGGTAATGGTTGATCTGGGAGTTGGGAAGAATTTTATTGCTGTTGGTAGATCAGGTGGGATGCAAGTTGACCAATTTGGGTTTCAATGTTCTTGAGACTAGAATAGGTTAAGGAGGAAAGATATTAAAAAACGCTTTCCCATGGATTCTTGGAAGAAGAAGCTTGTCCTGAATTGGGATTACCTTGATTTTGGTTCTTGGGAAAGTGATTGTATTGGTTTGGGAATTGGGAAGGCTCACTAGGATAGTGGAATCTAGGAGGATGATTGATTCTTTGAGGTTGAGGAACAAAAGGGTAAGGTTGTTGAAAGTTACCAACACCTTGACCATATTGAAACTGGTTTGGGTTTTGAGGAGGGAATTGAGGGGAATGACAGACGAGATTACATACCTCAAGCCTTAGTTATAGGAAGAAGAGAAGGGCTCAGAGTGATGTTGGTTAAAGTTTCTAATGAACTGACCTGATTGTTGAGGGTTGGGGTTCCGCTGAGAATATGATGCATTGAACTCCATTGGTCCAGATGAATTAGATTGATCCTCTTGAAGTTTTGGACATGTGTCAGTTGTATGATATGGGGAGTTGCAGATTCCATAGTTTTTGATAGGTCCAGGAAACATTGATTAGGAGAAGACGAGTTTGGGGATTTGGATGCCACATCTAGTTGCCGCACAAGACCTGTAAGTTCACTCATCCATTCTATCATCTTGTTCGGCTCTATTGATTGGTTATCTTGGGCTTTTTTGACTTGAGCATGTGCTAGAGTATGGAATTGTTTTGTGTTTGCAGGCATGTTTCTTATAAGATCTCTTGCAGCTGCAGGAGTTTTATCAACAAGTGTACCACCACTTGCGGCATCAATGAGAGTTCTCTCCATAGCCAATAACCCCTAATAGAAGTATTGGATCAAGAGTTGGTCAAGGACTTGGTGGTGTGGGCAGGTTGCAACAAGATTTTTGAACCTCTCCCACTATTCATGGAGTGATTCACTTGGGAACTGATGGATACCACTTATTTCCTTTTGGATAGAAGTAGTACGAGAACCAGAAAATAATTTCTCTAAGAAGAGTCACTTCATGTCATTACATGTAGATATAAAACCAGGAGGAAGGTAGTAGAGCCATGAATTATTAGTGTCAGCTAGGGAGAAAGGGAATGATCAGAGTTTGATTTGGTCCTTAGAAACCCCTTGATTCTTCATGGTAGAGCACACCACTTGGAACTCTTTAAGATGAAGATGTGGATCCTCACTGGCTATCCCGTGGAAATGAGGGAGAAGATGAATCAAACCCAATTTGAGTTCAAAGTCAGTCTCTATGTTTAGATATTGAATACCAATAGGTTGGTAATTCATATTAGGGGTAGTGAGTTCTTTAAGTGTTTGTTCCCTAGGATTGGCCATATCTAATTCAATTGGTTGGACGAGGACTGGTTCTTGAATGAGTTGATTAACTATAATGTTCCTCCTAAGTTGGCGAAGTGTTCGCTCAATTTCAGGGTCAAAAAAATCCGAGGGATTGTTTGGGAGGCTACGAGGCATTCAGAGAGATGTTGGAAGAAAGAGGAAGATGGGGTTTTCATTGTATTTTTTTAGTTTATGATTTTTATGAGAATGTGGGTTTTTATTTGTGTTTTTTTTATTTTTTTTAATTTTATTTTTTTTGATTTTTTTACAATAACCAGAAACTAATGACTACTTAAAGCACCATCCCCGGAAATAGTACCATTGGAAATGTGAATCTGATTGTCACCTATCAACCAGTAAAATTTCTGATGTTCTGCTAATGTGTATAACAACACTCAGGTCGAATCCTCAATGATGATATTTTTTAATAGTCATTTTTTTAGTTGATTGTATTCTAATTGGGGGGTTTGTTTGCAGAGATTATGAAATAATTTATGGACGATTTTTGATTTAACAAATTGATAAAGATTGGGGTGAGTTCATTATTTTGGATTTAAGATTTTTATATCCTTGATCTTTGCTTTATATTGCATTAAATTAATACCCACTTCACAAGATTATTTTGATCAGAATTCCCAAGTGTTAAAGCTTTAATCCAAGCCGTAACTTAACTTAGGGTTCTAATCATTACCATTAATTGTTTATGGTGGTGTATTTATGGTTCTAATAATCCATCGAATCCACATATTAAACAAAACATGTCATTAATCCATGACATATAATGTTCAACATACAAAATATTAACTCAAAGAATACTCATCAAACAAAGGCTCTCAATCACTTAATATCCACAAATAATAACTCACCCAAATAGTAGATTTAATAAGCCTTTTAATTGATTAGTAATATGGTTATAATTATTAGGATGATAAATTAAGAAGATAATAAAAAGAAAGGGATAACAAAAGAGTGGTGCGTCGAACACACACACAAATGATGAAGGGAATTAAATACCGACTTTATATTGAATTAGAAAGAGAAATAAGGGAAGGGGATTCAACTGTATTTAAACTATTTTAAGAAAATTAATATGAAACTAAAGAAGGTGGATAAGAATAAGAGATATTGAATAAGAAACTTTCATTAAAACAGAATTACAAAGAAAGAGACTTACAAGATTACAAAAAAGAAGAACACAAAAGTAAATGAAAACAAAGAGAGGAGGAAAGGTATCTCAAGTGAAAACTTGAGTATGGAAGGTCCTTAAAATCCTTTTTAAATAATTTGGTCATTCCAATATTTACTCCTCTCTTCTAAAATGCCAACTCCTTGCAAGTAGAGGATGAGGATGTATTTATAGCCCAATGTTGTGGGCTGTTTTCATTCCAAAACTGCCCCTCCACTTGCATCGCCAATTTGATAAATTAGACTGCTAAATCTCGAGATATGATCTTCTTTAAAGTTTTAGATAAATATATCCTCTGTATACTATGAAAATTTTTCGGCCATTGGACTTAAGGAACCAAAGTTATGTCCAGTTGATTAAACAAAGTTAATATGTACATTTCAATCCAAACTTTTTGAAGTCCACAATGTGAATGGATTTTTGAATAGGAATATGCCTTCAAATCTGAATTATTTCTTCAACAAAGTCATCTTCATATATCTCCTATTTCAAACTGAAAATCTCATCTTGATTTTATTATTACATCATGAGATATGTCTTGAATAGTGTTCGGATTTTAATTCACAGACAGAATGGTGGGATGGACTTCAAATCATTAGTTGGACCCTAAATTTTTTATCAAAGATGAATTGCATTGTCCCCTAACTTTTGGAGGAGAATTAATATATTTGGACTTCTGGAGTGAGCCCCGTAATTCTATCTTCATGACTGGTCCAATTTCTTCATAGATTCTGTAGGCCCTCTTGTGTGGTCCATATGAGCCTTCAAATGGAAGAATTGGCCCATGATCCCTTCTAATGAAATGTTTTATATTGAATTATAAATCCTAAAAAACAAGAACCAAAAAATTTGGATTAGTAGGGTGATAGTTATAAAAAACAGTAAACTGAATCAATTGGACTACTTCTAAAAATGCTCAAAAATTATACTTAGTATTAAAACATTAATATTTCACACAAATTATGCACATTTAATATAAAATAAGTAAAGGGAGTATATAATAAGTTATGAAAAATATTAATAACATAAAAAATTAGTGGGTATTACATGGGATACCATGAGAGAGTTTTTTTCAACCATTAAATTACTAACAAGATGAAGCTAGGTCGTTCCCATGAGTTCATAGAGCTATGGAAAGGTTCTATGACCTACTATGCATATTCATACCGGTTTTTGGAGTTACCTTAGTTTTATCTTTTGTTGGTTGAGAATGAGGCCTAGAAGACTTGGATGTTTGAGATAAGAATTCAACCAAATCTCAAACATCAGGTTAGGGGATTTGATTTGATGATGTATACACAGTTTATTCTCTAGGCTTTAGCCTTTGATAAGGTCCTAGAGGATGACATGAAAACATGTTTTCTCCAGGACCATGATGTGATAGTGACTGAGCTTTCTCTCACTACTATGTATATTTCTTCATCTGATAGGAAGAGGACAGTGGAAAAAGATCCTCAAGGCAGTGGATAGTAATAACTATGCAAAGGTTCTTAATCACCTCCTTTTGGGGAAAGTGGACCTCAATAATACAAATATATTCAGTGGGGGAATTATAATACTTCCTTCCATAGACCTATGGTCAAGTTCCATTGAAGCATAAATACTAGGCATCAACACCATTTTTTCTTAGAGGCATTATGAATGAGGTCTCATGAAGGATCAAGATAGATGCAGACATTGATCTATGAGATAGGTCGGGCTCTATTGCAATAGGCCCAGATATTGATGACTTAAGAAAGTCATCATTATTAGGGAAAATTCCATAGATCTAAGAGAATATAGGTTTATATAGTGGAACAAACTCCATAAATTGATGGAAATGGTCATCTACTATTAAAGTTACAATTTCAATCGAATCTACCATATCTACTTCTTTTTTTGATATTGGTTCTACTCATTCCATTATATTTTCAAAATTAG
Organism: Viscum album; assembly: GCA_963277665.1. Lineage (NCBI taxonomy): Eukaryota > Viridiplantae > Streptophyta > Magnoliopsida > Santalales > Viscaceae > Viscum > Viscum album. The sequence goes on along the minus strand of OY728127.1, from coordinate 340,268,779 downwards.
TTATTATACATGAAATACTGGTAAAATTATCCCCTAAGTTGCCTTCCCTTGATACATCATTGGGAATGAAAGTAGCCCATATTTGTTAATGTCTAGAGTATCCTATAGTCATCTCTGACTATATAAATATAAGGGAATTCATGATATATAAGATGTGGAGGTTTGAATTTATTCACAATATAGACCAATTGACCATCATTAGAGATCGCATAGATTTCTCTCGGATATGGGTGTTGTTTTCTTTACCAAAGAGAGATATTTTCTTGATGATTGGATAATTATAATTGGGAGCATGTAGATTTGGGACAAACTAGAGTTAGATAAGGATGATCATGGAATAATTGGAAGGATCGACTCTTTCATCATGATTAGTGGTTCAACCTCAAATTTTCCTCCAATTTTGGAATTCTATCATGATGTTTCTTTGGATGAATTCATATGGATTTATCCTGATAAATGATTTTAATTTTAGATATATCTCATGTTGGGTCATAACCCATTTTTTACCTATGAATCATATAGAGCTAGCTGAGTTAAAGTATCAGAAGGTGTATCTTGATGAGTTCAAGAATAAGGGTTTTATCAGGATGAGTACTTCACCATGGGGAATAATAGTGTTTCTTTCCAAGAATGCGGATAGTCATATTCAAAAATTTATTTATTATCTAAAGATAAATCAGGTGATGGGGAAGGAGTGATATCCCTTACACAGGATCAGTGATCTATTCAATTGGTTATGGGGATCCCAATGGTTCTCCACGATAGATCATCGATCATGATATCGCTACCTATAGATTATAGTGGAGCACATCTTGAAGAATTTTTTTAAAGAAGGTATTGGTTGTACGAATATATAGTGATGATGTTTAGACTGATGAACATATCAGAAATTTCCAAGGCTCACATTATCAAGATCTTACACCCATTCCTAGACTTGTTTGACATAGTTTTCACTGATGAAAACCTCATCTACATGTCAAAAGTAGAGTGTCATGCCAGACATATTGAGATAATATTCAGTATTCTTTGACCACATATCTTTACTCCAAGATTTAAAAGTCCAACATCTATATTTAAGAGGTGAATTTCTTAGGTAATGTGGTGTCTAAGAGAGGTATATCCATATACCCAGAGAAATTTGAGGTAGTTATGTCCTGGATACGTCACAAGAATATGTTCAAGATCTGGATCTCTCTTGGATTAGTAGGATATTACTAACATTTTATCTAGGACTTATACAAATTATCATCACCCATGATGGAATTAATTATAAAGGTATTAAAGTTAAAATGGTTGGATCAGTGTGAAGATACATTTCTTGAGCTGGATAGGAGGAAGAATATTAATCTAGTGCTGATACTTCCTAATCCCCAGATCAACTATATTATATATTGTGACACATCAAGAGTTGGTATGGGAGTGGTACTAATGTAGAGAGAGTATGTAGTGGCATATGGGACATGTCACATGTGAACCCAGGAGAAGAAATTCCCTACTTAAAAAATGTAATTGTTGGTCATGTTCTACACTCTCAAGTATTAGAATCACAATATATTTAGGGAGAGTTTTATTATCTACATTTACCAAAACACCCTCTCTTGTATATACACATAGTGGGGCCTGAACTTGAGGTATAGGTTCTAGGTTGAGTACCTATAGGATTTTGAATTTGATATGGAATATTCTCTAAGGAAAGTTAATTTAATAACATACACTCTTAGATATAAGACTTAAGTATCTTAGGATATTGGTGAGATGAATTCAAGGGACCAGTGATGCTTGATGATCTTGTTAGCTGAGCGAAGGATGGATGCTTATAAGTACTATGGATATATGGATTTTTCTCCCTTGATGGTCACATATTCTACAATGGATCAGGTAAATTATAGAAAGTCCACTAAAGTAGATTTTATTTTGATGTGGGACTAGCTAGTAAGATGTATCCCAATACCTGAGGGTTCATCAAATGATGATGATGTAGTCCTCATGCATGGGATGTTTTTAGTTCAAGCTTCCATTAGAGATGAGATTATGAGGGATTTCCATGCCTCTAGATGGGAGGTTAATCCTAGTGTGATGAATATGTACCAAAAAATTAGGAGATGGTTTTAATGGCCAAGGATGAAGTGGGACATCGCTGTATTTGTTTCCCAATGCCTTACTTTCCAATGGGTAAAGGTTGATCACCAATGTCTTGTTTGTTTGCTCCAAAAACTTTTAGTGCCTATGTGGAAGTGCGAGGACATCATGATGGACTTTGTGAAGGGTTACCATAAACCCTAAGGAGTCATGATGATATCAGGGTGATAGTCGATCATAAGATGAAGGTATCTCCCTTCTCACCAATCCAAGTGACTCACTCTATATATGAGCTAGGAAATTTGTATTTCCAAGAGATATTGTGATTCCATAGAGTTCCCTTGATCATTTTATCTAAAAGGGATCCACATTTCACATTGATATTTTAGTAGGGATTGTAGAAGGTCATAGGGACTCATGTGAGATTGAGTACATTGTACCATCCTTAGATATAAAAAAAGTTGGAGTGGATGATTCATATACTTGAGGATATTCTTCTAGATTTCATCCAAGATTTCAGTGGATCTTGGGATGATCACCTATACTTGGTAGAGTTCACTTACAACAATATCTACCCTGAATCTATACAAATGGTATTATTTGAGGGTATCTATGGAAATTTATGCCAATCACCATTATTTTGGAATGAGGAGGGTGAGGTAGTAGTTGTTGGTCCTAGTATGGTAAAGGAGGCCTTGTAGCAGGTGAAGTTCATTAGGAAGAAACTAGTGACTATTTATAGTAGGTATAAATCATATGAAGATCATATGAGATGATCTTTAGAGTTCTCAGTTAGAGAATAGTTTTTCTTGTTAGTGTCACTTCAGTTGGGGTACCATAATTTATGGAAGTAGGGTAAGCTAGTTTTATAGTTTTTGGGATCCTTCAAGATCATTGTATCAGTTGGTACAGTGGAATACCATTTGGTCCTTCCTTAAGGATATCCCGAAATACCAAATGTGTTCCTTGCTTCTCAGCTTTGGAGGTACACACTCAATCCTTCACATATTTTAGACTATGAGGACATTAAGTTGGATATATATTCATCTTATTTGGAGAGTCTAATATAGATTATAGATTTGAGTGAGAATTTTTTGAGGGGGAATATGGTGACACTTATCTGAATCATATGGTAGCATGAATAGACCAAGGAAGATATCTGGGAGCATAAGTCTGGAATTCCTGCAAAGTGGTCTGAGTTTTTTGAGAAACATATCTAGAGAAACTTCTCAATGATGAGAAGTCATTGGAGGTGGAAAATGTAACATTATCAATTTTATAAAATTTCTTTAAAAACTTTTTTTTGGGTTTCTAAAGTAGAATGGTTCATATAATATTTTTCACACAGTCGAATACTACTATGTTTCAAAATGATCCACATAACAGAATTAATATAATAATATGTACACAAAGACGATTCATGTAGTTGGATGGATCTTGTAGTTTAATTACCACATACCTGATTTAGATATCCAAATGTCTCACTTAGCTTATTCACATAGTTTAATTTCTATGCAGTAGATTCACATAGATGAATGCATCATGTAGTTGATTCACATAGCTAAATGGATATCATAGATGATTCATGTAATCAAATATCTCACATAGATGAATGTATCATGTATAAAAATTTATATATATATGATTCACGTAGATAAATGGCTCATATTGTTGATTCACATAGCTGAATAATTTACGTAGTCAATTCCATGAATGATGTGGAAATATGGTATGTTTTTTAATAAGTGAGATTTAAGGATATAGATATTTATATATCTTGTGGAATATTGAATCCTAATTTTTAAAAAGATTTAATTAAAAATTTTAATGGTAATTTAAATAATTTTAAATGGGAAATAAATTGAGATTCACTTGACAAAATTTAGAAACAATAAATTCCTTGTGGTTGTACGCAATTACAAGGGAGAAATTGGGGTTTTTTATTTTTGTGAACATGTATATAGGTGTGTCTTCTTTAAAATTAGCTTAACCCATATGTAACCATTTTGGGAAATCATATTAAGTTTTATAAGACTCATATTTACCTTGAGTGAGATTGGTGAACCCTATTTTTATTATTTTGATCCATTATTCTAGTTTCTATGCCTTTATAACCTTCCTCTTCTCTCCTCATGGGTATAGTGCTTGAAAGGGATTATTTCGAGGAATTATTTTTTTATCACATGTGATATTTTATTTCTTTTGGAAATATAATGGTTGTATTCAGTTCTAGGAATCATTTTTGAGTGTTTTGAGATGATGATTACATGGAAATTGTTTAGTTGATGAATTCCTCAATGAACCATGAATTTATTCATCAGTAACTTTGAGGTAGGAAGATCCTTAACATGTTGAGTATGATTGTTAGTATGATATGATGATGAATTTTGATATTACTTATACCATGTTGACTATCCCCACATGTGCACATGTCTGATATTTTTTTCAGAATTGCGATATAGTATGTGTGTCTTGATATGATGCCACTATTTCCTTGTGGAATATTTTGGTTTGTGCTATGTTGTACTTATATACATTGAACCCAAGTGATGGGTGAAAATTTCATGGCTTAGTATCTCGAGAGGCTGTTCATGTTCAGATGCACCTTGTGACATGGTGAAGAGACTAAGATAGATGATGGGTCATGATGGCATTGAGTGGCCTAAACTATGGGCATGATGATCTTATGTGATCTAACCCATGAGAAAATAGCAGCACATGAAGGCCTATGTGACTTGAACTATATTTAAATAGTGGGGTGTGATGTTCTATATGGACTGATGTGAGATATAACAATATGTTATGATTTCTTGTTTTGGTTTGACCTAGAGGGCTATGACCTATATGGATATTGGGAATCATCAGGGATGGATCCTTAATTTTTGAAGTTTCCATTATCTTCCTTCTATTCTTATGGAAAGTATTCGAAGTTGGTACAATCAGATTTTTTGTAAACTTAGTTAGAACATATAATCTCAATACATTTTACTTGAGTGATAATTTACTTATAATCATTTCATACACACTTTTTCACGTGCACTCGTGTTAAGGATGCATTGTTTTGTTTCCTACTGGGTTCATTACTCACACCCTGCATGGGCATCTCAGTCTATGTAAAGATTTCATGTATAGGTATTTGAGCAAGGTCAAGGGGCCTATGGAAGATGGTTTAGCCATGTAGCATGGAGAAAGATCATAGAGCATGTCTTTTTGTATGCTTGTATGTATGTATACAAGTATTCATACTTGTATGTATGTATGTATGTACATATGTTTGTATATATTTATGTACATATTTATCTATGTATGTATTTCCTTTATATTTTTTGTATGTATAATTTTTTTAATTATATTAGTTATATATATATTTTATATGTATATGATCAATATATATATTCTCCGAATATCCAACATGGTTCAGATCAGATGGTGATATGATATTTACCCAACTACATTCAATTTGGAGTGAAGTGGGATTGAATACCCATCCTCACTAATTACCCTATTAAAATTAGGTTTCTATAGGGGCCGGGTAGTATGGAAGGAGGGCCATTTGTGCGGTCATTTTATGATTCAAAATGAAGATTTAAGTCATGCCCTATAATGATAACTGCATAGTGTTTTCCTCAGTTGTGAGGGTGGTGATTACCCATGGACAATGAGTGTCATCTCAACGGTCATTTCTCCCAATGTGAAATGATGGAGGGATGGTGGATCTCTATGGAAAAATAATCAGGGCATCAGTGATTTACATAGACCATTGAGGTAGGGATACAAGGGTCTCTATGAGAATTTTTTGCTGGTATTGTTCAGGGATTGTGTAGCTGGAAATGGTGGGGTGGTGTGGTAGGGAGGTGTCAATGTGAGGATGTATGATGTGTGCTAGTGTGTTTGGATTCAACTTTAGTCTCAATAATATGGATACAATTCTAGGTATGGTGGCATGGTGTGGCAAGGTATCATTATAATGGGATAGATTCATGAGGTTTCAATGATGTGTCGATGAAAGAGACGACAGGTGGTGCAAGGTATAGTTTCGATGAAAAAAGGTTTATGGGTGGCTGTCTTGAGATGACAGCTAGAATTTGGGGTTAGAAGATGATGTAGGTATGCATGAATAGCATACTATGAATATAAAATAGTATGTCTAGGAATATTTAAATATGTTATACTTCAGGGATATAAAAGTGGGGGTTTAAAACCAAATAAAAGATGATTTCACCTATAAAACAAAAATTGTATAAATAAATGGCATAATAATCTAGGTTATCCGACGAGGGGCTATGGTTGAGGTTATTAAGGACTTAAGGTAAGTGTTAGTGTTTCTTGTAATTTTACCATGATTACCTAATATATATATATATATATATATATATATATATTTGTTTGAGTGTGTTTTAATCTTATGAATTTTATGTATATATACATTTGTGTATTCTATATATAAACATGAACACACAGACACACACACACACACACACACATATATATATATTCTAAATATATATGTTATATATATATATATTAATTGTATATATATTCATTGAATATGCGTGTAATTATGTGTTCTAAATATATATATAACATATGTATGTTTTTTATATAAAAAAACATACTTTTTTAAGTAAATGTATATATGCATGTTCTATATATAGAATAGACATACATAAAATATTAATCATATTTCCAAATAGAAGTCTCAAGAATAATAAATCTCTTATAATCATTATTATATTTTAATATAATGTCAAATAACACTTGTATTCTCATACAGTATGTAGTTAATGTAGTTTTTATGTAGTATATTATACTCAAACTATAGATAAAATATTTTACTGATTCTATATACTCTTCATATATCTTATTGTACTATATATATTTCACTAATATCTAAAATAGTGTATACTATTCCAAAATTAACTTTTCTTATACAGTTTAATGATTAAACTAAATGCATACATTTTATAATATATTTCCTTCAGAATTTCATATAATCTTCATACAATGAATTCATATAGTTTATAATATATACATTTTATTGATTAAACTAAATCCATATAGTTTATTAACTTTGTAAATTATACTTAGTAGTTTCCTTCTGAATTCTATAGAAATTTTATTACTTTTTTATTTTAAACGGTCTCTAGACAAATTATACTATATTCCTTTCTTGATTTTTCATACTCTTCAAACATTTATTGCATATTGATTACAATATATACAATTATTTTATTAAACTAAATGCACATTTTTTATTTTCTTTCTAATTTTGTGTACTCTTTATAAACTATATAAAGATATCATTCTTAACATAATGTTATTCTAATATATTTTTACTTTATATATTATTTAAAATAAATCAATTCAATATTCGTTTATATATGTTTTTTAATTCCTCCTATGCCTATTCTAGATTCATCAATCGCATTCACTAAGAAAATTATACTCCCATGAACATTACAGTCTATATGTATGTAATAAATTCATTATTTTATTCAATTTAAATTTCCAAAATTCATTTCATGTATTCATATTATGTATATAATTTCAATTTAATTCAATTGAGGTTTAAATCACATTCATATTCTATTCATGTTAATTCACTTTAAAGTTATCCAAAATTTCATGTTTTGAATTTTGAAACTGTGTATGATAATGTTGTAGAACCATTATTCTCACTACTATACTTTTATTCCTATATATATTTCACTTTCATATTATAAATATTATACAACCATATATTCAATTTTTTACTTTTGTAAATAAAATACCATATTCATTTTCTTCATTTTTTTACTTTCATTTTCTACTAGAAAAATTCAATTGTGGCCATATTCTATTGGTAGTTCTCATTACATAATGATGTTTTATATTCCATGACTATGATGATCACTTTTTAATATATTTTCATATATATTTCATATATTTCATTAATATATATCTACCATTAGTTTTCTATAGATTATTATTATTTTATTCTATGTTTATCATTTAGGGTATAATCTTTTAGTATATTATTCTTTGTTTCATCAAAATATTCATTAACATTTAAACTATGAAACATATATTCATACCCTATAATATATAGTGTTTCCATATTATAGAGGCATTATATATACATACACTGAAATATGAAATAATATTCATTACACTATAATATGTCACACTCTTCAAAATTACACAGCAATATGCACACATTTTGATATACAATATGTAATATTATTATATTATAATATTAAAAAAATTATATAAAAACAATAAAATGTGTAATCTAATAATTTTTCATTATAGGAGAAAAATCATTCAACAGCTACATTGCTAATAGATAAAGTGCTACTCTCATTTCAGAGGTCTACTCTAACTCCATTATCTAGATATATGATCCTCATATATAAATTGACATAATTCCAACATTTCAATTCTCATCTCACAAGTGTTGGATTTTAACATTAAACTACATATATTTTTATATTTTTATATTAAACAATTTATTAAAATATGTAAATAGTTTCTTGAATATCATTTTTCAGGTAATAAACCCATATATAACCTTTTACTTTTTTCATTATATTAAATGGGGTTAATATGAATACATTTTTATACTTAATTATCTTATTTTATTAATTCTTGAAAAATCAAGGACTATGATATCCTTTTATAGTATTGCATAAATTATCATGTTTAGACAATTTTTCCCCATGGTAATAATTGGAAGTGGATTTATGTAAGTTTTTTTTCATATTTTTTCATTTTTAAAAATTTTCTAATGATTACATCTAAAAAATTGATATTGAAGAATGTTATAAAAAGAGGTCTTATTGCTATGTTTATATATCTGTGTGATTGTGTGTTTCAGTGTCTTTAAGCGTGTGTTTTGTACATATACATACATTCATATATATATTATTTTATATAACCATTTTATTTTCATATTATAGTGTTTTCTTTGAAAACCGTAACCGATTATTTATTGTGGAATACCATAATGGAGTAACTATATTACTTTATTATGTCTTGGGGCCTATTTTGGAAACATCAATATATTATAATTTATAGAATACTAGGAGGATATAATTTCTTTTCATGAGGTTTTATTTTTTTGTACTTCCCATTTTATTTTAGTGGGTATGATTTTTTAATAGACATAACATTGATCGAACATATATATATTCTGTATATAAATAGAACACATGTATGATATGTATGTATGCATGTATGCATGTATGCATGTATGTATATATGTATGTATGTATGTATGTATGTATGTATGTATGTACGTACATATGTATGTATGTATGTATGTATATATGTATGTATGTATGCATATGTCTATAAGTATATAGAACATACGTTCTGTATATTAACAGACCATATCGACATTATGTATATATATATATTCACAAAATATATAGAACATATATATATATATATATTATGTATAAATATATAAATAATGTATACACAACTTAAATAATTTTTTAATATAAATATAAAATATATATATTATGTGTGTGTGTGTGTTTTATGTAAATATACATAAATTTTCTGAATATATCTATATATATTCTATATATAAATAGAACATATGTATTCTATTTGTTTTTGTGTGTGTGTCTTATGTGTATATATTTATTCTAAATATATATATGTATATGTTATGTATATTCATATATATATATAATGATTATATACATGTATATGTTATATATATAAAAAATACATATATAAGTGTATATGTTTTGTATATAAAAATCATGTCTATGCAAAATTCAGTTTTTTATTGTCTGTATAATATTTAATTTTTATAATTTCATTTTTAAAGTATTCATTTATGCATATAGTTTTATAGATTCATCTAATTGTGTATATATAAGTAATTATATGATTATTAGAAATTTCATAGTGGCTACTCACCATCATGAACATTATTTTTTAGTACTACCAAAAAACTAAAAAAAATTATTAAATTATATATTATAACCATTAGTATAGGTTCTTTTGTTGTCACTATAAGGTTGAACGCTATAAATTTGATGGTTGGTGTAAAACCCTAACATTTTATGGAGATGTTTCAAGCTCGTTTTTAGGTACACTTTTGAATAATTTGTATTAAATTTTGTTTAGATTTTACATTGGGGTGTGTTTTGGTGAAAATTGAAAATATTGGAAGAAAAGAGGATCGTGTACGGTTGGCGTATAGTTTTTCCAAACCATACAACTTGGCCTAACAAACCATGAAAACCTAGATAGAGTGGGTTTTCATGGATAGTGCATGTTTTGTCATACCATGCACCCTAAAATGAGAAATTGTGACCCCCCCAGAACATGAGCAAGATTAAGGCACACAGATAGAGAAAACTTTGCACCTCTTCCCAGCAAACTGTGTGCAGGATTTAATTTAATATGAAAATTAGATTTTTAATTACTCGGACACCCATATTAACCTAAAGTCAACCCTCATTAGACCATGACCTCTTTCATTATTTTGGAGGCTTAATGATATATTACACACCTTCCTGACCTCCATTATTGGGGAATCGAAGGGAAGATTAAAGATCTTCATCCCTCCCAGTAAGAGGATCTAATAACATGTGGTTTTTTTATTCTATCTCATATCTCCATAATATTTAAGATGGAAGATATCATCTATTTTGGTGGGATCTAGATCTAGAAATTTGAGATCTTGATTCAAATGATGATGAATTTAGTTTTAAGATCATGATATCTTTCTACGTTGTTATTCCTCTCAAATTGGGGATTTCCATTGGTGAGCATTATTAATAAAATTTTAGGTAGGTGTTATAAGATTCAAATACCAAATTATTTAATTCAATTACGTGTAAGTAATTTTAGAATCATTATTATTTTATTTGAAATTTAGTTTTCTTACATTAAATTAATTATTGGGTTGAATAATTAATTTAGGAAACTATGAGATTGGGGATATTGATTTTAGATAATTAATTGTGGGAATAATAATGGGAAATTGATATTATTTAATAGATATATTTAATTTAAGAATTAATTATGGGATATTGAGATTATTTAACTGAGATATTTGATTCTTGAATTAATTATGTCATATTGTGATTGATGAATAGAGGTAATTAATTATTGAATTAATTATTGAAAAATATTGATTATGAAACTAAATAATTCATTGTAGAATTAATTATGGGATATTGGGATTTTGGATTAATTAATTAATTATATGGTTAATTAATGTAATTTATGTGATTAACTAATCAGTGAATCAATTAATGAGATTGATAAAGTTAATTAATTGTTGAATTAATTAATGGGATTTGTATGATTAATTAATTATTGAATTTGTAATGTAAATCACATGGTTAATTAATTATTGAATTAATTATGAAATTATGAAATGGTGAATAGTAACATTGTCATTGACTCATGAAAATAATAATGATAACAAGGTCATTATATTATGAAATGGTGAATGGTAACACGGTCATTCAGTTATGAAAATAAGAATGGTAACATGGTAATTCAATTGTGAAATGGTTAATGGTAACATGATCATTCACTTTGAAAATAAGAATGGTAGCATGGTCATTGAATTGTGAAATGGTAAATGGTAACATGGTCATTCAATTATTAAATGGTTAATGGTGACATTATCATTCTCTTATGATATTATGAATGGTTACATGGAAATTCAAATGTGAATTGTATTGATGAATAGTAAAATAGAAATTCATACATGTGATATCCATTGAGGATAGTTTAGACACTGGCATGGGTCGAAGCAGATATTGAGGTTTGGGTGTCCTCAGGAACCCAGGGGTTTATGTGGTTAAATAAAGAATAATTAATAATGTGATGACTATTTATTTATGAATTTTAATTATTTATTTATACACCTACACACACTGCTATTGACTAGATATTGTTTTCGATGCCATTATTGGTGGCCTATTTGGTTGTAATCATACCCTACTTGGGATGCCTGATTGGTACCTGAATAGATTGCATGATTGTAGGACAGGTTAATTGCAAAGGCCCTATATTATATAGCTGATTTTAAATAGAGAATGGATGAGGGAACCATACATGGTTTGGGACCCACTTGGGAGTTTTCAGTGTCTTTAATTTTGAGTTTCATTTTGAAACTTAGCACATACTTTGGAATGACATATTTATTGTTCAGTTTTGAATTTGTATTTTCCACGTTGGTTGTCATGAGATAATGGTAAGGATTTGATTTTTTCAAATATTTTGGTTATTTTTATCATTTTCATTGGTGTATTACTCTGATAAAAAAAGTGTATAGTCTCAACCTGATTGATTTAATACCCTCACTATTAGTCAGTATTCTATGGAATATGGGGAGGCACACTTGAATTCATGTGACAGACTAGCTCAGGGCACTGACACGTAGCACCCTGGCCAGTACATTACTAAGTGGTATCAGAGGAGGTTTTCTTTTATTTTTCTTGTATCTTAATATTTGGGAATGTTGAAATCAGAATATAATGATTTGGGTCATGGTTAAGTGATTTTTCATGGTAGTAGCTAACTCATGTATGAGGGTAAATGACATGTACCCATGGTGGGATTATTGTTATTGATATTTGATTATTACAGTTGAAATTATTTCACCTGGGGTGACACACTTGTGGTGTGAAGTGATAATTGTTTTGTATTTTTTTTGAGCTTTGAGTTGTGCCCTGGTATAGAAAGAGAGTTGAGTTGGCATGGATCCTTCTAGTCACTCACTATTATTTTGCGATATGAATCATTTTAGGCAGACATGGGAAAATATGTTTTGGGTAATTTGTTGAACTTGACCTATTTTTCCTTGCTTGTGAAATTGACCAAAAAATGGAACCTAATGTGAAACATAAGAAATATTGTAAAATGATGGAATATGAGAATAAATGGGTTTCTAACTGAGAAAAATCAACAACGAGAATGTGTTTACCTTTGTTAACTAGGACATGGGTGTAGGATGGTTAAGAATAATGATAATGCCTCAGTTTTGAATGCAAGGCAAGGTTTGGGTAAAAGACTTAATGTGACTTTCTGTGATTTCACTATTACATAAATGTGATAATGTTTTGTTATGGGTTCTAAAATGTGTATTTGGAATTATATATAATATGCCTCCAAGATGATACTTGTTGAGAAGACGACTGAAGGACATGGCTAGGGATGATCCTCTAATAGTGGAACGTGATGCACTGATTGTGCTAGTTGAGGAAGTAGAGGATCAATTCTGATAAAAAAATTATCACTTCATGTAGCTTATGAAAAGAGACCCCTGTAGGGTTGTGAAATGCATGTATAACCATACAATAGAGTTTCAGTGGCTAAACCCTCAAACTTTTATTATAGAGGGTGGACATGATGGAGCAGAGTTGTGGGTTGTGTCTATCTAGAATATACATGACAATTTAGAGACTCTGGATAAGAAGAAGTAAATGATGGATGCTTATATGCTAAGATAAGTAGTGAATCTCTTATGGGACATATAGGGGTGGAATGGACAGGCTAATGGTATGTTATGGAAGGATTTCTTGGAGAAGTTCATAGAGCACTTCTATCTAGAGATTGTGTGGCAGAAGAGAGAAACTGAGTTCATGAGGTTGACTTAGGGAATTATGTCTATGATAGACTATGCTGGAAGCTTTAAAGATTTATAGTTATTTTCCCCAGTGTTGGAAGTGGATGAGACAACTCTGGAGAGGCATTTTTAGTACATGCTTAAATATTATATTAAGTCCCAAGTTAACATCTTTCAGTTAAATAAGTTTACTAAGGTGGTGGATCAGGATCTCATAGTTGAGGGGAACCTAAAGGAGGTTTCTAGCATAGGACATATATTTTCTACTAGACTGTCAGGAGGTATGAATTTTGAGAGAAGGAAGCATTGCAATGAGGATGTTATATAGGGGTAGAAGAGGAAGATTGGCTAGGGGAAAGGATCAGTTACTTAGGATATTGCCAAAATTCTTTTTCACCAGTGTGGTATGCTAGGTCACTATCATAGATACTACCCCTGATCACCTCTAGAGTACTAATTTTATGGGAATATAGGGAATCTATAGAAGTATTGTAGGAAACCATGACATATGGGTAGTGATGGAGTAGCTAGACAGAACCAAGGTGTGGGAAGGGAATATTATGCACCATATTAGGATAACATTTGGTGTTCTCTTAGACATGGTGGTAGGGTAAGTGGATGTAGAGCTTCTAAGAAAGAGAACTTGTATTATCAGAGTAGTTCAGCTCAACAGACTCAAGAAGTATTGCATAGAAGGGGGTAGAGCATTTTCATGCAGTTCATCCTACACTAGTGGATAAAGAGATTGAACCATTAATAGTGAGAGGTACTATTATTATATATTCTGTATTAGTTAGTGCCATATTTGATACTGTTCCCTCTCATTAATTTATTTCTACACAACTTGACATTTCTTTGATCTTGGAGGTGTTGTTTGTGAGTAGATTTATGATGATAAATACACCATTGGGAGTATGGTCTAGATACAAATCCTTGTGCAAGGAATTATCTCTTAAAGTTGGGGAGTATCATTTTTTTGGATCATTACATCCTTGGAATTTTAGGCTTTGAAATATTTATGGGTATGGACTAGTTAGTATCATACTGATCAAACATTTATTTTTACCATAGGAGAGTGACATTTATATCTCTTAAGGGTGAAAAATATATCAACTATGGATAATGGGATATCCATGCAGGCTGAGCAAGGCCAATTAATCAGTAACTAGGAGAGCTCACAACCTAGGTTTCTAGTGTTTTGATGGATGACATAGTTGTAAAGCATGATTTCCTTCCATCACTAGTGTATCAGTTTCTGATCTTGTTTCCTATAGACATCTCTAGGCTTCCACCTAATAGAGATTTGAAATTTATTATCAAGATCATGCTTGGGGGGGGGGGGCTTATCCTATTTTTAGTACAATATTCAAAATTATGCCTATAGAGATTCAATAGATCATGTATCAACTATAAGAGTTGAAGGATAATGGATTTATCCACCAGATTATGTCACCTTAGGGATTATTAGTGTTGTTTTCCATGAATGATGACGAGACTCTATGATTGTGTGTTGTTTATGAGAAGTTGAATATGAAAATAGGGAAGAAATAGAATCCTTTTTCACGTATTGATGATCTATTTGACCAGTTGAGAGGAGCTTGTGTTTTCTCAAATATCTACATGAGATCAGGGTATCATCAAATGAGAGTACAAACTTCTAATATACCATGGACTACATTCAGAAGTAGGTGTGGCCTATAATAGTTCATCATAATGCCATTTTGGTTAGTAAACACACTCAAAGTGTTTATAGACTTAATGAGCATAATAATCCATCCATACCTGGATCAACTTGTTTTTGTGTTTGTGGATGAAATCTTGGTGAACTTCAAGACTCGTAACAATTATGCACACCATCTTGAAATCATTGTGAGTACACTGAGATATAATCATCTATACACCAAGGTATCAAAGTGTCAGTTTTGGATTGACCAGGTACACTTATTGGGTCACATCATCTTGGAGGAAGGTGTGTCTATCAACCCAAATAAGGTTCTGGTAGTGGTTTCGTGGGAATATCCCAAGAATGTGTTTATTATCTATTAGTTGTTAGGGTTAGTTGTGTATTATCAAATTTCCACCCATGGATTTTTCTATTTGGAAGTTCTGATTTCAGGATTTATCAAGAAGGGGATAATGATTTAATGTTTAGAAGCATGCATGAATGCCTTCCAAGAGATAATAAAGAGTTTTACATTGGCACCGATCTTGATCCTACCCAATCCAGGTGAGAAGTATACATTATATTGTGACACTTATGGAATTAGACTTAGATAATTGTTGATGTAGGGAGATCAATTTTTTGTGTTTGGGTCTTAGAAATTGAGTCCTAATGAACGGAACTACCCTACGCATGACCACGAGTTAGCTACAATTGTTTATGCTTTGAATTGTTGGAGACATTATCTATTAGAATTTTTTTTACTATGTATACAGATCAAAAGAGAATAAAGTATATATTTTCATAGTAATATTTGCATCTTCATTAGAGGAGGTGGTTTGAGTATATGTAGTCATTTGATTTTGAGATAGCATAGATATGCTCAGAAAGGGGAACTATGATACTGATGCTTTAAGAAGAAAAAATCAAACTCATGTAGTACAAGATCCTAGTGTTGAGTTTATGATGATCAATTTTTTGGCTAAGATGCATATTTTAGTTTCATAGAGTTAGAAACATATTTTAACATCCCGACATATGATCTACCTAACTCATGACCTGATATAGTGAGTCACATAGCCTCATTCACACCTCCCCATACGCTAGAGGCTTTTGACTATTAGAGAGGGTGTAAAGGTGGTTTAATGGGGAGACTATACCCTCATTTCAGAGTATAATAGTGGATATAAATTGATACAATCAACAATCAAAGAATACTATAAATAGATAAAATCAATGAACCGTGGAAGCATAAATAGATAAATAAAAGAGTAAACAGTAAAAGGAAATGATAATTGATACCACTGATAATAATAAAAAAGACTCCATGGCAGTTTTAATTTATGATGCATGAAATTATTTAATATAAAAAGAAAAAATAAGATAAAAACATGTTTTCCATCAGTACAAATGATAAAAAGACAAAAATATCTTCGTAGGTTTCTCAAGGCTATGCCCGATCCTCTGTTCCTAAGGTCCAACTAGGTACGAAAATCAACAACCTACAGAAGGGAATTTTTCCTTATTAATTCCTAAAAGAATATAGCCTTCTCGAGTAAAAAAGGTAGCCCACGTAGGGTGTGAGATAAAAAAATTAGTAAGCTAGCACCAATGATGTCTATGTGTAATATGAGTAGTGATCATAACTAAACATTTTACAGGCATAGAAAAAATGTAAAACCAAATAGAAATAAGTAACCAGCCAACTTAGGTTCCTATAGGACACCTGGTGGCTCAACCTACTTTAGATAATGGATAGAAAGTGTCTGATCATGTCACTATATATATAATAATAATATTATTAATAATATATATAGTTTAGTTCAATTTTAAATTCACTTATATGAACCAAGTTCATGAAGATTCTTAATGGTCATATAATTGGATTACTAGTGTTGGTTAGACTGGAGTGTAACTCACATATCCATACCTATCTAACGAGTCTATAAGCTCAAGGGAAAGGGTACATGAACTAAATCTCCAAGAAGAGTGTGAGAGGCTAGGAAAAAACTCTCATTATGGCAAGTGATCCATCATGTCAATACTCTAATCATGGAACGTGATGCTTCACCCCAACATCCATATAGTATCACTGGTGTTAGAATCTATGAACTGAATACCTGATGTAAGGAGTGGGATTTATCCACCATGCTCAATACCCCTTACCATCGTATCTCAAACACTATAAAGTTTCAATATAATTATAACCATTATGGGTCATTACTTCCCATCCATTTCTTTTATAAATACCATATATATATAAGAGTAATAATCACAATTATCAAAATAATATATGAGGAATTACCTCTCATATATCCCATTATTCTATTCAAATCCATTTCAATAATTACAATTTAAATAATATTTTTGTAGTCATAAACAAAAGGCATAGTTTAACCATCCTATAAGTGTCATCCATTTAATCAATTCAATTCATTTTATGAATGAAATCCATCATGAATTATCCTTTTCATTCAATCCAAGCCATTTAATTTACCAAAACATGACAATATCATTTATAAGGCTCAATGGGTTTTTATAAGGTGACATAGAAAATAAGGAAATTACCTACTTGGGAAATTCCAAGTCTAAGATGAACAAACACCTAATAAGAGCCTTGTGTGACATTTAATACACATGTAATAAGGGAAATTACATTTAAAAATAAAGTCGAAATCTAAAATTAGTTTTGGTTATTTTACTCTAATTGGAAAAAATGGAAAATTCTAGTGGAACACCCCTTGTGTGACCATATATGCTATGTGAAATGTCTAACCAACCTAAAAAGGATCAATAAAGATGTAGTAAGGTGAAATTGTCAATTATACATGAAGTAATCAATATAACAAGGATGATCAGAAAATTATGGCATATGGAATGATTTCATAATTACAAAATGACCAAAAATCGATGGGAAAACAACATTACCACATACCTCAAGGTAATAGACAACATATCACTCTATATGAACCTCATATTTGAAGTAGTTTGGATGAGATATATGAAATAGTTCAATGCCCTAAAAATAGGGAATATGAGACTATATATAAATAGCATAATTGATTTAAATATAAACGTTGATAGGAGTTTAGAGACTTAGGGATCATGCCTTAGGGGATCCAATTCTTCTGACAGATTGAGAAACGGAAACCAGATGAAGGTTCTAGATCGATGCCTAGCTTGGGAGAAAATCAGATTAAAAGAGGAGGAAGAGGGGTTCTATCCACTGTAGGAATAAAGAGAAAAGGAAAAAAAATATTTAAGTTTATGTGAGGGAAATTTTGGACATTTCACCCCAAAATATCAAGGCAGACCGTCTGTCCGCATGCTTTGACCAAACAATGTGAAACTATGTGTAGTTCAGTATAAGTTTGGGGCACATCCGACAGTTAGGAACATGATTTTACTAACTATTCAAAAACCATGAAAATGATATCTCTCCCATACCTATAATAGGATGCATGGTTTTATTCCCTGGGTGGCACGGTTGCAGACAAACTATGTGGCCCAATTCTTTTGCCCATTTTGGAGCTCCAGGATTCGAAGGTGCCTCGAATGCTCCCATGATCTCAAATACTTAATTAGAATTCATTATTAGGTCCATTTAAGGTATAAAAATTGAAAAACTGACGATCTATTACTTCATTGAAAAGAAGGGTTGTTATAACCTCACCTCCTTAAAGAAACATGTACTTGAGTTGTCCTTTTGAGAGTAAAGTGGTACTATCAGTGCTGAAATCTATCCATTAAGAATGTATATCAGCTTCTTACTCTGAGGTCTCATCTTTTAATCGGTCATGATGTAATAACACCCGTACAAGTGGAATGGACCTTCCTCAGAGTGTCTTCATGCTCCGATAAAAAATAGGAACGAGATACTCCTAGAAGGAAGCATCAATATCCAATTCAAACTCATCATGATGAAATACATGTAATGGGTCTAGATAGTATTAGTGAAGCTGAGATACATTAAAGGCATCATACATAGATCGGTATCTCAGAGGACGTACCAAATGGTAAACCACTAGTCTGATCTGTTTCACAACCTTGAAGGGTCCAATGAACCATAGTGAGATCTAACCTTAATTTTGAGTACATATATACCCTAACCCAGGAAAAAATCACAAGAAAACCCGATCTCTAACCTTGACCACAAGAGTTCACTAACATCTATTGGCATACAAATGTTGTCTATACTGAGCTATCAGAATGTGATTCCTGATTAGTTAGACCTACTCTGGAGTCACATGCATGAGACATGGTCTAAGAAAAGCTACTTCCCCTACCACAATCCAGCACTGAGGTGACTAAAAAGTCCTACCATATATGTCTTCATAAGTATCCATATCGATGGTAGCATAAAATCTATTATTATAATAAAACATGACTATAGGAATGTGTTTCTCCTTAGAACCCCCAAAGTTAAGTAATCATTCACAAATTGTGTACTATATCACCTAAATTGTATGCTCCATCTATCCATTGGTCTTCAGGTGATAGGATTTGATTAGAAGTACATGCATACCCAAGGCCTTCTACAACCCCTGCAAGAAAAATGATGAGAAATTAGCGTATTTGTCAAAAATGATAGAATGAGGAGCTCTATGATGACGTACAACCTCTCTGATGTATATCCTTCCTAGATCGTCTACAAAGAAGGCCTCTCACACATGTAAGAAGTGTGGAACCTTTTTCAAATGATCAATGACAACCCACACTGTATAATTTCCATGAGGTGATCTAGTTATATGAGTCACGAAATCCATTGAGACACCATCCCACTTCCACTTAGGAATGGACAATAGTTATAGGAGTATTTTCGGTCATTTATGTTCTGCCTTAACATGATGATAGGTGGAACACCGAGTGGTGAATCAGGAAATATCACATTTCATACCAGGCCACCAATGATGGCATCATATATCCAAATACATTTTGGTGACACCTGGGTGAACCACCCATGCTGAGGTGTGGAATTCCCATATCAACTTCTCTCGGATGTATGTCAGGACCCATACATGCCCATGGGATAATATGTTATAATCCCCATACACAATATAACCTGATGATGTATCATCATCTGAAATTCGTTCCCTTAGGGCAAGGACTTCTTGATCAGATAACTTCCTCATTAACACCCATTCCAGGAGAGTATAGTTCACTACTAAGGCTGAGAGGAGATTATGACTATGGTCATCCTGAACCTCAACGTGTATATCTAAGAATAAGGCCATAATCTTCCATTAACCATTGGATTCTACGACCTCCCTTTCTCTGAGTCTTCCATATCAGAGAAAAGGCTACAAAATTTTCCTTACCAAGTGTGTATGAAACCTCAAAATAAAACCACTATAGGTACTACACCCACATGCGCTGTCTGAGATTTAAACCCCACTATGTGAAGATTTATTTAAGGATTTTTTTCATTCATGAATACCAAAAAATTATCTCCTAATATATTATTTCCCCAACCGCACAAGGAATTAACAACAATAGTGAGCTCGAGGTTGTGCGTTAGGTAATTCCACTGATGAGGCCTTAACTAATGAGACATGTATGTGAGGACTTGCTCATCCTGCATCAGATCATCTCCAACCCCGATACTTGATGCGTCACAGTATACTATATAGCCCTTGGATAGCTCTAGTAGAATTAGTATCAGTGCTAAAGTCAATCTTCCTTTCAACTCATGAAAGGATGCTTCATAATATTCTAACCATATGAATTTCACACCCTTCTTTGTCCAGACCATAAAAATCTCTTCAATGTGTGGTAAATCCTAGATGAGGCAACTGTAATAGCCAGAAATCCCCAAGAAAATCTGAATGTCAAAGACATTATTGGGATGTTACCAAAAAACTATAGCTCTCACTTTCTCTAGGTCTATTGAAACTCCTAAATCTGAGATAATGTGACCCAGAAAGTAGACTTAGTTGACCCAAATATGGAATTTAATAATCTTATTATAGAGTCATTTATCTCTCTATGTATTCATATTGATCTTGAGAGTGTTCTCTCCTAGGGTTTCCTAGGTTTTGAGTCTTATTGTCCGTTCGGTTCATGGCTACTCCTCTCCCTCGGTGCCCCCGCTTCAGTTCTGCGGGTCTCCATTCCTACTTCAGAACCAGTGTAAGCGACTCATTTCCCCCTTTTTCTATGCCGCTCCACAAACCCTCCCCAATGAAGAAACTGTGCTCCGTTTTCCCCCTGTGACTCTCCGCTTGTTCCTGGACCCCGTTTCTTGTGTCACGGAGGAGTCGGGCTTCATCCCCTGCTCGATTTCACCTTCTAGCGCAGCTCCTGCCACCCACAGGGTCTTGCAATCCTTCCGGTCGCCATCATCCTTTGTTGGTGCCAGATCTGTGATAGGGAGGGCAGTTTCAATTCACAAACATCTCAAGATACACCAACATTTCTGATCCGAGAGTTCTTAGTCTCGAGACCTTCACTTGTTTCCGAGGAATTCATAACCCTAATCGCAAATCCCTTTCATCTTTTTGACCCGAGCACTCATTATCTCGAGTCCTTCACCTGTGTTCAAGGAATACCTTACCCTAATTGCCTTTCTTTTCTGCTTCGCAAAGACAGGCGATGGATTGGGGGTGGTTTTCCATTTACACGTATGTGCGAAGCTTCCGCCGCATAATGGCTTGATTTGTGCAGTACCTTCCATGAAGTTTCACCGCATTTGAGCACTCGATAAGTGGCCACCATGAGGTGTTTGATCCGCATGGTACCAGCATGAATCCATAGCCGTGCTACGTAGCTGTGATGTTTCTTTCGAGGGGTGTTTCCCCACGATGACCCAGCAGGCGTTGTGAGATCGCGAAGAGGTTGATTCCCGAAACACCTGCCAAGAAGATCTGAGGCGTTGTGAGATCGCGCAATGGTTGATTCGCGAATCACCTACTGCAAAGATCTGAGGCATTGTGTGATCACAAAGTTTATGGTTCTAAATGTGTGATCACGAAGAGGTTGATTTGCGAAACACCTACCGTGAAGGTCTGAGGTGTTGTGAGATCGCGTTGTGGTTGATTCGCGAAGCACCTGCCGTAGAGGTCTGAGGCGTTGTGTGATCGTGAAGGTTTGAGGTGTTGTGAAGCCGTGAAGGCCCAGCCTTGGGGTGTTTCTCCGCAAAGACTGGGGGGCGCGTGATGCGGGTTATTGGGCACGACCAAATAAGAGGCAGAGATGATCGCAAAGGATGTGGTGCCTTTCTCAGTTGGGTGGACCCCGTAAGGGGGCTGAGAAGAGTTATCCGGTCCTGGGACCTTGTCGTTGGACCGGGCCTTGTTTGAAGTGAGGGTGGACTGGGAATTGCAAGGGAGCCGACCCTTAAGGAGGATAGTGATTTCAAATTTGGATTTGCGCTATGGATGCTGACTTAGTTAATAAATGGAAGAGGCTGTCCCTGATAGACAAAGAAAAGGCAGCGATCGAGGCACGGAGAAACGAAGACCCACTCATGGAAAAACGCATGTCTCTGCTCGTAGTAGGAAAGTTCATAGAAAATATTTCATAAAATCAGGGTGATCTCAACAGAACTCTACAGAACATCTGGAAACTTGACGCATGAGTGTCTATTCAGGAAGCGAGGATTAATCACATCATCTTTCAGTTCTTTAATGAGAGAGATAGGGACAAAATCTTGCATGGAGGACCGTATTCCTTCGATAATCAACTCCTCCTCATGGAAGAATTTAAAGTGGGAGATGATATTCAGTGAGTGAATTTAACCCAACCCCCATTATGGATACGAATTGAAGGAATCCCCTTCCATGCAAGAACGAAACGCATCATGAGGGAAATTGGGGATAGTCTAGGCCACTTTCTTGACTGGGATTGCTCAGACCCAATACAATGGGTCCCCGAGGTTCAGATCAAGGCAGACATTGAGGTGTCAGAGCCCCTAATTAGGGGAATGTTCCTGAAAATCAAAGACGCCAACACTTGGATATCATTTGAGTTCGAGAAACTCCCAATCTTATACTTTTTTTGTGGTCGAATTACACATCTAGAAAGAACGTGCACCACAAAACATAAGAGTGGATCTGGTAAAATCATCCTCCAATATGGCCCTTGGCCCCATGCCAAAACGAATAAATATGCTTTCATCCCCGAGAAGGAAAAACAAAAGGACCGTGACCATCTAACATTGGCACATTCCAGTCAGGTGGAACCCACACATGGAAAAAACCTTATGCTTGGACCTTTGGATTACCCTAATGCTGACTATCCCACTCATAGAGAAGCTGGAGTTCATCCTAACCCCATGAAGGACAATTCTCAAACATCCACAAGGTCAATGACGAAGCAAAAAGAACCACCAAGGAAATGCATAAAGCCAATGCCGATGCACATAGAACCACAAGATCTGGAACGTGAACCACAATCGTCCGCAATAGTCATTACAACAATGGAGGCCCATGGAATGATGGGAACTCCAATGCTAGGCCCAATCACCTGTCGAAAGTGGAAATGGGTGAAACGAGGAGAAAGTGATGGTCACGTAGAAGACCCTAACCCCAGGGTCAGGAAAAGTCAAAATGAAACATGCCAATCAGGGAGGAACCCCACCAAAATATAGAAAACGACAAGTGGTGAAAAAAGTTTGGAGGAACCAAAGGTGGTGGCGGGTGAGACCCATCCCCACCTAGAGCAATGATTATATTACACTGGAACTGTTGTGGGCTTGGAAACCCACGAACGGTTCACATGCTTTAGTGCAATTGCACTTAAAGTCACCCCGATATGGTTTTTCTGTCCAAAACCATATAGGAAAACAAGGACACCAATGGTATTGCTCTGAAGTGCAGCATCCAAGGCTGCTTTCCGGTGCCCATACATGGCCATTCTGGGGGCCTCTGTCTCCTTTGGAAGGACAATATTGATGTAATTTTTTTTCTTCTCCATGCACCATGTGGCAGTGACTATTAAAACTGAATTGCACCCACCCTAGACTTTTGTGGGATTCTATGGCTGGCCATCCCATAATGATAAGGTTAAGTCATGGGATCTTCTATGAAAGCTACGACATGACTTACCGAGCCATATTCTCTTCAGAGGTGATTTCAATGAGATTATGTTCCATAAGTAAAAGAGAGGAGGAATCATCCGACACTCAGCTTCGATGTCAAACTTCAAGGACATGGTCACTAGAGTGAACCTGGTCAATCTGGAGTACACAGGTAATCTTTTTACATGGTTCCACGACAATACTGAAGACACCCACATCACTGAGTGTCTTGATAGATTTCTGGGTTCTACTGATTGGATTAATCTATTCAACATGTTTCATATAGGCCACATGGCCCTTAACTGTTCGGACCACTACCCAATTCTCATTGATTGTATGCAAGGTGAACGAAATAGACAACTCATCAGACCCTTCAGATTTGATAGCTTCTGGTCAAAAGACCAGGAATGTGAAGAGGTGGTCTGACCAAGTTGGAAGAGTTCTCACGATGATGTTGGCCACAATCTCCAACATGTTGCTTCTGGTCTGAGATCTTGGAGCAATAAGAAATTCCACCACCCCGATAGGAATTGTGACGTCCTTGAAAAGAAGTTGCACAACTTACTTAGGAAACCCCCATCCAATGGAAACATCTCCAGGATTGGTGCTACTCAAAGAGAGTTGGACGGGGCATTGTGCATTAAGGAAAGCTTCTGGGCTATGCGGGCATGAGACATCCACATTAAAGAGGGAGACGCTAATACAAGGTATTTCCACTTGAAAGCCTCTGCTAGGCATCATAAAAATTCTATCATGAGTATATCACGAGCTGATGGAAGAAAAGTTTCTGACACTAGTGGTATTCACGAATCTTTGGTTTTCTATTCCCAGAACCTCTTCTCTAAAGGAGCTCCTATCATGTTTGCTGAAGTGGAAGAATACATCAGACCTATGATCACCAATGAGATCAATTTAAAGCTTACAAAAGATGTGACGAATGATGAGATACACCTGGCTTTGAAACATATCCACCCCACCAAGGCCCCGAGACCGGATGGTTTTCACGCCCTATTTTTTTAACAATACTAGCACATCATCAGTCCCGACATCTGCAAAATGATAAAAAAATATCTGGGTGGGGAATAAAATCATTTCCACCATCAACAAAACTATCCTCGTCCTCATTCCCAAAATCAAGAAACCTTAGGTGATCCCTGATTTTAGACGTATCAGCCTCTGCAATGTCTCTTATAATATCTTCTCAAAAATCTTTTTCAATCGGCTGCGCCCTTGGCTTCTTGATATTATCTCTGAAAACCAGAGCGCCTTCATGGCCAAGAGATTGATTACTGATAATGAAATTGTGGTACATGAAGTGTTCCACTCTATGAAAATGTTCTCTACTTCGAAAAGAGGAACCATGGCCTGAAAACTGGATATGAAAAAAGCCTATTATAAAGTGTAATGACAGTTCCTAAGAGCTGTGATGCTGAGAATGGGATTTTTCACTAAATGGATATATATTTTCATGAACTGCATCTCAACTATCTCATTCAGAATCAAGGTCAATGGGGAGCTCACCAGAGGATTCGCCCCAACCCGAGGCCTGCGCCAGAGAGATCACCTCTCCCCTTTTCTCTTCATCTTGGTAGCTGATTTTTTTCTAACCTTATTTCCAGGGCTGAATCCTCTAAGCCTATTCATGGGGCAAATGTCTTCCATGAAATCCCACAAGTGTCGCATCTCTTCTTCACCAACGACTACCTACTTTTCTCCAGAGCAACTTTAAATGAATGCTGAGTGATCATCCATGCGATCTAGTAATATGAGTGGGCGTCTGGAAAGTCTATCAATCATGGAAAATCGGAAATATCCTTCAGCGTAGGGGTTCCTCTTTCCAAGAGAGATGAAATTTTTGCATTTGCAGGCATCCATATGGTCTATAAAAAATAGAAGTATCTCAGGCTTCCCACGGTGTTTGGCCAGTCCAAAAAAGAAATCTTTGAATCTCTGGTGGATAGGATTGAGAAAAAAATTCAAGGCTGGACCCCAAAAAGCATCTCCAAAGCTAGAAAAGGAACCCTCATTAAAGCTATCATTCAGTCTATCCACAACTACTTTATGTCACTGTTTAAGCTCCCAGTGGCCATCATCAATCTGATCCATTCACATACTACCAACTTCTGTTGGGGAAAAATGATGGAAGGAATAGACCCCACTAGTTGGACTGAGAGAAACTCTGCAAACCCAAGTCGAAGGGAGGGATGTGATTCCAGAATCTTCTTCTTTTTAATGATGCACTATTGGCTAAGAAAGGATGGCGCCTTATTAACCATCCATCATCTCTCTATGTGCGGGTAATCTGAGCCAATTACTTTCCCCACACGGACTTCCATGTTTCCTCTCTTGGCCCCCACCCTAGCTTCCTGTGGAGAAGCATTTGGGGGGCCTGAAATCTCCTGGAAAAAGGGTTGGGCTAGAGGATTGGGAATGGCTCATCTATAAACATTTGTACTGATCCCTATCTTGTCGACAAGGATGGTATGCGGGCCACATCCCCCGCCCAACCAGGGCTTGAAGATGCCACTGTCAACTGCCTCTTTTCAGACCAGGGCCCTTGGTATTGTGTGGAAAAGATCCAGGAATGGTTTAATGAAAGATACCAAAGAATTATCCTGAGCATCCCCTGGGTCCTATATGTAGGCCCCAACCATCTTTTCTAGACCAATGACATTTCAGGCGATTAAACGGTGAGATCTAGGTACAAAATGGCTCTTGGAATCCACTATGTCGACCATGATGAGGGACCATGGAAAGCACTTTGGAAGCTCAACGTCCCCCAAAAAATTCTCCAATTTTGGTGGCAGGTGTGCACAGGCAACCTCCCTACCATGAGACTTCTCATTTACCGACATATGGCCAGTGATAAGTCCTTCCCTTTCTGCCCAAATATTCTAGAAACTCCTTGGAATGCCACCATTCACTGCTCGGGAGCTAAGTAAATTTGGAATAAATGGGGACCGACTTCAGATGCTTCACTGGACATTGCCTCTGACCTCCCCGATCTTCTGATGCATTGGTGTTCCTCTCTTTTATCATCTAATGAAGGTTCTCTTTGCACCCTATCCTGGATCATTTGGGTTCGGCATAACGATGTGGTTTTTCACCACGTTCATAAACCTCCCGAATTCTAGATTGAACAAGCCATTTCATGGATTGAGGGATGGAAGGATAAAAAAGGACAACTTTTTCCAGGTGTAACCCCCTACTGTCACCCTCATTGGAACCCCCCAATGGAAGGGGGTCTTAAGCTTAACTCGGACGCATCTCTCCCCAAGGATGGGCTTGTTGTTCTCGGTCTCCTGGCCCATAATCATCTGGGGAAAATCATTGCAGCAAAATATGAATCACAACATGCCTTCTGGGAACCTGCAGTTGCTGAGGCCTCTGCCATTGTTGCTGGTATGATGCTCGCTGTGGAACATGGATGGGTTGATATCATCATTGAGTCTGACTACCTTACCGTCGTCGATGCTATTAACCACAACGACACCAGACTCCAGTATTTTGGCTTCATCATCAGGAGAATTCGCTCGCTTCACCAAGGATTCTCTTGCTGCACCTTCTCCTTTACCAAAAGGGAAGGAAACAATGCAGCCTATCAGCTGGCAGCCTCAGTCCCCTTCGATGACAACCAGCTCTGGCTGGACAATTTCCCTTCATGTTTCTAGTTATGTATAGTTTCTAATCTTCATCATTAATGTTATCTATCCTACTTTTCAAAAAAAAAAATATACAGGTGGAAAACCCAATTCATAAGACCGATGAAAACCATAGGTGTGTTCGTGAGTCCAAACGGTATACCTTGGTACTCATATAGACCATACACACCCCTAAGTTGAGGTATGTATGAAGTCCATACACACACCTGATGATAACTTGACCTGAGATATATTTTTGAAAACACTTTATCTCATTAAAGTAGATCAAAGTGGTCATATATTCTAGGAAGTGAATATGGATTCTTTATCATGAGTTGATTCAACCAATGGTAATCTATATAGAGCCTGAGGGTATCACCCGCCTTCATAAAAAAAGGGACCAGTGAACCCCAAGGAGATGTGTTGGGGTATATATCCCCAAAATATTTCTTGAGCTCCAGAAGCTCCTTAGGTTCCACCCTATAAGGAGAAATGGTCACAAGTGCAACTCCTAGAGATATCTCAATAGAAAAATATACCTCTCACACTGTAGGTAGACCAGAGAAGTCATTCAGAATGGTTTCTCTAAAATTATACACTATATGAGGAAAGAAAATAGGTTGTAACCCCTATTCATCTAGGAAAATACAAATGATCTGAGTTGTTACATAACCTATCCTCTGATGCTTGAATCCATCTCGTGTCACAATAACATCCCATTCACCCTTGTTGACATTCCTACAGCCCTATAGTGATGTAAGCATCATCCTCCTATGATAGAAGTCAATGAGGGATAGATTGGGAACTAACTAGTCCATCCTTAATATTACATCAAATCCTGTCATGCTGAGGATGTAGAGATTCTACACAAAAAGGTAATCACCTATCTCAAGGGGATAATCCCTACAATGGTGGACACCCTCTGAACGGATACCTAACAATGTGTATTGAATCATAATGCCATGAAATATCTCAATCTCAAGGATAATACTTCCCATTATAGTCTCAGATATAAAAATTTAAGATGCTTTGGTATCAAATAAAATAGAAGGCCTGATGTTCTTCTCCTGTGACGTTGTCTAGGTTTCATGTAACTGGAATATACCATGGCCCTGAGTCACTACCTGACTACCCTGAGTAATCCTTCTTTGATAGCATTGAGAATCATATATATGATTTCCTCTTCCCCAACCTCCATCTTGACCCAATCGACCGATGGTATTCCAACTTCCTATCTGTCGTGATCATGTTGACCCTTCTACTGACCAAGGAGTAGGTGAAGATCCCCCCTCACTTAGAATTATAGGGAAATTCCTACAAAAATTCTAGAGATGGTCCATCCTACCACAACTTTATCACTCAATTAGATCACATGAACACTGAGACCTGATGTTCCCTAGATTCCCACACTAGTGGAAGAAAAGAAAAATCATTTCATGTGGATCCTGACTGCTTCTACCTCTACAAGTAGTCTCAAAATGACTCTTTTGACCATAAGAGGAACCACAGATGGATCTAGGTGATGAACCGCCCTAACTCGTACCATCATCATTCCATGGGTTTCACTTTGAAAGTAGGACTTGGTTGACGATTTCTAAAATGGTAATCAACTTGAACACATTCACTTATGATAAGATAGCATAAACCAACCCATCCTCAAATCACATAGTGGTTATAATATCATTAGCATCTAGATAGGGAGAAAACCATTACTGCACAAAAAAATGGGTAGAGTATTCCATAAATTACATGCTCTATTTCTGAAGGTTAATAAATTCTCTAGATTTGAAATCCCTCAGTGTTTGGGGAATGAAATAACCATAGAAGATGGTCTAAAAATCTTCCCATTCCATATCATGATGCTGATCTTCCTGGGTGAAGAAATCCCACCGCATCTTGGATGAATCCCGAAGCATATAATCCTCTATCTTGACACTCCTCTTTGGAGGCATATCTAGATGTTTTAATATAGATAAGAGATCCTCAATCCAAGAAATCAAAATAAGAGATCCGCCTTCCCCCGAAAAGGTGGGAGGATGCTGTAGTTAAAACTCATGAGTCAACTCTTCCATACTCAAGAAAGGTCGAGCTAAACCTTTCATAATCTAAAGTATACACAGAAAACCCTCTTAAAACTGGGCGTTAGTTCCCATATTAAGTATAGGAAGAGGTTCCACATGTGGATCTACAAGAGGAATCACTGGTGGCTCATGTCCTGCCACCTCAGGTACGTGGTACTCACCGCCTTCAGGGCATACAATATGATGATTTCATAATGCTACAATTCCAAACACATGCCTATAAAGATATTTAATCCAGTATAACAAGTACAAATAGAAAACTAGGTTAGGTACCAAATCCTTCCTATAGATAGGATCGAACCTCTCTGCTTGCTTCAAAATCTAGGTCTATATGGTAGAACATAACTTAACAGTCTATAATAATGTAAGAGATAACCACTACCCACTACTAAGGTCGGGTTCTTGTATGAGTCTCTATATCATATATATACATATAATATGGATGTTATTAATTGGGAATCATATTCATTTTGATTTTTTTCTTTTCAAAACATTTAAAACACTTAAAATGGATGAATAATATGGTTTGAAATTTTTTAATCCATAAGGACCCATACTCCTTATGAATCAAAACATGTCATCCACATGAAACACACCATAACACTTTCCATCTCATGAGAACGATGGTCTATATCCCAATGTTCCATAATTGAATGTTTAAGGTTTTTGCTTTAATATATTCGTGAAAAACTATTAGGTTAAGGCAATAACTTTATGTATCAATCATGTTTCCCAAAAAATGTAAGAATCATTAGCACAATTAAATATAATCAAAACACTATAAATATGAAATAGGAAAATAACTCTAAAAAAAGTTGCGATGTGGCAAAATGAATGACCTATTAATTATATCGTGCCTATGACGATTCATGATCTAATTCAGAGCCCTCATTCCATCATAAAAAAATAATGAAATCATAATTTCAATCACACTAATACCAATAACATCGTAATTAAATTGGACCACCCAACCGTGAAACGATATCAACAGTAATAGGTGAAAATAGAACAATATCTACAATTAAGGGAACTTGACATTTACCATGAACATGGGTTCATGATGCCCAAGCATGGATTATGAACAAGTTCCTAGAATTCCCAATCTTTAATATATTGCTTCCAAAGAGTAATGTAAGAAAGGAACCCACTCTGATACCAATTTGTAACATCCTGACCCAGGATCCACTTAACCTGTGCCTCGAGCCGGTGGGTCACACAACCTCAAATGTGCCTCCTCGTATACCAGAGTCTACCGACTAGAAGAGAGGGTATAAAGGTGGTATAGTGTGGAGACTATACTCTCATATCAAAGTAGCACACCAAATACAAATAGATACAATTAAAAGTGGAAGCATAATATAAATAGACTAAATTAATGAACTACAGAAGTGTAAACAGATAACTAAAATAGTACACAGTGGAAGGAAAGGATAACTGATACAACATATAATAATACAAAATCCTCTATGGTAGTGTTAATACATGATTCATGGAATGATGTAATACAAAAATAAACAAGAAGATACAAACTTGTTATCCAATAGTAAAAAAGATAGAAATATTAAAACAAATTCATAGGCATCTTGAGACTATGCTCAATCCTTTTCTCATATGCTCCAACTATATAAGAAAACCAGCAAAATATAGTAGGGCCTTTGACCTTATCAATACCTGTAGGAATATATTCTTCTCAGGTACCAAAGGTAGCCCGAGTAGGTTTTGAGGTAAAAATCTAAATAGGCCATCATTAATGAGGTATAAATGTAATCTGAGTAGTTACCATTACTAAACATTGTACAGGTATATAAGAATAGTAAAACAAAGTATAAATAAATAATTGTCCCACTTAAGTTTCTATAGTACACTTAGAGGGTCAACCTGCTTTAGCTCATAGCTAGAAGGTGTCTAATCATGTCATTATATATAATAATAGTAATAATATATATATAGTTTTGTTCTATATTTCATCCAATTATATAATAAAAGTGTGTGAGGATACCTAATGGCCATATACCTATAATACTAGTGTTGGTTGGACCAGGGAATAACTCGCATATCTATACAATTATAATAAGCCTATAAGCTCAATCCAAATAGTACATGCTCTATATGCCTAAGAAGAGCATGAGATGCCATAAAACAATACTCAGGATAATGAGTGATATATCATGTGAAAACTCTAATCATGGAACATGGAACCTCATCTCAATTTCCATATAGTATCACTGGTGTGAGATTCCATGAACTCAACACCCAATGTAAGGAGTGTGATTTATCTTTAATGCTCAACAACCCTTACCATCATATCTCAAACACTGTAAAGGGTAATTTTAATTATAACTAACATGGAGAATTACTTTTCATCCATATATTTTATATATATCACACACACACACATATATAATAGGTATAATAAAATTTATCAAAACAATATATGAGGCATTAACCCTCATATATCCCATTAGTCCATTAAAATCCATTTCAAGAATTACAATTTGATGAAGCATTTGTATGGAATAAAAAAACAAATGGTTATATAATCCTATAAATTTCATCTATTTAATCCATTAAATCCATTTTAAGAAATGAAACCATCATATATTATCCATTTAATTGAATCCAGGCCTTTTAATCTACCAAAATTTGAGAATTCCATTTATAAAGCTTAATTGGTCTTTAGAAGGTGGCATAGCCAACAAGGAAATTTCTTACTTGGGAAATTCCAAGTATAAGATGGAAAAACAACCAATATGTGACTTTTTTCACTTTTAATGCACATATAATAATGAAAATTACATTTATAAAGAATGACCAAAGCTAAAAGTAGTTTTGGGCATTTAGATCTAATTTTCCAAAATGGCCACACCCCTTGGGTGAGCATATAAGCTATGTGTAAGCTCTAACCCACCTAAAAAAGATAAATATACATGTACTATGGTGTAATATCCAATTAGAAATGAAGGAATAAATATAATAAGGATGCTTGGAAAAGGCCGGTATACTGAAGAACAACATAATTACAAAATGACCAAAACTTGATGGGAAAACAACATGACCACCTACCTCAAGGCCATAAATGAATTCTCACTAAAAAGATGAGGAAGAGGGGTTACATTATACTAGGGGAAGAAGGAGAAAAGGTAAATAAGATTTAAGTTAAATTAAGGGTCATTTTGGTCATTTCACTCAAAAATATCAAGGAGCGCATTTTGGATGCACAGTCTGGCCAAACTGTATGCAAACCACGCATAGTTCACTGGAAGTATGTGGAACACCACATGGTTAGGAAAAAGGTTTGACTAACCATGTGAAAACTGTGAAAATGGGCTCTGCCCCATGTCTACAACAGTCTACATAGCCATGCACCCTGGGTCACGTTGCAGACAAACTGTGCAGCCTAGTTTGTTTTTCCCATTTTGGAGCTTCAGGCTACGAATGGGCCTTAGATGATCACATGGACTCTGTGAATTTATTAGAAATTCTTATTAGGTCTATTTAAGGTATTATTATTGAAAAACTAGTGAACCATACCTTAGTTGAAAATATAGGTCGTTACATAGATGAATCTCGTATCAATTTCTGTGTAGTCAACATTGTTGGGATGGATCAAGAATAGATTGTATGAGGATCCAGAGTGTTTGAACTTTAGGGAAATCCTTGAAGGTTAGGAGTAACCTTCCAATTGAAGTATATATGAGGATGAGACCATCTATATCAAGAATCAGGTGGTTTTTCCCATAGGTATGTGGGAGCATTTGATGTGCTAATTTCATACCTCGAAGTGGGCAGTACATCCAGGTGTGACCAAAATGTATTGTGAACTAAGACGATATTTTTGG
This sequence comes from Viscum album, assembly GCA_963277665.1. NCBI lineage: Eukaryota > Viridiplantae > Streptophyta > Magnoliopsida > Santalales > Viscaceae > Viscum > Viscum album. The sequence goes on along the minus strand of OY728127.1, from coordinate 340,234,876 downwards.
TGGCCATACATGAAAAAAGAGATAGTAGGATTCATGAAATCATGTTATACCTGTTAGCAGGTGATGAACGATCATCAATGACCTAGTTTTTTTCTACATCCGTTTCCCATTCTAGAATGGAAGTGGTATGATGTGACTATGGATTTTATGGTGGGTCACCTGAGGAATCATTGGAAGAATGAAACTATTTGGGTTATTATGGACCATTTGACAACAGTGGCACATTTATTTCCTATAATGGAAACTTTATCAGTAGAGAAGTTAGGAGAATTATATATTCATGAGATATTTTATCTGCATGGGGTGCCATGAACTATAGTTTCACACTGTGATTCACGTATTACTTTGAAATTATATAAGGGATTTTAGAAGGAACTTGGTATGTAGGTTTTATTGAGTACATATTTCTACCCACAAATAGATGGGTAGTTGTAAAATACTATATAAGTTCTTGATAATATGTTGCGTGAATTTTTCCTAGAATTCTATGGATCTTGGGAGAAGCGCCTATCCTTGGTGGAGTTTTCCTATAACAATAATTATCAGGATACGATACAGATGTCACAATATGAGGCTACTTATGGTAGTACATGAAGATCACCTATATACTGGATGGAGGTTGGTGAGTTAGAGTTTTTGGGACTGAGTCTCATGCATGAGATGTTAAAGTAGGTTAACTAATTTCAAAGCATATGGATACAGATCAAAGTAGACATAGGGTGATCATGTGTTCCTTCGAGTTTCACCTAGGTTGGGTCACCACAAGATACGGAGGCAGAGAAAGATAGAACATAGGTTTGTTGGGCCATTTGAGGTTATAGAGAGAATCAGGCTGGTGGCATACTGATTGGATCTTCCATAGAGATACAATTCTATCAATGACATTTTCCATGTCTCAAAACTTTAATGGTATCACCCTGAAACTTATCCTGTGATCAATGTGGATTATGTTGATCTTGAAAAACATGCATCCTTTGAGGAGCATCCGATACGTGTGTTAGATTGTAACGAGGAAGTGTTTTAGGGGAATACCATGATGATATTTCATGTATTATGGAAATATGGGATGTGAATGAAGAAAAATGAGATGGAGAAACTAATATGAGGGCTTAGTAGCCTAATTATTTTTCCTTGGAATCTTGAGACACGTGGGAGTAAAGCTCAAGGATAATCTATTATAAGGTGGGGAGATTGTAAACCCCTGGCCTTTTATGGAGATGTTTTGGGCCTTTTTAGGTACTCTTTTGACTAGTTTTGAGTAATTTTAGGTTGTATTTTACCTTGGGGTGTGTTTGGGTGAAAATTTAAAATTTTGGAAGAAAAGAGGGAAGTTCACAGATGGAACATGGTTTTCCAAAACTGTTCTCATTGGCCTAGTAAACTGTGAAACCCTAGACAATGTGGGTTTTCATGGATAACGTGTGGTTTGTCAAACTGTGCACCCTAAAAGGAGAAACAATGCACCCCCCCAATAATGGGCACACAATTAAAGTGAACACCTAGAGAAAACTATGAGTCTACCCAACAAACAATGTGTGGGAATTAAATTAATCTGAAAATTACATTTTTAATTACATTAACCTCCATATTAACCAAAAAGTGACCCCTATTTGACCCTAGGCTCTCTTTCATGATTTTGGAGGCTCCCAAACAGATTCCAAGCCTTCTCGACCTCCATTCTGGTAGAATCAAAGTGATAATTGAAGATTTATATCCCTATGGATAAGAGGATCTAATATAGTATGGTTTCCTTATTCTCTCCCATCTCTGTAACACACTAAGATTTTATGAAATATCTTTTTCAAATTAATTTAATATTTTCAATATTTTCATTTCACACAAAACTAAATGTAGCTTTTATTATATGAAAAATTCTATGTATGGATTGAGTTATCTGCAAAACTAAGTCGATATTTCTCTACAAGAAACACTTAGATTAGATTGTGGTATATACAATACTATAGCGTGCTTGTGTTGCACACAACACCAAGATCTTTTGATAGCTTGGATTATACACAAGATTGAGTTATACTGAATAATAGTATATTATTAAAATATTATTATTTAATATAATAAGATATAATATTTATGTTAAATTATAAATTATTAATATTATTAACTAAATTATGAAAATATATGGTTCTATGATGAATTCATTGGTTACCAATTAAATAGAAATGAAAATATATATCAATTGAATATAATGGAAATTGTTTTATTTTCACGCACCCAAAGTATTTTTTTCTTAATAAATTAAATAAATTACAATTAATGATTAATATTAATGAAATATATATGTTATATATTTAACAAAATATTTTTGATATTTTTAAAATTGATTTTATAGGAATACGATTAGAACAATCCAAATTTTATTTATAAAAACCTATATTTTTCAAAAGGGTAATTTTACCATCTTTAAATGGCGAACCCATTTTAAATCCAATTTTTGAGACTTTTATATATTCTATTTGAAAAGATAAAATTCTTATTTTAAATTAGAATATAGAATTTTACTTAGGGAGAAATTTTAGTATTATTCTGAAAAGTTTCATTTTCGAATGAGTAGTGAAAAATACTACATTGTAGTTAAAAACTACCTTTTTCTTTTAATGGACTATTTTAAGTTAAATGGAGTTTTAAGGTAAAAATATATCAATTAAACATATATTAATACAATTTATTTCATTTTAATCATTTTTATAATGAAATTATATATAAAAAAACTTTTAGAACTTTTGAACATTCGTTTTACCATCCTTCTCGCCACGTCTGTGAGATTAGTGTCTAACTTAATTTTACCACTTCTGTGAATTTGAATTTTAAAAAAAGGATATAAATGGTTTTGATAAATATTATATTTATAGTATAGTAGGATCTACTTTTTATTTTGGATATTATGAATAATAACTTTAGTTAATTTTATGTTTACCACGATTAAGGGTAAATTGGTTAATTAAAGGTAAAAATAATATTCTAATATTATTAAATTACCCTAAAACTTGTCCTAATTTCATTGGATAGGTTGGTTTCAACAAAAATAAACCTTATTCCAAAATTATATCTTTTTTAAAACACCTGAGTAAGAATATGACATTTATTATATTTTATTTAAAGATAAGTTAAAAACTCAAAATTAAATTTTTAAAAAGTAAATCATTTTTAATATAGAGTAATATAGAATTTAAATTATATTATTCATATTAATTTGAAACATAAATATTTTACCTACCTAATGATAATTTATTTTTAAATTTTAGTGATAAAATAATTCACTTAAATTGTGATACAATGATGTTGCAATAATTGTTTAGTTAATAAATGAATCAAGTAAATGAAATTTAAATTATTAAAATAAAAATAATTTGAATTAATTATGGTGATACATGAATTTTATAGGTGACTATGAAATGTTAGGAGTTTCATAAATGGTTTTTTTCTAAATTATCTTGCTGTATGGATTTTATTTAAAGTCAAAGTTGTGAATAATGTCAAAATTGACATAAATAATAATTTATAAAAATAATTTTTATTAAATTAATTAAAATTGATAAAAATATTTAAAAAATACAGAGATATTATTATATGGTCTATAATGCCATAAAGTGTCCATTTATGGACTATTTACCCCATATAAGTTATAATATATAAAATATTAATATTTAAAATTTTTCTACCACAATTAAAATTACAAATGAATACTTAATGATCAATCAAAATGATAAGGTTTAAAATAAAACCAAAACAGGCCAAAAAAATTATTGAATGAATGGGATTATAACCTTATCACCTTAATCTAAATTTAGATTTGTTTAATGGACACTAGTCCATGAAAATAACTTTTATATTATTTAAAGTCAAGGATTGTTACAAAATATCACTACATTTGTATTTATTAACTTTTATGTGTCCACATGTGGAAAAAATCAAGATATGAAGGAATCTAAATGTATATTTTGATCATTGTGAAAATAATTTCATTATATAGTTTTATTTTTAATTTTTAAAAATTCTATAATAACCCTAAATGCTTATTTAATGTTAAAACAATATTTATTTAATTAATAGAAAAATAAAATAATAGATTTTAATAATATTAATTTTGATATATTTAGGATGAATTAAAGGTTATAACGAATTTATAAGATCAATATTGTATATTATAGATGTGTTAAAGTGTAATATTCTAATTCGCACTTTGTCTTGATTCATTTAAAGTCAAATTAATTGAATAATATCTAAATTGACGTAATGATATTATATTGAATTAATATATTATTAAATTATTTAAAAATCACATAAAAGTAAAATAATAATAAATGGGAAAAAAATATTTTCTTAAATTTAGTCCCCCATTAATTTATATCTTATTTGGATGTTTTTGTCTCTAGAATAGAGTTAATATATTTTAATATTTCGAGGATTTTCAAAAGTTCGCCTCACCTCAATTATAAAAGGGAACCTCCTCCCTCACTTCCTCACACCAATTTGAGCCTTACAGCTCAACAAAACCTTTCCCATTTACCTTATAAAATTCCATAGAATCATTATAGAGGTGATTTTATTCTCAAAAGACAAACTCTAGTGTCCCTATGAGGAGATCTAGAGGGAGATCGTCGAAGAAAATGTAATCTCCTTACCGACTCTTTCAAAATTGTTTCTTATTCTACATCATATTAATGAGTTTATTATATTCCTATTAATGATTTGATTATATTATAAAGTAATAAATCCATTATCACCTATATAATGAAATTTTATAAGGATTATGGAACAACCATATTATCACTTTTATTCATCCTATGAAGATCAAAAGTACTACACATTCGTACATAAGGCTTACAATCTCCGCGCTATGGTGTAATATGTTTTTCATCACCACTTTACATGGATGATTATAATGATGTAAATAATAATTATATATAATTATTATAACATTATATTGATTCTGGAACAAAATATATATCATTAAATTCCTTACATTATCACAATTAATTGAATGATATCGTCTCTTGTGCGTACGCAAGGTCTACCATCTCTACGACGCGATGAGATTTATCTTCCACATTAACCATTTCAAGAATGATTATAAAAAATGTATATAATGAATAAATATTAAATATAATACATAATATTTATAATTTAATAATATATACATATATTTCATTTACCTTCTACCATTCAGTACGATAAGAAAGCGGAAACATCATTTAGTCATACGTACAACTTACCGTCTCCATGAATGGTGTATTCAATTTCATATATCTATATTATATATATATTTATATAATAAATTTATATGATATATAAATAATTTTTTTAAATTTTGGAACTATGTAAATCATGATCTATGTAATAGGATAAATAATAACAAGTTAAAACACATATGAAAACAAAGCACTTATTACCCGAACCATTACATTAACTTGGAATTGTTAATAAATGGGTAATATAAATTCATAAATGAATAATATATGATATAATAAATGTTATTAATATTATTTTATAAGTAAATGATATTCTTAAAACCACTGTAAATATGATTCAAACATGTACATAGAGAATCAAACCTATGTTAAGGGTTAATTTCATAATCTCATTATTATCGAGATTCATTGTATGTACGTATCTGCTAGAAAATATTTATTTTTCATGTACATGTTTCTTAAAAATGTGTTCCAAAATATTTTTAAAATTATGATACAATGTTTTAAAGTCATTCTTTACCATGTATGAATTTTTATTAAGTGGTTTTAAAGAAATATTTTGTCATTTTCCTAATGAGGTACTTTTTTACTTTTCTATAAAAAGTATGAAAAAAATGTTTTTTACCTTAAACAATATGAAAGATTTTTTATGATTTCATGATGAATTATTTCCTTGAAAATTAAATTACAATACTAGATGTTTATTTTGAAATAAAATTATTTCTCTTAAAATTGTGTGGCATTTCAAGTAAAGAAAATGTTTTCAAAGAAGAAATGATATTTTCCTCAAAAATTATTTTTATGTGATCTCCAAAATTTTTTTCCCTTATAAGAAAAAATTATTTAATGTTTATTATGTTTTTTAGGGATATTTTTCAATTCTAAAATTATTATTCTTTCTAATAATTTTTATGTTAATTATGGAATGATATTTTTGAAACCCATTTGTTTTCTATGGGTTATGTTTTGATAAACTAATTTTGAAAATCATTAATTTTATGGGTTCTGATATGATTTATGTTATTATAGAACAAATATGTATGGTTTTATTTATATGAAATTTGGGACCTAAATCTTCATCCAATTCATTGAGTAAAGATTTATATCTCATGAGATTGACTAAGATGGTCTTAGGAGTGAAACTTGACTACTAATATGTTCATGGGAGTGAACCAATACTACCAAGATGGTATGGGAAGTGAACTCATACTGCTTAGATGGCCATGGGAGTAAGCCATAACTACCAAGATGGTACGGAGAGTGAGATAATACTAATAATATGGCCATAGAAGTGAACCATGACTATAAAGATGGTATTGAGAATGAACCCATACTAGTCAGATAGCCTTGGCAGCAATGCCTTGAATACTATGGAAATCATTTTGTTTGCTTACATGTCTGCCACCAATTCCATGTTTTATTCCTATATTATTCTTTCATGGATCATGTTATTTATTTACTTATGATTCACATCTTATGAACTGCTAATATTTATTCCATTATTCATGTTTACGATCTTTGATATGTAGGGTAAGATACTCTAATGATCATGGTCACGTTCTCATGCCCTTATGTTCATGATATGCTTATGTATTTCTATTATTTATCCTTAGTAAACATTTGAACTCACCCCTTTTTTATGTTTCCCTTCCCTAGGTTATGAAGAAAGGTTTTTATGTAGAATTTCTAAGGGGTAAGATATTTTTGGGAATTATTAAAGATATTTCACCTAACAAGAAGTTTGTGTCCCAAGTTTCCAAAGGCACTAAAATAATATGGTATTTGGGAGTGTGTTTGTGTAAGGAATTAAATGTTCCAAAAAAATGATGTAATATCTATGTATGTAAATATTGGGTCACTACATTGGGTATCAAAGAAAATGTTTAGTCAACCTTTAGAAAGAAGGACGAGAAAACCTTAGTGATAAGCCTAAGTATATGTCTAAGGATAAGTCTAAGGATAAGAAAAATGTCCTGGAATTTTGGTAAAAGGATAGAGTGAGTGATTTCCTATAAATACATATCTGTCAGGATATAACAAGTGAATGAGGCTCTAGGATAGATGTACCTAGGGGTAATAAATCTAAAAAGGTGCATCGAGCCTAGCTTGAGTTTAACCTGGTACATGATAATGGGCCATGCTACACACCTTGTTTGAAAATCTCAGAGGATATGATTTCAGAATTCACAAACTCTTCCAAAATAATCATGAAGGATTTAAATATATATTGGATATGTTTAATTATAATATATTAGTTACCTTGGAAATAATTAAGTATTTGTTGACATGTGTGTTATACTATCATGGGTGAAGTTTACAACTATTTGGACTTAAGGAATATATCCATCATACTTTAGAATAAAGAAGCATGCATGTTATTAATAATAATTTATGATAATTTAGGTTATTTCCATGTTTCAAGAGAATATAATATGGGGGTATTCATATGTTTAGAATGGAATAACCAAGAAATAATCTGTGATATATAGAATATCAATGTTAAGATGATTTCATGACTTTATTTCTAAAGTGTTGGTTTTTCATATTTCGGAAGGGTTATATAGTTAACCATTTATTGAAAGATTAAGTTACACTTCAAATGAATTTTGTGTGATTAAAATATTATCTCATCACAAGAGGATTTATTCATATTAGATAACTTATTCTAAAAAATTTGTGTTGATAATAACTTAGGAAAAATGGGATGGCATATAATGGATCACATGATCTGTTAGTATTTTAGGAATGAAAAATTCATTTTACTTTTTGGAAAAAGAGGAAAAGTGGATAAAGAAACAACAAAGGGTGATGTTGTCCTGAAATCATGTAATTATAAATTTTCATTAAAATTATTTAACTTTAGGAAAAAGGATCTTGAAACCAAAAAATTTATCCTAGTACCTTCATTTTTGATGAATCAGATGGTCCCTTAGCTCATTGCAGATTTATGGGTTTGTGATTGTTAACTATCTCCTAACCACGATCTCTATCATTCTTCATCAGAACATGATAGTTATATTTCTCTTCTATGTCCATGTTTTTACTTTCCACCTATGTTATCCAATGTAGAAACCCAGTAATGAGTTACTTTCAGCAATTGTTATGTTTTTGACTTTCCTTTTAAAAATGAACTTTTAGTATTTATTTTTATGATTTGGGTTTATATGAAAGGAATATTAATAAATTAAACCTATGATAACCAAGATGAATTTCAAGGGTTAATTTAATTTTAAGGGGGTTAGAATGTAACACCATAGGATTTTGTGAGATATCTTTTTGAATTAATATAATCTTTTTGATATTTTTCATTTCACTCAACACTAAATATAGATTTTGTTATATGAAAAACACTATGTATAGATTGAATTATACCCAACAAAAAGTTGATATTTTTCTACACACAACAATGTTTTTAGATTTTGGTATACATTACACTATTATCAGCTTGTGTTTCAAAAAAATGTCGAGTTCTTTTGATAGCTTGCATTACACATAAGATCAAGTTTTACCGAACAATAAAATATTATTAAAATATTATTATTCAATATAATAAGATATAAACTTTCCATTAAATTAAAATTTATTAATATTATGAACTAACCTATGAAAATATATTCTTTATAAGATGAATTCTTTGGTTACCAATAAATTAGAAATGAAAATATATTCCAATTGAATATAAAGGAAATATTTTTATTTTTATACTCCCAAACTCTTTTTGTCTTAATAAATTGAATAAATTACAATTAGTGAATGATATTAATGAAATATATTTCTTATATATTTAATGAAATATTTTTTATATTCATCAAATAGATTTTACAGGCATAAGATAAGAAAAAGTCCAATTTTATGCATAAAAACGTATATTTTTCAAAAGGGTAATTTTAGCACCTTTTAATGGAAAAAACATTTAAAATCCAATTTTTGACACTTTAATATATTAAATTTGATAAAATAAACTTATCATTTTAAATAATAATATAAAAATTTAATTAGGGTTAATTTTTAGTTTTTTCTCAGAAGTTTCATTTTTCGATGAATACTAAAAATTATTGTAATATAGTTAAAAACTTCTATTTTAATTTAAAGAATTATTATAATTTTATTTGATTTTTAAAGTCACAATTGAAAAATTACAAATATATTAATCCAATTTAGGTCATTATAATCATTTTTCTATTGAAATTAGATATAAAAAACTTATTGATCTTTTGAACGTTCTTTTTACCTGCCTTCTCGTCACGTCTACCGGATTAGAATTAAACATAATTTTGATGCTTTTATGAATTGAGTTTAAATAAATAAACATACACGGATATAATCAGTATGATATTTAGAGTCTAATGGGATCGACTTAATATTTTGGATATTAAGAATAGTAAATTTTTAATTTTTTATTTACTACCGTTAAGGATAAATTTGATAAGGGAACTCCCCTCTCACTATTCACTCTATGTAGGGTTTCCTCCTAAAATCCTTTTCTATAGGATCAAAAAATTTTCTAAGAACTAATAATTTTCCCTCATCCCGTCTCCTCCTACCTCCTCCCTACTCCGATAGTGATGCTCTGGTATTCTCCTCCCTTTCTTTGTTCTCCTCCCCCTATTGCATAGTGATGTCCATCAGTGGAATACCATTCACCTTTATCCTCCCCTATGTATACCTTACCTTGCACATGAGACCTCCATTTTGGGTCAATGTGTGGGTGATTCAGGTGGTTTTGGATGGCTACAGAGGTAAAGTTTGGTGTTCTTCCTCTCCACATCACTTTTTTTTCAACTCATTGGGATCGACCCCATATTGGTTGGGCTCGATGGGGGGTTTTGTGATAGATTGGGATGGTGTTTGATGGTGGATAGTGAATATATATATGCTTTTCTTACTGGTGTTGGTTTATCTTGTCTGTTGGGTTTATTTTACTTCTTTGGTTTCTTTGGTGTTTCTTTTTGGGGACATCTTGCATTCTGCATCTGGTTTCTTTTCCATTTGTTCTAGTTTGTTCAGATGTATTTTTGTGTGTTTTGTTATGATGTTTTTATGTGGTATGTTTTTAGTGATGGTAATGAAGATGATGATATAAGGTATTGGATGGATCATATCACATCGATGGATCTAGTTAGTTTTAGTTTTACCCAAGGAATTTGTCTTGAATGGTTTTTACTCCGATGGTCAGATTTGGTTATGGATTTTAGTTTGATTCGAAGGTGATATGATTATGGAAATGTTGATAGCGTTTTCAATGATCATGGTTTGAAGATTTGGTAGGATGATGCCTGGTGGGTTTCTCCGATATCTCAGAAATCCTTCCTCAGTTATTGGCTATGACAGTTTTAGTGTGATGATGACTGCTAGTGGTAATCGATTTTTAGTGATGTGTTGTTCTTGATGATGGTAATTTGTGTCAAGGAGCGTGGATTAAGGATCTCATGGACCGAGGAATTTAGGTTTTGTAGTGATCAATGTAGTATTTTCAAATTTTGAATTTGGCACTTTGGTGTCTACGGTTGTGAATCTTGAATTTTTTAATGTCAAGTTTTTGTATGGTTTGGTATTTGGAAAGGCACTCTTACCATTTAACCTTAAAATCAACTTCTATAGATACAAAAATATGGATTTGGAGGAGATAAATTGGATAATTAAAGTTGAAAATAATATTCTAATATTCTTAAATTATCTTAACACTTATACTTCTTTCATTGGATAAGTGGGTTTTGACCAAAATCAAAATTAGTCTTTAATCACAACCTTTTTAAGCCACTTGGGTAAGAATATGAAATTTATTATATTTTAATTATATATAAGTTAAAAATTTCATACTCATATTTTTAATAAGTAAATTATTTTTAATATAGCATTATCTAGAAGATAAATTCAATGATAAAAAATAATTTTAAATCTAAAATGTTTATCTACATAATGATAATTAATTTATAATTTTTAGTGATAAAATAATTAACTTAAATTGTGACACTATGATGATGTAGCAATTTTTTAATTAATAAAAGGATCGCATAAATGATATCAAAAATATTAAAATAAATATAATTTGAATTAATTTAGGTGTGCTGCAATTTTTATAGGTGATTATGACATGTTAAGAGAGTATTAAATTGTTTGTTTTGAAATAATCTTTATTTTTGGATATTATTTAAATACAAAGTTGTGAATAGTGTTATAATTGACAATAATTATATTTTATAAAATTAATATGTTATTAAATTTATTAAAAATCATAAAATATTTTAAAAATACAAACAGATTATGATAAAGTATAAAATTTGATAAAGTGTCCATTTATGTACAATTTACCCCATATAAGTAATAATTTATAACCTCATAATATTTAAAATCTTGTTACCTTAATTAAAATTACAATAGATTAGTTAAGGGTAATTCAAAATGATAAGGTTTAAAATAAAACCAAAACTTGTCTAAAAATTATTTTATGAAGATTATTCGACCATTATTAGTATAATATCGAGTTATAGTTGTTTAACGGACATTATTCCTTGAAAATAACTTTTATATTATTTAAAGTCAAGGATAGTTACAAAATATAACTCTCTTGTATTTAATAACTTTTATGTGTCCACATAGGGATATAATCAAGATATGAATGAATCTAAATATCAATTTTGATCATAATTAAATTGATTTCATTATATAATTTTATTTTTAATTTTTATAAATTATATAATGACCTTAATTGATTCTTCAATGGTAAAACAATATTTATTTAATTAATAGAAAAATAAAATAACTGATTTTAATAATATTAATTTTGATATATTTAGGATGAATTAAAGTGTATAACGAATTTTATAGATCTATAATGTATATTATAGATTTTTTAATGCATTATATTCTAATTCCAACTTTTTATTAATGCATTTAAAATGAAATTAAATGAATAGTATCAAATTTGAAAATAATGATATTTTATCGAATTAATATATTTTTAAGTTATATAAAAAAATGTAAAATAATATCAAAGGGGAAAAGATATGGTCTAAAATGTTGTCCCCAATTAATTTATCTCTTTTTTATGTTTTTTACTCTATAATAGTCTTAATATATTTTAATATTTTGAGGATTTCCAAAGGTACCGCTCACCACAATTATAAAAGGGCACCTCCCCCCTCACTTCCTCACACCACAATGAGCCTTATAGATCACCCAAAACCTTCCCATTTCTATTATAAACTTCCCTATTAAAATTATAAAGGTTATGGTCTTCTCAAATGAAAAAATCTAGTGTACCTATGAGGATATTTAGAGGGAGATCATCGAATAAGAGGTAATCTTCTTACCAACTCTTTCAAAATTATTTCTCCTTCAACTAAATCTTTATGTGTTGATTATATTATAAAGTAATAAATATAGTATCAACTATATCCTGATATGGTATTTTTATTATTGATCTACCATATTCCACCTTTTATTCATCCTACTAAAAATGAATGTACCATGCGTGCATGCATATGACTTAACATCTCCTGGCCATGGTGTAATATGATTTTCGTCCGCATATTACTTGGACAAATATAATTATGGAAATAATAATTATATATGATGATTACAAAATTATATTACTTATGTAAAAAAATCAATATCATCCACTTTCTTTCATTTTTCCAATTAATGGAATGATATCGTCGCTTGTGCTTACATACGACGTACCATCACCACGATGTGATGAGATTAATCTTCCACATTGACCATTTAAATAATGATTTTAAAAAAATTATATAATGAATGAATATGAAATATATTACATGATAATTATAATTTAATAATATATACATACATTCCATTTTTCTTCTTCCATTCAGAATGATAAGAAAACAGAAATAGAGTTCATGCGTACGTATGGATTAATATCTCCATAAACGGTATATTCCATTTAATATATCTATATTATATATATATTTATATAATAAATATATATGATATATAAATTATTTTTTTCATTTTTTATGTAATTAAAGTATTATATATGAAATAGTATCAAGAATAAAAAGTGAAAACATATATGATAAACAAAGAGGTTATTACCTGAAATGTTTCTCTAACATGGAATTGTTAAAAAAAGGGTAATATAAAGTTATAAATGAATAATATGTGATATAAAAAATATTATTATGATTCTGGTATAAGTTAATAATATTTTTAAAGCCACTATAAAGGATATTCGAACACGTATGGAGGGAATCATACCTAAGGTAAGGGTTAATTCCACAATCTCATTATTATCAGGATTATTTATACGTAAGTATCTACTGGGAAATATTTATCTTCCATGTCCACGTTTCTAAAAAATGTATTCCAAAATATTTTTTCTATTATAAAAAAATTAGTTCCATTTTTATATATTTATTACTTTATATTAAATGGTTTGAAAGGAATCTTTTTTTATTTTTTTAATAGGGTACTTTTTGACTTTTGTAAAAAATGTTTGAGAAAAAATGTTTTGTTAATTTATACGACATGAATTTATTTTAAAAATTTAGTGATTACTTATTTCCTTGAAGATTAAATTACAATATTACATGGTTATTTTCAATAAAAAAAATTTCTTTTAAAATGGTGTAGCATTTCAAGTAAAGAATTTTTTTTCAAAGGAGAAAGGATATTATCCTTAAGAATTGTTTTCATGTGATCTCACAAAATTATTTTCCATATAAACCAACATTATTTGATATTACTCATGTTTTACTAGGGATATGTTTCAATGATAACATTATTATTATTTATAATAATTATTTATGTTTATTATGTAATGATATTTATGAAAACCATTTCATTTCTAGGGGTTATATTATGATAAAATGTTTATGAAACTAATTTCTTTTATGGGTTATGATAAGATTTATGTTCATATAGATAACATATGTATGGTTTTATTTATTTTAAGTTTGGTAACTATATATCCCTCAAATTCATTAGGTAATGATTTATATCCCATGAGATATACTAAGATGGTCTTGGGAGTGAACCTTGACTACTAAGATGGTCATGGGAGTGAACCATGACTACCATGATAGTATGAGGAGTGAAATCATACTACTAATATGGATATAAGAGTAAAAAATGACTACTAATATGGTATAAACCCAAAATAAGAATATTTAATTGGTATCAATTCCTTTACTACTTTGGAAATAATTTTATATCATTATGTTTCTGCCACAAATTCTAGGATTTATTCCTATGTTATTCTTTCATGGATCTTGTAATTAATTTCCTTATGATTCAAATATTATGATCTAAAAATATTTACTCCATGATTCAAGTTCATGTTCTTTTATATGAAGGTTATGATATTCTAATGGTCATGATCATACTCTCATACACTTATTTTCATGATATCCTTATGCATTTCCATTATTTAGCCTTATTGAGCATTTGAGCTCACCCATTTCTTACATTTACCTTACCCAGGTAATGAAGGAAGGATTATAACTTGAATTACTAAAGGGTAATATATTTGTGGGAAACATTGAAAATATTTCACTAGACTATAATTTTGTGTTCCAAGTTTCTAAAGGCACTAAACTAATACAGTATTTGAGTGTGTGTTTGGGTAATGTGTGAAATGTTCTGCAAGAATGATGTAATATCCATATATGAAAATATTGGATTTCTATTGTCTCTCCCTCACCTTTTAGAGGGAAAATATCTTCCTTTTGATTGGATATAGATCTAGTATGGTGGATAGAGATCTATAATTTTGGGATCTTGATTCATATGATCCTGAATTGAGGTTTAAGATCCAAATCTATTCCTACATCGTTATTTCTCTCTAATTGTAGATTTTCATTGGCGATTGTTATTTTCCAATTTTTAGGTAGGTGGCCTATAATTCAAATCATAATGTTTAGATTTTGTTTATGTGTATTTAATTTTATATTCATTATTGTTTTTATAGAAATTGAGTTGTCTTACATTAATTTAATTATTTGGTACAATAATTAATTTAGGGATTTTTGAGATTTGGGATAATAAATTGAGATAATTAATTTTTGGATTAATTATTAAAAATTGATAATATTCAATTGAGATAATTAATTTTATAATTAATTATGGGAAATTTATATTTTCAAATTGAGATAATTGATTGTTGAATTAATTATGGAATATTGTGATTGCTGAATTGAGGTAATTAATTGTTAAATTAATTTTTGAAATATAGTGATTATGAAACTAAATAATTCAATGTGGAATTAATTATGGGATATTGGGATGTTTTATTGATTAATAAATTTTCTAGTTAATTATTTTAAGTGATTTGATTAATTAATTGGTGAATTATTTAATGATGTTGATATAATTAATTAATTGGTGAATTAATTAATGAGATTGGTATAATTTACTAATTGTTCAATTAGTAATGGAAATCATGTGGTTAATTAATTTTGAAATTGTGAAATGGTGAATATTAACATGGTCATTCACTTATGAAAATAATAATGGAAACACAGTCATTCATTTGTGAAATGGTGAATGGTAACATGGTCATTAACTTATGAAAATAAGAATAGTAACATGGTCATTCAATTGTGAAATGGTGAATGGTAATGTAGTCATCCAATTATGAAAATAAAAATGGTTACATGGTCATTAACTTATGAAAATAAGAATGGTAACATGGTCATTCAATTATAAAATGGTGAATGGTAATATGGATATTCACTTATGAAATGGTGAATGGTAATGATGTATAAATTATTTAATTGTAGAAAAATAAATAAAATAATTATAAATAGAAAGATAATAACCATTAAAAGACCAAAAAACTTGCCCAAATCTTATTGGTAGAGTATATCGTGATCATAATCATCCAATTTTTGAGTTATTGACCATCTGAAGCCATATGAAAAAGTTTGTGACACTTATATTATTTTATTTAATGTTATGTTAAAGTTGTCACATTCATGATTTAATAATTCTAACACTTCTTATATAGGGTTTTCCAATATATATATTCAGCTGTAAGTATAACTATGAAATATTGAGAATTTATCTTTATAATATTATTTTATTTTTAATTTTTATTCATCACATATGCGTATTAAATAATTACATAAATTAATTTTTTAATTATTTTATTAAGGGAAATGTCAAATTAATGTTATTAAAATATTAAAATAAATATAATTTGAGATAATTAATATGTAAAATTAATTTTATATATTACCTATACCACTTAAGTATATAATAAAATATATTTTTTCTATTATAAAATATTATATTAATATTTTTAAAAAATCAATAAATTGAATAATGTCAAAATTGACACTATTAACTATTTATCAAAATAATGTATTATTAAATTATTTAAAAATAATATTTTTTAAAGTATAGAATAATTATTATATGGTCTAATATGTTCTAAATTATTCATTTATTTTCTAATTGACATCAAATAAGTAAAATCTACACCATTTTAATATTAAATCTTTTGTTAACTTAGTTAAAATTAAAATAGAATAACTAAGGGTTAATTGAAATGATAAGTTTTTAATTAATAGGAAAACATGTATAAAATTAATTGGATTATTATATTTCATACTTATAACATCTCATCTTAAAAACTAAGTAATTTTTGAGGTTTTTGGATGAGTTTTTATTTTCTTATATATTAATATTTTTGGAAAATTATAAAGGTTCCCCAACCTCAATTATAAAAGGCCGCCTCCTCCCTCATTTCATCACAACTCATTAATCCATCAGGTTCAACCATCCCATAACAATTTAAATTTTAAACTTCCATAGTCACATTATATTAGTGTTTTTCTTCTCAAAAGGCCAACTCTAGTGCCTTTAGGAGGAGATCTAGAGGGAGCTCGTTAAAGAAGAGGTAATCTCTTCTACTAATTCTTTCAAATTATTTATTATTTTACTTCCACTTAATGAGTTGTTTCCATCCTAAAGTAATAAATCAAGTGTAAATTATATTATGACATGTTATTTTGGTTATGGGACATCCATATTACACCTTCTATATATCTTACAAAAAATAAAATCACAACGCGTGTGTACATACGACTTACCGTCTCAACGTCGCGGTGTAATTTATTTTTCACCACCACTTTTCTTATATGGATATAATGATAGAAATAATAACTATATATGATTATTATAACATAATATTTATTCTATAAGAACAAATATACCATCCAATTTCATACTTTTTACTATTCAGAAAATGATATCGTTGCTCGTGCGTACGTACAGCCTACCATCTCCACGATGTGATGCGATTCATTCCACATGATATCCATTAAATAATGATTATATAATTTTATATAATGAATAAATACGGTATATATTATTATAATAACATTTTTTTATGATATAATTATTACCTAATAAGGAGAACTCGAACTTATTCAACAAAACATTCATAAGAACGTAAAGCAGCTAATATCTGAATAATGAGTAACAATGAAATGTTATTAACAAACGAATGATAATATGATCATATATGATATCATAAAAATTAATATGATTCTATAATAAGTAAATGAAATCATTTAAATCATTATAATTGAGGTTAGGATACATACAGTGGATAAAGAACCTAAGGTAAGGGATTATTTTGTCTCACTTTTATTTCCATGGGACATATGCCTTATACACCACCTATTTTTTTGTGTTGTGTTTATGCTTCACATTAATATTTTTTATGATTCTTTTTATGAAGGTTATGATATTTAAATATGAATTTAATTTTCTTTATTTTATGAGGTATATGATTCAACTGATTATAAATTGGTAAGTTATAATTTTCTAATCTCATTATTATTCGATATTGTTTATACATAATTATTTACTTGGGTATATTTATCATCCATGACCATGTTTTCTAAAAATGGTTTCATAAAATGTTTAATATTCTTCTACAGATGTTTAAAGTCATTTTTACCCATTGTTTACTTTTACTACATGGTTTGGGAGGAATCTTTCTTTCATTTTCCATGTGATTTACTTTTTTAAATTTCCAAAAAATGTATGAAAATAATGCTTTTTAAATTATACAGCATGAATGGATTTTTATTCTTTCATAACACCTTATATCCATGAATCTTATTTTATAATTTTCAAGGTTATTTTTAAAGATTTTTTTTAAAATTTCATGGTTTTTTAAGAAAAGATTTCTTTTTTAAAGAAGAAAGGATATTTTCTTCAAGAATTAATTTCAATTGTTTTATCAAAATTATTTTACATATAAGTTTACAGATATTTTTCAAGTATAATATCCCTATTATTCTTATGGTTGATTATTTTTATCATGTAATTCTATTTATGAAACCCATTTGTTTTACATGGATTATGTTATGATGGAGTGATGTTTAAGAAACCCATTTTATTCCTTGGGTTATGTTTTTTTAAAGAGGTCTAGTCAGAAGCAAAGCTTCTGACCATTTATTAAAAGTGAAATAAAGTACAAAGAAATGGAGAACGGGGTCAAAAAACCATAATTTCACTCATTCATCAAAACTAGAAATCATAATATTACATTTCATTCCCATAATCAGAGTCTCCAGCTTCCCACTCAGATTGAGACTTTTCTGAATTAAAGGTCTTCAGGTAGTTTGTTTCAACCTTTCTTGACATCTTTGAAGATGATCTAGTAGACACGTTCCTAGGGGTCTGAGAGTAGTCCTTGAGGGGTCTTCTCTTTAAAGGAACAAAGGATAAATCTTCTCCATCAGTCATTCTTGCCTCGCCACTTAGAAAAACATCCTTGAAAGAGATATATCCACCACTACCTGGACCAGTGAATCCAACCTTTCCCCCTTCATCATCAGAAACATTTCCCCATTTACCAGAAACAAGGGAATAATGAAAAAGCTTCTGGACTTCTTGTTTATAATCAAATTTTTTTTGAACATCATTGTGTTTAATGTCATCAACCAATGCAGGCACAAGATTCGATGATGAAGGTTCACTCTATTTTCCCTTAAGAGACACTTGAGATACCCGGTTCATTATGGATGAGACCAATATATCCCTCCAATTAATTAGGTAATGATTTATATCTAATGAGATAGAAAATACTGGAATGGAAATTAAATCAAATTCAGTAATACAGGGTTGGAACAAGTAAATCTGGTTCAGTAATACAGGGCTAGAATGATAGGTAAACCCTATTCAGTAATGGACTTTGTCCACTATGATGGTCTTGGTAATGATTCCTATATAATATAGAAATGATTTTATATGATTATGTGTTTTCCAAAATTCCATGATTTATTCCAATGATATTTTCACATGGATCATGTTACTTTATGATTTATAACTTATGAATTACCAAGATTTATTTCATGACTCAGAATTTTCATATATGTTATACATGGTATGATTTTCAAAATTTATATTCACATTTTTAAATTATTATGTTCATTTTTTGTTTTTTAACCTTACTGAGCATCTGATCTCACCCTTTATTATGTTTCCATTGCTCCAATTATAAATAAATATTTTAAGTAGGAGTACTAAAGGGGAAGATCATTATGGGAGATGTTGAAGATATTTCAGAAAATTTGAAGAGTGTGTTCCGGGTTTCCAAAGGCACTAAAATATTATGGTCCTCAGGAATTTTTTATTTAATGTAATGAATATTCAACTAAAAATATGTAATATCCATGTATGTCAATCCTAGGTCTTTATAGTTGGAATCAAATGAAAGGTTTAATCAATCTTTGAAAACTTGGATGTGAAAACTTTAGTGATATACCTAAAGACATTTATAAGGATATGTATAGGGATGTCCTAAAGATAAATCTAATTATAGGTTCAAATCCTAGAGTGTTTGTGATAATCATGAATAACCCAATATTAAACCTCATATATCATAGATTGAAAAATTATATGTACTTTCCCATGGTTATGTGATTTTCATATATGATAATTGTTTCTCACACTTTTATTTATCATCTTAGACAATTGTTGGAACTAGATAAAACATGTTTAACATTGAATGTTTCATACATGGAATGTTTGGAAATTAGGAAAATTTATTTCCTAAGTGGAAATATCATGAATAGAATCAAGAAGGTGGTGTGAGTATTGGTTATATTGCTAAGGATAAAGAGATTTTAAACAACAAGTGAAAGTTATGAGATGTTCTAGCATTATTATTTACATCAAACCTAAGAATATTTTTTAGATTAAGGTTGATGAACCTTAAGACATGATTCATATTTTTAGGAAAGACTAAGATGATGGATCCTAAGTAATGGTTTAAGAATAAAGTTGGATTATTGAGGTGTATATGTTACAAAATTCAAAGATTATTTTAAATGAATCAGATAATATATAAGTGTTTCAATGTAATTTTTTCATTAAGTATTGAAAGGATATGTTGAATTGTGATAAAGACTTAGAAAATTGATTTAAGGGAAAGTTAATATTTTGATTAAGGGAAAGTAACCCTTAATGTGTTCAATATCTGGAGAAAATTATATTTATCTTGGATAAATATATGTTGGATATGAACAAGTAAATTGGATGATTCTAGTATCTTGGGAACTAATAATAGATTTTTTATCAAGAGGGTTATGCCATTATGGATTAAGTATACAAATTTTTGGGACTTAATAAATATATAAAATAATTTTTTGAATAAGGAAACGTGCATGGTTTCAATACAGATATATGGTAATTCTGGTTATTACCATGACTTAAGAGAATATATGATGTAGGTGTTCACATTTTTGTAATGTGACCAACAAGAGATACCTTATGATATATGAAGGATAAATGTTAATCCATGTTAGTGATCCTTTTTCTAATGTTTTAGTTTTTTAGATTTTAGAATGATTAAAAGGTTATCAATTTATTGAATGTTTAAGTTAAAATTTGGATGGAATTTGTTAGAATAAAGTATTATATCAATATAGGTGGACTTATGAATATTTT
Organism: Viscum album; assembly: GCA_963277665.1. Classification (NCBI taxonomy): domain Eukaryota; kingdom Viridiplantae; phylum Streptophyta; class Magnoliopsida; order Santalales; family Viscaceae; genus Viscum; species Viscum album. Next base: position 340,213,739 of record OY728127.1, on the reverse strand, counting down.
ATAACTTGTTCTAACCTTTTTTATGATAATGACCGATGTAATGACCTATAATTTTATTTTTGGACCGCATGACCTGCCAATTCTTTAGGAATTACAAGTTCAAATTCATTTATTTGACTAATATATGAAGTGGAAATTGTTCAAGGAACAACCAATGGTGAGATTATACTGAAATCATGAAATTATTTATTCTAATGATATTCAAATTTAGGGAAAGGATCTTGAAAACCAAAAAAGTTATCCCAGTACCTTCTTATCCGAAAAACTAGATGGTCCCTTAAATCATCACAGATTTATGGATTTGTGATTTTTAACATTTTCATAACCATGTTCTATATCAATATCCTTTATAACATGGTAATTATATTTCTCTTCTATATCCATGTTTTCACTTCCCACCTATGTTCTCCTATGGTGAAACTTAGTGATGAGTTACTTTTGGTAACCATTATGTTTTTAATTTTCCTTTTTAAAATAAAGTTATAGAATTTATTTTTACGATGTGGGTTTCGATGAAAGAAACTTTTAAGTATTAATAATTTTATAACCTAGAAGAATTTTTATGGAGAAATTCATTTTAAGGGGGGTGGAATGTAACACCCCAAGATTTTTTTGAGATAAATTCTATTAAAATTATTTGATATCTTTTGTTTGTATTACATGAAACACTAACTTAGATTGTGGTTTATAACTATGATTGTATTTTGTTACACACAATTTAAATTTCTTTAGACATAATTTCACACAGTACTGAGTTTATTTGAATAACTAAATATTATTATGATACCTTATAACCTAGTCATTATAATGGAGGGTACACAAAATATTGATTTTATTCTAAAAAACTATTCTTGATGGATTTTATTAATGAAATATCAATGTAATATATTCAATGTAATGTTTAAAATTCATATTATCTGTTTTATAGACATGATATAATAACAAATTCCATTTTTCATATAAAAGAAGTATTTTTCAAAAAAATTCATTTTTGCCACCTTTTGATGGAGAACCCATTTTAAATCTAGTTTTTGACAATTTTATATGTTTTATTTGAAAAAATAAACTTTTTATTTGGAATAAGGACACAAAAATTTAATTTGGTTGATTTTTTTTCATTTTTATGATAAAGTTCATATTTTAACGAATAGTGAAAAAACTGTGTTTTAATTCAAAACCTCTTTTTCATAAAATTTATTTATGTTTATTTATTATCATTTTAATTGGTTTAAAATTAGAATTAAAATTATTTTTTATCATTTAATCCAATTTAAGAAATTGTAATTAATTTCATATTGAAATTGGATATAAAAACATGTCAATCTTTTTATGGGTTTTACTCTTTAAAAAGTCATTTTCTCGTTCCCTCAACGGTATTAATTTTAATTTAATTACAAAAAATTTTGTGTTTTAAATTATTAAAAATGGATTAAATATTGGGAATCGGTGGATCTAAATTATATAAATAGTATCATATTATTTTTTTGGGATTTTATGAATAGTAAATTTGGTAATTTTTATTTACTATGGTTAAAGTTAAATTGGGTAAATTATCGTGACAAATAATATGATAAGAACAATAAAATTAACTTAAAACCTTAAAAAATATTATTGGACAAATAAAATTATACCCTTAACACTTAAATATCTGAATTTACCTATTTAATGGACTCTTGTCCATGAAACTAATATATATATTATTAAAATAAAAGAAAGTGACAACATGTCACCCTCTTATTTCTTATAAGTAAAATAATTTTAATATAGTAATAAATATGAGATACCTTTGACAATAAATATTATATGGAAATCAACTGAAATTATCTACCTCATGGTAATTTATTTATAATTTTTATAGATTAAATAATAACAATAAATGAATATAAAATAATGATGCAGAAACTATTTAATTTTTAAAAAATCAATAAAATAATTTTAAATAAAATGATAATAACCATTAAAAGACCTAAACATGTGACAAAATATTATTCTTAGAGTATATCGTGACCATAATCATCCATGTGTGGAGTTATTGACTATTTTGAGCCATATGCAAAAGATTATAACACTTATATTATTATATTTAAAGTGATGTTAAAGTTGTCACATTCATGATTTAGTAATTATAACATTTTTAATGTAGGGTTTTCCAGTATATATATTCAAATATAAGTATAATTGTGAAATCTAGAAGATTTATCTTCATCATAGTATTTTCTTTTTATTTTTTATTAAATACATATGTGTATTAAATAATTATATAAAAATAATGTTGTAATTATTTTATTAAGGTAAATATCAAATTATTTTTTTTAAAATATTAAAATAAAAATAATTTGAGCTAATTAATTTGTCCAATAAATTTTATATATTATCTTTACCCCTTAATGATATAATAAAATATTTTTTTTGAGGATAAAATCTTATCTTGATATTTTAAAAAACTAATAAATTGAATACTCTCAAAATTGACACTATCGATTTTTTATCAAAATAATGTATTATTAAATTATTTAAAAATAATAAGTCATTTTTAAGAATATATAAAAATTATTATATGGTCTAATATGTTCTAAAATATTCATTTATGGTCTAATTTTCATCAAATAATTAAAATTTACACTATTTTAATATTAAATAATTTGTACCATAGTTAAAAATAAAATAGAATAACTAAGGGTTAATTGAAATGATAAGTTTTAAATTGATAAAAAAACTTATCTAAAATTTATTGGATGATAATATTACAACCATATATAATATTATATTCAAAACTAATATATTTTTGAGGTTTTTGGATGGGTTTTTATTTTTTTATATATTAGTATTTTTGGAAAATTCTAATAGTGTCCCTAACCTCAATTACAAAATGAAACCACCTCCCTCATTTCTTCAAAATTCATTAAGCCTTAAATTTATTCAATACCATGCCCATTTACCTTATAAACTTTTTTATTCACATTATAGAGGTGTTGGTCTTCTCAAAAGACCAAATCTAGTGCCTTTAAGAGGAGATCTAGAGGGAGCTCGTCAAAGAAGAGGTAATCTCATCTACCGATTCTTTCAAATTATTTCTTATTCTAATTCAAATTCATGAGTTGTTTACATCCTAAAGTAATAAATCCCATCTAAATTATATTATTAGATTTTATTATGGTTATTTAACAACCATATTACACCTTCTACCCATCCAACAAAAAACAAAATCTTCATGTGTGCATACGTACAACTTACCATCTTCACACCATGGTGTAATCTAATTTTTACCACCACTTTACATGGATGGTTATAATGATAGAAATGATAACTATATATGATTATTATAACATTATATTTATTCTATAACAATAAATATACCATCCAATTTTGTAATTTCTCTATTAAGGAAATGATATCGTCGCTCATCCGTACATACAAACCACCGTCTCTACAATGCGATGTGACTCATTCTATATGATACCCATTAAAGAGTAATTATATAAATATAAAGAATGAATAAATATAGAATATATTATGATAATATCATTTTTTAATTATATAACTATTACCTAATAAAGATAACTAGAACTTATTTGACAAAATATGCATAAGAACATAAAGGAGTTCATATCTGAATTACGAGTAACAATTAAATGTTATTAACAAACAGGTGATAATATGATCACATATGATATCATAAAAATGAATATGATTATAGAATAAGTAAATTAAATCATTTAAATAATTATACAGGGTGTTAATATATATACAAAGGATAACTGACCTAAGGTAAGGGATAATTTTGTCTCGCTTTTATTTCTATAGGACACATGCCTTATACACCAACTATTTATTTTGTGTGGTGTTTATTCTTACCATGAATGTTTTTATGATTATTATTATGAATTTTATGATATTTATATATGAATATAATTTTCTTTATTTTATGAGGAATATGATTCAAATGATTATAAATTGGTAAGGTATAATTTCTCACTCTCATTATTATCCAAGATTGTTTATACATATTTATTTACATGGGTATATTTATCATCAATGTACATGTTTTCTAAAATTGTTTTCATAAAATTTTTACTATTGTCATATGTATTTTTAAATTCATTTTTACCCATTTTTTACTTTTACTACATGGTTTGGAAGGAATATTTCTTTCATTTTCTATACAAGTTACTTTTTTACTTTTCCAAAAAAAGTATAAGAAGAATGTCTTTTTTAACTTATATGGAATGAATGTATTTTTACACTTTCATAACACCTTATTTCCATGAATATTATCTTAATTTTTTTAGGTTATTTTCAATGAAATTATTTTCATTTAACATTTCATGGTGTTTTAAGAAAATAAAATATTTTTGAAGAAGAAAGGATATTTTCCTCAAAAATTAATTTCAAGTGTTTTATCAAAATTATTTTCCATATAAGATTAAGGATATTTTTCAAATTTACTATCCCTATTATTATTATGGTTCATTATGTTTATGATGGAATTATATTTATGAAATATATTTGTTTTACATGGATTATCTTATGATGAAATGATGTTTAAGAAACCCATTTTATTCCTTAGACTATGTTATGATGAGTGATTTATGTTTTTATGGAACACATATGTATGATTTTAATAATGTAAAGGGTGAGACCTATATCTCCCGCCAGTGCATTGGGTAAAGATTTATATCTCATGAGATATACATTAATATAATGGTAAGTAAATCTGGTTCAGTAATACTGGGTTGGAATTCCAAGTTAATTCAGTTTAGTAATATAGGAATGGAATGAAAGGTAAACCCAACTCAGTAATGGACTTTTTCCACTATGATGGTCTTTTTAATTATCATTGGATAATATGGAAATGATTTTATTTGCTTATGTGATTTCCAAAATTCTATGTTTTATGGCTTATGTTCCTTTATTATTTATGCCTTATGAATTACCAAGATTTATCCCATGAATCATAATTTTGATATATGTTATACATGAAATGATTTTTAAAGGTTATGTACATGTTTTTACGTTATTATGTTCATGTTTTGTTTTTTTACCCTTATCGAGAATCTAAGCCCACCCTTTATTATGTTTCCATTCCTTAGGTTATAAAGAAATATTTTAAGTAGGAGTACTAAAGGGGAAGATATCTATGAGAGATGTTGAAGATCTTTCACCAATTTTGAAGAGTGTGTTACAATTTTCCAAAGACACTAAACTATTATAGTCCTTAGGAATGTTTTGTGAAATGTAATGAATATTCATCTAAAAAGATGTAATATCCATGTACATCAAGCCTGGGTCGTTATATTATTTTTTAGTTTTGACTTTGTATTTCCTCCTTTGGTTATCCTGAGATATTGATATTTATTTTACTATTTCATATAATTTTGTTATTTTAATTATTCTTTTTTGCTTATTACTCTGATAAAAAGAGGGTATATACTCCCCATGATTTTCATTAGACCCTCACTACTATTCGGAAGCCTCTTGTGTATGGGGTGGCGCACTTGAAGTCATGTGAAAAATCATCTTGGGGAACTGGTGTGTACCACCCAGGCTTGGATGTTACGGTTGGTCCCAATATCCCTTCAGTTAAAATGTTCAATTGTTAGTGATAGCTCTGTAATAATTTTTTTTAATTCACATTATATATAAATTAATTTCATTTTAATATCATATATATTTTATTTCATCTATATTTTTAAATATTAATACTTTTAATAATTGATTTTTTTAAAAAAATTCATTATATATATGTTTGATACACAATTGATACTATTATCATATTGGTTTCATATCAAATTTTTTTAAAAAATACCTTTTAAAAAATTAAAATAATGATGAAAATTTATCCTTTCTAACCTTAATAATTGTTTGATTGTTTTTATAGGGGATAATTAAAAAAAATATTACTAAAAGTATTCACATTATTAATGATAGAAATATTTTTTAAAGGTCATTTTTATACATCATAATAATATTTCACTAGGATAGTTACTTTTATTAGGATTTAATCATTAACTATAGGCATACAATTCATTAATGTTTTATCTCATGATAACAATTCACATCAACCATATTTTTAGTATATTATATAATATTCATTATGTATGTTCTATTTCTATAATATTTTACTTGAATTTCAATATTTATTCTAATATTAGTTATATATAATATTTATCACTTATTTTCATCCATTAATTTTTCTAATAAATCACATGAAAAATCCATACCCATTAAAATACATCTAGTGAAATATTTATACACATTAAAATACATCCCATGAAAATTATAACAATATATTTAATAATAAATATAACATTATAATATATATATAAATAATATTTATCACTATACTTTCATTATTATTTCAAATATATGTAATAATGAATATTGTATCATCCTATGTAAATTTCCAATTCACATGATATAGTAAGATTATTAATTTTTGAACCTATTTTTTCATATTCATCTTATATGTGACAGTTAAAAATGAATCTGGTTACATAATTTCATGGTTTTAATTATCTATTCTATGATAATGTATCAATAATATATAGCTCAAATTTGATTTTGTTACAACCACTAAAGCTTTATATTAATTTATAAGCCTTCATCATTTCATATGATTTTATATTTTTACTATTCTCTATCATTATTATTTTCCTCTTTGATTATTCCTAAATTTTTTCATTTCATCCATATACTAGGTATCTTACTACAAATATCTACATATTAATTACAAATTATCCACTCCATTACTTTTCTTGATTGTTTAATTACTTTAAATGTAAATTTTAATTCAAGTGGTGATATAATAATTGATCAAACGATTCATTCTTAGATTTTATAATCACTCTCTCAACTTCAGGGGGTTTTCTATCGATACATTTTGGGTTTTCATTACATTAATCTATCAATAATTAATATTTTTAAATCTAAGTGGGAACGTTCAGTTAGTCAAAAAAATTTAAAATTATATACTCCAATACTTCTCTTGAAAATTTTATTCCATAAAATGTAAATTTTCATTCAATTTGGAAAACAATAATAGATCAAATGATTCATTATTAACTCTCTTACTCTCAAGGGGTATTGGAATGATATAGTTGATGTTGTCATTACATTAATATATATATATATTTAAAAATTCTTGATCTGAGTGGGTATGTTCTGGTAATGAAAAATCCATTCAATGTGAATGGATTCCATAATGTTTTTTTGAATGATCAATGCTACGATAAAATTTTACCACCTATAAAATATTTTTTTAGATATTTTATTAATGATAAATATATGTTTAATTTATTCTCTATATTATTTTTTATGAATAAATTACACACTACAAATTTCATACCAAGGATAATTAGATGAGAAAAAAAAACATGGATATATCATGAACATATATTGGTGTGAAATCTAATGATAGAGATATTATTGGATCATCCAATGCTAAAGGAAATATCATATAGTTTGGGGATGTCTCTCATATTAAAATAGCTTATGCCATAAATTGTATTTCTTATTTGGTGTTTTATGACTATGAGAATCATTTTTGTATACTCAATCGATCTAAATAAGTGAACCTCATTGAAGCTATTGGGTGATGATATGTGATCAAGTATATTCTTTAGACTAGGAAAATTTAAATGTTGCATATTCCTATTGACCCCCAGGTTAAAGAACTAATTTTTGAGTTTTCTAAAACCAATTTACAAAGTAATTATAGTTATACATATTTACATGTTGAATACGTAGTAGGTGAACCCTCTTAACATTTTACAGGATAAATATTAAAGTGAGTAACCTTCATATTAATGTGATAATTATCACATTTAGGTTTTATCTAGAGTTAGGTTACAAGATCTCCATTTATCCATTAATTCTAGGTTTCACTAATTACTTTACTTGGACCATATAAGCTCAAATTTCTTAGTTTCTTGAGACAATTATGAAGCATGTGAGTAAAAATTAGGTAAACCTTCCATTTGAAAATAATATTCTTAGTTTCATTCTCATAACTTCTGACCTCTTGTGCTTCCTTGACAACTCCACTTCCACTGATGGAATTCCCAAGTGAAGACCCCTTAATGTCCACTTAATGTGGTAAAAATGGTATGTAGTAGTTTACAACCACTTTTTTGTTACTATTTAATTAAAGTTGATTCATTTTTTTATTTGAATCCATGGCCTAAATTACATATATAGATTGATCTTATAACGTCCTTTAATTTTATTTATTGTTGTTTAAGTGATTTTGTTTTATGTTTTTCAATAAAATATGAATTTTAGAAGCCATATGACCTAGAATAACATTGTTTCGCTATGGTTTTATTTACTAACAACATTATCATTTTACCCATATTGTTTTAAGACTCTAATATCAAGTGAGATTTAGAAGGGTCCACACTTTTACATGCATGTTCAATTGTAACAAAACCAAATATCAAAGATAATTTCCCTATATTTAATATCAGAAGTAAAAAAATAAAGGAACTTTAACAACTATACATACTTGATGTTATTTTAGTTCGTTCATAAAGTATTTTAATGAAAAATATTACTCATAACAACCCAACATTTAAACTCAGATCCAGGAAATCAAGTTTCACTAATTTCATTACATATTCACGTTCATTACAATTTCATATTCATTTAAACTGTGTAAAGGATGATAAAAAAATTTATGTGGCTATGAAATCAACCCAAATATCACTATAAAAGAAATATTTGGGAATATAAAGCATTTTTTCACTATAAGTTTGAATATGATCTTCGCAAGAGATTTTATTGAAATAAAAATCATCTTTTTAACACAATTCTGAAAATTTACTCATTAAATTCAATTATAAAAATGTGGTCATATAATTTAATTTCAAACTAAATATTTAAATATTATTTCAGCTATAATCAATGATTTTATTAATGTATATATATTATAGTTGTGTACTATATATTTACAAATTTTCACATGTTTTAGTCAATAAAATTTTATGGTTCCCCCTCCCCATGTCAATAGGCTCTTCATATTTTTATTCACTATTCAAATATACTAGATTTATTGCAACAGTTTCCACCTAAGGTACTCTGAATAAATGAGTTTTATTTTTTTCCCTGTTTTCATAATTTTTTATTTCCCAAAATATTGCAAACCATTATCCATAATGAAATGTTAGATGTTCCATCACAATTTTTATGTATTTTTAAAATTAATCATATCTATGATTAATTATTTAGAAAAAACATGGGAGAATATATTCAATAATTGTATGGAAATATAATTCAAAACAATATTTTCATGTAACATGTTTTACAGATTCATTATGTGTGTGCATTTTTAAAATAGAGATGATAGAATAATTTTACTATTCATGGTATTTTTTATTTTCTGGTTGGTATGATAATATAGCATCAAAATCTACTAAATACTTCAGATCACACATCTATTATAGTATTTGAGAGACCTTTTTTCCTTCCTCTTTATTTTATGTAATTGTTCACCTCCTTTCCCTTCTTGGATTGATGTGTTAAGAAACATTATTATATTACTTATTAGATTAGATTCTCTAATTTTTTAATGATTTTACTATGCATGCATTCTAATATATTATTCTTTGATTTTATAAAAACATAAGTCGAAAATTATGATTTTTTGATGCATAAAAATGATATTCATAACTATTTATTGGAATCAATACTTTGAATCCATTTTGGGCCTTATAAATATGCTAAATACATTTTATAATATCTAATTTCAAACCTAAAAACTCATAAATCCATGATGAAAGGTTATCAATTTAATTTAATGGGTTGATTAGTGTATTCTAATTATTAGTATGATAATTGATATTACTTTTCCATTACTAGATACCTCTTCCATGTTATTCTACAACATATAAATCATTTACCAATCCCCATTGATTGTATAGAAAAAATAATTTGTTTGGTTTATCACCATTAATATAGAAACATGAAATCTAACCAAAGGGATTAGATTATTTAAGAAACTATTCTTTATGATTAAATGTATAATAAGTAAAAAATATCTCTGTGTTTAATTTTTGTAGTTAATTATTGGGATCCCTTGTCCTTTTTTTAAATCAAATTAATTTTCATTTATGTAAAAATAACCGAATAAATAATTTACAGGGAATAAAATCAGGTCCTTGGTTAGTAATGTCATAGAGGAATTGGAATACACTCATTTTTTCTATATTGTAAATATTTAATCAAATATGATGAATATTTCTCATTATTAGTGTTGTAAGTTTGGGATTTATTGGTACCCCCAATTGTGATCAGTGTGTACTATATTCATATAGATATTTATTTGAGAATAAAATATCTTAATTATATTGGAGTTATACATTCCTAAAACATCAATATTTATAAGAATTACACTATTTTTATCATTTATCCTTTGAACTTAATTTAAGAACTCTCTATTATCCTATGATAAATAAAGACTTATCACCATTTATGAATCCTAAACCAAAAAATATATAAATCCTTATGTGGTTTTTGAAGTGAAAAATATTTTCAATAGAGATTGATAAAATACAATATAACCATACTGTTTCTTATCTACATTGATAAAAATCAATTATGAAGACAACATTGATATTTGTTCATGTTAGTTCATGTAACATTCACCTAATAGTTGTGTATATGATAATTATTCCATGGGATCCAATCTTTGAATATAATCAACTCAAATTTGGATATGCTCAATAGAAGGGAAGTAGGTTGTTTATGATGTTGAGATGCTTATTTAAATGACTCCTAATGTTTTTCATACACCAAAGCTGGCATATAATCTCGATTCAAATAGTCAATATTTTTGGAAAATTTTGAACATATTGATATGTTTTCATATTTTAACAAGAAGAAAGTTCCATATATGGATGTATTATGTATAATTACATCTTAAGTGACACTTAAATAAAATACCTCACACCACATATGTCATATTTGATAATCTTAATATAATTTTTTATGTAATTTATTTTATAAATAAGTTCCTTTATAGAGTTATTAATATTTATTGCTGAGTTTGACCTGGTAAATTATAAAAAACATATTTTTATTTATATATAGTTTATTTAAAGTTTCTTTTCTCCCCATTATTTAATTTTTTCCCTAATTATTATGATTTTTTTTATTATTAAATTTAAATAAAATTTTATTTGATAAATGTAAAAAATATTTATTTTTTATTGAAGATGGTTTTCACAAATGTTAAGTGATATAAGTATTTTTTATAAACTTTTTATAAAATATCCATTATTGAATAATATATTATGATAACGTTTTATTTGATCTTGAATCAAGAATTATTTTTAGAGAAATTATTTATTAAATATTATTTATGTATTTTTCTTAATTATTTTATTATAAAGTGTTATTTTAAAAATAAGTACTGATCACTATATTTTATTCTATAGGTTCTAATATCAATTCCTCATTAAATATTTTATACAAATTTAACATCATAATTTTGGTAAATTCAGTCTATAAATTTTCGATACATTAGATATTTGTTTTGATTTTTTGAATTTACATTACTTTATTTCCTAATTTTTTAATGTTATTACTTTTATATAAATAATTGACATTTGATATTACTTAAAAACTATTTTTTTTATTTTTATAATAACATTAATTATATTATTTCAACTATCTACATTTTTATTAGAATAAATACATTTAGAAATGAAATAATGTTAACGATTTAATTTATTTAATTAACTTATGATATTACTAAAAAAATTTATCAATTATTTTTCAATTATTAAAAAACCTTTTAAAAATAGCACAAAATTAATGATAATTATTTCATTTTATTTATTTAATATCTATTTAATCATTTTTATTATATATTTTACCATAGTATATTTTTAATAATAAAATCTTATTTTTATTTGTTTCAACAACTATGACATTCTGTGAAAATTCATTGTTAGAGAATACTAGAAAATGGTTATTACAAAATTTCATTGATGATAATAGAGACCATAAAAATTATAACCAATAAAAATATATACATTCAGAAATATTTTATAACATCATTTAAATCCACTTAATTACATTTTTATGATAGAAAGTAACATATTAATTCAATGAGGGCGTTTCCAATGGAAAACAAAAAGTCACATGGGGTGGTAAACTTAAAAAGTAGTGATGGAAACAGGAGGAAGGGAAGTGAAAAGGTATTAAACCAAGAATAAAAATCATAATCTTCAATATCAAAATATAAAACCATTTTCAGTTTCTATATATTTTAATGATCATTTTTCTTCCTTTCTCTTAGTTATTTGATCTATGTTTTCAAAAAACCCTTGTTAACAAACTATGTATTTTGAAACAAAATCCTTTGAAAAAACAATATTTTTTAGTCGAAATTAATAATATTTTTATCATTTAAACTATCAATATATATTTTCCTCTAATGGACATGGATTCTATCCCTAACATTGTAAGTTACTCATGAGTCTAATCATCGACAAAACCATCTTAATTTAGTCTATAGATAGTTTGATCAAAGTTAGAGTCCATTTTATACCTTTCTTGTAACTATATATCTATTTTTTACCTTATTATTAACATGTTATTTTTCTCCTTCTGCATAATTAACTTACACTTTAGTGGTTTTCATGTGCTTATTGTTTTTTAATGAACTTTATAAACATAGTGGTACTAGGTTTTCAATTTATCTATGGATCTTCAGATATTGAATGGTATCTCCCAGTACTTCCTTATATATAAATCTTATCAACAATTCCTAGAATTCCTTGTAAGATATTTTTAATGAAATTGTAATTTTTTTTGCCACATGTTTACATATCTAAAGTCCATATATTGCATTATTTTATTTAATTTAGTAACTTAAAAGTGATGATATTTAATAATTATAACTTTTTATTAATTTTTTCATAAATTCCACTAGTTTAAATTTGTATAACTAAAAATCATATTTATTTAGTTATAATTCAACAATATTTGGTCTACCAATTGTAGAAAGTATTATTACAGGGATCTTTGAGTCATTTTCATGTTGTTATTGAAGATAAATTTGGTCTATTAGATAACTTAGATAAGAAAAAAGCCCCTTATTATTCTCAACTATTACAAGTATATTATCATGAAATCATGTTTTTTTATTATTCAGTATCTAGTTCTTAATTTTTAAAGTACTACAAAATATCACATCTATTTCAATATAATAATGATCTAAAAAACCCATCATGTAATTTATATACTATTTTTTGATATACAATATCTTTGACTTACCTTTTTATAAAAAATTTTTCTCATAACTTTGAATTCTTCTTTTGGGGGGTTCTTTTTTAGGATTCATGGATACCACAGTTCAATCATTTTATTATAACTGTATGTTTCATATTTCAATTCAACTTTATATTTTATTATTTTTCTTTTATTAGGATTTTTTCTTTTCAATTTAGTTTTCACCCTGACCCCACACCACCATTAATACCTAGTTTTATATTAAAGAGCATAATTCCATTATAAAAAGTCATTTATTTTGAAAATAATATTTATTTTATTAGGTTATTATATCTATGTAAAGAATTTTAAGAACATTTTTCCATTAATTTCACCAATATTTATTATAGTTAATGTTTTCATGTAAATAATTTGTTTTATTTGAAAATCATTACTAATTTGAAGATGATGGATAAATATAAATTTTTATTAATGATTTTGTTAGGATTCTAAGACTCGATCCTCTGTTGTTTTTGTGGATCTAAAAATGTTATAGTAGATTAAATTTTATGAACATGAAAAAGGTGTTGTTAAATCATTCATAGGGAAGCCCATATTAATATAATCATTTTCTTTAAGAAAATTTTATACACAAAATATAAAAACTAGAGAAAATAAAAGAAAAAAATAGAATAACATAATATAACAAAAAAAATGAAAAAACCAAAAAAAAAAATTAAAATGAAAGAATATGGTTTATTTTGGTATGTGAAAATAATTTTTATTTTTATTTACCAAAACATTAAGAGAAAATTGGAAGAAAGTTTACATTTTTAAAAAATGTATTTGAAAATTTATACATTTTTGTACAAGAAAATTATTTTTTATAAAATGTACAAGATAACTAAAAAAATTAAAATGTAAACAAAATTTTTTTTTTTTATTTTTGAAAAATTGAATATGTTTGAAGAAAACTCACATTATCTTGTCTTCCATCACCCTACAAAACGTTTTATAAATTTTTTTATAATATGAAAATATATTTTGAAAAAACAAACTATTATCAAAATACTAACTTAACTTCATAGGGATGGTTAGAATTACAACTATTCAGTCTTAGTGGTTGGATGTATGGGTGGGAATAATTGGTTTGGTTTGCTTTTAAAAAAATGAAACCAAATAAAAAAATTATTTGAGGTTATATATATATAAATAGAACCATTTAACAGGGTGGGAAAAATTATGTTGATATTCATGAATGAATAACTAGGGTACCTATCACCACTTTGTTGTCAGGATCCACCTTAGTGGGTGTGATAGTAAAAGCTCTCCCTTGCTACGTTGGAGGTTATTGGTTGTCTCCAAAACCCCATAGCTTAGTGAATTGGTTTTCAATGTATCATGGTTTTTTTTAGTTGAAATAATGAATAATGTGTTGAGGGTGGACTTGATAATTCCTTTCCTCCATATCATTAGTGGGATTCTGCTATTGAAAAATGCTAGTTAGGTGTCCTTCCTTCTCACACATAAAATATTTTCTTGTTTACATTAGGCAATTTATAGGGTGCTTCTTTCCTTACATTTGACAAGTGGGATGTAGAAATTTTTTAGAAATATTATATTTCTTCATCAGACCACTATTTAAACTCCATTTTTGTCTTCTAATCCCCGTGATACCCTTGATATTCATTGATCTCTATTTAGTCTATGAGGTAACATTATACAATTTCCTCATAGCTATCAATGTCTTAGACTTCCATGGATTTTAAGAGAATAGTTTTATCCCACCAAAGAAGCAGTCAACCTTGCAGTCTAGGGTAGTGAAAAATATAGAGGCATGTCATGAAAGTCTTGTGAAGTTTTCCTAATCAATAAATCCATTATTTTTATTTGAAGAAAAGACCAGAATGAAACCAACATCGGGAAAACAAAATAAGGAAGGGCCTACGGGGTCCTAAAGTAGTATAGGCTAAGGGAATCCCCTCTTATGATGTTCAACCCCTCTACTTTCAAAAAATATAGATCATAAAAATTGGAGACACCGGAACCTTGAATCGCAAGAGAATAGAGATGATTAAAAACCATATTACCTTCCTACTGTGTGTGACTTAAGATATAATTGTTGGAGAGAAGGCCTCAAAATTTTCTAACGGAATAGGTAATCGACCAGGGGGTATTGGTAGAGTCCAGAAATGAGTTGAGAAGAACCAGAGAGTCTATTTTGACCACTATAATGTCAATACCCCTAGATATATTTTCCCTCTTTTTTCTTGAGGGAAAAGAAATCACTTTCTATTTTAAGTTTGCGAATTATTGGTAAATATTTATTAAAAATCATTCTCTAGAATTACTCCCACCCCATTGCTTCAATATCATCCTAGGGTTTCATATTCTTGATCAATTTCCACCACTAATCAGCTTCTCCCTCCATATAATAAATAGCCATTAGAAAATTTTCTTACTCAAAACATTGAAGGATGAAGAATATCTTCTCAATGGAGTTGATACATTGTTTTGTGATTAGTGGATTGGGTTATCCATTAAAAGGAAGAGTAATTTTTCGTATAAATGTATTAATTGAATATTATTCTTTATTAGGGACCTTGTGAACTCTTCTCAATTCATGTTTCTATTCAGAACCTATGTCATTTGAGATAGTCTCATCATAAAGTTCATTATTCAGTATCCTATTAGGTTGGGAATCTTTTTTGGTTAGTCAGCACAATTTCGTTCACATTGGTTTCTTACCTGATTAATCTTATTTCCATAAATCATCAAGAATAAAGGGAAAATTAGGGATAAGTATTTTTAAACTATTAAAAACATAAATGGGAATCTAATGACATTAAAGGGATGACTTATAAATGACATTTAATTCATAACTTATGAATTTCTAGAATTTAATCTATGTTATCCATGATCTATTTTCAAACATGTACTCATATGGGATTTTTTGTTCCCTTAATAATGGTTAAAAATGATCCAATTAAATTTCTATAGAATATTCCATGGGAGTATCCAAAAAGGTGTGTAATAAGTCCCATTTTCATGCACCAATTCCCTATCGTGTCTAGCTCAATGTGGTGTTTTCGGGATTTACCCCAATGTTCATATGTTCTAAATACACATCAACTTTTAGTATCCAAATATGGATGTATTTTATTGATAAAATAATTAACCTATACATTACAAAATTTAGGAATGTTTTCTTATACAAAGTTTTATCCTTAAGTATTTATCTAGAGTTTTATAATCCTAATATCAAAAATAACTAAACTTTTCCTTTGACACCAACTATGACAACCATACTCTTTGTTACACTTTAATTCATGATTTATTACATAAGATTAAATATATTAAAAACCAAAAGGTATTGATGTCCAGTGACTTTTTTATTTTGTTACATTTTATAATAAATTAAAATAGGGAATACATTATATTTATTGGAAACATTCATAACATGCTTATATTATTTCTTTGTACTTAAAAATGAATTCAACAACCTGGGGACATACATAAGAAAGGGGTGAGATATAAATAATTGTAATGGAATAAACATGGAATAACATGAATAATGTACTATATTTTAGACAATAGGAAAATCAATGGGACCTAAATGGAGTGAGAATCATAAAATGGAACAATGAGGCCTGATATAGCATGATAATCATAAAGGAAACATGGAAACGTGGAAAAAACTTAAACACTGCATCATAAACATAGATCATGGCTATCTGCAAAGACATCATTATGGAAAAAGTCTCATGATAGTATAGGTTCACTCCCTAATCCCTTTCATGATGTCTCATGAGACTAAAACATTACCAAATTGATTGGAGATCTATATAAATCTAGGAACACCCATCAATTTAATTTTATTTTCATTCTTAAGTGTTCCCCAAAGATCATAAAACATATAATCATTTATCATCATATTTTATTCCATGATCAAGGAGTGTGGAATAAATACATTTAATTCCCAAATAAAATAATTATATGTGCATGGAGGTGAAAACCCTTAATATAATGGACCAAGACTTTTACACATATTAATACATGATTTTAAGCATAATTGAACATCAAATTGCCGGACAAGATTCGTAATTTCTAGTGCCTTAGAAGATTAGGTACATAATTAAACATCATGAATCCAATGTAAAAAACACCTTTTATTTAATCTTCATAATGATATCATAACTACATTTTATCCCTTAAATCTGTATAGGATAACATAGGGAATATAAAAACAAAAGGGATGAGCTAAAAATACTAGTAAGAAAATAAGAATAGGAATAAAACATATCACATGTGTTATAAGGAATATCATGAAGACCTAATGGAATAGAGCACTAATAAACATAAGGAAGAATAATATATATAACATGGGAACACATAATCATGAAATCATAGGAATTTGGAAGAAACATATAACATGAAAAAAATATGATTCAATGGGTTGAAAGAACATGGGTTTTGTAATGGGTTTTGTACTGATGGGTCTCGGGTTACTAAATTTGGCCTTTGGGCCATTAGGCCTCTGGGCCATGATGAATCTTTTTATTGTTTGGTTTGGGGATTTCTTCTATGTAATGGGTTCTATCCTAGTTAAAAGGGCCTTTATTTTTACTTATTTAATAAATAGTGATGTTCCCTAACCTTTCTGGTAAACATGAGTCAAGGATAACCTCTAAGATAATGTAACATGGTGGACCAAATCCCATAAAGGAATCAGGTTCACTCCATGTCTCAACATGACATTTCATTAGACTAAATATTACCCAATTAATTAGAGCACTATCTCGGTACAACCATCACAACATGTTAATGAATATTTGTTCCACATGAAGAATTATACATAAAGAATCAAAAATAACTTAAGGGTTACCCATGGAAATAAATAGGTATCATAATCATGTCATAAGGCATTACAAATGGGTCTATCATAAAAGTGTTAGTGAAATAATGGTTTTATAACATACATGGACATTTATAAAGAAAATAGGCATAGATAATGATAAACAATGTCCAACGTTATTGAAATAATTTTAGAAGAGTGTTTAGGAAAATTTAGAAACTAGCCACTTTAGTGTGGTTTTTAGGGAAAATATTAAAGAGTCTTTAAAATGAGAAAGGCATAATTGGTTTTACAAAACCAGAGATGAACCATGTTAGTTTTTCATGATAAATTTCACAAACCATCCCCCGAGGACCATGCCATGACTACCCCAAGCCCACCTCCCAAAGTACAGGGGCTGTAAACTAGCACTGAAGGCATTATTCCATGAGTGGGGGAAATTTTACTAAGTACCAATATGCACACACACAACCAAATCTCAAAAATATGAAAAGGAAAAACATACATGCCACTAAAATAACCAGTAAGTAAAGGTAAAAGATATAAGTCAAATGGGCCAGAATACAAACCCAACAAAGACAAATTGGAAATAGGAAAGTACAAAAGATCTATAAAAGGTCATTAGTAGAAGAACCCCAACTATAGGGCAGGCAAGGAGTGGATACCAAAAGCTGTAGAAGTGTGTCTCGCCTGTTGTATCTCACTGGTCACTGCCTGGTCCCGATCCACCAAGGTCTTTGTCGAAACACCTTTCCTCTGCACCAGACACAATATGTACGGGCAGAGCCTGTGTAGGGTGAGTAACAAAATACTCAGTAAGGACTCCGAAACAAAAGGGAAAGACCAAAAAGGAGAGTATGCACAAGGTACTATCAGCTCATGTGGGTATAATCTAAAGTATGTAAAGCAAGACTATTTGTTGTAACACTGAACACCTTGGAATGCTGAGGTACTCATCCCTGATGAGTACTATGGGTATGATGGGTCACACAGAGCCGCTCTCTACTGTGGGTCTTCTGGGTCACACAGATCTGCTCCCCACTTAGCCCATCATAGCTGGTCCACACAAGGATTCTTATAGCTGGTCTACACAGGGCAACTTATAGATGGTTCACACAAATCCCGTTGTAGCTGGTACACATAAATCTGCTTGAAGTTGGTCCACACAAGGCCTCTAATCATCTAGGCCACTAGGGTCACTTAGAACTGCTCGTTAGTAGTCTTAGGGTCTCATCCTGCCACATGATTCTCACATGTAGTGCGCTTGATTTTAGGAGAATCCACTCCTCAAGACATTAGTCTAATTTCAACTTCCATTAAACCCTCCTTAGAGTATTCCGAAAGAACCACCTCGTCGCGAGGGTTCTAACGTTGTGAACAGCTCATAAATCAGGTGTATGGTTTGAAAGTTATGACCATTTTTCCGAAAAGGGGTCGGTCGGGGTCCAAGACCGACCTGACCCAACCCAGCCCGGGGTCCCCCGACCTGACTCAGGTTCACCGACCCAACCCAACCTAGGTCTGCCAACCCGACCTGACCAAGGTTCGACCTGAACCATTGGGTTATGGGTCCAGCCCGCTGGGCATCCCGACTCTCCTCTGGCCTAGATTCAAGGCGGTGTTTGGCTCGTGCCACTATATGTCTAGATGAGACCGACCGCCCCCTGTCCCACACGCGATCCACGCTGGACTATGTGCTAGTGCATGACGCGGCCCATAGTTGTGAGCCTATCCTTTGACACGGCCAGCTGGCCGCGTCCGTCTCTTCTAGCCGCTAACCTACGTGATGCCAACCCCTTCTACACCTCTGCGGCCCCATCCATTCGTGGCCTCCACCTCAGCATGCCATCGTGGTGCACCGCTACCCGCCCACGACCGCCACTGCTGGTCACCTCCACTGGTCTATGGAGATATCTTCCGCGGAACACCGGGTACACTCTGGTGGTCCGTTTCTCGAACCATCTATTCCCTCAGACTTCTCAGGTCTCTATCTTCCCAATAAGACCTCGAGGTTGCCTTGCCACCGATTCGTAGGTGCGGTCATGAAGATCACAAGAACGCTCAAGGACGGAGGAATATGGGCCTTGTTTGTAACGCCCTAACCCTAAAATCCAAGAGCTGATGCATTATTTTAATACATTGGAATGATTACAAGGAATCAAATACCGAAGGACCGATTAGTTTAGTAGTCTTGGAACGAATATTCATACTTAATTTCAACATTACAAGATGAAAAAAACAACACTAATATATGAATTTAGAAACATCCAAGCTTCCAATATTATTCCTGAAAGTCACTCATAACTAACTTCTTCATATCTTGGAAAAATGAAACATGACAAAGGGGTGAGATTAGATGCTGAGTAAGAGTAAGAAATACCATAGAAGATAACATAAACATTTGTCATGATGAATAATTGAAAACACATGCCTTAACGAATAATAAACATGAGCACTTTATGGCAAGAATATGAGATGAGTAAATAACGTCATAATAAAACATAGTCATGGGTGTTCTTACTAGTAAAATAACCACATGAAATATCAATATCTAATCTCATAATGATGGAATGCATAATTCCGGACATTCTGAAACATTTTTTCAAGGCCTCGGCCAAGACATCTAAAAATGATTAAGGCCTCAACCAAAACCATATATCCAAAATTGGGAAAGGCCTCGACCAATTCCATGTCTAATTGTCTCATGAGACCTATAGATGCATCGAGGAGCTATAACAGGCTCCACCAATCACTTACTATGTCCAATGCATTCCTCATATGAAAATATTGAAACATAATGTAGACATTCATACTAAAACTAGCTTACAAAATGTCAATAATTTTACCACAAACCATGAATGGTATTAAAATATCACATCCATAGTCAAACATAACTCATTAAATAAAATATGGTAGATTTTATTATAATAAATTAACCTCAAATGAGAATAATGAAGGATATTGACATAGATGAAAATAACCATCAAAACTATTTGCGAGAAATATCCCCCTTTTTCTTGAAAACATTTAAAAGTATCACTATTTATCAAGAAGCCGTTCAAAAAATATATTTTTGAATAAAAGTGTCCCATAACACATAGAAACTTTAAAAAGGAATTTTAATTTGAAAGAATTAATGTCCATATAAATAAATCCTTAAAACCATTTTTAAGACATGGACATTAATGATAAATATTTAGAAGAATAAATATTTAAAACATTTAAAATGATATTTTAGTTAGAGTTACTATCCAAATGATAGATGCTTGAATACAAATAATTGAGATAATAAAAACTTTATAATATCATGAGAATAAAGGATTTCATGATATAATATGTCAAAAGACAACATATACACCATATAAAAGTGAATTTGTGCATAACAATAGAGAAGTCTCAATGGAATGTAAATTGAGATAAAGTCCCTTATAAAAACTGTATCCTTAGGTTAAGGATAAATCAAAGAAATAATTATGTGTGAAAAATATAAATATACTCAATATGATTTGATATTAATTGTAAATAAATTAGAGTAAAATCACATATATTCTTGTAAAAATAACACCAATGACTTGGATGTTTTACTCAATGAATGGAAATTTAGCTAAGATTACTCTTATCAAGTTCATATCAATGACTTGAGAAATTATCAATGGAGTGATTATGTGTATCAATATTATATAAAATAAAAGGGGAGTGGAAATTAATACATAAATAATAAATACTGATTCCCCACATAATCTTGGAGTAAAATAATCAATGTAGTATGCGTAAATATGAATGAGTGGAAATTGAAATTTGAAATTCCCTTACTGATTTAGTAACTTACAAAATATACACCCCATGAAATAAGGATCATACAATGATGATGTAAATACCCATAAATTAAATTATATTACACAATTAATACAATCATGAATATTACATACACCACACAATAGGAAATAGTGGCCAATATAGCATGAATCTCACATGAATAAAATGTGAGATGAAAAACCCTTACTTCGTTGTAATCAATCGAGTCGTATGACCAAAAGTTTATAACCACCAAATGAATCGCATAATACCATGAATATAAAGATAATAATGATAATATATATCAAATATAAGTACAAAATTCACCACATGCAATAATTAAGTGGCTAACAATAGAAATCTCACAGAATTAAAAGTGAGATAAGAAAGCCCTTACCTCAAGTCTGACTTGTCTTGTATGTTCCTTGTTCTTCCTGAATAATAAACTTATGTTAATTTATAATTTATTAAGAAAATTTTCAAAGTTTATTATTCCTTTTATATCACTTATTACCTTTCTATAACAATTATTTAATTATTTGAGTTCATATTGGATATTTTATCGATGTTCGGAACTTGTGTAAAAAATGAACTTATTATAATTACAAAATTTCCATGTGGTTAAAAGTACATCATATATGGAATTATATACATGATTTAGATATCATATATATATATATATATTATATCCAGTATATTTAAGTATTTATAATAGTACATAACATTTGGAGATAAGAAATGAAATGCACCGTTAATGGAGATGGTAAGCCATAAGTACGCATGGATGCTACTTTAACTTATATTTTTTATTTTAATGGAATTAAAACATAATTATACATAGGTATATTATAATTAAATTATAATATCATATATGATATCATTAACTCCATACTTTATATGTCCCACACAATTCATTAATGAGTCATATCACTTTGAAGGGGCGGTAGTATGCACTTCCTCCAATGAAATTATCGCGTTTTACCCATAATGGAAACCTTAAAGGTATGATATAAATGGAAAATATAGAAGAAAAAAGAAAACATAAACATAATATATATCATATATAAATACAGTTCCATATTAATGGCCACCATGAGAGGCAGTAGGAGATAATCGAACAATCATCAGTTTGTGAGGCGTTAGTTTGCCAACCACAGAAATAATATGTTCTTCACCCGTTAGAGGGAGGTGTCTATAAGTGTAGTTCGAATAATTCTCATAATAACATACTAGTATATTTAGGATAATTTTTTTGTTATAAAATGAAGGAATAAAAAGTGTTTTAGGGGGTTGGAGAAGTAAAATAAAACAAAATAAAACAAAATAATTTAAGAGAAACTGTTACCTTTAATTTGGGTAACTTCCTTTGGTTTGAACCAAAAGGACTTCTTGAAGTGACCTATGAATAAGGTAAGTCTTCTAGGTGTAATATAGGGATATTTAGAGCTTATTTGGGTAGGGTTTTTATGATCCAAGTGGCTTGAGAGGTGTGTGGAATGGGTCAGAAGTGTTGTCCTTTTATAAGGGGGAGGAGGGGCTCTTTAGAAAAGTGTGAAAATATTATTTTATTATATAGTGATATTAAGTTTCTAAAGATCCAAAACTAATTAAAGTATAATATAAGATGACTAATGGCCGAAATAAAATCATTCAATAATAATTGGACAGGTTTTGGATATTGTTTTAATATTAATAATCTTATATATTTAAATCATTTATTAATGAGGTAAATAATACATCATTATTGTTTCATAAATAATTTAATTTATTTGATGTCTAAAAATTATAAAAAAATACCATAATGTAGGAAAACTTTTTATATTTCCAATGAATATTTATAGTCGAAATGGTGACTTATATAACCCCATGTAAAAATTGATTTACTAAAAGATATTTGTTTATGTCATTTTTTCCTTTACTTTAAGTTAATTAAAGTAAAGTGTCATTATCATTAATAAGTGGCTCCATGGGGTCCTAATATTGACCCAAGGATTCCCATGGTTGGCCATTACTCATCCAATAAGGTTAGTACAAGTGTTAAGGTAATTTTGTATTATTATAATATTCTTTTTTACCTTGAATTACCCTATTTACCTTTAACCATGGTAAATAAATGTCAAAAGTTAATATTCACAAAAAATTAATTTCATCTTATTGAACCAAATTTTACTTACTAATAACAACCATGTATCTCATATTTTCAAAATTCAATTCACAGAAGTGGTAAAATTTCATTTAAATGAAAAAGTCGAATTTTTAACTACTACTTAGTGGTTTCACCATTCATCAAAAATTGATGTTTTTCATAAAAATACAAAAAATTAAGCCTAATATATATTTTATATTCAGAATTCAAAAATGATATATATTTTACCAAATTAAAAAAAATTGAATTTGGATTAATTAATTTAAAATTAATTCCTGTTGTCAAAATAAATAGCGTGTTTTTAAGAAACAATAACTATCAAAAGATTGACACTTGTTTATGTATAATTTAAAAGTTAAATTAATTAAAATGAACAAATTTGGATTAAAGGGTAAAAATATAATCTAATTAAACTTAAAAACCAATTTAAAATATAATCTAACCTTATAAATAAATTAGATTAAAAGTCAGTTTTGAATTAAAATACAGCATTTCTCACTGTTCATAAAAAATGAATATTATTAGAAAAATACCAAAATTTTATCCAAAGTAAATTTCGATGTACCTATTCTAAAGAAGAATTTTATTTTGTCAAATTGAATATGTAAAAGGGTAAAATATTGTATTTAAAAAGGGTTTTTAATTAAAATATGGTAAATTTGATTTTTTTTTGAAAAATACATTTTTTATTTGAAAAATTGGATTTGTTCTTATAGTATGTCTAAGAAACACATAATAAATAAGTTAAAATTATATGGAGTATATAAAATTCTAAATCCAGTTAATACTATTCATAACCACTTTTGAACAGCTAGTTTTCTAAATCGTGGTGCGCTCAAACTCGATGTTGCGTGTAGCATAAACTATTGAATTTAAAGAAAATAACTTACTATGAAATCTTGTGGTGTTACATTCTCCCCTCCTTTAATAAATTGCATCCTCTCAATTTGAAATTTTTCTTTTAAAATAAAAGGTTAAAAATAGAAAAATACCTTTGTGGAAAACCCACAACAGAAATTGGGTTAATAAAATTTAGTCTTAATAAGAGGGAATGGGAGATGAAAAAGTCACCATCAAATTATGATCTTGATTAGAAGAACATTGGTGGAAATTAGAGACACATAATTGGAGGGAAAAAGTAAATATTTATAGAGAGTGATTAAGTTCATCAATCAAAAACAAGTGTAAAATTGTGGGCCTCAAAGCCATCAATCTATGACAATTTAAAATATCATCGGTTCAATAAAACATAAATCATTCAGATAACACATTTTTGGTTTTAAGATACCTTCCCTAAAGTTTAATAATTAATTTATTCCTAGAATAAGAAAACAAAAATTTACTTGACTAGTAGAGTTTCATCCTTCATCTAATTCTTACCAAAAAATCATCTTTCACTTCAAATGATGAGTATTAAAGATGACTTGGTCACACTTGAAGTGCTAGAATAAACTTATAGAGAATCACATAATCCACAATGGATGAAATATATATTTCATTTTTCTTTAGAGATTAACCAAAACCAAAATGGTCAGTAAAATTTCAGATGATCCCAAAAGGATAATACTTTAGAGAAAGAAATACTAATCTTAATTTCTAAAATTAAACCAAAAATACCCAAAGTTCAATAAATACCATTCAATAAACAATTTTCCATAAAATATTTCAATATAATCCAAACTATTATTGAAACCCAAAACTCAGAAGAATTTTCTTACATAGTATTCCATGTTAAATTGTATCTCTAAATAATATTGACTACTCTTAAAGTCACATACTTAAAAGTAATTAACCTAATAAAATATTCTCTATGATAGGTTATTCATTTCCATAAATAACCCAAATCACTATAAATCCATAATAAAAACATAGGTAAAAAAACACCAGTACTCTTCAAATGAAATCCCACAATATTCTATTTTCCTTAGGCATATAGTATTCCCAATAGAGAGAACGTCTTCCAAAATAACATTTATTAATTAATAACCAAATCATTTTCCTAATAAGTATATCTATTTTATAAGACATAAGATCCCAAATCAACTTATTATTGATCAATAAAATCATTTAACTAAAAAGAATTAGTCACACTAACCAGAGACTTCACGTAGTCCAGTGGTAGGCGATAAACCCCAATCGCACTATGGTTGTGGGTTTGATTCCCGCAGCTTTATCCGACGTGATGGGTTGTCACACAGTCTGCATGTTGTCATTTTTCAAAAACTGTATAATTTTATAATATTCCAAAAAATGAGATAGATTCCTCAAAGTAACTATCTCATAATTTCATCACAAATTTTATCTCATACCTCATATTTTCATCCCAGAGTTTAATAACTTGTAATTGCCTCAAACTCAATGATCATATACAACCAAATGGTTATTTATAACTATATCCACAAGTGAAAAGATAATTCTTCCTCAAATATCATTTTCACATGACAAACTGTAGGGTTAGAAATACAAGAGAAAAGTCTTTCAAAGTAATCCCATCAACAAAGAGCACTAATACTTTTTAAACATTTATCCATCCATTTATTTCTACATAGCTTCTTCCTTGACCAAGAGGATATCATATAGAATGGGGCATTCACTTGGGTAATGGCCAGGTCCCTTACATTTACGGAAAAAGTCTATAAATGGATTCTTGGGAGCATTTTTATTTTCTTCCATAGTAATCTTCATTTTTCCTTGGTAATTCATTACTTTATATCCTTCTTTCCCACACATAAAGAATTTCTTTGTTCCATTAATACACCTTCCTAGGTGTCTCCTTCCACATTTCCTGCATGATGGAAAATGAGATTTCTTTTCTCCATGGTCTTCATTGTTGGAGCTCTTATCATTCACCAATTTTCTCTTCTTTGTTGAGTCTGGGAGTTGGTTAATATATATGTTGTTGATCACATTTTTGGAAAACTGATTCGGCATGAACACGATATATTTTCCACCAATGAAAATTATATTTCGTTTCTCATTTTCACCACTGTGCCCACCTTTTACATCATCTTCAATGTTAATATGACTTCCTTGGAATCCAACCATTGACTAACACAGGAAAGCATAGTATGAGTCATAAAATCATTTAGAGAATATCATAATACAATATTTTTAATCTAAAACACCTTAAGATTAACCAAGGTTATTTATTCTCATCTTATATTAAAATCCTTCAAATTGGTTTGTAAAGAAAATGTGAATTATCCTATGCATATCCCCCGGGAGTTTCATAACAAAGAGTGAAACAAGGCCCATTTTCATGTACTAAGATACCCCAGGTCAAGCCCGAAACTCCTTGTCGGAGTTTTCACTCCTAGGTACATCTGTTCCAGAGCCGCCTCTACCTACTCGTATCCATACATGGATGTATTGCATGGAAAATACAAAAAATCTCCACATTACCAAAATTATATGAAGTTCTTCTATACTAATCCTAAAAGTCTATCTTAGGTTAATGTGCTCAAATTAGAGTTTATCTAAATCTAGTTTCCAAGGTTTGTACTAAACTTTCTCTGATACCAAATGTAACGCCCCGACCACAGAATCCAGGAGCTGGTGAATTAGTTTAATACATTGGAATGATTACATGGAATCAAGTCCCAAAGGACTGATTAGTTTAGTAGTCTTGGAAACAATATTCATACTTAAGTTCAACATTACAACTTTAAAAGAAAAACTACACTAATTTG
Source organism: Viscum album (assembly GCA_963277665.1). Taxonomy (NCBI): domain Eukaryota; kingdom Viridiplantae; phylum Streptophyta; class Magnoliopsida; order Santalales; family Viscaceae; genus Viscum; species Viscum album. Next base: position 340,186,042 of record OY728127.1, on the reverse strand, counting down.
TTCCATTAGAAATATCCAAGCTTCCAATATTATTCCTGCAGGTCACTCATAACTAACTTCTTCATATCCTGGTAAAATGAAACATGAGAAAGGGGTGATATTAGATGATAAGTAAGAGTAAAAAATATATCGGAAGATAACATAAACATTAGGCATGGTGAATAATTGAAAACACATGCCTTAATGAATAATAAACATGAGCACTTTATGGCAGGAATATGAGCTGAGTAAATAATTCCATAATAAAACATAGTCATGGGTGTTATTACTAGTCAAATAACCACATGAAATATCAATAGATAATCTCATAATTATGGAATGCATAATTCCAGACATTCTGAAACATTTTGTCAAGGCCTCGACCAAGACATCTAAAAATGATTATGGCCTCAGCTAAAACCATATATCAAAAATTGGGAAAGGCCTCAACCAATTCCATGTCTAATTGTCTCATGAGACCTACCGATGAACCGAGGAGCTATAGAGGGCTCCACCCATCACTTACTAAGTCCAATTCATTTCTCATATGAAAAGATTGAAACATAATCTAGAAATTCGTACTAAAACTAGCATACAAAATGTCAAAAATTTAACCACAAACCATGAATGGTATTAAAATAGCACATCCATAGTCAAACATAACTCATTAAATACAATATGGAATATTTTATTATAATAAATTAACCTCAATCTAAAATAATGAATGATATAGACATAGATGAAAATAATCATCAAAACTATTTGAGAGAAATATCCCCCCTTTTCTTGAAAACATTTAAAAGTATCACTATTTACCAAGAAGCCATTTAAAATAGATTTTTGAATCAAAGTGTCCCATTCCACAATGAAACTTTAAAAAGGAATTTTAATTTGAAAACATCAATGTCTATATAAATAAATCCTTAAAATCATTTTTAAGACATGTACATTAATGAGAAATATTTAGAAGAATAAATCTTTAAAACATTTAAAATGATATTTTATTTAGAGTTCCTAATCAAATGAGAGATGATTGAGTAAAAATAATTGAGATAATAAAAACTTTATAATATCATGATAATAAAGGATTTAATTATATACCATGTCAAAGGATAGTATATAAGCCATATAAAAGTGAATTGGTGCATAACAACAAAGAAGTCTCAATGGAATGTAAATTGAGATAAAGTCCCTTATAAAAATTGCATCCTTAGGTTAAGGATAAATCAATGAAATAATTATGTGTGAAAAATATAAATACACTCAATATGATTGGATATTCAATGTAAATCAATCAGATTGCATTCACACATATTCTTGTAAAAACAAGACCAATGACTTGGATGTTTAACTCAATGAATAAAAATTGAGTTAAGATTTCTCTTATCAAGTTCATATCAATGAATTGAGAAATTATCAATGGAATTATTATGGGTATCAAGAGTATATCCAAAAAAATGGGAGTGGAAATTACTACATAAATAAAAAATAGTTATTCCCCACATAATCATGGAGTAAAATAATCAATGTAGTGTGCGTAAATCCGAATGAGTGGAAATCGAAAATTGGAATTACCTTACCGATTTGGTAACTTACGAAACATACACCCCATGAAAGAAGGATAATAAAATGATGATGTAAATACCCATGAATTAATTTATATTACACAATGAATTCAATCACAGACAGTACATACGCCACACAAAAGGAAATAGTGGCCAATATTGCATGAATCTCACATGAATAAAAAGTGAGATGAATACCATTACTTCGTTGTAATAAACCGAGTCGTATGAACAAAAGTTAATAACCATCAAATTAATCACATAATACCATGAATATAAATATAATCATGATAATATATATAAAACAGCAGTACACAATATACCACATGCAATAAATAATTGGAAAATAATGGAAATCTCACTGAATTAAAAGTTAGATAAGAAAACCCTTACCTCACGTCCGACTTGTATTGTATGTTCCTTGTTATTACTGAATAATAAACTTAAGTTAATTTATACTTGATTGAAAATATTTTTAAAGTTTATTATTCCTTTTATATCAATTATTACCTTTCTATAACAATTAGTTAATTATTTGAGTTTGAATTGGAAATTTTATCGATGTTCGGAACTTGAGTTATAAAATGAACTTGTTATAATTACAATTTTTCCATGTGGTCAAAATTAAATTATCTATAGAATGATATAAATTATTTATATATCATATATATATTATATATCTAGTATATATATGTATTTATAATAGTACATAACATTTGGAGATAAGAAATGAAATGCACCGTTCATGGAGACGGTAAGCCGTACGTACGCATGAATGCTACTTTCATTTCTATTTTGTATTTTAATTGAATTAAAACATAATGATACATAGGTATATTATAATTTCAGTGTAATATAATATATAATATCATTAACTCCATACTTTATACATCCCACACAAGTCATTAACGAGTCATATCACTTTGAGGGGGCGGTAGTCTGTATTTCCTCAAATGAAATTATCTCGTTTTACCCATAATGGAAACCTTAAAGGTATGATATAAATGGAAAATACAGAATCAAAAATAAAACATAAACATAATATATATCATATATAAATACAGTTCCATCTTAATGGACACCATGAGAGGTGGTAGGAGATAATTGAACAATCATCGTTTCGTGAGGCGTTAGTTTGCCAACCATAGAAACAATATGTTCTTCACCGATTAGATGAAGGTGTGTGTAAGTGTAGTTCGAATACTTCTCATAACAAAATCATAGTATATTTAGGATACTGGTGTTTTTATGAAAGAAAGTAATAAAAAGAGTTTTGGGGGGGGGGGAGGTTGGAGAAGTAAAACAAAACAAAATAAAATAAAAGAATTTAAGAGAAACCGTTACCTTTAATTTGGGTAACTTCCTTTGGTTTGAACCAAATGGACTTCTTGAAGTGACTTATGCCTAAGGTAATGCTTATAAGTGTAAGAGAGGGATATTTAGAGCTTATTTGGGAAGGGGTTGGACGAGCCAAGGGGCTTTAGAGGTGCGTGGAATGAGTTAGAAGTGATGTCTTTTTATAAGGGGGAGGAGGGGCTCTTTAGGAAAGTGTGAAAATATTATTTTATTATATAGTGATATTCGGTTTCTAAAGGTCAAAAACTAATTAAAATCATGGTCTAAATAAAATCATTCAATAATAATTGGACAGGTTTTGGATATTGTTTTATTTTTAATAAGCTTATTTATTTAAATCATTTATTAATGAGGTAAATACTACATCATTATTGTGTCACAAATAATTTAATTTATTTGATGTCTAAAAATTATTAAAAAATACCAGAATGTAGAATATATTTTTATATTTCCAGTGAATATTTATAGTTGAAATTATGACTTATATAACCCCATTTAAAAATTTATTTACTAAAAGATATTTGTTTATGTCATTTTTGCCTTTACTTTAAGTTAATTAAAATAAAGTGTCATTATCATTCATAAGTGGCTCCATGGGGTCCCAAAATCGACCCAAGTATTACCATGGTTGGCCATGAATCATCAAATAAGGTTAGTACAAGTGTTAAGGTAATTTTTTATTATTATAATATTCTTTTTACATTGAATTACCCTATTTACTTTTAACAGTGGTAAATAAAAGTAAAAAATTACTATTCACCAAAAATTATTTTCATCTTATTGAACTATATTTTACTTACTAATAATGACCATGTATCTCAGATTTTAAAAATTTAATTCATAGAAGCGGTAAAATTTCATTTAAATGAAAAAGTCAGATTTTAACTACTACTTAGTGGTTTCACTATTCATCAAAAATTGATGTTTTTCAAAAAAATACCAAAAATTCAGCCTAAGATATATTTGATATTCCGAATTCAAAAATTAATTATATGTTACCAAATTCAAAACATAGAAGTTGGATTAATTAATTTAAAATTAATTCTCGTTGCCAAAACAAATAACGTGTTTTTAAGAAACAATAACTATCAAAAGATTGACACTTGTTTATGTATAATTTCAAAGTGAAATTAATTAAAATGACAAACATTGGATTAAAGGGTAAAAATATAATCTAATTACACTTAAAAACTAATTTAAAATTTAATCTAACCTTATAAATAAATTAGATTAAAAGGCAGTTTTGAATTAAAATACAGTATTTCTCACCATTCATAAAAAATGAATATTATTAGAAAAATATCAAAATTTCATCCAAAGTAAATTTTGATGTCCCGATTCTAAAGAAGAATTTTATTTTTTCAAATTTAATATGTAAAAGAGTAAAATATTGGATTTAAAAAAGGTTCTCCATTAAAATGTGGTAAAATTGATTTTTTTTGAAAAATTCATTTTTTATCTAAAAAATTGAATTTGTTCTTATAATATGTCTAAGAAACACATAATACATAAGTTAACATTATATGTAGTATATAAAATTAAAAATCCAGTTAATACTATTCCTAACCACTTTTGAACGGCTAGTTTGGTAAGTCGTGGTGCGCTCAAACTCGGTGTTGCGTATAACGCAAGCTATTGAATTTAAAGAAAATAAATTACTATGAAATCTTGGAGTGTTACATTGTTCGTGTAAGCCTGATTCCTCCACGATAGTGTTTTTGAAATACAGGAAGAGGAGATTAAGGTTTTATCCACAAATAACTTTGATGCAATATCTGAGACAAAACAACCCTCCTGTAAGAACAAAAGACCCATAGATCAACCTATTTTTGGGTTGAACCACAATCATTATTTTGAAAGAAAGAATAGGGGAACAAGTATCAATCACAAGACACCCTACCTGGTTGGAGTTTGATTGTAGGAAGAATCCATCAGTGAAGGCGATTTGTCCATGAAGGTCCTCAATCCTTCATCGAGGGAGGGATCCCTCGAAAAGGTGGGGGAGTGATCAAGTCATTGTTAATCATTGTTTGTCATTCTTCAATGACGATACTTCATATATTCAAGGTGATTATCTCAACGTGTCAAAGTCGCACCCCCTGATTAAAACATTAAAGGAGGAAATTATTTTCTATTACCGTTGCATTTCATGGTCGTTATGTTATTTCATTTATGAAACAATGTTTCTATTTCATTGATTTAAAATGTCATTTTGCTGTAACAATATCTAAAGTTCAAAATAAAAATAAAATATTCTTGTTTATTTTATTTTATTTTTTCTTAAAAAAAGTCTGAAAACTATCTTTCACCCTCGACCCGCGCCGGTTGAGTTTAAGCTCAACCTAGGGAAAAAATTCCCTCACGAGCTCAATGGTATTCTTGTATTTCCAATATGACTTACCATTTACGAGTTATAAGGATTTGAAAATAAAATAGATGTTACTGAATTATTTTATTTTTGGCCAAAGAATAACTTCCACTATTGGCCCACACTAGCCAACGTTAGGCCTTTTCTAGGTGACTCCCGATGCTCTGAGTTCTATGGTGCCCTCATATTTTTGAACTAGAAATTGGTTTGAAATTTAGAAAACCTGCTCACATTATTATTTAATAAACCTCAAAAATAGTTTAAAATTATATTTCGGCCACTCCAGACCTTAGAATTTCCTACCGCATCAGATCCTGGTCTCAAAATATTCCCATTTAATTTTCCAAAAAAATTAAAAGGAATTATAGGGTATTACATTAATCCCCCCTTTTAGGGATTTACATCCTTGTAATAAAAAATGAAGGCTAATAAAAAATGGGGGTACTGAGCAAAAATATATGCCTCCCACTCCTACATTCTCTCTTGGAGATTCTCGTGTTGCCAACAAACATGCACCAGAGGAATCAACTATCCAGGAAGGATCCTCTCCTTTAGATCCTCTATCTCCACTGGGTACTTCATGAATGTCACCTTATTATAAAGAATCATCTCACCATGGTTGATGACGTGAGTATGGCCATGCACTTATCTCCTCATCTGGGATACGCGGAAGGTGTCATGCACCCTCTCTAACACTCTCTGTAGAGCTAAGCGGTACGCCAACTCTCCCACTCTACACAGTGTCAGGAAAGGTCTGATGAACCTTAGAGATAACTTTCCACCCCAGCCAAATCTTTGTATCCCTCATCAAGGAGAGACTCATAAGAATATGTGGTCCCCATACTCAAAATACAAGGGTCTCCGTCTCCAATCAGCATATGACTTCTATCAGATCTGTGCAGTCTTCATCCAATCTCAGATGACCTTCACCTTCTCAATAGTAGTTTATACCATCTCTGGACCCATGAGTGCTAGCTCTTCTAGGTTTTTCCAGCATAATAGTGGCCTGAATGGTCATCCATACAGTGCCTCTAACAGTTCCATACCAATGGTTGAGTGGTAGCTGTTATTGTACACAAACTCTACTAGTGGTAGGTGGTCCTCCAAACTGCGACCAACATCAAGGATGCAAGAGCGAAGCATGTCCTCCATGGTATGTATGGTCTGCTCTATCTGAACATCAGTCTATGGGTGAAAGGATGTGTTCAAATATAGTTGAGTCCCAAAATCCACCTAAAAGACTTTCCAAAATTGGGATGTAAAGAGTGCATCACGATCTAAGACTATCATATAAAGGACTCCATAGAGTCGAACTATCTCCTACACATAGAGGTGTTTCAAGCTCTCCATTGAACCATGCTATCGAATGGGTAAGAAGTGAGATGACTTGGTGAGTCGGTCAATGATATCCTAGATAGTATCATGGAACCTAGATGTGCATGGTAATCTAATCACGAAGTCCATCAATACATGATCCCAATTCCAATAACGTACGTCAAGTGGTTGGGCCAAGCATGCTATAACCTGATTCTCAGCCTTGACTTGCTAACAAGTGAGGCATCGTGAAACGAACTCTACCGCCACTTTCTTCATCCTTAGCCACCAGTACTGATGTCGTAGATCCTGGTACATCTTTACCACTCTAGGATGTACCGCCCAAGGGGAGGTATGGAACTCCCTCAATACCTCCTCTTGCAATGCCACTGGTACTACTATGTTCCATTTGAAAAGGATGGCGTGCTCGTCACCTAGCGAAAATCCATCAGGAGCTTGTCCTATGGTCAACTGAGCACGTCAGACCTCAGAGTCGAAATCTCTGAGCTGGGCCTCCCTAACTCACTGTTAGAGTGGGGGAGTGACAACCATCGACTGAAGGTAGGCTGTTCCATCATCATCCACAATGGATATCTACATCGCATCCAATTTCTCAAATGCCGCACTTAGAAACTGTAACCCAAATCTACTATTGAGTGCGTCTACCACCACGTTCCCCTTCCCAGGAGTATAGAATATCTCTAATTTATAGTCTTGGAGGATCTCTATCCATCATCGCTACCTCAATTTTAGGTCCTTCTAGGAGAAGATATACCTAAGGTTTTTGTGGTCTGAGTAGATCGTAAACCGCTCACCCATCATGTAGTGCCACCAAGTCTTCAGAGCGAAGACTATTACTGGAATCTCAAGATCATGGGTTTTATAGTTCTGATCATGTTTCCTCAACTATCGTGGAAAATAGGCAATCACCATTTTCACCTGTATCAGAAAACAACCTAGTTCGGTCCCTGACACGTCACAAAAAATTACATATTCAACACCTTCCCCTAGCAACTGCAAGATAAGGGAACTCGTTAGTCTCTGCCTCAACTTCTGGAAACTTTACTGGAAGTTCTCCATCCAAAAGAAGTTATTTCCCTTATGTGTCAAATCGGATATGGGTGCTGCTACCCTAGAAAATTCAGGCATGAACCTCCTGTAGTATCTAACCATCCGCAAGTAACTCTACACCTCATTCACGCTCCTGGGTGGCTCCCAAGAAAGCACTTCCTCTATCTTCTCTAGATCCACTACAACTATATCATCTAACATGACATGTCCAATAAAGTGGACCTTTGGAATCCCGAACTGGTACTTCAAGAGATTCCCATAAAGATGTTTCTCTCAGAACATATCTAGGACTATCTGCAGATGTGTCGCGTGCTTCTCCTCTGTTACTGAGTACACCAAGATGTCATTAATGAAGATCACGATGAACTGGTAAAGATAAGGTTGAAAGATACTATTAATGAGTACCATGAACACTGTTGGAATTTTGTTCATGCCAAACAACATCACTAGGTACTCATAGTGGCCATACCAACATATAAAGGGTGTCTTCGGTACATCCTCATCCCGTAATCGAAGCTAATGATAGCCAGACCTGAGGTTTATCTTTGAGAACTACCTACCCCCTTGAACTGATCGAAGAGATCATCAATCATCAGTAGTGGATATTTATACTTCATGGTCACCTTATTCAAGAACCTATAGTCCATGAATAGACTAAAGATTATATTTTACTTCTTGGAAAACAACACCGGGGCTACCTATGGTGAAACGCTGGGCCTCACAAACCCCTTCCTCTAAAACTCCTACATCCACACTCTCATCTCCTGAAGCTCTACTTGAGCCATCTGATATGCATGTGTAGATTTCAGTGTCATCTTGGGGTACAGGTCGATGCATAATTTGACCTCCCTGTAAGAAGGTAATCCTAGGACATCCTCGAGGAAGACATTCTTGTACTCATCCACCACTAAAGGGAGCTAAGGAATCTCCTCATCCTCCCCACCAAGGGTGAGGGTATCCAACTAGTGAGTGATCAGCTGCACCCTTCTTTGAGAAAGTTTGTTCTGTATTGCAAGAATCCCCCTTTCACCGATAAAGGAGAACCTAGTTCCATCTTCACGGATACACCGTACTATGCACCTAAAACAGTCAATCTAATCTTGGATTGTGGATAACCAGTCCATACCCAGAATGAAATTATAAGTCCTTGACATTTATACTAGGAGATCCCAAATGAAGCTCTCACCTCCCAGGGTAAGCTCACACTTCTAGAACTAGTGTGTAATCATCAAATCCCCTCCCATAGAAGTATCTAATCTTAAGGATCGATCCAATGAATCCACTGGTATTTATGATCTTTGAAAAAGGTTCATGGAAAGGAAATAGTGACTGGATCCTGTGTTTATAAGAACTATAACTAAGGTTTAGAAGACATAGATCATACCTCTAATAATCTTTAGGGAACTACGGTCATAGGTCTCCATCGCCTGAAACTGAGCTCGCCCCTGTCCACCGACTCCCAGAGCCTGCGACGGACCACCTAGGGGTGGTGGTGGTAGCACCTCAAACCTTCTCCCACCACCTAATGCTTGGCCTACACTTCTACCACATCTGTCGCCTTGCAGACCTCCTTGCTCAAACTTTTTTCTCTTCCTTGGTGTTCCCTCGACCGTCTACTGATCATCTGTGTGGAAAGTTGGGAAATCACGAGCTATGTGTCCCTTCCTGCCACATGAGAAGAACAATATCACCCCATGTTGACTCCCTCTTCTTTGGGAGCCACGTAATACCGACCCTAAGTCCTAGGGTCGTCCCCTAAATGGCCTGACCCGCTTGGCTCCACATGCCTGCAACCTGCTGCTCACCACTGAAGACTCTACCACCTGGTGTCTTCGGGTGGATCTAGTTGTAGGTGCATGCTCTGCTAGGAATATCTCTAAAAGTAGGGCTTGCACTATCACCCCAGCCTGAGTAGGGATGCTGAGATACACCATATATGGCCTGATCTCCCGGTGTAGTCCCTTCTCAAAGGCTCGAGCCCTGAAGAACGGGTCTCGCACCATGTTTTTAGAGTAGTTATAAAGTTTGGTGAATCTCTCTAAGTACTCTTCTAATGTCATGAAACCCTAATATAGGTGTAGTAGATCCTATATGCACACAAAGCACAACGTCTCCAGGAAGAACTCCTCCCTTAAGAGGTTCTCAATGTTTTTCCAGGTTAGGGTCACCTCATCATGTGTATGAATCGTCCAGCTCCACCATCTCCCTACCAAGCCCTAAAGAAGTCTTGTAGTTAATATCATCATCTGGTTGAGAGGCATCCTCATTAGTCAAAATACTCATGTAACTGCCTCGATACAATCCTATTCCACCTGGGGGTCGGTCTCTCCCATGAACTTGGAGGTCTTTGCCTCTGGAACTCATGCATGGCACTGATCCTGCGTGAATCCTCTACTGGTAGTGGTGGAAGTAACTACTGATCAATGGGTGGTGGTAACACTGGCGCACCACCTAGTGGGGCCATCTTTAGAATTGGTCCCTAAACCGACACCTCATCGTTAGGTGGGTTGTCCTCATGGTCACACATAGGAATCATGGCAGGATGTCTGCATAGAGGCATCCTGAAATAGATCAATATGTACCACAATAAATAGATTATACCTGGTGATATGACTCTGAATAAATAAGAACATGAGGAAACAATCAATTCCTATATGATGCATCCAACCAGTAGTTTCATTTAATGAGTCAAAATGAAGAATTTACGGTCCTGGTGTATAGATATGACAGTTTCTGCACCAACATTGGACTCCCCAAACCTAAAAGTTGAACTTGAAACATTCAAAACTATTTCCACAAAAAAAACCACACACTCTCGGTATTTAAGGTAGAACCAACCTCCAATGATACCAATTGTCACGACCCATCCCCCAGGGCCTGTTCTATGACTACCCCAAATCCACCTCCCAATGGACAGGGGCTAGAAACTAGCACTGAAGGAATCATTGCACGAGTGGGAGGCATTTTATTGAGTACTTGTACGCATAAAAAAACAACCATGCACCAAAAAACTGAAAAGGAAGAAGATGCATTCCATTAAGACAACCACTGAGTAAAGGTACAAGCTGTAAGTCAAATAGGCTAGAATACAAACCCATCAAAGACAAACTGAAAATAAAAAAATACAATAGATCTCTAAAAGGTCATCGACCAAATAACCCCACATATATGGTATGCATGGAGTGGCTATCGGAAGTTTTAGAAGTGTTTCACTACTTTCATATCTCACTATGCACCGCTTGGTCCTGTGCCACCAAGGTCTCTGTCGAAGCGCCTGTCATCTGCACCAAACTCTACACGTATGAGTAGAGTCTGTACAGGGTTGAGTAAAACAATACTCAGTAAGGACCCTAAAACACAATGGAAATACCACAAAGGAGAGTATGCACAAGGTATTGTTAGCTCACATAGGTATAATCTAAATTATAGAGAGAAAGACTATCAGTCGTAACACTGAACACCTTATACTACTAAGGTAATCATCTCTGATTAGTACTGTGGGTCTGCTAGGTCACACAAAGCCACTCCCCACCATGGTTCTTCTAGGTCACACAGAGCTTTTCCCAACTTAGGCCATCATAGCTAGTCCATATAGGGCTACTTACAGCTGTTCCACACAGGGTTTCTTATAGATGGTTCACACAGAGCCTCTTGTAACTGGTTCACACAGAACACTTGTAGATGGTCCACATAGGGCCACTTATCATCTAGCCCAGCAGGGTCACCTAGACCCACTCGTTAGTAGTCTTTAGGTATCAACCATCCACATGATCCCTGAACGTAGTGAGCTTGATTCCGGGAGAATCCACTCCTCAATCCATTCATAAAATTTCAACTTTCATGAAATCCTTGTTAGAGGATTCCAAAAGAACTGCCTCATTACAAGGGTTCCATATCCACAAATGGATTTCCAATCAGGCTTACAATTTTAAAGTTATGACCATTTTTTCTGAAAAGGGGCTGGTTTTGTCTAGGTCTGGTCCGACCAGGTAGGACCGACTCGACCCGGCCTAGGGTCCACCAACCAGGCTTGGGTCTGCCAACCCAACCCGGATCCACCAACCAGATCCAGGTCCCCCGAACCAACCTGGGTCCACCGACCCGACCCGGGTCTGACTTTACCAAGATCTGAACCGGCCCATTGTGCTGCTAGCCCAGACCATTGTGTGGGATGGCTCTCCTTTATCCCAGACAATAGGAGACGTCCGACTTGTGCCACCACACGGCTAGATGAGGACAACAACCCCCTATTCTGCATGTGGTCCCTACTGGACCGCGTACCTGTGCATGCCATGATCTGCAACTGCATGATGCTCCTCCGACACGACTAGGTGGATGTGTCCCTATCCACCGGCTACCAACCTGTGTGCCAATGGCCCCTACCTCAACATCGCGACCCCAGTCGGTCATGGACTCCACCTCAATGCACTGTCGTGGCGTACCGCTACCCATCCACGGTTTCCATCGCCACCACTAGCACGCCGACAGTATCTTCTATGGACCATCGGGACCACTCCGATGGTCCGTTTCTTGAATAGTCTATTCCCTCAGACTTCTCAGGTCACCATCTTCCCTACCATGAACTCAAGGTTTCCTTACTACTGATTTAGAGGTTCGGTCACAAAGATCACAAGAACTCCTAAAGACAGAGGAATATGGACCTTTTTCATGTCAGTCTGATTCCTCCTCATTAGAGTTTTTGAAAAATGGGAAGAGGAGATTAAGGTTCTATCTTCAAATAATGCCAATGTAATCTCTAAGACAAAAACAACCCTCCAGAAGAACAAAGACCCGCAGATCAACCTATTCGTGGGTTGAAAAACATTCATTTTTTAGAAATAAAGAATGGGGGAACACGTATCAATCACAAGACACCCTACCTGGTTGGAGTTTGATTGTAGGAAGAATCCGTTGTTGAAGCTGATCTGTCCGTGAAGGTCCTTGATCCATCATCGAGGGAGGGATCTCAAGATGAGGAGGGGGATTGCTTAAGTCATTGGTGATCGGCGTTCATCATTCATCAATGGAGATCCTTCAGATATTTAGAGTGTTTCTCCCAACATGTCAAAGACACACCCACCGATTAAAACATTATAGTAGGAAACACTTTTCCATTACCATTGCATTGTAGTGCCATGAAACTGTTTCATTTATGAAATAGAGCTCTGGTTTTGTTGATTTACAAAGATATTCACTGAAATAATTTAGAAAGTTCAAAATAGAAATAAAATAATCATGTTTATTTTATTTTAATTTTTCTTATAGAAAGTCTAAAAACTATCATTCAACCTCAACCCACATTGGCCGAGGTTAAGCTTCAATTAAGGCAACCATTCCCTCACGATCTCAACAGTACTCTCGGATTTCCAATCCAAGTTACCTTTTAGAAGTTATAAGGATTTGAAAATAAAATAATTTTAACTTAATTATTTTATTTATAGCCAAAAACTAACTTCCACTATTGGTTTGTGCCGGCCAAAATTAGGACCTTTCTAGGAGAATCCAGACGCTCTGAGTTCAATGGTACCCTCAAATTTTTGATTTGGTCACTAGTTTAAACGTTAGGAAAACTCACTCACACAATTATTTAATGAACCTCAAAAATAGTTAAAAATTAAATTCCAACCACTCTGGGAATCAAAATTACATACCATTTCAGAGCCTGGTCTCAAAATAATCCCATTTAAGTTTCAAAAAACAATTACATGGAATTAGGGGGTATTACATTACTCCCCCATTTTAGGGATTTATGTCTATGTAATCCAAAACAAAGGTTAATAAAAAAAATGGGGGTATTTAGAAGGAATCTGAGCCTCCTACTCCCATGTGCTCTCCTGGAGATTCCCATATTTCCAATCATCACACACCATATGAATTGATTGTTTACAAAGGATCCTCTCTTGTCAATCCTCTATCTCCACTAGGTACTCCGTGAATGTCTCCCCTTCATCAATATCCAACTTTCCATGGTCGATGACCTAAGAAATGTCATGCACGTATCTCCTCAGGTAGGATACGTGGAAGAAGTAGGGCACCCTCTCTAATTGTGGCGGTAGATCCAATCGGTAGGACACCTCTCCCACTCTACATAGTATCAAGAAAGGTCTGATGAACCTCATAGATAACTTGTAGCTCCTGCCAAATATCTATATCCCTTGTCGAGGAGAGGCTCATAGGTATACGTGGCCCCCCTCAAACTTCAAGGGTCTTCATCGCCTATCATCATAGGACTTCTGTCGGCTCTATGTAGTCTTCATCTTCTCTTGGATGACCTACACCTTCTCTATGGTATCCTGTACCATCTCTGTACCCATGAGTGATGACTCCCCTAGGTCTATCTAGCATAACAGTGACCTTCATGGTCATATGTAAAATGCTTAAAATGGTTCCATACCAATGGTGGAGTGGTAGCTATTATTGTATGCAAAATCCACCAGTGGTAGGTGGTCCTCCCAACTGCAACCAAAATCGAGGACGCAAGCACAAAGAATGTCCTCAAAGGTCTATATGGTCCGCCCCATCTTTCCATTAGTCTATGGGTGAAAGGCTGTGCTCAAACACAGATGAGTCCCAAAAGACTCCTGTAATCCCTTCCACAACTGAGATGTAAATAATACATCATGATATGAGACTATCGTTGATGGGACTCCATGGAGTCAAACTATCTCCTACACATAGAGGCATCCCACGCTCTCTACTGAACCCTGCTCTCGAATGGGTAGGAAGTGAGCTGACTTGGTGAGTCGGTCAATGGTCACCTAGATAGTATCATGGACCATGGATGTGTGTGGTATTCCTATCATGAAGTCCATTGAGATACCACACCACTTCCTATCAGATACCTCAAGTGGCTAGGCCAAGCCTGCTGGAACTGGATGCTCATCCTTCACTTGTTGACAAGTGAGGAACTGTGAAACGAACTCTGCCACCTCTTTCTTCATCCCTGGACTCCAGTACTAACATTAGAGATCCTGTTATATCTTTGCCACTCTAGGATGTACCGCCAAAGGTGAGGTATGGAACTCACTTAAAACCTTCTCTTGAAACACCTCTATTACTACTGTGCACCATTTGAAAAGGATGACGTGCTCTCCACATATTGCAAAGCCATCAGGAGCTTTTCCTCTGGGAAAATGAGAACTTCAGGCCTCATAGTAGACATCTCCAAGATGGGCCTCCATAACTCGATGTAAGAGTGGGGGAGTGAAAACCATCAACTAATGGTAGGTTGTTCCATCATCATCCTTGAAGGATATCCGCATCGTGACCAACTTCTACAATGCATCACTCAACGACTACAACCTAGATCTCCCATTGAGTGCATCTTCCACCATGTTTCCCTTATCATGATTATATACTATCTCAAAGTCATAGTCATGCAGGATATCTATCAATCTCCACTACCTCAAGTTCAAGTCCTTTTGGGAGAATATATGCCTAAGACTTTTGTGGTCATAGTAGATCATAAACCACTCACCCATCAAGTAGTGCCGCCACATCTTCAGAGTGAATACTAATACTTCTATCTAAATTTCATGGGTTGCATAGTTCTTATCATGTTTCCTCAACTATCAAAAAACCATAGGCAATGACCGCTTTCCCCTACATCAGGACATAACCCATTTCGGTCCCTGACACATAAAAAAAAATTACACATCCAATGGATTCCTCTGGAAGCCGCAAGATAGGGGCACTCATTAGTATCTAACTCAGCTCCTGGAAACTCTACTGGAACTTCTCCATCCTCCTGAAAGTTTTACCTTGCATGTCAAAGCTGATAAGGGTGATCCTACCCTAGAAAAGTTAGGCATGAACCTCTGGTAGTATCAAGCCAACACCAAGTAACTTCGCACCTCAGTCAGGCTCCGGGGTGGATCCCAAGAAAGTACCACCTCTATCTTCATCGGATCCACTATAAATCCATCCAGTAAGATAATGTGTCCCATAAAGTGGACCTCCCAAATCTAGAACTATAACTTTGAGAGCTTCCCATAAATCTTGTTCTCTTAGAGTATATATAGGACTACCTGAAGATGTGTTGTGTGCTCCTCCTATGACGTCGAGTACACCAAGATTTCATCCATGAAGACCATGACGAACTAGTCAAGATAAGGTTGGAAGATCATGTTCATGATTTCCATGAACACTACTGGGGAATTAGGCACACTGAACAACAACACTAAGAACTCATAATGTCCATATCGACATCTAAAGGTTGTCTTTGGTACATGCTCATCTCGTACCCGAAGCTGATGATAGCCAGACCTAATGTCTATCTTTGATAACCACCAAGCCCCCTTCAACTAATTTAAGAGGTCATCAATCATGGGAAGTGGATATTTTTTCATCACATTCACCTGATTCAAGCGTTAATAGTCCACACATAGCCTCAAGCTTCCATCTTCCTTCTTGGAAAACAACACCAGGGATTCCCATGGTGAAACACTGGGCCTTACAGACCCATTCCTCTGCAAGTCCTATAACTACACCCTCAACTCCCAAGGCTCTGCAGGAGCCATCAGATATGTAGGTGTAGATATCAGTGTTTTCCCAGGGTACAGGTCGATGCAGATGTCAATCTCCCTATGATGAGGTAATATTGAAACATCCTTGGGGATGACATCCTCATATTCATCCACCACTATAGGGAACCGGATAATCTCCTCATCCATCGCACCAAAAGTGAGGATAGCCAACTTGTGAGAGATTGGCTACACCCTTCTTCAAGAATGTTTATCCTTTGTTTAAAGCATCCCCATTTCACCGATAAAGGAGAACCTGGTTCCATCTTCGAAGATACCCCATACTCTATGCCTAAAACATTTAATCTAAGCATGGAATATGGATAACCAATTAGGTCCACTAGGTTGAATACCCTAAGAGGGGGGTGGGTGAATCAGGGTATGACAGATTAAAATATTATCCCGTTGGAATCTTGATTTTTTGTTAGAAAAAACTCAATTCTATCTCACTCTTGTAGAAATGTATGAATAGATACGAAATCATGCACAAGACACAACAATTTTTACTTGTTTTACCCCCATTGGGCTACGTCCAAGGAGAATACAATGACAATGTTTCAATGTACCAAATTCACTAAGGCTCACTACCAATAATGAGTACAATGTTCAGGATAGATATTCTATGCCTAGGCTCACTACCTTTAAAAGGATTATGGTCTTCTCATTGTATTCCCAAGGGTCACTCCCCATGACTCTTTCTATGGATCACTACTGGTGGAAAGGGTCACCGTCTTCCTCCTCCTTTGCTCACTGCTCTTGGAAAGGAATCCACTCACAGTTTATCGACTTGTAGGTAAAATACAGTTTATGGACATGTATGTCCCTTAATTTTCATGAATTCATGCATCCTCAACAATTGGTAGATGCTCTTTTGAATTTCATTTTTCACCCACAGATGAATTCCACCTTCCCAGGTACTTCTAGGTACGAGAAAATACTTTCTCAAACTAATTTGAAGTTTTTTCAATCCTCCTTGTGAAAATCGTGAACCACCTTCCTCCTCCACATATTTTGTACTGGGTTTAGTACACAGTCACCTCCTCCATGTACTGTTTCTCCAACTTCGAACTGCCCTTCGTTTGCCGACTTCCTCTACCTTCGCGATCGTGTACCGCTACCGTGTACCGATTCTGCGAACCTTCTCTGCGAAACCCCTTCTTTCCGCGAACTATTATCTATTCACAGATTGTCTTCACTTATACATACCAGATCTCTCCCTCAACATACCTCTTTCAGAATTATCCCTCTCGCATACCAGAGATTCATCCTTCGCGTACCGAGACAACTCCTTCCACATACAAGACTTCCCTCTCTACGTACCAGACTTCCTTTTCAGATTAAGAATCCCCGTAAACACCTTCAACACGAACCAATTTCAGACTTTTACAAATTACTAGAGAAAAATATGCTTTCTAATGATATTCAATCTCCACATTAATCGGTGGGATTATAAAATATTATATAGGAAAAGATATCCACAAAAACCGCTAATCCAAAATTTACCAAATCTTTAATTCATCCTCCACCGCATACCGATCCTTCTACCGCCGCGAACCGCAAACCACCCGCAAACCATTTTTCATATGTTAACCACATACCACCTTTACTCCTACATGATCAATCTCTTCCGTTGATGTCATTCCATCCGCATACCGCACCACCTCTTACCTGTGAACTATTTTTGGTTTTGCGAACCACTCTGATGCACTGTTCCCAGCGTTCCATGTATCGTTCCCGAAACATGGTATGTGTCCCATGATTTATGTCTCATGGTTTTAATTATTTTCAAATTTTCTTCAATTTTATTTATACCGTTCAATACTATTAATAAATCATTCCTTTGACAACATCAAACTCCTGATTTTGAGGCCCTAAAATTTGGAAAACACTGGGAAACTACACAAACTTAAAAACCTGTCTTCGACAAACACCATCCATACTCATTTTCAATCATCTCTCTTTGTCAACAAACACAACCACACCCATAAAATACTGAGAGGAAACCTTGAGGGGTTTTTCCCAACAATATCCCCCTTTGGGTTTATATACAACTCTTCTCAAAACAATTCTTTTCATTTTGATATCTCATTAAATCTCTTTCTATCTTCAACCACCATTCACTTCATGCGATTAAGATAATGATAAATGATTTACTCAACACATACTCTAATCCCACATGAGCCATGATCAGTGTGAGAAACAAGAGTATAATGAAATTTTCATCAATGAACCACTTCATTTCTAGTTACCAACTACTGATACCATACTGATACACGGATACCAATGAACTACTTTCACCACAAACCTCAACCATCGTGATATCTAATCATTGATCAATATATTCTAGCATCATCAAATTTAATTATCCCCCTAAGTTACAGTTACTCCAATAGCTTCATCTTAGCTTCAAAACCCCGTATCTCATTTCTCCAGTTAGCATCTTCTCCCCATGTCTTTTCTCCCCCTGTAATAGTCACACTTTCTCCCCCTTTATCAACGAACCCAAAGGGCACTTCAAGGTTGTCTACACTAGGGTAAAAACCACATATCAGCACCTTAGGGAAAGAAAAATCATACCTCAGGGAGAGGGGCCAACACATACACACTTTTTCAAGTGTGGGGATTTGACTGTATGATATCCCGCCTTTTTATTACATAACTTTCCATTACATTTACAAACAGATGATCTTTAAAGTCTAGTGTCTTGGAAATCAGGAACAAAATATATGAAAACATAGAACATTATTCTAATACACTTGTAAGTATTTAAAATAGGTTCATCCTAAGTAAAATTACTACATCTCAAAACTTGTAGACATACATCAAAGGAAAGGGTGAGTAGAAGGCCCAGTAAGGAAAACAAGTGAAACAGTTTACATGTGATCTTGAGAAATATCAATAATAACATGAGGGATATCATAAAGGAATGATAAATGGGAATATAATAGAAATAATAACTTTAATAATATCTTGAAAATGTGGATAAAACATTTAATTTAGACATTCTTGAACATATCACAAAGTTATATCCCCAAGGTGTCATATAAATTACCAAGGTTATTCACCAAGGTTCGTAAAACTTATCATCTCTGGAGATTAAATTCTTTACCCAATGCATTAGAGCCCTATAAAGGTGAACCCTTAATATGTATTTATTTTCATGTGATCCACATAGATAATAATCATACATATCATAAGTAACCCAAAGAGAATAAAAGAAATGGGTTTCATATCAAAATCATGATGTTTTAAAAAGTGCTTAAAAAGAAGATCATTATGTCATTTATAACCCATAGAAAGGGAATAAGGGTTATAGGTATGTCAATTAAAGAATAAAATATATCAATTTTATGTATTTATGAATAAACTTTTAAATTAAATAGTTTTGGGTATTTACATAAATAAAATAACAGAATCTCTTGAGAAAAAGAGAGAGATTTTGAGAAGAAAATTCTACAGCATAACGACTATATAACATGGTTTTAGAATACATTAAAAAGAGAGGGGGAAAGGTTAAAACACTCATAAATAGATCATAATATATTATAGGGACATAATTAAATGAAAATAAGATCATATTATGGATTTTTGAATGACATACCACATGAAAAATAAACTTGAAAGAAAAGAGGAGATGCAATTTATTTTATAGAAATTCAGCAGCCTAACGACATCACTTAAAATTCAGAAAAATAAGTTGATGAGAGTGGAAAGGGTCTATCATAATTTTTACAAAAAAAGGACAAAAATAATAACATATAATAACATACCCCAAAATAATAATATGGAAACTAGAAGACACAACATAAAGGAAGTCATGACTTAAAAGAGGAGGGTGAAAGGTTCCCTTACCTTGAAGAGTGACTTCGAAAGATCGAATGTTGGGACCTTGGGGGGATTGAGGGCACCTTAGGAGGAATAATTTGGAGGTAAAAATACCAGATACTTGTTGATGAGGATTTTGGAATGAAAGGAATGAGGGAATGGCTTGGTATTTATAGCAAAAGTGAGGGAATATTTAATTAATTTCCAAGGGACACCTCATTAGTGGTATTTGTAAAACCATGGGCTTGACCATGGTATTATCCCATGTTATTGGAAACTTGGGAAACCTAATGACATATATTACTATTCAAAAGTCTACCATAATTATTACATCATGATTACATCATTAATGATGTCATTAAACACACCGAAACTCAAAACTGTACTTTTACTATTCACTAAAAAAATATTTTATAAAAATATCATAAATTCACCCTAACCTAATATCGATTCTTTGAATTCAATAATGAACCCCATTTTATGAAAATAATTTTCTAGTTTTGAGATATTTAATTTTTAAGTAAAAACACCATTTACCCGAATAAATACTAATACTTAACTAAGAAGTTATGAAACAATTATTTACTAATGCTATTATATCACATTACCATTCAAGATTACTAAATTATATTTATACTTAAGTGATGTTACTATTCCATTGGTCACATTATTATTCATAAGGGTAATATTACTATTCATACTTTAATATTCATTTAAAATTAAGTTGATCTTATTGGAATCTAAATTTATTACTGGTCACAACTGTAGAAGACCATTTTTTTGAAAATTATTTCACATTATTAATTATTTAAAGTATAGAAAATTATTTTAAAATACATTTTTTCCAAAATTCATCAATAATATAGAACTTATATAAATTCATCCTACATTTATCTAGACATTTGAAATTAAATATTTTTACCATAATAAGAAATAAAAATTTTATTTATAAAAAAGTATTACACAAAGTAACTAAGGTCTTGTTACATAACCCCTTATAACACCTACATATGACCTAAGTGTAAGGTGTGATATGGTGATAGAATCCTTGGGTGGCTTAGACAACATTGCTTGAGTGGTGATTTCTATCAGCTTGAACATCTACCTTAGGTGATTTCATTCAAGCTTCACATGTTGAAGTTCATCTTGGGCTTGGTCCAGATAAAATCCCAGTGATGCTACATCCTTCCCAAGATCTGACAGATGGGTTTCGTATGGCCCGAATCTACTAGATGAGACCATCGACTCTTCTTTATGTATTAAGTAACCATGATCATTTGTATTAATAATCATAACATTAAGAGTATAATTTCCAATGTTCATATTGAACAACTATCATATAATATTCAAAACTCACCGATATTATTTTAATTATACTCACTTCATTAATTGAAGGATATAGTTTTTTTGAGTAAAAAATAAAATAACACACTAAATTAGGAAACAAATATTATTCAAAAAAATTCTGGTCGTTACATTCTTCACCCTTAAGAAATTTCATCCCCGAAATTTTAACTCATACACTCAGAAGAGAAATGGTGTGGGTATTTCTACCTCAAAGACTCCTCTAGTTCCCACGTGGCTTCATCTCATTTTTGGTTTCTCCATAACACCTTAATAAGGTGGCTAGTATTGTTGCGTAGAACCTTGTCTCTACGATCCAAGATCTCCACCGGCTTCTCCTCATAGGAGAGGTCATGTTCCAGTTGTACCACCTCTATATTTATTACATGTGAAGGGTTAGGTATGTACTTACTCAAGATGGATACATGGAAGAAATCATGAACTTGTGCTAGATTTGGAGGAAGTGAAAGCTGATAGGCCACTGCTCCTATGCGATCAAGGATTTCATAGGGGCCAATGTACCTAGGGCTTAGCTTCCCTTTCTTCCCAAACCTCATGACTCTCTTCCAAGGTAAAATTCAAATAAATACTTTTTCACCAACATCAAACTTAAAGTCCCATCGAAAGTTGTCAGCATAGCTCTTTTGCTGACTCTGAGCAGCCTTAATGTGTTGCTAGATGGTATGGACCTTTTCTATCATCTCTTGAACAAGATCAAGCCCAAGAATCTTTCTGTCACCATCTTCATCCCAACAAGTATGAGTTCTACATCGCTTCCCATATAGAGCTTCATAGGGTGCCATTTTAATGCTCGAGTGGAAGCTTTTGTTGTAAGAGAACTCAACTAATGGAAGATGTTGATCCCATCCTCTTTTAAATTCCATTGAGCATGTTCTCATCATGTCCTCGACTGTTTGAATAGTCCTTTCAGATTGGACATCGGTTTGGGGGTGATAGGCCATAATGAAATTTAATTCAATGCTCAGAGCATGTTGAATACTTCTCTATAATTTTTATTTAAACCTTAGATCACGATCAGATACGATAGAAAGTGGAAATCCATGCAGCTTTACCACTTCCTTCACGTAAATCCTTGAAATTTGATTTAGAGAGAAATCTTCCCGAATGGAGATAAAATGGGCAGTATTGGTGAGACGGTCCACAATAACCCATATCACATTTTTTCCTTTAGAAATTATCGGGAGAACAATGATGAAGTCCATAGTGATATTTTCCTACTTCCATGCTGGTATGGGTAGTGGTTGCAATACCCCTTTAAGAAGTTGTCCCTCTACCTTCACTTTCTAACATACCAAGAACCTTGAAGTGTAGTCAGCAATCTCCCTTTTCATATTATCCCACCAATAATGATCACAAAGTTCCCTATACATTTTCATGCTTCCAGGATGTATAGAGAAAGTCGAGCTATGAGATTCATCCATTATCTCCTTTATTTATGAAATAGATGGAACACATAGTATTGTACAAAATTTCAATACACATTTTTGATCAATATTGAAATAAGGAAACTTTCCATCCTTCACACCTCAAAATTCTTCTGTAACAAAGGGTCTTCTTTCTGAGCTTTCTTGATCTTCTCTAGTAATGACGGTTGAGAAATCATTTGGGTTGGGGTTGGTGATGTCACTTCCCTTATAATTCCCAGGTCCATCTTTACTAAGTCATTTATCAAAGGATCTATTTGAATCCTCATCATAGAAAGAACAACTAGGTCATTGCTGATTAATGAATCAGTGAATTTGTTTTCTCTTCCAGGATGATAATGAATTGAACAATCATATTCTTTAAGAAGTTACAACCATCTCCTTTGTCTCATGTTCATTTCCTTTTGTGTGAAAATATATTTCAAACTCTGATGGTTTATGTATATATCACATTTCTCCCCATAAAGATAGTGCCTCCATATCTTTAAAGCAAAAATGACCGCAGCCAGCTCCAGATCATGTGTAGTATAGTTCTGCTCATGAGTCTCCAACTATTGAGATGCATAAGCAATGACTTTAACATTTTTCATTAGGACACACCCAAGACCATTCATAGATGCATCACTAAAAATAATGGATCCTTCTCCACTTGAGGGCAGAGTTTGCATGGGTGTAGTAACCAATATCTTCTTTAACTCTTGGAAATTTTCCACAAACTCCTTTATCCAAATAAACTTGACCCATTTTCGAGTTAACCTAGTTAATGGATTAGAAATTCATGAAAAGTTTTTCAAAAACCTCCTATAATATCCCGCTAATCCAAGGAAACTACGAATATCAGTTATTGTTATAGGTTGAGGCCACTCCTCTACCACCTCTGTCTTTGTAGTGTCAACAATGATTCCTTAACTGGTTACAATGTGCCCTAAGAAAGTAACTTTTTGTAACCAAAATTCACATTTTATGAACTTTCCAAAAATCCCCTCCTATAGAGTTTTTAAAATAACCCTTATATGATCATCATGCCCCTCTCTAATTTTTGGAATATATCAGTATATCATCAATAAAAACTACCACAAAGTTATGAAGGTAGTACTTAAAGAATCTATTCATCAAATCCATAAAAATAGTAGGTGCATTAGTTAGTTCAAAGGGTATAACAACAAACTAATAATTCTCATATCTTGACCAGAAGGTTGTTTTTGGAATATCTTCTTTATTCACCCTCAATTGATGATAACCAGATCGAAGATCAATCTTAGAGAAGAATTGATCCCCATGAAGTTGGTCAAATAAGTCATAAATTCTTGTAAGAGGGTATTTGTTCTTTATTGTGACCCCATTTAGTTCTCTATAATCAATGCATAGCCACATCAATCCATCCTTATTCTTCAAAAAGAGAACTGGTGCTCCCCAAGGAGACATACTTGGATGGATAAACCCCTTCTAAAAAAGATCTTGTATTTGCTTCTTTAATTCCTTCAGATCCACATTTTCCATTCTATATAGGGTATTAGATATGGGATGAGATCCAGGTATGAGTTCAATTGAGAACTCTACCTCTCTTTTTGGAGGAGGTACGGGTAACTCCTAAATAAATACGTCAATGTATTCTTGGATGATGGGGACATTTTCTATCCTTATACTCTCATTTCCTTCTTCTTCTTCACCGATCAACTCTATAATGAAGGATACAGGAGGTTCTTCTAAACAAAGATTAGGTTGAGATATCTCTCCTTGGAAGATAACTGTAGGTTTTCCATTCAAGACTACTGATATTTCCTTGCTTCTGTATTTGATCTTAGCATTATACTTCGAGAGCCAGTCCATCCCTAGTATAATGTCGAATTCCTTCATGGGAATGAATACTAGATTTTCGATAAGATTGTGCTCACTAAAGTAAATACTAGAGTTTCTAAATACTGACGATGCTTGGATAATCCCACTAGGAGTCTTGACTGATAACTTTACTTTTATAAATTCAGAGGCTGACTCTAAATTCTTTGAAAACTTGGAAGAAATAAAGAAATGCATAGAACTAGAATCAAACAAAGTACTTGCTGTATTTGAGAGAACAAAAAGAGTACCTTCCACCACATCATTTGGTGCTTCAACTTCATCTGTAGTGACTGCAAAAGTACGACCTTGCTCCCTTGGCCTTTACTAAGGCTGATGGTGATTCCCCTCCACTGCCCTCAGATTTTGACAATGATTAGAAAAGTGCCCAAGTTGTCCACACTTATAGCATTGGAAATCAGGTAGGGCCTACACCATCTTCCCATTGTTTTTAGTGTTGGGAAGTTGAGGCTTCACCTCACTATGATAATTCTACACAATATGGCCATCTCTTCCACACTTGTAGCACTTCCCACTCCCAAGCAGGCAGTTCCTTGAAAGCTTTTTCCCACATTTATTACACATGGGATGTTGTACTTAATTTCCTCCTCTTACCTAATCAAATCTAACCCCTAAGCTTGGCTCTATTGATCTCTTCTTGTCATTGGATTTACGAGACCCCTTCATCTCACCAAACTCCAGTTCGACTTTCATCACACTCCGCACAATCTCTTCATAGCTATCGTAGTCTCAGTTGGCTAGATTTTTCCACAGATGAGGTCTTATCCCACCAAATAATCTATCAAACTTAGAATTTGGATCCATGAAAAAACTAGAGTTATAACGTGAAAGTCTTATGAAGTTCATCTCATAGCTTCAAACAGATTCATTCACCTTCTGCTTCAGCTCGAGAAACTCCTTCTCCATTCTTGTTATCATAGAATGAGGGAAATACTTATTGAAGAAGATCCCTCTGAATTATTCCCACTCCAAAGATTCAACCTCTACTCTTGGACTTGTGTTTTTAATTAGTTCCCACCACTAATCAGCTTGTCCCTCTAAATGGTAAACAATCAGGGTGACATTCTCCTATTCTGAACAGCGGAGCACAGAAAAGATCTTCTCGATAGAGTTGATCCACTATTCAATAATCAATGGGTCAGTACATAAAATGATGGTTGGTGATCATTGATTCATAAAGGACTCAATATAATGTTGTTCCCTTAGCGGTGAGATTAGTTTCTCATCTTGATTCATGTTATTTCCCATAACTTGAGTCAATTGGTTTATCATTCTCATGAAAGTTTCCATTCCGGCTTCCATCAGAGGGCCGTCAGTGCATGGTCCATTGAGGTCACCATTTTCATGGTTCCTCTTATTTCCCACCATTTTATAAAAGAATAAATCCTTAATTATAAGCTTATTTAATTTATGAATCTTTTAACTATAAAGTATTTTATGTCTTAAAACTTCATGCTTAAACAATTACATTTCTCTATAATCCTTCATATTGATTCATAAAAAACTTGTGATTAACCAAACATATCCCCCAGGAGTGTCAAACCAAGAGTGTAGAAAGGCCTGTTGTCGTGTACCAGGATACCCAAGGTCAAGCTAGAAACTCTATGTCGGTGTTTTAACTCCTAGGTACATTTGTTCCAGATCCACATCCACTTTTTCGTATCCAGACAATGATTTATTTGTTCAGAAACCACTTACTTAATATTTCACCAAAATACCAGGAAGTTATAATATATTTAAAATTTTATATAGTGTTCATCCTGAAGTTTTCATTTCCTAATTTCCACAAATAACTAAACTATCCTTTGATACTAACTATGGAACCCCACCTTTTTATTACATAACTTTCCATTACATTTTACAAACAGAGGATATTTAAAGTATAGTGTCTTGGAAATCAGGAACAAAATATATGAAAACATAAAACATTATTATAATAAACTTTTAATACTTCACCATAGGTTCATCATATGTACAATTACTACATCTCATAACCTAGAAACATATATCAAAGGAAAGGGTGAGCAGAAGGCCCAGTAAGAAAAATAAGTGAAACATTTTACATGTGATCTTGAGTGATATCAACAAGAACATGAGGGATATCATAAAGGAATGATAAAGAGGAATATTATAGAAATAATAAATTTAATCATATCTTGAAAATGTGGCTAAAAAATTTAATTTAGATATTTTTTAGTATATCACCAAGGTATATCCCCAAGGTGTCATAAAAATTACTAAGGTTATTCACCGAGGTATTGTAAAACTTTTCATCTCTAGAGATTAAATTATTTACCCAATGCATTAGAGTACTATCAGGGAACACATTTAATATGTATTTATTTTCATGTGATAAACATAGATCATAATCATAAATATCCTAAATAACCTAAATAGAATAAAATAAATGGGTTTCATATCAAAATCGTGATGTTTTAAAAAGTGCTTAAAAACAAGATCATTATGTCAGTTATAACCCTTAGAAATGGAATAAGGGTTATATGTATGTAAATTATAGAATAAAATACATCAATTTTATGTCTTTATGAATACCCATGGAAATGAAATAGGTTTGGGTATTCACATAAATAAAATAAAATAATTTCTTGAGAAAAAGAGATATTTTGAAATGGAAATTCTGCAGCATAACGGCTATATGATATGGTTTTAGAAAACTTTATAAAGAGAGGGGTAAAGGGTAAAAAACTCATAAATAGATCATAATATTGTATAGGGACATAATAAAATGAAAATAAGATCATAGTATGGATGTTTTAATGACATACCACTTGAAAAGAAAACCTGAAAGAAAAGAGGAGATGTGATTTCTTTTATGAACATTCGGCAGCCTAACGACATTGCTTAAAATTCAGAAAAATAAGTTGATGAGAGTGGAAATAGTATCTCATCATTTGTACATAATAAGGAAATAAATAATAACATATAATAACATACCCAAACATAATAAGATGGAAAATAGAAGACACAACATAAAGAAAGTCATCACTTAAAAGAGGAGGGTGAAAGGTTCCCTTACCTTGAAGAATGACTTAGAAATCTGAAAGGTTGGGACATTTGGGGGATTTAGGGCACTATGGGAGGACTCATTGGGAGGTGAAAAGACCATATAATTTTTGAGTATGATTTTATAATGAATAGAATGAGGTAATGACTTGGTATTTATATCAAAAGTGAGGGAATTTTTAATTAATTTCCAAGGGACACCTCATCAGTGGTATTTGTAAAACCATGGGATTGCCCAAAGTATTTTCCCATGGTATTGGCCACTTGGGACACCTCATAACATATATTACTATTAAAAATTCTACTAGAATTATTACATCATGATTACATCATTAATGATGTCATTAAACACACCGAAACTCAAAACTGTATTTTTACTATTCACCAAAAAACAAAACATTTTATAAAAATATCATAAATTCACCCTAAACTAATATTGATGCTCTAAATTAAAAAAATTAACTCCATTTTATGAAAATGATTTTATAATTATTAGATATTTAATATTTAAGTAAAAACACTATTTACCTGAATAAATACTAATACTTAACTAAGAAGTTCTGAAATAATTTTTTACTTATTCTATTATATCACATTACCATTTAAGATGCCTAAATTATATTTATACATTCTTAAGTTAGGTTACTATTCCATTGGTCACATTAAAATTCATAATGGTAATATTACTATTCATACTTTACTATTTACTAAAAATTAAGTTGATCTTATTAGACTCTAAATTTCTTACTGGTCACAACTGTAGAAGACCATTTTTTGAAAATAATTTCTCATTATAAATTATTTAAATTATACAAAAATATTTCAAAATAAATTTTTTCCAAAATTCATCAGTAATATGAAACTTCTATAAATTCATCCTACATTTTTCTGGACATTTGAAATTCACAAACATTACCATAATAATAAATAACAATTTTATTTATTCAAAAGGATTACTCAAAGTAACTAATGTCTCGTTACATATCTACTTATAAAACATGAATATGACCTAAGTGTAAGGTGTTCTATGGTGATAGAATCCTGGGGTGGCTCAGACCACATTTCCCGAGTGGTGATTTCTATCAGCTTGAACTTCTCCCTTAGGATAATCCGTTCAAGATTCAAATGTTGAAGTTCAGATTGGGCTTGGTCCCAAGAAAAGCCCATTGATTCTACCTCCTTCCCAAGATCTGACAGATGGGCTTCATACGGACCTAGTCTACTAGATGAGGCCATCAACTCTTCTTTCTGTATTAAGTAACCATGATCATTTGTATTAATAATCATAAAGTAAAGAGTATAGTTTCCAATATTCATATTGACTAATGATCATATAACAGTCAAAAAACACTGGTATCACATTAATTATACTCACTTCATTAATTAAAGGATATAGTTTTGTTGAGTAAAAAATAAAATAAAACACAAAATTAAAAAAAATATTATTAAAAAAAATTCATGTCATTACAGACTGGGATTCCAAATCCAGTTGATGCCTTTCAAACACTTCTTTGGATATGGCCTTTGTAAGAATCTCTGCAACTTGTTGTTCTATAGGAACATACTTCAACTTCACAAGACCTTGCTCCACCTTCTCATCAATAATATGATATTTGATTTCAATGTGCTTTTTCCTTGAGTTATGGAATGGATTTTTCCTGATATTTATAGCACTTGAATTATCACAATGGATTTTGATTAGAGATTTTACTTCAATACCCATATCTTCAAGTTGCTGCTTCATCCACAAGAGCTACATTCATGATTGAGTAACTGCAATGTATTCAGCTTCTACGGTTCTTAGTGAAGTGAAATATTTTTTCTTTCTTAATCTAGAAATACCCAACCCTCCAAGATAAAAGTCACCTCCTGATGTTGATTTCCTATCATCTACTGAACCGGCCCAATCCGCATCTATATATCCCAATAACTATGGCTGAGATTTGTCATTATACATTAATCCAAAATCAACTGCTTCTTTGATATACTAAATAATTATCTTTACTAAAATCATGTGGTTCTCTTTGGGATTTCTTTGATACCTTGCTACCTAGAATGTGGCAAATACAATATCAGGCCTTGTCACTGTTAGGTACAACAAACTTCCAATGATTTTCCTATATTCTGCAATATTAACTACCTTGCTTTCATCATCCTATGACAATATCAACTAGGTAGCAACCAGAGTCTTCATATCTTTGGAATTATC
This sequence comes from Viscum album, assembly GCA_963277665.1. Taxonomy (NCBI): domain Eukaryota; kingdom Viridiplantae; phylum Streptophyta; class Magnoliopsida; order Santalales; family Viscaceae; genus Viscum; species Viscum album. The sequence goes on along the minus strand of OY728127.1, from coordinate 340,156,163 downwards.
CATTCCAAATCTTCTAAAAACCTTCTTATCATATTTATATTGAGATCGGAAAGTGTCATTACTTTCTTACATCACCTTTAAAATAAGGAAAAATGTTATCTCACCAATCATCAACATTTTGAACTTGATTTTCATGAATTCAAAAAACTGTCTGCATTGTGCTTCATCTGATCCAACAAAGATTATGTCATCAAAATAAACTAGCACCATCATCCTCTGACTACTTCCCTTGTTTAAATATAGATTTTAATCAACTCCACCACACTGGAATCCGAGTTTCTTTAGAAACTAATCAAGCCTTGAATACTATGCTCTTGGTGCTTGCTTTAAGCCATATAAAGCCTTATTCATCTGAAACACACTGTTCTCATCTTCATGAACAAGAAAACCATCTAGTTTCTCAATGTAGAATTCTTCTTCCAGAACTCCATTCATAAATGCTGACTTGACATCCATCTGGAAAATCTTAAACTTTCTTTGTACTGCTATGGACAAGAATAATCTTATTATCTCTAGCCTTGAAATGGGCGAAAATGTGTCATCAACATCTATACCCTCAATCTGGGAGCACCCTTTTCACACCAGTCATTCTTTGTTTCAAATGACAACACCATCTTCATTAATTTTGTTGTGAATGACCCAATTTTTCTTGATAAAATTCTTGTCTTCTAGTCTCGAAACAATTTACCATGTCTTATTCTTCTCAATTTTGTCAAGCTCTTCATTCATTTCCTGAACCCAATTATCATCTTTAGCTACTTCACTAAATCTTTTAGGATCCACTTGCGATAAGTATGATGATTTTTGTAGAGACTTCATCCTTATTTTCTACACTGGTGCTGTCTGATCATCAATTATGTTCTACCTATCAATTTCAGCTCTTCTTGTTGGTCTCTGGGAAGACACTGATTTTTTCTCATCATCTGAGTCTTCTTCTGAATCAACCTATGGAGCTGGAGCATCTCTTAACCTGATCATCTCTTTATCACTATACTCCTATGTTTGATCATGTATTTGCTAAATATTCTGTTCATTTTTTACTATAGTCACAACCTGAATTTCAACTATATTTTCCAGCCACTTATGGAAGCATTTATATGCTTTTCTTTTCTTTGAGTAGCCAAGAAATATCCCTTCATCCTCATAGGATTCAAATTTCCTATGTTTCTCCTTATTGAGAATGAAAAATTTACTTATTAATATTTGAAAGTACTTCAATGAAGGCTTATTTCCATACCATAACTTGTATAGAGTCTTCTCCTCTTTTGGACAAACTAAAGCTCTGTTTGAAGTGTATACTGCTGTCATTACTACTTCTTTCCAAAATTTCTTCGGAAGGTCCTTTTCAATGATAATTGTTTTGTACATATTTTTGACAATCCAATTTCTTCTCTCAAATACTCCATTATGCTGTGGAGTTCTTAATGCTGAAACTTGATGCATTATCCCATGTTTTTTGAGATAATCCTCCACTTGGATATTTGCGAACACTGTTCCATTATCTGTTCGATTCGTTCTGATTTTCTGAACAAGAATCTTTTAACATTCCCATCAATATCTTGTAATGAAACTGAACACTTCAGATTTTTGGGTAATTATTGAAACCCATGCCATTATTCTATATTCATCTATAAAGAGAACACAATATCTCCTCCCATCGATATCCCTCAATGAAATTGGCCCACACACATCAATATGTACCAACTCAAGAAATATTATTGACTTTTTCTCCTTTTGTTTATATGTATTTTGAATGATCTTCCCCTATTGGAAGGCATCACACATATGTGTATAGTCACATGATAATCTCAAAATATTTTGAGCTGCATCATATTTCACCAAATCTTCCAAGGAACCTTGACTTATGTGACCAAGACACTTCTTCCATAACTTGTTTTCTTCATCCTTGGACATAAAGCACATATCTTCTTCTCCACTCACAAATTATAGATTCTCTTTCACACTCTTTACTTGCAACACAACAACACCATCCTTTTCCTTGATGATACAAAATTTCTTGGAAAAAATTATGGCATTTCCTAATTCACACAATTGACTGACACTAAGCAAGTTGTGGTTAAGCCCCTCAACAACCAAGACATCTGCTCGTCTCATGTATTTTCCTACAAACTTGGATTTTCATGAACCAATAATTTTCAAGCCCTCATCATTACCAAATATTACAAAACTTTTTTTATCATACCTGATTTCAGTCATCATATCCTTATTTAACATTATATGGGAAGTAAATCCACTATCAATGATTCATACCCCGGTGTGATTTGATTCCTTGAATGCAATTTCTGCAACTACTTCCTGGTCTACCTTTTTTTTACCTAAGTCTCTAATATGGAATGTAATCTTGATCTTTCTCAGTATACGATGACCAAGCTTTAAACTGTAGATCTGAAAATCAATTTTGAATTTTGATCTCTATTGAAGATACATTTGTATTCTTCTTATGAAAAAATTCAGTTTTCCTCGGCACATTCCTTTTCATTTTTGATGTAAAATATCCAGTCATATTCCTAATTCCTTTACACCTAAAATAATGACCATCAAATGATGACCTGGAATTTTGATCTCTATACAACCACCTATGTTGCTTTTGTTCCCTTTGTTACCTCTTTGATATGGAACATATATTTTGATAATGTACCATTTTACAAAAACAATATCATCTTATGTGAGGTACATTCTTATGTGGTAATGAACCACTAGATGGTCCTTGGATTCTTTGAATCTTCAAATTTTGCTTCATACCCAAGTCAATATTCAATCTTGGAGTGGGTGTTTGTGGTCTGACTTGAACCATAACCGATTTCTATTTTAGATCAAGTCCCATACCAAACTTACCATTTATAATTAATTATTGATTCTGTTATGATGGACCACTCTGCTCAAATCGCATCCTATATGTTGCCTGTATGATCTTATTTCCTGATGTCTATCCGAGAGTTAGTAGTTTTTCCTGATCATCAATTGTTCATCGCAGACTGGTGACTTTCTCTTCTAGCTGTTCGATACGTTTGATTTGATCTTTTCCAGTTTCATTCAAACTATCAATTTCTATTTTCTGTTTTTCAATTTTGAGTTTGTACTCAACCACCTTCTCTGAGTTTTCTAGAATTAAAGACCTCAACTTTTCAATTTCTGTATTCAGATTAGAATTATCTTCTACCTGTTGTTTCATGAAGAGTTTGGATTCACAAACAACTTTGTTAGCTTTCTTTGTTTTGGCTCTCAAAATATCAACCTAGCCTAAAGATAAACTATTCCTTCCATTTCTCCTTCTTCATTGTCACTTTACTCTATTGTCAATGAATTTATAATGAATGCCACCAAAGCATCTATTTTATAATCCTTTCAGTCCTCCAACTCTTCTACCTTAGATTATTCTGAACTTTCATCCTCTTTTGGAAGCATATTATTCTTTTTGAAGAACTTTCTCCTAGTACTTCTCCTCCCTTTCTCATTTGATGAATACTTATTTTTTAGGATTTCATAATTTTCTTCATGTTCATCATCAAACTTCTTAGGACACTATACTACAAAATTCCCAATCTTTCTGCATCAAAAGAAAGCAAATGGAAGTTTACCTTTGAACTTCCATTTTCCCCATTATAGATTGGAGGAGAGAAATGACATGACATCATCCATATTATCTTCCTCAAGACTATCTTCAATAGAGAGATTCTTCATGGCCTTGAATGACACTTACTTATACTTCCCCTTTTCCAATGCATCGTTATCATCATTTCTCATTTCATATGATACAAGGGTACTGTGTAGGTTATCTAGTGTCATCTCTTTCGGGTCTTTGTCTTCCAATACTGAAACTTTCAGATTGAACTGCTGTGGAAGTTTCCTCAAGATACTTTTCACAATCTTTATATCTTCAATGAATTTTATAAGACCATGCATATATTACAAAATAATATTTATCCTGTCGAATAATGCATCAACAATCTCATGGGGATTCATTTTGAGATCCTCATACATGTTCCATAGAACCTACAGCTTTGCTTCTCGGACTTTTGAGTCGCCCCCATAAATATTCAACAATTTTTCCCACATTGCATGTGATGTTTTACAGGACATAACCTTTGTATAAATTTATTTTGATAGGGATCCCCCTAAAGCACTGATCCCTTTAGGATCAACATCCGATTATCTTCTTTCAGATTCTGATAAAGCACCACTATTAATGTCAGCTGATATTCAATGCATATCTGATGTGAAGACATTAATCCCTGCTAATCAAAAGTAGTGCTGCATTCGATTCTTCCATAGTTGAAAATTATTTTCCATCAAAGATCATAATTTATTTTTGATTGACCACCTCCATGTCTTCTTCTTGAGAGATAACCACTAACTTTCAACCTTTCTCTCTGATACCAATTGATCAGTACACTAGGTCTAATACCCTGAGGGGGGGGGGGTGAATCTGGGTGTGACATATTAAAACTTTCTCCCATTCAGATCTTGTTTCCTTGATATAAAAAAACTCAATTATCTCTTCCTCCCATATCAATATATGAATATATATGAAATAATTCACAAGACAAATCGATTTTTACTTGGTTCACCCTCACTAGGCTACATCCAAGGAGCATACAACGACAATGTGCTGATGTACCAAATTTACTAAGGCTCACTGCCAATAATGAGTACAATGTTTGGGCTAGATCTTCTATACCCAGACTCACTACCATTACATGGTTTAGGGTTTTCTCACTGTATTACCAAGGGTCACTCCCTATGCCTCTTTCTCTGGCTCACTGCTAGTGGAAAGGGTCACTGTCTTCCTCCACCTTCACTCACTGCTCTTGGAAAGGAATACACTCACAGTTTATCAACTTGTAGGTCAAACACATTTTATGGGAATGTAGGTCCATTCATTTTCATGAATTCTTGCATCCTAAAGTATTGGTAGATGCTATATTAAAGTTCCTTTTTCACCCGCAGATGAATTCCACCTTCCTAGGTACTTCTAGGTACTGAAAAATATTTTTGCAAACCGATTTGAAGTTTTTGCAAGCCTCCTTGTGAAAATCACGAACCACCTTCCTCCTCTACATAATATGCACCAGATTTAGTATTAAGTCACCTCCTCTGTGTACTACTACTACCACTACAAAGTGCCCTTCATCTACCGACTGCCTCCTCCTTTACGATCGCATATCGCTATCACGTACCGATTCTGCAAACCTTCTCTATAAAACCCCTCCTGTTCGCGAACTGTTCACTGTTCACCGACTATCTTCACTTCCGTATACCGATGCTCTCCATCTACGTACTACTTGTAGAATTATCCCTCTCAAATATTGGATATTCCTTCTCCACATACTGAGACAACTCCTTCCACGTACCTAACATCCCTCTTCGTGTACCAGACTTCCTTTGCGGGTTAATAATATCTGCAAACACCTTCAGCGTGAACCACTTTAGGAATTTTCCAAATTCCCAGAGAAAAATATGCTTTCTAATGATGTTCAATATCCATAGTAATCGGTGGGATTATAAAATCTTATATAGGAAAAGATATTTGCAAAAACCGCTAATCCATGATTTACCAAATCTTCAATTTAGCCTCCACCACATTCCGATCATTCTACCGCTGCGAACCGCAAGCCACCTGTGAAACATTTTTCATATGCACCCCACATACTACCTATAATCTTACGTGATCGATCTATTCCATCAATGTCAAGCCATCCGCGTACCACACCGCCACTTACCCGCGAACCGTTTCTGGTTTCGCGAACCACTCCAGCGTACCATTCCCAGTGCTCTGCATACCGTTCCCAGAACATGGTACGCGGCCCATGAATTATGGTATGCGGTTCTCATTATTTTCCAATTTTCTTCAATGTTCTTTTTTTACTATTCACTCTTATGAATAAATACTTCTTTTTCCAACATCAAACTCCTGATTTTGAGGCCCTAAATTTTGGAAAACATTGGGAAACTACGCCACCTTAAAAACTTGTCTTCAACAAACACCATCCATAATCATTTTTGATCATTTGGATTTGTCAACAAACACAACCACATCCAAAACATACCAAGAGGACACCTTGAGGGATTTTTTCCAACATAACTAGTCCACACCCTAAATTACTTCATAAGGCCTTGACATCACTACTAGAAGATCCCAGCCGAAACTATTACCTCTAAGGGTAATCTCACACTACCAGCACCAATGTGTAATCATCGAATCCCCTCCCATAGGAGTATCTAATCGTAACGATTGAGAAAATAGCTCCACCATAATTTTTGAGCTCTGAACAAGGTCATTGGTAGGGAATGAGTGATTGGAACCTATGTCTATAAGAACTAAAGTTATGGTGATGATGACACATATCATACCTCTAATAATATTTGGATCATCGTGGTCATAGGCTTCCATCACCTGAAGATGATCCCACCCATGTCCACCGCCTCCCGAAGACTGTAGAGGACCACCTAGGGATGGTGGTGGTAGCACCTCAAACCTTCTCCCACCGCCTGCTGCTCGGCCTGCTCCTCTGCTACATCTACCGCCTTGTAAGCCTCCTTGCTTGAACCTCTGTGTCTTCCATAGTAGTCCCTTGACCATCTGCTGATCATCTGCATTTAGAGTCAGGAAATCACAAGCCATGTGTTCCAGCCTTCCATATGAGAAACACACCTTGGCCCCTTACTAACTCCCTATTCTCTGCAAACCCTACACTACCGACCCTGAGTTCTTGGAACTTCCCCTAATAGGCCTGACCCACTTGGGTCCCTTCGCCTACTTATTTCTGCCCACCACTAAAGACTCTACCGCCTGGTGTCTACTGGTGTCTCTGGCTATTGTCGCCTCCTCTTCCACGAATCTCTATATAAGTAGGGATCTCTCCAGCACCCCATCCTAAGTAGGGATGCAAGAGACACCATGGATGCCTTTATCTCTTACTTTAGTATTTAATCAAAGTCTAGATCCTTGAAGAATGGGTCTCACACCTTGTTTTTAGAGTAGCGATAAAGTTCGGTGAATCTCACTGAGTACTATGATACAGTCATGCTACCCTGATATAAGTGTAGTAGCTCTTGTATATGCACAGAGAACAACATAACTAGGAAAAACTCCCCCTAAAGAGGCTCTCAAAGTCTATCTAGGTGAGGGTCTCCTTTTCATGTGTTTGAATCACCAAGCTCCACCATCTCCTAGCTGATCCTTGAAGAAGGATTGTGACTAAGATTGTTATCTGATCGAGAGGAATCCTCACTTGTCAGAAGACTCATATAACAGTCTCGATCCAATCCTCTTCCACCTGGGGGATCAGTCTCACCCCCGAACCTAGGAGGTATCTGCATATAGAACTCATGTAAGGTACTGAGCCTATGTGAATACTCTACCAGTAGTTCTGATAGTAGATTATGATCAATGGGTGGTGGTAACACTGGCACACCACCCGGTGGGGCCATCTCTAGCACTGAACCCTAAACCAATGCCTCATCACTAGGTAGCCTATCCTCATAGTTACGCATAAAAATATTGGCTAGCTGTCTGTATGGAGGAATCCTGAAACAGATCAATATGTACCAAAATCAACAGATTATACCTGGTGAGTTGATTCTAATTCAAAAAGAACAAGAGGAAAATTTCAATTCTTATATGATTCATGCAACCCATGGTTTCATGTAATGAGTTGAAAAGTATAATTCTGGGTCTTGGTGTATCTATACGTCGGTCACTACACCAAGACTGGGCTCCTCGAACCTTAAATTTGAACTTGAAACATTCAACACCATTTCCCCAAAACAAAACCAAAGAATCTCGGTCTTTAAGGTAGAGCTGACCTCCTATGATACCACTTTGTCATGAACCATCCCCTGAGGCCCGTTCTGTGAGTACCCCAAGCCTTCCTCCCAAAGGAAAGGGGATAGAAACTAGCATTGGAGGCATTATTCCATGATTTGGAGGCATTTTAATGAGTACGTATACACACACATACACAACCATGTCCCAAAAAGCTAAAAAGGAAAAATATTCATGCCACTAAAACAATCACTGAGTAAAGGTACAAGCTGTAAGTAAAATGGGATAGAATACAAACCCAACAAAGACAAACTAAAAAAGGAAAGTACAAAATATTTTTGAATGGTTGTAAGCAGAAGAACCCCACCAATAAAGAATTTAAGGAGTGGCTACCAGAAGCTGTAGAAGTGTGCCCTGCCTATCGTGTATCACTGGGCACCGCCTGGTCCTGGGCCACCAAGGTCTCTGTCGAAGCACCTGGAATCTACACTAGAAAAACACGTGTGAGCGAAGACCATGTGGGGGTGAGTATCACAATACTCAGTAAGGACCCCAAAACACAAGGGAAAGACCACAAAGGAGAGTATGGACAAGCTAATGTCAGCTCACGCAACTATAATCTAATGTATGGGAAAAAATAATATCAGTTTTAACACTGAATAGTTTGGACTACTAAGGTACTAATCCCTGATGAGTTCTGTGGTTCTACTGGGTCACACAGAGTCACTCACCACCGTGGGTTTTCTGGTTCATACAAAGATGCTCCCCACTTAGGTCATCATAGTTGGTCCACACAGGGCTGCTTATAGCTGGTCCACACATGGCCGGTTATAGCTGTTTCACACAGAGCCACTTGTAACTAGTTCACACAGAGCTACTTATAGTTGTTCCACATAGGTCCTCTTATCATCTAGGCCTTTAGGGTCACTTATACATTCTTTTCAATAGTATTTGGGTCTCATCTAGCCATAGGATTTATGCACATAGTGTGCTTGATTCTAGGATAATCCACTCCTAAATCCATTTTTTGAATTTCAAATTCCATGAAATCCTCCTTATATAATTAAAAAATAACAATCTCATCACGAGGGTTACAATTCCACAAACTTCTCATCAATTGGGCATACGGTTTGAAAGTTATCACTGTTTTTTTTGAAAAGGGGTCAGTCTGGTCCGACCCAACCCGACTCGTTAGGTTGGGGGTTTGGAACCTCTCCCATAGGCCAGCTTTGTGGGCTAGCTATCCTCTATCTTAGAAACCAAGAGAAGTCTGATTTGTTCTACCACACGGCCGATTGAGGTCGTCCACCCCTATCCCACATGTGGTCCCTGCTAGACCACGTACCAGTGCACGCCACAACCCACAGTCCTGGGTCTCGTCCGTCTCTATTGGACTCTGGGCCCTATCACACCATTGAGGCCCCTGCAACACCACCACGACCCTAGCCAACCGTGGCCTCTGCCTCGGTGAAAATTCGTGGAGTGCTGCCACCCGCCCGCGGCCGCCACCGCAGGCTGCTCCAGCAGTATCATCTGCAGACCACTGGGTCTGCTCTGGTGGATCGTATCTTGAACCGTCAGTGGCTTCAGACTTCTCGGGTCTTCAACTTACCTATTATAGCCTTGTGTTTACCTTTCCTATAATTCGGTGGTGCGGTCACAAATATCACAAGAACACCCAAAGGAATAGGAATTGGGGCCTTGTTAATGTCATCCTGATTCCTCTAAATTAGATTTTTTGAAAGATGCGAAGAGGATATTAAGGTTCTATCCACAAATAACCCCTATGCAATCTCTGAGATAAAACAACCCTCCCTCAATAATAAATGACCCATAGATCAACCTGTTCATGGGTTAAACCAAATTCATTTTTTATAAAGAAAGAATGGGGGAACAAGTATCAATCCCAAGACACCCTACCTGGTTGGAGTTACATCATAGGAAGAATCTGTCACTGAAGGAGATCCTTCTGCGAAGGTCTCTAATCCATCATCGAGGGAGGGATCTATCAAATAAAATATGAAGTTCTCAAGTCATTGGTGATATTTTTTCATCATTCATCATTGACGATCCTTTATAGATTTAGATTATTTCTCCCAACATGTCAAATAAGTACCCACGATTAAAATATTAAAGGAGGAAACACTTTTCTGTTACTATTATATTGTAGTGCCATTATGCTGATTCATTTATAAAACAAAGTTTAAGTTTATTTGAGTTACAATTCCATTTCGATGCAACAATTTTGAATGTTTAAAATAGAAAGAAAATAATCAAGTTTATTTTATTTTAATTTTTCTTAGAAAAAAGTCCGAAAACTATCTTTCACCCTCGACCAACGCTAGTCAAGGTTATGCTTTGGATAATAGAAACATACCATCATGAGCTCAATGGTAATATCAAATTTCCAATCCGAGTTACCATTTAAGAGTTATAAGGATTTGAAAATAAAATAATTTTTACTTAATTATTTTATTTATGGCCAAAAACTAACTTCTACTATTGGCCCGCGCCGGCCTACGTTAGGCCATTTCTAGGAGAATCCCAATGATATGAGTTAAATGGTGCCCTCATATTTTTGATCCAAGCATCTGTTTAAAATTTAGAAAATCCCACTCACATGATTATTTAATGAACATAAAAAATAGTTCAAAATTACGTTCCGACCACTCCGGGCTGCATAATTACGTGCCCCCTCAGAGCCTGGTCTCGAAATAATCCCATTTAATTTTCAAAAAAAAATTGAATTCTGGGGTATTACAATAAAAATAGATATTTTATAAAAATAATGGTGTCTTAAAACATATTTTGGATAATACTTGAGGTTGGGTAAAAAATTGGGAAATTCCCTTTAATCGTGTTTTCTTATCGAGAAGATCTGAGAAGGAAACCTTTTTAAAACAAGTATTTCCCCATCAAAGAAGGACGATATGATATGTATATTTGAGATTGGAAAATATACACAAAAATTTTAATAATTAAAAACAATTAAATAATAACTACATTGGATTAAATAGAGAGAAAGAGTAACTCGATGGAAAAAATGGGAGTTTTGTGTAGAATCCATTACCTTATGTCTGAAATGATTCTTCACTTGATCTTAAGGATCTATATAATCAGATTAAATAAATAAATAATTTAATTAATAATATTATATATATATATTTTACTTATTATAATTTTATTAAGTTTATTTAATTCCTTTTTTATGGGTTATGAAATTTTATTTCATCATTTGGAAGTGTTGGTTTCCTTGGTTTTCATGATCAGTTTACTTGTATTCATGTATGAAAAATCATGTAAAATTAGAATGGTTATATAGAATTGATGTTATATGTTATTAATGAACATAAATAATATTAAATGGATATATAATTCATTTAAAAATTTTGGGCAAGGATAAATCATTAGATAAGATGTTAAAGATAACCGTTGAGATTATTTTGGTGTTTTTTCTATCATAATGAACTAGTTTTGTTTTATTAAATAATGTCATGTATATATAATTTTTCTATACCATTAAACAGGATATAATACATATATTATAATATTTTTTAACCATAAAAATTGTTTTATGATAATCATTAAAGGTGTTAATGGAAAATGAAATTTTTTGATCTATGAAGGAGATAAATTAACACCTGACGAACGATGTTTTCATTTCTAGAATAAAAGTGAGAGGAGAAGGGGGTTTGATGATTGATTATTACATTATCATAGTAAAATTATATTATATGTAAATTACTGGATTTATCATTCAATTTTAATGAGGGGAGGTGAGGATATAATAAGAGAATAAAAGATCCTGAAAAGTAAATACAAGAAAATGAAAGAGGAATTTTCCCCTTGAATTTCTCATACTAGAGAGCCTTCTTAGGGATTTTTTTGGACTTTTTTAGTGGCCAAAATTTCCTGTTATTGGGGGAGAGTTTTAGTAAGATATTTTTAAAATTTTTGATACGTATCAATGCTTGAGAGGTGTGATAATAAGAGGTGGTGAGGGGTGGTATTTATAATGGAGGAGAGGGGTGTTGTCTCATTATTTTATTCATTAGTTTATTATTTTTTCTCAATACTAGGAATATTTTTAGCCTTATAACAAAATATATTAAAATAATGAAGGGTAGTTTTAGTTTGTGGTTTCTAAATCATCCATGACACAACAAGTAGTTTATTTAATTTATAAAGTATAAATACCGTAAATTAACATATTTTACTATTCACCAAAAATTAAATTATTTTAGAAAAATCCCAAAACATTACCCAAACCATTTTTTGACTTAAAGATTTCAAAAATGAACTATATTTTATTAAAATAAATTTCTAAATATGATAAATTTAATTTTTAAATAAAATCATCATTTACTTGGAAAATGCCGATTTTAAAATAATAACTAATATTTTAACACTTTGGAAATTTAATGAAGGTCTCATAAAATTACCTTATAATAATAAGAAAAAAACACTATTATATAAATAAATTTTATTGAAAATTTTTATTTTATATCGTTATATTAATTAAAAAATTGTAATTATATATTTATGAATTATAAAAAATACCAACACTTAATTAATATATTTTAAAATATTTCTCTTCTTATTATATGATATAATTATATCATATTTTTATTTATAATGTTCCTAAATTTTATTTACACATTCATTGGTAAGGTTACTATTCTATTGGTCAGTTTAATAATTATAAGGGTCATATTACTAATCCAAAGTTCAAGTTAATATTCCTTTGGTATATGTTTCTTAACTTCTAGAAATAATTATTATTTATTTATATAGTTTGTATTGTGTCCTTAATTTTATTTTATGTAATTATACTATATGAAGAAATAATAAGAGGGGAATTTCCATTGATAAAATTTTTGGGTTGTTACATTCTTCCCCCCTTATGAAATTTCTCCCTCAAAATTTCATTTTACATACTATGGTGAAAACAAGTGAGGTTAGTTCTTCTTAATATCCTCTTATGGTTATCTTGTTTCCCCTTCATACCTATGGTTCCACTATATTACTTTGACCAGGTAAGTAGTCTTGTTATGTATAAATTTATATCTATAATCCAAGATCTTCACTGGATTCTCCTCTTAAGAGAGATCATTTTCCAACTGTAACACCTAAGAATTATGTATATTTGAAGAATTATGTATGTAATTACTCAAGAGTTATATGTGGAATACATCATGTACATGAGACATAGTATGTGGAAGTGATATTCGATAAGCCACTTATCCAACATGATCAAGAATATCGAAGGGGCCGATGTACCTCAGACTTATCTTTCCTTTCTTCCCAAATCTCATGAATCTCTTACACCAAGATATGTGGAGGAATAACATGTATCTAACCTTAAACTCAAGGTATCATCGATGATTGTCTACAAAACTTTTTTTTTTCAACTTTGGGCTGCCTTGATGTGAATTTGAATGGTTTTCACCTTTTCCACCATTTCTTAGACCATTTCAAGTCCTAGCATCTTAAGTTCATTAACCTCATCTTAGCATGCCTATGTTCTACACCTTTTCCTATAGAGGGATTCATTTGGATCCTTTTAGAATATTGAGTGAAGTTATTATTGTTAGAGAACTCAAACAGAGGTAGATATTTGTCCCATCCTATTTTGAAGTCCATAGAACATGCTCTCCACATTTATTCTAGTTTCTAAATAGTCCTCTAAGATTTCCCATTAGATTGAGGATGATAGGATGTACTAAAGATCAAATCAGTTCTTATATAATGTTGGAGAATTTTCTAGAACATCAAGAGAAATCTCAGACTACGATTGGATACAATTGATATTAGTACTCCATGAAGCCTTACAACTTATTAGATATATATCCATGCAAGTTGATCCAGTGATAAGTACTCTCAAATTGAGACAAAGTGATATGTATTTGTAAGATGATCCACAATAACCCATATATCATAGTTTCATCTAGATGTATTTGGAAGTCCAGTGAAAAATTCCATGGTAATGTTCTCCCACTTCCATGTGGTATGGGTAGTTGTTTCATAATCCACTTATAATTTTTCCTTTTGGCCTTCACATGCTGACATACCAAGAAATTTTATGTATACTCAATGATCTCCTTTTTCATATTTTCCCTCCAACAGTTCTCTCAAAGATCTCGATATATCTTTTCTCTCTCTTGGTGAATATAGAAGGTTGATCTATGTGCATCATTCAAAATATCCTTCTTTATCTATAGATTGTATTGTACACATAGTCATGACCCAAATCTCACAAATCCCTCCTCATCCATTTTGAACCCTAATGATTTCCCTTATTTAATGTCTTCCACCTTCTCCTGAATTTCTTTATAATTTATTTGAGCATATTTTATTTTCTCCATAAGGTATGGTTGAGAAATCATTTAAGAAAGGATTGATGTCATTCCTTAATGATTCTTATGTACATCATTTTTTAATATACGAAGATTGGATCCTTTTAAATTGACATTACTGATAATGTTGTAGGATCTTTTATTATTAGTGCATATGCCGCCTTATTTAATTCACCTAGATGATAATGGATTGAGATGTCATAATCCTTGATAAGCTATAACCATCTTTTCTGGAGCATTTTAAACTCCATCAATGTGAATATATATTTGAGGCTCTTATGATCATTATATATCTCACACTTATCCCCATATAGATAATGCCACTATATTTTCAATGCAAAGATCATAGGTTCCCACTCCATATCATGCATGGGATAGTTTTGCTCTGTAATTCTAAACTGATTTGAGGAATAGGCTATAACTTTATTATTTTTCATTAGTACACAACCTAATACCTTCTTTGAAGAATTACTGTACACCACAAAGAGTTCCATACTTACTGGTAGTGTGAACACGGGTGCAGTGTTAAGCCTCTTTTTCAACTCATTAAAGTAGTCTTCAGATTCACTTATCCAGAAAAACTTTTATACCCTCCTAGTCAACTTGGTTAGTGGGTTCGATAATCATGAGAATTTATTGTGATTACATGCCCCAAGAATGACACTTCCTTTATCCATAACACACATTTTATATACTTTTCATATAGTTTCTCCCTTAATAAAGTTTTTAGCACAATATTCAAATAATCCTCATATTCCTCATTCCTCATAGAGTATATCGGAATATCATCAATAATGACTACCACAAAATTTTCAAGGTTATTTCTAAAGACTATATTTATTAATTCCATGAATATTACTAGATAATTAGTAAGTATTAAGGGTATCACTATGAACTTATATTATAAATTCCTCTTTTTCAAGGTAATCTTGGGAATGCCTTACATTCTCACCTTTAATTGGTGATATCCTGAATGAAGGTACACCTTAGAGAAATAAATGACCCTATGTATCTGATCAAACAATTCATCTATCTGTGGTAGTGGATACTTGTTATTTATAATGATTTTTTTGAGATCACGATAATAAATTCATAAGTGCATTGATCTATCCTTCTTCCTGATGAAGAGGACTGACACACCCCATGGTGAAGCACTTGGGCATGTAAAACCCTTATCCATATTATCTTATAACTGATTCTTTTGTTCTCATAGCTCAATAGTGGCCATTCTATAATGTTTCTTAGATATAGGAAGAGATACAAGAATAATTTCTATTGATAACTCAACCTCTCAATTAGGAGGAAGACTAGGCAATTCTTCAGGGAATATATCAGTGTAATCCATCATGATGGGAATTTATTCAAGAATGATTATATCCATTGTATCATGAATTTTAGAAAGATATGATTTATCATAAGGAAATAATATCCATAATTGAGATAATGGTTTTTAAATAGATTCATCTTCCACTTTACACTTGAACATAATTGGATGATGCTTCGGGATGTGAAGAGTGATCTCCTTTTCCTGACAGTTAATGTTAGCCTTATATAAGGATAGCCAATCTAGGCCCAATATAGCATCAAACTCTGCCAATGTTTCTATGATAAGATTTTTTGGGAGGAAAAATCCACAAACATTAATATGGGAGGATTTATAAAATTTAGATGCAATAATTTCCCCATTTTTTGTTCTCATAGATAACTCAACCTCTAAATTTTTAGGTAGTGATTGAATAGTTCTACTAAACCTTCAAAATATGAAAGAATGGGTAGAATAAGAATCAAATAGTACATTATCTATTCATTAATGAATAACCAGAGTTTCTATCACCACATAATTTAAAGGCTCCACCGTATTATTAGTGATTGAATATGCCCATCCATGATACCTTGGGTTTTTTTTTGATTTCATCCAACAACCCTTGTCTTAGGGAAAGGTTTTTCATAATTACCATGTTCCCTGTAGTTGAAATATTGAACTACAGAAAGGGTGTTGATATGAACATTACTTTATTATTTCACATTAGTGGGATTATTCATATCCCTTTAGTAGTTATTATCCATATGGGATGCTTCTTCCCACAATTTTAATAAGTTTCCAGGATGCTTCTTCCCACAATTTTGACATGTGGGATATAGGTTATTATTTCTATCATTGGATTTATCACTCATATTAAAACCCATTTCCCCCTTTTCTTCATCGGGCCCATGAGACCACTGAGATTATACATTGTCCATTTCAACCTTGGGGGAACAATAGAAAGTCTCCCCATAACTATCAAAGTCTCGAATCACTAATAATTTTTGTAGACTTGGATTTAGTCCACTAAAAAAGTGATCCAAATTTTGTTCAATGTACATGAAAAATATAGAGGCATATATTTAAATCCTTGTGAATATTTCCTCATTCACCCATATAGAATCATTATCCTTCGACTTCAGTCTGAGGAATTCCCTTTCTATCTTGAGATAGAGGGTTCGAGAAAAATATTTATTGAAAAATATTTTCTTGAATTACACCCAATCCATTGAATCAATTTACTCTATGGAAATTGTGTTCTTGATTACCGTCCACAACTGATTAGCTTCCCCATAAAAATTATAGACTGAAAAAACAACTTTTTATTCCTTTCAGTACTAAAGAAAATATAATATATTTTCAATGGAGTTAATCCATTTTTCTACGAGGAGGGTATCATAAGATCTACTAAACATGGGATGAATTTTCCATGTGAAGGATTTTATGAAAACAGTCTATTACTTAGGATAAGGAGGGTGTTATATATTTTCATGTTATTATTCATAACTTAGTCTAGATGATCAATTATTATCATAATGTTTTGAGTACCCATTCCCATCATATTTGGCATATCATTAGGGAAATCATCACATTGCCTATCACATTGATTGTTGGAATAGGTTGTTTTATTTACAACTATTAACTAAGGAAAATAAAGTATAATTAAGGGGATTAAATACTTAGATAATAAGTATATAAAAAGAAAACATTGAACATATAATGATAAACATGTAACTGAAAAGTATATCCTAACTTGTGATACCCAATGTTTCAATCGAATTTATCCATGTTGATAGAATTATCCCTATAGTTCTTACTAAAGTTAACTATTATTAATAAAAAAATAACTATACCTATATCTAATACAAACTATAATGACCATATCCTTTTACATATATTAATATGTGATTTAAAGCATTATTAAACATAAAATTACAATCCAAGGATCCTAAAGTCTAGTGTATTAGAAGATTATGTACATAATTAAACATCATGAAACAAAAATAAAAAAAACTTTTATTTAATCCTCATAATGAGCTCCTAAATAAATTTGAGCCCTTATATCTACACGAGATAACCTAGGGAATACATGAACAAAAGGGATGAGATAAAAAGCATATTAAAGAAATAATCATAGAAATAAAACATAGAACATGGTTTATAAGGAATAACATGATGAAATAAAGGGATGGAACATGAATAAACATAAGGAATAATAACATGTATAACATGGGAAAATATAATCATGACATTATAGGAATGTGGTAGAAATATATAACATGACACAAACAAGAGTCAAGGCTAACTACCAAGACTATATAACATGGTGGACAAAGACCCATAATGGAATCAGGTTCAATCTCTATCCCAACATAATGTCTTATGAGACTAAACATTACCCAATGTTTTAATGAAATATCTTGGTAAACCCATCATAGAATGTTCATGAATATGTGTTCCACCTAAAAAATTATACATATGGAATCAAACATAACATAAGGGTTACTCATGGAAATAAATGGGTATCATAATCATGTCATAAGTTATTATAAATGGGTGTATCATAAAAGTGTCCATGAAAGAATGGATTTAGAAAATAAATGGATATTCATAAAGGAAAATAGGAATAGATAATGATAAATGGTGTCCAAATTATGTGAATTCATTTTATAATTTTGTTTAGGAATCTTTAGAAATTAGCCACTTTATTGCGGTTTTAAGGGAAAATATTCAAGAGTCTTTAAAACAGAAAAGGAATAATTGGTTGAACAAAACAAGAAATGAACAATGATAATTTTTCATGATATAAAGAGTTATTTTATAAAAATAATGGTGTTTTAAATTATATTTTGGAAATCAGATGATAATGGTTAATATATTAGGAAATTCCCTTTAATTGGGCTTGCTTATCGAGAAGATTTGATATGAGAACCTTTTTAAAACATGTATTTACCCATAAAATAATGATGATATGATATGTATATATAGGTTTATAACATATAAAAAGAATGTATAAGAATTAAAAAAAATAAATAATCATTTAATTGGAGTAAAGAGAGAGAAAGAGTAACCCAAAGAAAAAAGGGTGTTTCAGGTAGAATTCCTTAATTTATGTCTGAAATGGTTCTACTCTAGATTTTAATGTCTTGTATGGTCAAATTAAAAATGTTAATTAATTAATTAATAATATTTTATACATTTATTTTCTTTATTATAATTTTTTATGTTCATTTATGGAATTTTTTATAGGTTATGATATTTAATTTCATCATTTGGGAGCGTTGGTTTCCTTGGTTTTTCATGATTGGTTTACTAGTATACATGTACAAAAAATCATGTAAAATAAAAATAGATGTCCAAAATTGAAGTTATATGTTATTAATTAACATATATAAGATTAAATGGTTATATATTTCATTTTATAATTTAGGGTGAGGATGAATCATTATATAAGACATTAATGATAACCATTTAGATTATTTTTTCATTTTTTTATCATTAGGAACTATTTTTGTTTTATTAAATAATATCATGTATATATAATGGTTACAGAAAATTAAATATGATTTAATAAACATATTATAATCTTTTTTATCCATTAAAAATGGTGTCATGATAATACATTAAGGAATTAATTGAAAATGAAAATTTGTCATCCTTAAAGTCGATAAATTAAAACCTCACGAACGACGTTTTTATTTATAGAATAAAAGGGAGAGGAGAAGGGGGTTTGATGATGGATTATTAAATTATAATAATAAAATTCCATTATATGTATGGTAATAGAGTTACAATTCCATTTATATGGTGAGATATAATAAGAAAAGAAAATATCTTCAAAAGAAAAAAAAAGAAAGGAGGAGGAATTTACATCTTCAATTTCTCCTCCTTGAGAGCCTCCTTAGGGAAATGATTTTGGTATTTTGGTGAGACCAAGAGCACAGGATTGTGGGGGATAGGTATGGGAAGATATCTGAGAATAATTTTGACAAGTCTCATATCTTGAGATATGTGAGGAGAAGAGGTGGTGAGGGTGGTATTTATAGGGGAGGAGAGGAGAGTTTTCTCATTATTTTATTCATTACTTTATTTTTTCAAGACTATGAATAGTTTGATCATTATAAAATAATATATTAAAATAATCAAGGGGAGTTATAGATTATGGTTATTACATAATCCATTACTTAAGGATTAGTGTATTTAATTGATAATGTATAAATACCGTAAATTTGCGTCTTTTACTATTCACTAAATAATCAAGTATTTTATAAATATCCCCAAACATCACCCTAGAGATTTTTTAATGTGTAGAATTTAAAAAATAAACTCCATTTTAAGAAAATAATTTTCAGAATATGTGAAATTTAATTTTTAATTTAAAAAAATCATTTACTTAGAAAATAACGATTTTTAAATTTTAAATGATTTTCTAATACTTTGAAAATTTAATTATGGTGTCATAAAATTATATTATAATAATAAGACAAAAAATATTATTATATTAATAAATTTTATAAATAAAATATTTTAAATCATTATATTAATTATAAAATTGTAATTAAGTATTTATGGCTTATAAAAAATATCAATACATAATTAAGAATTTTAAAATATTTATTTACTTAAACTATGATATAATTATATCATATTTTCATTTATAAGATTCATAAATTTTATTTATAATTTCCAGGGTGAGTTTACTATTGTATTGGTTGGTTTACTATTCACAATGGTCATATTATTATTTAGAAGTTAAAGTTATTATTCTTTCAGTATATGTTTCTTGACTTCTAGATATACTTCTTATTTCATTAATTCTTCATTTATAAAGTTTATATTGTGTTATTAATGTTATTTTATGCGATTATACTATATGAATTAATTATAATTAGGTAATTTTCTTTGATTTTTTTGGGTTGTTACACTTGATATGAAATGGCTACGGGTATTCACTACACAAATGGTTTGGAAAGGAAAATCATGGTGAAATTTCAGCAGCATAACAAGGGCTTATAAATGTTCATGGAAGTGATTAATGAGAGTGAAATGTGGTATATCATAATTTAAACATAAAATGGACAATAATTTTTATATGGAGGAACATATACCATCGTTAGGAATTAGAGATAAATGACATATGATAATAAAGAAACATGAATAAAGAGGAGAAGTAGAGGATCCATTAGCTTGAGAGGATGATTACAAATGCCTGGGAGGAGCTTCTTGAAAGCTTGGGTGAACATTGGGAGGACTATATAGAGGGGATTTAAGTGAAATTATGAGATCTAAGATATTTTAGTGAAGAGAAATGTGATCTTGGGTGGGTTTATATAGGAAATGAGTGGGGGAATTCTTTATTTTTTCTCCGACTTAGGTTTTGGCATCTATATAATAAAATAAAAAAACCAAAAAACCTTCCCATGGGGTTTCCCATTGTTTCTACAAATGTGGGGTGGTTTTAATTATTTGATTAGGTCAAGGGACTAGCATATTAAAATAATACCCTTTCATATGAAAAATTGAGTCATGTTTATAAAGAAATGATTTTAAAACCTTAATCAGAACTTGATTGAAGACTCCTGGTTGAATCCTTATTTTGGTTTTCATAACTTGGGGCAGAGAGAAATTCTAAACATGTTATTATAGAAGAATTTTAAAAGGTTATTACCCACCCCTTTACAATTTTTCATTTCTTTGGGAGTTTTATTCCAAAAGGATGATACTAGAAAAGGTAAATTTCTAGAGTGATAATCTTGATTGATAATAATTCCATATATAGAGTAAGGTAATTCCCATGCCATATTATTTTCATGTGTTTGTTTTTTGAGTTCTTTTTTTTCTATTAATTAGTTTTTAGAATTTTTTATAACAGTGTTCAGATATTTTCAGGGATAGGGTTCGAATCTTCTCATTTATAAATACATTGATTCTATGACATTGAGTGTTTAGAAATTTCATTTGTCCCTATTTTTCATGTTTATATTCTATAGGTTTGATAAACCAAATTGTTAGTTCCAATTCAATAAGTGGTATAAAATATTGGTTTAAATTTATCATTTTTTGTATACTATGTTTTTAGAAGGTAATTATTGGACCCTTTATCATTTTCAGGAGTATAAAATCCATTATTTTTACATTCAACAATGATGCAACACTAAGTGTGACTGTTGCTTCTCAAGTACAAACTTGAGTATTTTAGAAAACTCATTAGATGATCCATCTTGGAAAAGTTGAAAAAAGTTAGGTTGAAATTATTAAAATATAAAGGTGGTGGAATGTTCAGAAATAAATATTTTTTTAGAATTTCATACCATGAATACAAAGAAAGATAAATATGATGGAGTATATGGTTCAACATTTGAATTAGAAAGCCAGTTGAATGAGTCCGAGTTACAATTATCTAGAGGGGTTTTAGAAGAAGTTGTTAAATATTTGAATTATCTTATGTATAAAAGTATTTCCAATTTTTGTGGTAATAAATTCAAGGAAAACTATATTCCAAAATTCTATATAACATCTACCACCTTATAGTTTTTTGAAATTGTACCTACATCTATATAGATTCTATGAATGGGAAAACTCAAAATTCCTCACCCAAGAAAGTTTATTTATTGGTATGGTAGTGAAATGTTTGAATTATAACTATTTAATAGTGATTTATATAAGATATTTAGGGTTTAAAATTTCCAATTCATTGTGGAAACCCATTTGATGGAACCGAACCAAGTTTAAGATGTACTTGATAGTAAATAGAAAACACATGAGACCAAACATTCAAACCACTAAATGGATCTAATGTTCTATATTTTTAAGTTATTATGAAGTTTTTTATGATACCATAAATTCTAGATTAATATTTGGATATATTTCAAATTGCATTGGTATTGATGAATCCAAATGTATAGATATTCTCTCAGATTGTGGAATCTTAAGATGATGTATTCATAATATAGAGTCTAGAAAGAGTAGATACACGGACATGGAACATGGTGTCTTTTGTTGATGAGATTAAAATAATTTAAATAGTTATTAGAGTGGTTGTTTTTCATTAAACTTCTTGGTGTAATTATAAAATTTCATGGTGAAAGACACAAGTGGTCATAGTTTGGGAAAATATGGGGAAACATTGTACCTCCACGGGGCTTGGATAATCTCTAGCATGGTGGTAAACAGTGATGAAACTATAAAAGGAATAGATAATAGAAGGTATGTTTAGATGTTTTTATAGAATTGGTGGTGTATCCTTAATAATATTTCTCAAGTGGTAGATTATTAGGCATAGCATTTGAAAATAGTTCTCACGTGGGATATTGTTGGGTTTTACCTATGATTACTCTTTATTAACTATGTTCTGTAACTTTTGGAAGAAGTGATTTTAGAAGTTGTGGTATAAAAGATAGATGGTAGAATTATAATGTAACTAGGGAAATTTTGTAATGTTTAGGGGTGGCAGTGATAGTAACTTATTTAAATGATGTGAAATATGGAATAATTGGATTGTTTATCAAATATCATAAGGTAAGGCATTGCATTGGAAGGGTATCTAACGTTAACCTTTATCAGATGCTGGTTTTCCACTAAGATTAGAATGAAATAGAATAGGATATTTTTTTACTAGAGTATAGGCTTCAAATAAATAGTTTCATGTACTTCAAATATAAATTTTACAGAACCTTGAAGATCACTTTGGTTCCCCATTTTTGGTCATCATAATGGGAGCATTTACAATTGGTGTTTCTCATGAATGTTTTGATGTATTCTTCCAATTTTGGGTAGCATTATGGATAATAGGGACCTTGTAACTTGAATTGTATCTCTTTTAATTATATCATGAATGATATGTTTTAACATTACACCCATGAAGTATAGTAAATCTTAAACTATGTTAATTCCATGTGTTTCATGTTTCCAGTTTTTATTTCAGTTCATTGTTTTTTGAATTCATTTTATTTAAAAATTTATTTTCTAAAATTTATTTTATTAGTTTTTAGTTGGGGTATGAGACTTATTAATTTTAGAAAAACTGATTATTTGGTATCGAACTTTCAGACTTTATGAAAATCCTTGTTTGAAAAGCTGAGGTTCTAAAGGTTGTATTATTTGTATTTTTAGTTCAAGAATAATAAATTATGATTAAATTCATTATAAAAATACTCTTCTACCATAACTATTCACCAAATAACTGGAACCACTATTAGACACAACAACCATCACCATCAATTTCATAACACAAAAACATTATTTTTATGTAAAAACACTTTTCTAATTCACAAAGTTGCACTCATATGATCCATGTGTAAATTATAAACTTACATTTACACTTTACCATCCCCTTTTATCATATATAATTCATTAATTAATAACCATTATATAATTATGGGTTACTATTCAATTAATATACCTCCATAATGAAATTACATAACAAAACCGATCCCATCATCCAAACTTCACTACAGTGATCTCATACTAACAACTGCCATACCATTCCAATCCTTAATCATTATCACCAATATTATTAATGACCCAACCCTCACCAAAACAAATCAACATACCAAAATTCATTTAATACTAGGGAGTATTGTTACAAAATAACTATAAAAAAATAATCACAACCATAAAAGAATTAAATATATATAAACTACTAACAAAGAACCATCCACTATCAACTAGAATAATAAATCTTAGAAAAAAGCCTAAGCATACACAAATTAAATTATTAAATCTGGGTTCTAGTCATTCTTCAAATTTACTATATTTTGATTATTAATAAACTATGAGATACTTAAAAACATCAATCCTAATATCAAAATAACGATAAGAACAAATAAAATATAGAAAAAATATCAAACCACAACAACATAATTTATTTAATTCATGATTTAATCAAATTAAATAATTTTATGAACATTATCAATATTTATCAATTCTATATCTTATATAATATTAATCTTAGAATACATAACTTATTTATTCATTTATAAACATAGTAAAAAATAGTGATTAATATAAAATCACATTAACAATATACTAAATATCTATCGAATTTCATATAATCAATATTATAAATAATAATATACACCCATGTATATCAAAACCTTACCATTTAACATCCTTAAATTTATAATTCATTTTCTTCTTAGGTCAATTATATCTTTTTACCCAATGGGAAAAACATCTTGATAATTCCATATTCAGATATAAAAATATATAATTTTTGAATCGCCTACCTAAAAATTATGCTCAGGTGATCATCGTGTAAGAATGAAATGGAGAATGATGATCCCATAATGAGAGACCCCAAGATAATCTAAAAAAAACCTATTGACACTACTCCACTATAAAACATCCATCAAACCATTACCATGAACTCTCAAAAACTAGATAACACCATTGAAATTCTCTTATAATAAGAAAATAGAAAAATGAAGAAGAATAAAAGAAAAAGATACCTTGGATTCATTGAGGATTGTTATATGGATCAAGAGACCGCGGATCAATCATAAAGGCCAATGATAACCAAGAACCAGTCCCACAACCACCTTTAGTTCTAGAGAAGGAAAAAATTAGATGAATTTTAACGATGCTATTAATTTATAATAACATAATTTTAGAACATCATCCCAATGTATCATAGGTAATAACAATTAAACATTGTCCATATATGAGATCATTACTTGAACCTCCTATGTGGTTTCAACATTTTGTGTGGTCAGTAACAATTTCATTCCCTGATATCAAAGGTAACATAAAAACAATGAGTGGAATCATGCTATAATACCAAAACATTGAGAATTAATGAGAACCCCCAACCATCTCCCTTATATCTAATCAATCATAGAATAAGATCATGGAATAATTTATGCAATTCAGTGTCATAGTCCCTTAAAGAGAAAAAAATAAGGAATTAAACAGCCAAGGATTCACATTGAAACACCTATTATGATAGTTTAACCTTCCTTACATAATATCAAACAAAAATATATATATGAATTTTCTTGATATAATAGGGCTCACTATACAACAATATAAACCATAATGACACAATAAACCATGAACACAGAATAATTCAAGATACTAGGTGAAATTTCAGTTCAACCCTATCATTTATCCCATCTGGATACCTCCAAACACTCTAATAATCTTCATCACTAAAAAAATAATGATTCTAGAAAAAACCAAGCCTTTATTATAGGGTGTTTGCATCAAAATAACATCTACTATTGGCACAACTATTCACACTTATCAATAACAAGAACTATTGATCCATTCAAAAGTATATATTAAAAATTTAGGTTTACTCAATTTATAAATACTTGTGGTTTCTATTGATTGTTTTATAGGACCTTTGTACTATATAATATCCATTTCATTTTAGATGTGCCATTACCCCAAGGTTAAAAAAATAACTCTTTTATCTTTTGGGAATCCCTCTAGGGGGCATATTCATTTGATAATATTTTCCACTCAACAATGACTTATTTTAATAGTTAATTTTGGCCCATTGTTTACCCAACATGTGTCTATTATTTCCCTATATATAATGAATAAAATAATTAAAAAATAAGTAGGAAGGTATAATTTAGAACAAGGATTTCATTGACATATTTCTTAAAAATGGATACATGGAATATAGGATGTATGAATGAATTGGAAAGACTATGGATGATAAAATAGATTGGTTTTTTAAAATCCATGAAAAATTAGTTATCCCAAACCAACTATGTATTGGTACCAACTTGGGATAAGGATTCCTTGAGGTTTCTAGAATTTATTTTGAATAATTTTGGATGTCTTCTTTTTAAAAAATAAGTTTCTCAAAAAATGGTTTTATTTTATCCTTAAATAAATCTCAAAACATGGTATAGTTTTATAAAAAAGGTAATCAGGATAGAAATGGAATTTTTTGGAGATGATCAGGTGAAGGTTCCTTAACCACAATCCATCAGAAAAACTTTTTATGACTGAGTATATGAGATGATGTTTTCTGCTAAATTTTTATCATCTAATGTTTCTGAAGTTCCATCAAATAGAATGTCTGATAAAAAATTATGTTGATGAATTTATTATATAAAATTTTTGAACATTATGAGTTATAAATATTTCATGATCCAGGAATTTTGTAGAAATAGGGAGAAATTTTTGTGTGTGTACAATGTTCCTTTCTACAAAGCTCTGAAGAATATCATTAGAAAAAAGTCTACCAATAAAAATTTCTAAATGAGAAGTGTTTGTGTTTGTAAAATTGATGAAGAACTATGAAACATCTGATAGAATATTTCTTAAATAGATCAAAATAAGGGTTTATATATATATAAGGATATGTGGAAGAAATTTCCTCAAAAAAACAAAATTGGAAGAAGTACAAATTCGATTTTTTTGGATGAAATCCATAGGAAAACATTTTTATATAATCCATTGAACATACATATATAATATTGTGAGGTTTTATTTTCTAAAATAAAATCAGATGAACCTTATAGTATAAATATCATCATATAGTGGATGATGTTTAAATACAACTGAAAAAGCATTTTTATGCTATTCATTGGATAGAGGAAAAGTTTTTGTATATCTTTTTAGAAGTTCCTATGAATGGTGTAAAATAACAGTCAGATAGATATTTTTTAGAGGGAAGTGTCGATATACAATTTTCATAGTGGAAAAACCTTCAAATGTTTATATTCTTTATGGTTTTAAACTATTTATGAATTTTTCTTAATGATATCAAAATTTATGATGTTGAGATATTCTTTTTTATCAAATTTTATGGAGGTAAACAGTGATTATCTCTGAGTAATAAAGCAATTTTTAGAATTGTGGAGTTTCTGAAGATTATAGGATTATTAAGAAGTTTTTAGTGATTTTTTTGAGCATGAGCTTCGAATTTCATGTTTCTTTTCATAAGGAAATAAAAATATAATTCCATCCTATGATCCCTCAAATGTTTCTATATAAAGGGATCAAGTATGAGTACAGTAGTGTGTACTTTTTTATGTATGAAAAATTTTAATTGTTGAATAAATAATTCTAGAAAAACCCATAGAATGTCCTTACTAGATGAAGAACTGAAAGAAAAAAGATTCAGTAGGGATTTTTCCAACCAAGGAATCTATTTTTTTAATAATAAGTATGAATTAGATTAAGTAGGCATAAAAAAGTTAAAGTGTCTTTCAGTAGGAACCAAATAGACTTTCTAGAAAAAATATCCGGATAGACATATTATATGGAAAGAAAACATAGTCAAGAAGTATTTTACTATTATTGGGTAAGAAATTGTAGAATAAGTTTTTGAAAGAAGTGAAAATAGGAATAATTATAATAATTAAAGTGAATTTTTTATGAACTCGTTGTTGAAGGTTTTTAGAGTTATTACAAAAAACATTGTTACATGTTTTGTGATAAGAATTTCATTAAATATTTTCCTGATTACAGTGAAATTAAAATGAAAGGATGATATCTAATTTCCATAAACACATAAATTTTTTGTTTTTAAGTTGATTATGCGTATTGGATTATTTCTAAACCATGCGAAGGTCAACCTTCTCTAGTTGAGTTGTGAAACTAGTAAATTCTTTAGTTCTAATATTTGTTCTTGTGAGTTATTTTCTATAAATTTTATAACTCTTTAATTCTATGTGAATTTTTTTCATAATAAATAAATCATAAAATAAAAATTTATTATCGATTCACCTCCTCCCCCTACAAGTGATCACATATATCCTTCTTGGGACTCTTAATTGGTATTAGAGGGAAGGTTTCCTTTATTGACTCATTTATGAAGTTTGAGGAAAAGAAAAGTTTCTATGGATGTTCAAATTTATATTAACATTAAGGGGAATCTATTATTTTATATAAAGAAATATCATATTTGTAAATATAGAAAGCTACCAAATCTCATCTCTTGGTTATGAAGTTATTGAAGCTACAACTGATGGTTTCCCACCTCATGTTGAAAACGATCCCCATAAAACTACTACTAATATTTTTTTTTGAAATTTATTGGTGATCCAAAAATTCTTTACTATCTATTACACCCTTATATTTTATAAAATATATATTTTTTCAGATATATTAAATTTATTTAAAAGTTTTTGTTACACATCAAGTTTTAATGAACCATAATATACTATTAATATTATTATTTTTAAAAAAATATTTGTGACCTAAATTTTAAATGTTGTGGTATGAATAAGAATAATTATTTTTTAAAATTATGTATAAATATTTCACATAACGAAAATATATTGTTAAAAAAGTACATAATTTTTAGTAAAATCTTTATATGCTTAAAAATACATTTTCCTTATAATTTATTTCCATTGTTCTTGGGGAACAAATAATAAAATTAATTTTTTCAAATTTTATAAAATTTAGTTGAAAAAATGAACTTAATTTTTAATAACAACTTTTTAAATTTATCTTAGGGTGAATTTTTTGAAATTTTCCTAAAATATTAATCATTTGACAAATAGTGAAAAATACACATTTTTATTAAAAACAATGCATTTTCATTTAAAGAATTTATAATGTTAAATTTTGATTTAAAATATTTTTAAATATAAAATTAGTCCAATTATATTATTATTAATTAAATATATATGATTTTAATCTATTTTATATTCAACTATGATATAAAATATTGTTATACTATTGAAAATGTTTTTTTGAAAACTGATTCTTCTTCTCATCTAACAGTTTAATTTTAAATTAAATTCTATCAGTTTTTTGAAATTAATTCTATAAAAGTGATTCCATATTTTGAATATTAATAATTAATATTATTTTATAACTTAATATTTTTCATAATTAACTGTAAAAATAGTAAAAATTCATTACCACTGTTAAGGTTTAAATGCATTTACTAGGGGTTAAATTAAATATATAAGTTTTCCAATGACCAAAAAACTTGAAAAATTATAATTTGATGCCCATATTTATAATTTATTACATATAATTTTATTTTATGATCCATGTTTTATCCTTCTATCTAAGAAATTAACATGGAATTATTAGAAAACGTTGAAAATTTACGAGAGTGAAACTCACCTCAATTATAATAGGTCACCCCTTATAATCACCTATTCACACATCCTAAGATTTTTTGTTCCATGAAGAGCTTCCCAAATACATTCTTCACATCCCACCCAATGACCTAGAGTCACTTGTTTGATTATATACCCATTCTAGGAAGGATTTTGTTTCAAACCAAAAGATGTTATCCAATAAAGAGGTGTCATTCTTAAATGAGCATATTTGTTTTATTTATTCTTACACATCTTGCAAATATTCATCAATTATGATGATTTAATAACATAATTATCATTTTTTAACATAAATCATCATTCATTTAATAAAAAATAAAACAATTACAGATTATTCCAAATAAAAAAAATATAGATCTGAAACATGTCTCCACTAAGTAGAGAAGATGAGGAAGATCATCAACATAGAGGAGTGAATATACTAATACATGAAGTCATCACATTTTCCATGAGGAGGTGAATCAGGGTTATTCTATTCAGGACAAGGGGAACTAAAATCCACCTCATAGTCCACCAGATATTGAAAAGGAAGGAGAAAGCCACCAAAGGCCACTATCCGACACTTGCCACCATCGGAGGCCGATGCCTATTGCACCAACCCTGGAAGGATCCTAGGGTTAGAAATCACAGTGCTGGAAGATTTTTCTACTCCCTAACAACGATGAAGACATCAAAATCACACAAGAATTGAATAGCTAAACTCTGCTCGAAGAAGCTCTAGGGCCAGCAAACAGGACCAGAGATAAAGTGGATCCCTATTATTTAGACTCATCAATATCTTTTACAACATCCCAGATGAAAATGAATCCTTTGAAACAAAAATGATGCTAGATCTAGAATTAGCACACAAAGATCCTGCAATATCAGAGATAATAAGAAGAATCTTGAAAAGAAAACAAAGCCATATCATCAACTTGATTAGCAGAAATGAAACATATCCATTGGAACAATAATCCCCAGAAGGAACAAAATCAAGAGTCAAAACGATGTTAGAAATATCCAAAATAGGAACCTATGGACAAGTTTCAACAAGAACTGAAGAAATAAAAAAAAAACCCAAAAACCAACAGAAACCAATATAAAGGATGAACACTATTAACAAACAAGGGAACAAGTCGAACAATTCTAAAAGAATGAAACAACATTTATCCCTTTGAAAAATATGGATAACATCCTCTGGGATTTGATCAAACCAATAAAGATTCCCCCCATCAGCCCCTTTATTAGCCAGACTATCATCCAGAGCATTACCCTCCCTGAAAACATGGGTAATAAAGAAGTCAATAGATGAGCGAAACTGTACAAAATTAATCCATCTATTCATAAGATTCTAAAAGGATATGAGTAGAAGAGGTTCTAATTTAATTAACAACCATAGTGGAGTCACACTCCAACCAAATCATATTCAAACCCCCATTTTTAACAATATCAAGGGCAGAAATGATACCAAGCATCTCAGCCTCAAGAGACGAGGCAAAATCACAAGAGCTATAGGATCAAACCAAAACATCACCAAAGCTATTCCTAAAAACTAAACCATAACATGAAGGACCCAGATTTCCTCTAGAAGATCCATCTGTATTAATTTTAATCCAACCCAACAAAGGAGGACGCCAAAAAAATTCCATAGTACCCAATGGAGGCTGAAAAATACCTTTAACCTTGATACACCTAAGAACAGAAAATTCATGCACTGATTTGTTACAATAAGCTTTACAAGGGAACTTTACATGTTTCATGGCTGAAATGATACTTGAAAGGCATGCCTGAGGATTTAAACCAACTCCATCATGAAGACCCTTGTTTCTCTCCATCCACAAGTAATGAAAAAGTTCAGCAACAACAACTTGAAAAAGAATCAACAACATAGGAGATAAAGGAAGATAGAACATACCTTCAAGGATACCTCGAATAGTAGAAATATTCTGCATTTTAACCTCAAAAATATCATAAAGTGCCTTCCACATGGAGGCATCTATATCACAACTCAAAAAAAAAGATGATCCAAGTCCTCTCTGTGTTGACGATAGAGAATAAAAATAGAAACAAAGTGAAATACCACAAACCTGTAAATAAGAATCAATAGGGACTTTACCATGAGCCAGTATCCACAAAAACATGAATAGAGAGGGGGGAATGATTCTCCTATTAAACATCCCAATCCAATATGAACCTAACAGAGAAGTATTTGCATGAGATTATAAGAGTTTAAAAGTGAGCATACTAGAGGGATGTAGTTCCCAAATCCAGAAATCACCAACAGAGGAAAAACAATAATTACTAATAATCTGTTTAACATGATCCAGAACAACAGAAATATCATTTAATTGATCTTTAATAGAAACATAAAGATCCAGATTTGAAATTTCATGACTAAGAGTATAAATAATAGAAACAACAGTCTAATTATCTTTCCAAAACTTGAGAGAAGAAACCTGAGAGACAGACCATCTAGCATCAACATCAATAAGATAAAAAATAGATTTAAAAGAAGACCAAACAAAAGAATCCATATAATTAATGTTTCCACTTTTGAGTTTACTAAGGAATCTAGAACCCAGGAAAGCAGTAGATTTTTGAGTTTTCATTTATTAGATTCCAAAAAAATGAAGCCTGAAGGGCTTGATTAAAAATACTAAGATTTTTGATACCAAGACCCCCTTTCTCAAAATATTTACAACAAGTGTTCCAAGACAAAGTTACCAATCTTCTTGCCAAAATACTACCAGTAAAAATAATGTTTTTGATGGCCATGTTAATAGATTTAATAAGATAAGAAGTCCATTTATAAACCATAAAGGAATAAAAAAATTTAGAAACAATAACAACATTGACCAAACAAATGCGACCGACCATTGAAAGGGACTTGCCTTTCCAGGCAGCAAGATGATTCTTGGTCTTACTAATAATCCTAGAAAAATAACAAGCCTTCAAACAACCCCAAAACATGGGAACACCAAGATAAGTAAAAGGGAGAAAACCTTCTCTAATCCCTAAATTAGTGATGAGATCTGATTTCCAAGTATGAGAAATATTTCTACTAAAGTAGACAAAGGACTTATTCCAACTAACCTGTTTCCCGAAAACTTGCTCGTAATGCAGAAGATCTTTCTTGATATTCTTGATATTTATTTTATCCCCTTGAGTAAAGGGAATAATATCATCAGTATAAAGGAGATGGGTAGGAGAATAGAGACTACGACCAACACTAATATCCTTTATCTTACCATTCATGGCCATGATAGAAAACAATCTACTAAGATAATCTTCTAAAATAGAAAAAATAATAGCAAAAAGAGGATCACCTTTCCTAACTCTTCTAGAAAAAGAGAAATATCTCTCTGGGGATCCATTCACAAGAACCTAGATATGGGAAGAAGCAAAAATTATCTTAATTTAATTAATAAATGTGTCATCAAAACCAAAAATTGAAAGAATTTTAAATATAAAACCCCAATCCATTGTGTCAAAGCCTTTTTAATATCTAATTTGAGAGCAATGTTCCCACCATGAATAGATTTTTTAAGAAGGCTGATACAATCAAAATCCATGACAAGAAAATCTTGAATGGACCTACCTTTGATGAAACCAAATTGATTTGAAGAAATTTTTTTATTGGAAATGGTTGAAAGTCTACTGGCAAGAATCTTAGTGATAACTTTTTATAAATTATTGATAAGAGAAACATGCCTCAATAAATGTATCTCATTAGCATTTTTCATATTTGTAATAAGAGAAATAAATTTAGAATTTAAACCTTGAGGAAGATTTCCCCCTTTGAAAAAATGCAGAACAAGGTTGCAAACATCATCACCAATGATCTCCCAATAATTCTGAAAAAAATTGCTAATGCCATCAGGACCCGGAGAGCTATCCGGCTTAAGACTGAAAACCGAAGCCTTGATTTCAGGTTCCAAAGGAATGAAAACAAGTCTAGAATTATCCTCTTGGTTAACAAATTTAGTAATAATACCCTCTGTAGGGAGGGAAATGGTAGATGATCCATTAAATAGGTCTTTATAATATGAAATAATGTGCTCTGAAAGATCCTGTCTATTATCCAAAATTTTATCACCTTTTTTTAGTAAAGAAAGAGGCCTAGAAATTTTCTGAACTCTTTGAAGATTATTAAAGAATTTGGTATTTCTATACTTATCCTTGATCCAATTTTCTTTAAAAGAAGCCTTTTGCATAGCTTCATTAATATTGAGAAAATTATTAAGTTTAAGAGTCATCTCAGATTCCAAAGAAACATCACGAGAGAAATCAGCATAAGTATATTGTTCCTGGAAAGTCTGAAGAGTGGTTTCAAGATTGGAGATGTCCGAGTCAATATGACTGAACCTATACCTACTCAAAAATTTAATATTTACCTTGAGAATCTTAAATTTAAGAATACAAGAAAAAACATTCCTCTTTCTCCCAACCGAGCACCAATCATCCTGAACAAGCTTGTCACATTCAGGATGAAGAACCCAAGATTTATTAAATCTAAAGGGGAAAGGGGATTTAACACCCTTTAATAAGAGGTCTATATTAATAGGATGATTATCAGAGTTAAAACAGGATAAAGACATACAGGAAATAGAATCCCAATAATGTAAAGATAAGTCATTAACAAAAGCCCCATCAATTTTACTAGCCACCATACCATTATGGTGCCATATATACCAATTAAACTTAACCCCAACAAGATTTACTTCAAACAACTCAATTTGATCAATAAAACCCTTAAATTCTCTAAAAGAAATAGAATAAGTCATAGGACCCATTTTTTCATTAGAATTAATAATCGAGTTAAAATCCCCTATAATGATCCATGGATCATTAATAAAACTTTTGAGAGAACTAATTTCAGCCCAAATAGATCTACGATCCTGATAACTATTACTATCATAAATGAAAGAACAAAACGACTTGATGCCCAAATCAGAAAAGGAACAAGTAACATATTGATTGCTTGAACCGACCAGGAGAGGATCAGATAAAGAAGAATGATCCAAGGCCCATAGATTATTAACCTCAGAAAAACTGTTGTTCAAACCTAGTAAATTGAAACCCATATTGTCAAATCTAGCAAGACAATTATAGTAAAACGTTTTGGGCTCAGCAATCCCAATTAAAACAAGTCTGTACTGCCTAATATAGAGCTTAAGAGACCTAAATATGGCCTCATTGACCAGGCCTTGACAATTCTAAAAAATAATCCTCATTTGAAGCCTGATTTGAGGTGAACCCCCCTCTTATTCCCCTCCCCCTCATTCTTTTTAGTAGATTTAATAAGTCTCCCTACTTTCTTCTTAGGTAACTCAGGAATTTGAATTAGACTAGTAATATCTACAAGTGATTTGGACTTAATTTCCTGATCTTGAGCAAAAATCAAATCCACCTTGTCAATATTTTTTAGAAACCGAAATAGAATAATCCCTTATTTCAGGTTCAGATTCCCTAGGATCAAAGATTTTCTGAGATTGAGTATTAAGAAATTCAATCTTTTCCTTTCCAGATTCATTAAAACTAGATTGTAATTACGGGGGGGGGGGGGGGGAATGACCAAAGAAACATAATTTTTGGAGGAAATGAAATCCTTTTCTCTAGATGAGTCTAACATGGCATTATTAGTAAAAAGATAAGGAACAACATCTTTAAATCTGGGAGAAATCATGTTTTCAGGAGAGGAATTATGCTCTAAAGGGGGACCTTCAGAAGACCTAGGAGGCTGCAAACTCAAAACATGATCTAAAATATACTTTTAAAAAGAGGTGAATATTGATTCCTCCTCTAAATTCATTTGTATACTACAGAAAAGTTCAATTATGCTTTGATAAATCTCTAAAGAAATTAAACTATCATTCATGACTCCACCAGATTCCGATGGAAGATTGTGAGGACATGGATAAGAAGGAAAATTATCTTCTTCCTCCATAATATCAGCCCAAGATTTATCTAGCATGACTTTCAAAGAGAAAGGAATAAAATTTGAATATTTCCTCATGGGTTTACTATCAATAACAAACTCAGGGGCATGCCCTTTATTCTTGCGAAAAATGATATCATCCTTTAAATCATTTCTTTTAGAAGGACCCCTAACATTCTTTTTAATCACCCTACAAGATTCAATAGAATGACCTACAATTTTACAGAAATCACAGAATGGGGGAATTCGATCAAACTCAAACTTAACTTCAAATCTTCGTTCATTAACAAGTAGAAAAATGGACTTAGGCCGTTCAAAAGCCAAATTAACCTCCACTAAAATTCTATCATAAATACCTAAATCTCCTTCTAATGTTCTTTGATCCATATTTATAGGAGATCCAAAACAAGAAGAAAGATCATTTAC
This sequence comes from Viscum album, assembly GCA_963277665.1. Classification (NCBI taxonomy): domain Eukaryota; kingdom Viridiplantae; phylum Streptophyta; class Magnoliopsida; order Santalales; family Viscaceae; genus Viscum; species Viscum album. The sequence continues at coordinate 340,120,333 of OY728127.1, read as the reverse complement.
AATTTTTGGATGCCAATACACTATATTTAAACCATGAAGCATGATCCAAATTTGGGCATTGGACTGCTTTTGATTAAAAGGATCAAAATTAAAATCCAATTCAGAGATTCTAAACAGACCTATTTTAAGATGAAGATTAACTGTAGACTGGGCCATATACATATCATCTTCATTCTGAAAAACCAAATTAAAATAACCCTTACCAATTGGAATGAGTTTCCATGCACTTATACCCCAAAAGATGGAAATTTGATGTTTAATGTCATCATACGACCAAGTCTTATCCCCTGTGGAAATTATCAATCTTCCTTGAAGTGAGAATTTGTAAATATTGAATCATGATTGCAAAGCATCCAGATTCTCCACCATCAAGAAAGAACCATCTTCTAATTTTTTGATAGAAGAGGTATTAGGAATATCCAATCGATGTAATTCATTTTCAATAACCACGTATCACAGATTGAGATAATGATGGATTTAATTTTTATATAATATATTTATAATATATATATACTTTTATAATTATAATATCACATCTACCATCTTACCTTTCAATCAATTCAAAAACGATAACACTGCTCGGGCATACAAGTCAACTATCACCTCCATGAAGCAATGTGATAAGTTTTTCATTTAATTTTTACATGGATGGTGATAAGGATATATTTAATAAATATATATATAATTTTTATGTTATAATAATTATTTTTCATTGTTATATATTTATTTACCCATATTTATTTTCATCCTTCAAAAAAATGAAATAGCGCTCAAGCGTACTTACGACCTACCATCTTAATGAACGGTGTAACTCATTTTTTATTTATAAATTTTATAGATGACTCTAAATATGTATATAATGAATATATATTCTACTTATATCATTTTTAAAAATATTTATATAATTTAACCATGATAAATTTTTAATTATTGAAACTACCGAACCGAAACATACATGAAAAACAAAGTGATTATCACTTCAAATAGTGATTTTAATAATGAATTATTAATAAATTGGTGATAAAATGTTATAAGTAAAAAATATATGGTATGATACATATTATTATTATTCAGTAAAATTATTATAATAATAATATATTTATTATGAAGTATGTTCGAACATTTATGAAGAAATTCAAGGCATGAGGTAAGATATTTTAGTCTCACTTTTACTGTTGTGGGACACATTCCATATTCAACCCCTATTTATTTTGTGTGGTGTATATACTACTCAAGAATGTATTTTGTGATTACTACCATGAAAAGTATGAGATATACATATCCTAAAAAGTTAAATTCTTTTATATGGCTTACGATTGAAAAGTTAAAAAAGTGGTAAGGGTTAGATGTTACAATCTCATTTTTTATAAACATGTTTATGGTTAAGTTTCTGATGATAAAATATTATGAGTTATCACTCAAAAAACATATGAAATTTATTCTCACCTGGTTATTTTTATAAATTACATTCTTTCATTTTATTTTCCTCCCTTTATATACTCAATATTCCAAAATAATTTTTTTAAGGAAAACATACTTTATTTTTGTCTTCAGTCAAAAATCATTTTTCTTCCATATCTATGTTTTATAAAAATGAATTCAAGAATGATTTCAATATTAATATATTAATTTTGGATTTCATTTTTACCCATATTTTTTTTATTTTTTTTTAAAAATAATATTCTTGTTTCATTATGAAATTTGGTACTTTTTACTTTTTACATAAAATTTGAATAGAATCACTATTTTAACATGTAATGTACGAATGGTGTTTCCCACTATCATTGAGACTAAATTATTTAAATCTTCCTTTAAAATTTTCTGAGTTTATATTCAAATAAAATTTTTTATTTTGAATTTAGTAATTTTTTATATTTTTAATTAGTGATTTCAAAATGCAATGGATAATTTCTTCAAGAAATGATCGAAGTGATATTTTAAAATTAGTTTACATCTAAGATGAAATCCTTTGATGTTACTTTTGTTTTACTAAGAATATAATACAATGTTACGATCCTTATTATTTCTCAATATTTTTAATACTATCGCGATGAATTGTTTATGAAACTTTTTTTCTTTGTGTGGGTTATGATATGAAGATATAATGAACATTTAATGATCTTATAGTGCACATATGTCTGGTTTTCATAATGTGATGGGTGGGCCAAAAATTATATAGACCTACAATTCATTGGGTAAAGTATTATATCTCATGATATAATTATGGGAAACAACTTGAGGTGATTGATCCTCTATGGGAGGCAAATCGATGTGCTTGATTAATAATAAAAACCAAGTTGATGTGATTGATCCACCATGGTAAATATTTATTGGTTTCTAGTCCATTATGATTTCATGGTATCAATATTTAACCTTGATATATGAGATATTTTCTATACTTATGATGGTGTGAGACATATATTACATAAAAATATGGTTCATGATTGAGTTATGATGATTTCCCAATCTTATTATTCATGTATTTTGAAATGATAATGTTTTATATCTTGAATCATTTTTATGGTCTATGATATATTTTTTATGAAAATTGTATGTTATATTCATGATATCATAACATTATATTAACCTTATTATTTTATATGATCGTTGATTATTGTCTCACATGTCTACCCTTAATGATATCACCATTTCTTATGTTTCATTTCCCTATTTTATAATAAAAGTTTTTACATTGTGTTGGTCTATGAAGAGAACTAAATGGTAAGACCATTGTGGGAGATGTTGAAGATGTTTCAAAAAATATAAATTTTTTTGGGAAAAAACCCCTGAAGGTGTCCTATTGGTATGTTTTGGGTTTGATTGTGTTTGTTGACAAAGACATATGATTGAGAATGAGTTCAGATGATGTTGTTGAAGAAGGTTTTTAAGGTGGCACAGTTTCCCAATGTTTTCCAAAATTTTGGGCATCAAAATTAGGAGATTGGTTATTTGAAAAGGAATATTTTCGCATAGGGGTACACAGTACATGGACCGTGAACCACAGTTCATGGAATGAAAAAGGCGGTACACGGAATTAACTTAGGAAATAAACAAAGGAATCCTCATAGTAGTGTTATTCGGACCACGAAGTGTCATATGTGAACCACGTACAGAAATAGTTCACAGGAAGTTATGCGGTTCGTAGGAGGAAAGTGTTTTGTGTAAGGAAAGAGGTATGTGGAATGGATTTTTGTTGGCAGAAATGAGATGGTAATTTGGGACGTTGCATAGAAAGAGTGGTGGTACACAGACAATGTAGGGAAGAACGGTTCGTGGGAGCATGGTATACAGTGATGATTTGGGTAAATCTCATAATAGTGGATTATGTGGATCTATTTTCCAATATATGGAGAATTGATCCCATTATTAAGGAGAGAGTGATTTTCATAATAAAAATATTTGATTTCAGAATTCGGTGAAGTCTAAAAGTGGTTCACGAGGAATAATTCCATGAAGGGTGAAGTAGTTGGTGAGGATGATTCCGCAAAAGAAGAAGAAACAGTCCATAGAAGGAGTAGTCTATAGAAGAAATAATTATATAGATTTGAAAGTGGTACATGGAGGCAGTTTGTGGAGACAGTATGAAAAGGCGATATGTGAAGGCAGAAGAATAGATATTCTATGGAGAAGAGGTAGTTTCGTGAAAGAGGTGGTCCATGAAGCTTATGTGCTACGCGGTGCTGTATAGTTCAAGGAGTAAGAATGTGGTTCATAAAAGGACTTGAACGGTTCATGAATGTAATTTACACAAACTAACATTTCATAGAAAATTAGATCTCTTCTATGGGTGAGAAAGGGACATCAAAGGAGCAACTATCTACAATTGAGGGTGTGTGATTTCAGGAAAATTAAGGGACCTAAAAGTACACAAACCATGAGTTGATAACTTCTAAGAGTAGTGAGAGAAGGAAGAGGAAGATGGTGATCCTTTACACTGGCAGTGATATAGAGAAAGATACATAGGTAGTGACCCTTGGGAATGCAGTGAGTAGACCCTAAATCTTGTAAAGGTAGTGAGTCAAGGAATACATGTGATCTATCCCAAAACTTGTAATTGATAGTGAGATTTAGTAAATTTGATACATCAGCACATCGTTGTTTGATTCTTGGATGTAGCCTAGTGAGGGTGAACCGACTAAAATCATTTTCTCATGTGAATGATTTCATTTATATTCATATATTTCTATGGGAGAAAGAGATAAGTGTGTATTTTTAATGATGAAACAAGATCTGAAGGGTCAAGAGTTTTAATATGTCATACCCTGATTCACCCCTCTCTTAGGCTATTTGGCATAGTGGAATGAACAATTGGTATCATAGGGAATAGTTTAAAGTTATTGGTTCTATCTTTGTAGAAGAAATGGAGGTGGTTAATCACAAAGGGATTCCAATATTTGATGGAAAAAATTTTCAATTATGGAAGAATCAGATGCAATACTTCTTCCAATCATTATGAATGGATGAATTTACAACATCAATTTATGGAATATCATCCATCATCGACAATGGTGATTTATCATAAGATGATAAAAGATAATTGGATGTTGATGCTAAAGGGATCCGTGATTTAGGGGGAGCCCTATCCAATACAATCTACACAAAGGTGATGTATTGTAAAACATCACGTGATATGTGGGAAAAGTTGTTGAAAATTTAAGAGGGTGACTCAAAAGTCATATAAAAGAAGCATCACGTTCTATAGAAAAAATATGAGGATCCTAAAATGCACCCTAATGAGTCTGTTGATAACTTCTTTGACCGGGTGAATATTGTCATGGAAAAAATGTGTGGTCATGGAGAAATTATTAATGATATAGATATTATCAAGCTCATCTTGAGAAAACATCCACCTCAGTTTATTCTGAAGGTTTATCTATTGGAAGACAAATATTTGGAGGATCTAATACTGAAAAACATTAAAAGTACTCTCATTGCATATGAAATTAGAAATGATGACAATGATGTAGTGGAAAAGGAGAATTCCAATGAATTGGAAATCAAGGCCATGGAGAATCACTTTGTTGAAGATAGTAATGATAAAGACAATTTGGATGATGTAATGTCATTTATATCCTCAAATCTATAGAGAGGAAAATGAAAGTTCAAAGGTAAACTTCCACTTTCATTATTTTGATGTGAAAAGATTTTGAATTTTTAAGAGAAGTGTCCTAAAACGTTTGAAGATGACCATGAATATAATGATGAAAATCCCCAAAAGAATTATTCAACCAATGTGAAAGGTATGAGAAGTAATAAGAGAAAATTCTTCAAAAATAAGATTTTTATTTCAAAATAAGATGAAATTTCAGAAGAATATGAGAAAGAAGAGTTGGAGGACTGTAGGAATAATTAAGTGGATGCTTTGGTGGAAATTGTTCGAAATTACTTAACAAAAGAAGAAAGTAAGAATAAAGAAGAAGATGTTGAAGGAAGAATTGACCATCGAGATGAATTAGAAGCTGCACTTGAAGGGATATATGTTTAGAGAGAAAAAACAAAGAAATACAACAAAGTCGTTCATGATGCTAAACTTTTTATACAACAATAGGAAGAAGATAAGTCTGAGCTCAATGAAGAAATTGAAAAAATGAAGTCTCCAATGCCAAAGAGTTCAGATAAGGTTGTTGAGTAAAAGATAAAAATTTAATAATAGAAAAGAGAGATTGATAGTTTGACTAAAACTGGAAAATATCAAATAAAACTTATCAAAGAACATGAAGTGGAAGTCGTCGGTCTACAAAGAAGTGTTAAGGATCTAGAAAAACTACTAAATCTTTGAACTAAATTGAGAAAAAAGATAACGTAGGAAATAAAAAAGTTAAAAGTAGATGATAGTTGTATATTATAATAGAATAAATAGTCAAATCAAAATAATGCTAGTATAGGGCTTGATAGAAAACATAAAGTAGTAACAATTGAAGTTAGACCACAAGAACTCACTCTGAGATTGAAGATTAATTTGGGTGTGAAGAAGAATCATAAGATTCAAAGAACCCAGGGGACAACTAGTGGCACAATATTTCCACATAAGATTTTACCCCATATACGATGCTATTGGTTTGGAAAGATTGGGCACTCACAAAATGTTTGTTCTATAGTAAAAAGGCACCAAAGGGAACAATACCAATAGAGGCAGTCATATAGGACTCAATTTTTCAAGTCATAATTTGATGGTCACTATTTTAGGTGTGGAATATTTGAAAACATGGCATGATATTTCTCATCAACAACACATGGGAATGTTCTAAAGAAAACTGATGTTGGTTACAAGAAGAAAAAAATATATCATCAAATGAGATGAAAATGTAAAATCAATTTTCAGGTCTACAAGATGAAGTTGGTTCATCATATTCCAAGTAATGTAAAGAGTATAAATCTATACCAGGTATGAAGTCATAAACAAGGATCAAAAAGAAAATATCTGAGTAGGAAGTTATTGAAAAAATTTCATTCAAGGCATCAGATCAAACCAAGAAATGGATTATTGATAATGTATGAACCTCCCATTAGATATGAAATAAGAATTTGGTGATGAGAATCAGGTATGATAAAGAAGGTATCATAAGATTTGGTAATGATGAAGGGTTGAAAATTATTGGCTCTAGGAAAGAAAACTTTGGAGGAAAAGACATGAGACATGTAGATGCATTTCTTCTTGAAGGTCTTAGTCACAACTTATTAAGTGTAAGTCAATTGTGTGACTCAGGACGTGCCATAATCATTTTCAAGAAATTATGTGTCATTAAGGAAAAAGATGATGTTGTTTTATTATAGGGAAAGTGTACAAAATGGAATACCTACCTCATGAGGGGATAAGAAGATATGTGATTTCTATCCAAGGAAGAAGAAAATAAGTTTTGTCATAAACGTCTTGACTGCATGAACCAAACATCCTTGGAATATTTGGTGAATACAATTCTGCTTGAGATCTCCCAAAATTATCACGTGATTTTACACATACATGTGATGCCTACCAACAAGGGAAGATCATTCAAAATATATATAAGGAAATAGATAAAAGGTCAACAAGGTGGATTTGTTTGGTTCATATTGATGTGTGAGGACCAATTTCACCAAGATCTCTTAATGGGAGGAGATATTATGTTCTCTTCATTGATAATTATAACAAAATTTCATGCTTATCAATCATTACCCACACACCTGAGGTGTCCAATTGCATTAAAAGATATAGATAGGAAGTTGAAAATATGATTGGTCAAAAAATATTGAAGATCTAAAATTATAATTGAATAGAGTTCACAAATAACCAAGTAGAGGATTATCTTGAGAAACATGGGATAATACATCATGTTTCATCAGTAAGAACACCACAAAAGAATAGAGTAATTGAGAGAATAAATCATATTTTCAATAACATGGACATAAAAATGCTCATTGAGAAAGGCCTTCTAGGGAAATTTTGGAAAGGAGTAGTGATGAAAGAAGTATACACTTCAAATAGAGAATTACTATACGTGAAAGAAGAGAAGACTCTGTATGATCTATGGTATGGAAGGAACCTATCATTAAAGTAATTTTGATTCTTTGGAAGTAAGTGTATCATTCTTAAAAAGGATAAACATAGGAAGTTAGAATACCATGGAGATAAAGGGATATTTCTTAGATATTAAAAGAAAATAAAATCATATAAATGATACAAAATGTGGCTATGAAAGGTAGTTTAAATTCATTATGAAAATATAGTGTAGAATAAGAAGAATCTTCATAAAATATATAATTAGTCTCAGGAGGATAGTGACAAAGAGACAAGAAAATCAGGGGATTCTCCAGTTCCAGAGGTCAATTCAGAAGAAGATTCAGATAATGAAAAATATGGGCACAATTCAATATCTTCACAAAGATAGAAGAGTAGAACCAAAATTTATATATAAAAGATAATTGGTGATTAGAAAACTCTAGTGCATAAAAAGTGAATGAAGAATCAATAGAAAGAATCATACTTATCATAGGTAGATTATAAGTGTTTTGATGAAGCAGATGGATATGTGAATTGGGTTCAGGATATGAATGAAGAGATTGACCAAATTGAGAAGAATTATAAATGGGAGATTGTTTCAAGGCCAATAGATAAGAATTTAATTAGGGAAAATTGGGTCTTTCGCAACAAGATGAATGGAGATGGTGTTGTGATTTTAAAAAAAGCCTGATTAGTGTGAAAAGGGTACTCTCATATAGAGGGTGTCCATGTTGATGAAACTTTTTCACCTATTTCAAGGCTAGAGAAAATCGGATTATATTTGTCCATAGTATAGAAAATAAGTTTCAATGTTTTTCATATGGGAATCAAGTTATAATTTCTGAATGGGGTTCTAGAATAAGAATTGTACATTGAGAAACCATATATTTTTTTATCCATGAAGATGATAACACGTTTTTTGGATGAATAAGGATCTATATGGTTTGATGCAAACCCCAAGAGTATGGTTTTCAAGGATAGATCAGTTTCTAAAAAATATTAGTTTTCAACATGGTGGAGTTGATTACAATCGATATTTCAACAATGATAGTAATAAAAGGATGATGGTTCTAGTATATGTTGATGACATAATCTTTAGAGGATCATATGAAGTGCAATGCATACATTTTTCCAAATTCATGAAAAGTGAATTCAGTATGTCAATGATTTGTGAAATGATGTTTTTCATTAGTGTACAGGTTACATAAGGAAATAATTTTACTTTCATTTCACAATATAAATATGCCAAGAAGGTTTTAAGAAGATTTAGAATGGATAATTCCAAGGAGATAATGACTCTGATGGCTACCCAGATGAAATTATCATGGGATGATGATGGAATGGAAGTTAATATCATAGAATATAGGAAAATCATTAGCAGTTTACTATAATTGACATCGACAAGACCTGATATTGTCTTTTCTACAAGTCAAGAAGCGAGGTATCAAAGTAATCCCAATGAAATCCTCATGATTGTTGTGAAAAGAATACTTTGGTATATCAAGGGCACAGTGGACTTCAGTTTGATATACAATAATAAATCTCAGAAAGAGTTATTGGAATCAACATCATGAGGTGTTTTTTATCTTGGTGGGTTGTGCATTTCATGGATGAGAAAGAAAAAATATTGAATTTCATTGAGAAACATAGAATATGAATATATTGTGGCCACTCAAGTATGCACACAATTATTGTGGATAAATAAGCAACTTGATGATATGGGATTTGAAGTAAAGTCTCCGATTGGAATCCATCGTGAGAATTCAAGTGCTATAAATCTTACCAAAAATCCAGTCCATCACTCAAGGACAATACACATTGAAATCAAGTATCATTTTATCAAAGAGAAGGTATATAAAGGTATTGTGAGGTTGGAGTATGTGCCTACACACCTAATTATCTTTTTTATTTTCAAACACTTTTAAGGGGGAAGTGAGAACACTATAGATAAAAATGTCAAGCATCAAAGGTTACAACTGAACAATTAAAATCAAGTCTCAGGCGATTGGAGTCTCATTACCTAAACAATTTCTAGGGTAGGGAATTTACCTGGAAGCTTGGATCTTTCCCTATGTTCTCTTCATAGTGCCTTTCTAGATACTCCCAAGCCTGCATGTATTCTTCTTTGCTAATCTTCTCCATATTGAATCCTCTAACAAGAATACGATCTTGCTTGTTAATCCATTCCGCTTGCTCCCTTGTAATTTCCACTTGGATCAGTCTTCCCATCATTTGATCAATGTCTTCTCTCACCGCCTTTATAACCAGAACATCCTCCTTTATTTCTTATCCATAATGCATGATTAGTTTCAGCTGAGAATCCAACTCTTTCTCTTCTAGAATCTGCAGGCCGACTGAAGGACCTAATGCAAGTTGCTTTCTGGGGGAATCTTCCCATTCCAGCATCAGCTTCTCCGGTTTCAGACTCCCCTAGAATTGGTCATCTGTCTTTGAGACTCTATCCGCTTGAACTTGGGCCACTATGGCATCGTCCTGCCTAACCTCCTCTCATGTATCTTGCTGAAACATGTGTTCCTTGGGTTTACTCTCTTTTTTGGATGACCGATTCTCCATCAGTTTAGGAAGATAAGATTAGTATTTCCGCCCCTTATATTTCATCTTTTTGGAAACAATACAACTTCCCGGGTCCCTATTTTACTTACTCCATTTCTTCTTTCTTTTATTGTGTAGCCCTTTCTCAGCCCCTCCCAAAACAATATCTTCAGAGGAATGGATTCCATGAGAATCGGCTTTAGAAGGACAATTGAGGTTTCCTACAAACTCTCCCTCCTGACTTAGACTTTCAAATATGTTGTTTAAGTGGAGGCTGGACAAAATCCTCTCCGAGTTGGATCCCTGGCATGTGAAAAAAGGTCTACCTACCTCAATTGAAGGCTCGTCCCACTCCTGTCCATCCTTACACTTTCCCTTTCCAGGTGAGTGTATCCCCCTGGCAGGGGTGTTTCTCTCACCAATATGCACTGCCATCGCATATGAGCATGGTTTAAAACTAGCCGCACCCTTGGGTGATGATTCACTGAAGGCCCCTGAATCCTGAGAATGATCTTTCATCAGTTTTGAAGGATCCTCAACAACCACACTAGCCTAGTCACCCCCAGAAACCGCCTTGGTTCTAGGAGGGATCACCAAATCTCTCCGCAGTCTTTTAAAAATCCCCGCTACACTGGGTTCTAGAGGAGTAATCTTAACTAGTTTTTTAAATGCTACATCAGTCGAACCCGTGGGTACGTCAGCCTTGCTGATCCCCTACCCAGAACCCTCACAACCTTCTCCTGACCTTTCACCCTCCCTAACACAAACTGAACCATTGTCAACAAGACGACCACCCTGTACCTAGTCTGCCTGAGCCTCCACAGTGGATCCCTGTTGCCTCACCCTGTGCCTAAATATTTCCAGACTATGCCCAAGAATCTTACATAGGGAAGAATAATCGAACCAGGATTCAAACGTGAAATTATGTGTATATCTAAACTCTTCTCCCACTACAATCCAGAAAGCTTCCATGGGGGTCTTCGAGACATCAACCTCGACACAAACCCTCGGAGAGATCAGGTGACACAATGCATGGGTCCGATTTTCGGTACAAAGGAACCACCCCACCAGGTTTCTGAGTAAACGATGAATTGAGGGATTTTGAAATGGAAGATGAAGTTCAGGGAAACTTACCCCAATCGACATATTTGTAGGATCTCTCTTCATATGAAAATTGTATGACCATCTAAATATGAGAAATCGAGCACTGTCCCATGAGCGAGGCATGCTCGACCTAGTGAGAATCAGGTCTTCTTCTGAGGCGAACCAAATCATGAAGCTCATAGAGTCGAGGAGGCCGACAGCAAAACACTATTGAAAAAGTGTGGTTGTGGGACCCTCTCTCTCCTTGAGGTATGGTGTGTTTTACTTAATTTACAAATGTTTGTTTTTTACCCTATTGAAAACAATAATGAAGTGCCTTCAAGTTCATTGAAAAAGGGGGAGAAATTGAGGCTATTAAAAGGGAGAAAATTTCTTAGTCCAGACACAAGGAGAAGTTGACTGGTGAAGTAGAGAGATATGGGAAGATGAAGCTATTTGGGTGAATAATTACATAGGGGGAGTATTTAATCTGATGATCATAATGTGATCGATCAAAGGATATATATCATGATAGTTGAGAATCGTGATAATAGAAGAAGAATGGTTTTGGAATGGAATGATGTGACTAAATGATGAATTTTCCATTAAACTCTTATTTATCATGCCAATCATGGATCATGTGGGCTTATAGTATGTGTTGATTAAATACTTGATCACTATCTTAATCACAAGAAGTGAATGCTGGCAGAAGTTGGGGGAAGCTTTAATGATATATAAAATTTTGAAATTGTTGTCAACAAACCCAAAGGGGGAGATTTTTGGGAAAAAACTATCAAGGTGTAATATCAGTATGTTTTGGGTGTGATTCTGTTTGTTGACAAAGCCTGATGACCATGAATGATTTTGGTTGATGTTGCTGAAGTAGTTTTTTAAGGTGGTGCAATATCCCAATGTATTCCAAATTTTAGGGCCTCAAAATCGAGAGTTTGGTTTTTTAAAAAGAAATATTTTTGCATACGAGTACATAGTATCAGACTGAAAACCAAAATTTGTGGAATGAAAATGGTGGTATACAGAACAGATTTGGGAAATCAGTAAAGGAAGTATTCCTCATTACAGCACAATGCAGACTGTGAAGCGCGATATGTTGACCGTGTGTAGAAATGGTTTGTGGGAAGGAATGCGATTCAAAAGAAGCAAATGGTTTACGGATAGAAAGTAGTACCAGGAATGAATATTCATTGGCGGAAACAAGATAGTGATTTAGGCAATTGAATATGAAGAGTGGAGGTACATGGACTGCATAGGTAAGAACAGTTTGTGGGAGTATGGTACGCTGTGTAAATTTTGGTAAATCTTAGATTAGCTAATTTTGTGGAACTATTTGACTATATAAGGATCACAAATCCAATAATCAAGGAGTTAGTGATTTTAATAAGAAAACATCTTTGATCTAGGAATTTTGTGAAGTCCAAAAGAGGTTCACAAGGGAGAATTCCTTGGAGGGTAAAGTAGTTCTCGAGGAGTATTCCATGTAGGAGAAGAAAAGGATTGTGGAAGAAGTAGTTTGTGGAAGAAGGAATTCCACAGAAGCAGAAGTGGTTGGCCGAGGTGGTTTTCAGAGATGGTACATAGAGGCGGTATGTGAGGGCTATAACATACACAGTATGCAGAGAAAAGGTAGTTCCTAGAAGAGGTGGTTTTTGAAGTTTATGCGCTACGCAGTGCAACAAAGTTCATGAAGGAAGCAAGTGGTTTACAAAGAGACTTAAATAGTTCACAGAAGTAATTTCCATAAACTAACAGTTCTTGGAATAGTGGAATACATCTATGGGTGAAAAATGGACCTCAATATAGCATCTATCTATAGTTGAGTGTGCATGATTTCATGCAACTCAAGGGACCTACAAGTCTATAAACAATGAGTGGATCCCTTCCAAGAGCAATGAGTGAAGGAAGAGGAAGACGATGATCGTTTCCACCACCAGTGAGCCAGAGAAATAGAAATAGGGAGTGTCCCTTTGAAATTTAGTGTGCAGAACCTAAATATTATAATGGAAGTGATGAGGGGAATAGAAGTGATCAAGCTCAAACCTTGTAATTGGCAGTGAGCTTTAGTGAATTTGGAACATTGACCCATCGTTATTGTATTCTAATTAGATGTAGCCTAGTGGGGGTGAATCAAGTAAAATAATTATGTCCTATGCATTATTTCATTTCTATTTATATATTGGTACATGAGAAAGAGAGAAGTTTTTTAATGATAAAATAAGATCGAAAGGGGTAGGAGTTTTAATCTATTATACCCTGATTCACCCCGCTCAGGGTATTTGACCTAGTGGACCTAAATTTTTTGAATCTAATCTCTAAACACACTAATCCTTTATGTTACTCATGTGTGTTTCTATAAAATTAAATGAATATTCATTGTAGAGACCCAAGATTGATGTACATGGACATTGCATTTCTTTTTTTGAATACTTAATACATGACAGAAACAGATGCCCAAAGACCGTATTAGTTTAGTGTCTTTGGAAACTCAGAACATAATATTATAACTTTTTGAAAGATCTTTAACATCTCACATAAAGATATTCCCCTTTTGGTTCCTACCTAAAACCTTTCATTATATCATGGGGAAAATAAAACATAAAAAGGGTGAGCTCAAATGATCAATAATGGTAAACATGGAGAATATATAACAAACTATAAACATTTGAACGTAAAAACATGAACAAAAAGTTTAAACATCAAAATCTTTGAGTCATGAAATAAATATTGGTAGTACATAAGAAATTGATCATAAAGGAATATTAACCATGGTAGACTAGAATTGACATAAAACATGTAATTGTGGAAAACTAATAAGAACATAATATTATTTCGATAGTATCCAAGGAATTTCTACCAAGACCATCATAGTGGAGATAGTCCATTACTTAACCGGGTTTACTTGTCATTCCATCCATGTATTACTGAACCAGATTTACTTTCCATTCCATACCTACATTACTGAACCAGATTTACTTTCTGTTCCGTTCATGTATATATCATGAGATATAAATCTTTACCCAATGAATTAAAGGGATATATAGGTCCCACCCATCTCATAATGAAATCATTTTTACATGTTCCACAAAAACATAAATCATTCATCCTAGCATAACCCATGAAATAAAATGGTATTCTTAAACATCATTTCATCATAACATAATCCATATAAGATAAATGGACTTCATAAAAATACTTCCATCATAAACACAATCAAATAATAGTAATAATAGTGATTTAAACAATACCCTATTCCATCTTAGATGGAAAATAATTTTGATAAAACACTTGAACTTAATTCTTAAAGAAAATATCCTTTCTTTTTCAAAAAGGTTTCTTTTTCTCAAAATGTCATGCTATTTTAGAAGAAAAAAATTTAGCTTAAAATAAACTTGTGAACTTGTATAGGAAGATTAATGGAAATAAGGCTTTATGAATATGTAAAAAATATTTCATGTCATATAAGTTAAAAAAACATTCTCCTCTTACTTTTTTTGGAAAAATCAAAAAGTACCTCGTATGATAAACAAAAGAAAGATTCCTTTCATACTACGTAGTAAAAGTAAAAAATGGATAAAATGAATTTAAATATAAATAGAATAATATAAAAAAATTTATGAAAAAATTTCTAGAAAACATGGACATGTATGATAAATATATCCCTAGTAAATACTTACTAATAAAGAATCTCAGATAAAAACGAGATTGGAAAAGTTATCCCTTACCTCAGGTTCGATTTCTTCCGTATGTGTCCGAAACTCTTGTATAGTGGGTTTAAACATATTATTAACTTGTAAAATAACCATAATAATATTTATGATATCATATATGATTCACTTACAACTTTATATTACCCGTTTATTTGTCAATTCCATGTTAAAGGAACATTTTGGGTAATAATTGTTTTATTTATCGTACGTGTTTAGACTTGTTATTCTTGATATTATTACTTAGATCATGATTTAAATAAATCCTGAATGTAAAACATATATCATATATATTCAGTATATAAATATATATATATAATAGATAGATAAATGAAATGGAATACACTGTTCATGGAGATGGTAGGCCGTACGTACGCATGAACACTGTTTTCGTTACCTTATTGAATTGAATGGAAGTAAGTAAATGACACACACGCACACAAAAATATGTATATATAAATCCAATAGAATTATTATGTTATATATTTCATGATTATATATTATATATTATTTATAATCATTCTTGAATGGTTAACGTCGATAATGAATCTCATCACGTCGTGGAGATGGTAAGTCGTATGTATGCACGAGTGACGATATCGTTCTCATAATTGGTGAATGGTATTGAAGTTTAATGTTTATAATATATCATAATTAGTATCATGTTATAATAATCATATATATTTATTATTTACACCATTATAACCATCTAAGTAAGGTGGTGGTGAAAAAAAGATTACACCACGACGTGGAGATGGTAAGCCGTACGTACGCACGCGCGATGATTTCATTTTTCATAGGATTGATAGAATGTAAAATAGGGTTGTTTCATATTTAAAATTATATATAATTATATTAGTGATACCTATTTTATTAACTTATAATGAAACAATTAATGAACAGGAATTAGAAGAAGAAATAAATTTTAATGAATCGGTAGAAGAGATTACATCTTCCTCAAAGTGTCTCCTTTAAATTTCTTCTTAGGGAAGTAGAGTTGGTATTTTGAGGAGGCCAGAACCTATAAAATTTAACTAGGAACGTTTATAAGAGAAATGGGTAGGGGTTGGATGAGCTTGAATACTCAAAATTCAGTGAAGAGGAGAGGGAGGAGGTGCCCTTTTATAAGAGAGGAGAGGGGCACTTTAGAAAACTCTCAAAATATTAATTTATTATAAATTAAATTTTGATTAAAAATGGTCTAAAACTTATTTAATTAGAATATAAGATGATTTTGGTTTGAATACCCGTAATAAAATAATTTTTAGAAAAGTTTGGAATATTTTTTTATTCTTATCTTTTTGGTTTAACCATTTTTACCCTTTTTAATCTTACTGTGATGTCATGTTATCTACACATTATGGGTTAATTTAATTACCATATAAGGTAAAAAACCCAAAAAATTTATTTATGGAATATTTGGTCTTATATTAACCATTTTTATGAATATTATATTTTTATGAATTTAATATAATTTAATAAACTATTTTATGTTTTAAGTTATGAATTATGTCAATTTTGGATACTATTCATACTTTACTTTTTTAAAAATTGATATCAACCTGATTACTTCGAAAAAATGGTATTAACTCATCCTTAATATATCAAAGTCATCTAGAAAAATATTTTATGGCATCAAAATGTTCAAATTAAATTTATTTTAATATTTATAAATTCATTTATTTGAATCTTTCATTAATGAGGTAATCACTACATCATAATTGTGTCATAAATAAATATATTTATATAATGTATAAAAATTATAAATAAAATACCATGATATATTAAATATTTTATATATTTATAATTACCATTTATAGACATATATATCAGTTATATAACCATATATTAAAGTCTATTTAGTAAAAGATATATGTTTAAGTTATAATTATCTTTACTTCAAATTAATTATTGTAAAATGTCATTTTCACATCCAAGTGAATCCATGGGGTCCCAAAATAGATCCAAGGATTCCCATGTTCAGAAATATATCATAAAATAGTATTATGACATGTGTTAGGGTAGTTTAATAATATTATAATATTCTTTTTTTGCCTTATTTACCATATTTAACCTTTAACCATGGTAAATAAAATAATTATTGAAGTTACTATTCATAATGTCCAAAAATAAAAGATACATATTTACAAAATTTGAACCTTATGATTCAAAATATGGAATCCATATTTCCAAATTCAAAACACATAAGTTTCATTAATTAATTAAAAATTAATTCTTGTTGTCAAAACCAAAAAGGGGGGTTTTAAGAAGTAATAACTATCAAAAGATTAACACATCTTTATATCCAATTTAAAAGTAAAATTACTTCCAATGGATAAAATTGGATTAAATGATAAAAATATAATCCAATTAAAATTTAAAACAAATTAAAATTATAATATAACTATATATATAAATTAGATGAAAAGACTGTTTTGACTTAAAATAGGGTATTTTCACTATTCATTAAAAATGAATTTTTTTAGAAAATTACCAAAAAATAAATATAAGTACATTTTTATATATATATTTAAAATAAGAAGTTTATTTAGTAAAATTTAACATATAAAATTTTCAAAAACTAGACTTAAAATGGGTGTGCCATCAAAAGGCGGTAAAACTTCATTTTTTGAAAAATACTTATTTTATCTGAAAAATTGATTTTATTCTCATTACATGTTCTAGAAAATGTGTATAATGAATGATAATGTTATAAAATTTAAAATCTGGTTAATAATATTCATAAAATCTAGTTTATATCCCATTAAGTAATAATATTTTAATAAAATATCATTGTTTAGTGAAACTTAGTATCGCGTACAATGTAAGCATTTCAAGGAAGGTCACTCTTGCATGTAACACCAGCCAAATTAGTTTTACGTGTAGTAAAATAGTCATTTGGTGTTTCATATAACATAATCCAAACTTAGTTCATTTATACATTGAA
The DNA here is from genome assembly GCA_963277665.1 of Viscum album. Lineage (NCBI taxonomy): Eukaryota > Viridiplantae > Streptophyta > Magnoliopsida > Santalales > Viscaceae > Viscum > Viscum album. Next base: position 340,102,554 of record OY728127.1, on the reverse strand, counting down.
CAAAATCTATTCTTAGTATTGCGTGAAATAAATTCTATCAAACGAACTTGAAATTTTGTGCAACACAAGCCATGAATAGTGTTGTGTATACTGCTAGCTAATAATGTGTTGTGTATAATGAAATATATTCTTGGTGTAGCATACAACACAAGAAATATAAGAAATTAAAAAGAATCCGTCTCATAAATTCTCAGGGTGTTACATTCTACCCCCCTTAAAATGAATTTCGCCTTTGAAATTCATCTAGGGTTATAAATGGTTTACTACTTGAAAGTTTCTTTCATAGAAACCCACATCGTAAAAAGGAATACTAAAACTTCATTTCAAAAAGGAATGTTAGAAACATAATGGTTACCCAAATTAACAATTCATTGGTTTTCCACATTGGAGAACATAGGTAGGAAGTGAAAACATAGATAAGGAAGAGAAATCTAACCATCAAGTTCTAATGGATAGTGATAGAGAATAAGGTTTGGAGAAAGTTGACTACCAGAAAGCCATAAATATTTAATGATTTGATGGACCATCTAATTCATCGGATAAGAAGGTACTTGGATAATTTTTTTTTCCAGATCCTTTTCCTAAAGTTGATGAATTTTTAATAAAAATAAATACATACTTTATTTTGGTGTAATCTCACCATTGTTCGTGCCTTGAACAATTTCCACTTCATCACTTAAATAAATGAAGTTTAATTTGTCATTCGTGATGTGTTGGATGATCATGTGATAGAATGATAGGCCATTCCATCTATCTCAACAAAAAGGTTATAACATGTTATCAAATAAGCATAAGTTACTCTACAGTGAGATAATACATTAATATAACAAACTTAAAACGAAAAATAACATATAATATCGATAAATGGATAACATTAAAATCCTTACAAAAACTAAAAATATAAAACTTTAGAAGGAGGTGAACTAAATCGACTTAAGATTTGTCTCCCATATCTCATTTGGCAGTTCCTGGTTGTCTCATTCCAAACATGTTAATACCTTAATCATGTATTCTCTTGAAGCATGGTAATGACATGAATTTCCATAGATCCTTAGTGAAAACATACATTCTGTCAAAATTAACTCTTTCCACACACCAAAAATGCCAAAAATTATATATACAGAAACCATGATATCAATTTGTCCTTATATAAGTCCCAATATCATTAATACTATCAAACATATCATTATCTCCTTGTCCTTTCATTATTGACATATCATGTGTTTTCAAAAAATATATGAATAACTATTCTTGGTTACCGTTACCATTCAACATATACTTTAAAATACTTAAAGGAAAAACAGTAGTGTAACAATCCTTACATGTTTCATTTTTCCATAGTACCATGCATTATTCTTGATAAACATGCAATCATTCCACTATCTTCTTAAACCATTGACCGATCTTCATCATTTTATTCCCCAACACTTATTTCATCTTATATATCCTTTGTATTCTCTTCATTGTCATCAACATAAATACTACCCATATAACCATGCTGATTCTCTTCATGAGATTTTCCCTTAGGGAATCAATTTTCATAATGACCGTACATTCCACATTTAAAACATTTAACCATTTTTGATGTCTTAGAAATACCATTATCCTTGTCCTCTGTGTTAACTGAACCTTTTACTTTATAATTACTGGATTTGTGTCCTTTTTTTCCACACCCAAAGATTATTCTTGTTCCTTTGAGACATTATCTTTTATTCCACTTCCCACATGATTTACATGAGGAAAATTGAACTTTATTTCCCCTATGATCACCATGAAACTCCATATTTCTCTTATTAGCTACTTCAGGAAACTCACCAAAGTTGAGATTATTGATCATATAATGAGATTCCTAATTAGGCATAACAATAATGTTTCGCCTTCCAACTCCAATTTTACTTGGTTACTTATGGAGAACATCATTCCATTGTCCATAATATTCTCCATTTACATGAATCATCATATTTCCATCCATTTTCTAAAACTCAAAAAGAATAGTGTGAGAGACAAAAATCATACTAGGAAAACAACATAATCAAGGGGGAGTACTTTCAATCTTTAACATCTCAGGTTTAGTCCTAGGTTATTCATGATATTTTACATAATTCTAGGACTGTAATCTATAGTTATACGTACCATTAAGGACATCCCTATACATACCATTGAAATATCTCTAGGGATATCACTAAAGTTCTCACATCCTAGTTTCCAAAGGTTAACTAAACCTTCACTTTGATACCAACTATAGATACCCAAGATTGATATACACATACATTAAATTTATTTTATAGAATACTTAATAAATGATACAGACTGACAACCAAATACTATATAAGTTTAGTTTCTTTGGAAACTTGGAACATAATCTTCTAACTTTGTGAAAGATCTTCAACATCTCCCATAAAGATCTTCCGCTTTTTCTTCCTATATAAAACCATTCTTTTTATCCTGGGGAAAAGAAAACATAGAAAGGGTGAGTTCAAATTCTCACTAAGGGTAAAAATGTAGAACATAAAACAAACCATAAACATTTGAATGTAAAAACATGAACATAATTTTTATACATCAAAATCATGAGTCATGAAATAAATATTGGTATTACGTTAGGTATGGATCATAAAGGAACATTAACTATGATAGAATATCATTGGAATAAAACATGTAATTGTGTCAAACTAATAAGTAAATAATATTATTTCTATAGTATCCAAGGAATTTCCTCCAAGACCATCATAGTGGACATTGTCCATTACTGAACTGGGCTTACTTTCCATTCCAGCCATATATTACAGAACTAGATTTACTTGTCGTTCTAGCCCTACATTACTGAACCAGATTTACTTTCCATTCCAGTAATTTCTATCTCATGAGATATAAATATTTACCCAATGAATTTTAGGGAGATATAGGTCCCCCCATCTCATAATGAAATCATTCTTACATGTTCCTCAAAAACATAAATCATTCATCATAGCATAACCCATGAAATAAAATGGTATTCTTAAACATCATTTCATCATAACATAATCCATATAAGATAAATAGACATCATAAAAATAATTCCATCATAAAAACAATAAGATCAAATTAATAATAGGGATTTAAACATAACACTATATCATCTTAGATGGAAAATAATTTTGATAAAACACTTGAACCTAATTCTTGAGGAAAATATCCTTTCTCTTTCAAAAATGTTTTCTTTTCTCAAAATGTCATGAAATTTTAAAAGAAAACAATTTAGTTTAAAATAAACTTTTAAACTTGTATTGGAATTTTCATGGAAATAAGGTGTTATAAATATGTGAAAACTAATTCATGTCGTATAAGTTAAAAAACATTCTCCTCATACTTTTTCTGGAAAAGTCAAAAGTACCTCGTATGGTAAACAAAAAAAAAGATTCCTTTATACCACATAGTAAAAGTAAAAAAGGGTTAAAAATGACTTTAAATATAAATAGAAGAATATTAAACAATTTATAAATTTTTTAAGAAAACATGTACATGGATGATAAATATATCCCGAGTAAATACTTACGAATAAACAATCTCGGATAAAAACGAGATTGACAATGTTATCCCTTACCTTAGGTCTGATTTCTTTCGTATGTGTCCGAACCTCCTTTATAGTGGGTTTAAAAATATTATTAACTTAAAAAAGAACCATAATAATATTTATGATATCATATATGATTCACTTACAACTTTATATTACCCGTTCATTTTCCAATTTCATGTTAAAGAAATGTTTTGGGTAATAATTGTTTTATTTATCATACTTGTTTCAATTTGTTATTGTTGATATTATTACTTAGATCATGATTTAATTACTTCCATAATGTAAAAAATAAATTATATATATTCATTATATATATATATAATAGATAGATAAATGAAATGGAATATACTGTTCATGGAGACGGTAGGCTGTACGTACACATGAACGATGTTTTCGTTTCCTTATTGAATTGAATGGAAGTAAGTAAATAAAACAGACACAAACACACACATATATATATATATATAAATACTGTAGAATTATTATTTCATATATTTCATGATTATTTATCATATATTATTTATAATCATTCTTGAATGGTTAACGTGGATAATGAATCTCATCGTGTCATGGAGACGGTAAGCCGTACGTGCGGACGAGTGTCGATATCATTCCCATAATTATTGAATGGTATCAAAGTGGATGGAATATAATATCTCAGAATTAGTATAATGTTATAATAATAATTTATAGTTATTATTTCCACTATTATACCCATCCAAGTAGGTGGTGGTGAAAAATAGATTACACCATGACGTGGAGATACACTACTGGAAAATGGACCTATCCCCACGGTTTTTCTCAAAACCGTGGGGATAGGTACCCCTATACCCACGGTTTTGGAAAACCGTGGGTATAGGTCAATTTTCAAGACCTATCCCCACGGTTTTGGAAAACCGTGGGCATAGGGGGGTCTATCCCCACGGTTTTCCAAAACCGTGGGGATAGGTCTTGAAAATTGACCTATACCCACGGTTTTCCAAAACCGTGGGTATAGGGGTACCTATCCCCACGGTTTTGAGAAAAACTGTGGGGATAGGTATAGGATAAAAAACCTATACCCACGGTTTTTCAAAACCGTGGGTATAGGTTTCCCATGTGTGCGCGGGAAATTTTTTTTTTCCGCGGGAAAGATTTTTTTTTTGGCGGGAGTCTTATACCTACGGTTCTTCCCTCTATACCCACAGTTTATATAACTATATTTAACTAAATATATATATATATACACATAATTGATAGTAGGGTAGTGGTAGATGCGGTACTTTGCAGCGAGGAGGTCGTGGGATCGAAACCCGCCTGCGGCTTTATTTTAGGATCTATACCCACGGTTTTGAAACCGTGGGTAAAAGCCATTGACACCGTGGCAATTGGGAATGTTTTGTTGACATGGTGGCAGAACACCTATACCCACGGTTTTGGAAAACCGTGGGTATAGGCTGGGGACCTATACCGACGGCGTTCCAGCCCACGGTTCCCAAAACCGTGGGTATAGCCTATACCCACGGTTTTGGGGGCTATACCCACGGTTTTGAACCGTGGGTATAGGCCTTTTTTCCAGTAGTGATAGTAAGCCGTACGTACGCACGCGCGGTGATTTAATTTTTTAGAGGATGGATAGAAGGTGAAATATGGTTGTTTCATATTTATAATAACATATCAGTATATGAGTGATATTTATGTTATTACCTTATAAGTAAATAATTAATGAATATTAATTATAAGAAGAATTTGTTTTGAAATAATCCGTAGAAGAGATTACCTCTTCCTCGACGTGCATCCTTTAAATTTACTCTTAGGGAACTAGAGTTGGTATTTTCAGGAGACCATCACCTCTAGAATGTAACTAGGGAAGTTGAGAAGAGAAATGGTCAGGGGTTTTCAGAGTTTGAATTCTCAAAATGGAGTGAAGAGGAGAGGAAGGAGGTGCCCTTTTATAAGAGAGGAAAGGGGCACTTTAGGAAAGTATCAAAATATTAATTTATTATAAATTTAATTTCGATTAAAAATGGTCAAAAACTTATTTAATTTTAAGATAAGATGATTTTGGTTCGAATAAACATCATAAAATAATTTTTATACAAGTTTTAAATATTTTTTTATCCTTATCTTTATGGTTTAACCCTTCTTTCCCCCTTTTTAATCTTACAGTGATATCATGTTATTTACACATTGTGGGTTAATTTAATTACCATATCATGTGAAAAGACCCAAATAAAGTTATTTATGAAATATTTGGACTTATATTAACCATTTTTTAGAATATTATATTTTTTAAAATTTAATATGATCTAATAAACTATTTTATGTTTTAAATTATGAATTTTGTCAATTTTGGATACTATTCATACCCGACTTTTAAAAAAATCCATAAAAACCTGATTCTTTCTTAAAAAAGGAATTAAATCATCCCTAATATGTAAATTTAATCTATAAAATTCGTTTATTCCATTAAAATTTCCAAATTAAATTTATTTTAATATTTATAAATTCATTTATTTGAATCATTTATTAAAGAGGCAATCAATACATCATAATTGTGTCATAAATAAATAAATTTATCTAATGTCTAAAAATTATAAATAAAATACCATGATATATGAAATATTTTTATATTTATAATTACAATTTATAGACATATATATCAGTTATATAACCCTATATTAAAATTTATTTAGTAAAATATATATGTTTAAGTTATAATTATCTTTACTTTAAATTAATTATTATAAAATGTCATTTTCACATCCAAGTGAATCCATGGGGTCCCAAAATCGACCCAAGGATTCCCATGGTTAGAAATAGCTCATAAAATAGGATTAGTACATGTCTTAGGGTAGTTTAATATTATTATAATATTATTTTTTACCCTTATTTACTAGATTTAACCTTTGACCATGGTAATAAAATAATTACTAAAGTTACTATTCATAATATCCAAAAACAAAAGGTACCTATTTAAACAATTTGAACCTTATAATTAAAAATATGGAATCTATATTTCAAAATTCAAAACATAGAAGTTGCAGTAATTAATTTAAAATTAATTCCCGTCGTCAAAACCAAAAAGCGGGTTTTTAGGAAGTAATAACTATCAAAAGATTGACATGTGTTTATATCCATTTTAAAAGTGAAATTACTTCCAATAAACAAAATTTGATTCAATGATATAAATATAATCCAATTACACTTTAAAACCAATTAAAATTACAATATAAAAATATAAATAAATTAGATGAAAAGACAGTTTTGACTTAAAATGCGGTATTTTTCACTATTCATTAAAAAAATGAAATTTATAAGAAAATTACTAAAAATTAAAAATAAGTAAATTTTAATGTTCCAATTGCAAATAAGAAGTTTATTTTGTAAAATTTCACTTAAAAAAGTATAAAAAACTATATTTAAAATGGGTATTCCATCAAAAGGCAGTAAAACTGCATTTTTTTTAAAATACTTCTTTTATCCAAGAACTTGATTTTGTTCTCATACCATGTTCCAGAAAATGTGTAATATGAATGATAATTTTATAAAATAAAAATTTGATTAATAATATTCATAACGACTAGTTTATATCCCATTAATTAATAATATTTTAATAAAATATCATTGTTTAGTGAAACCCGACATCACGTACAATGCAAGATATCGAGGAAGGTCACTCTTGCGTGTAATACAAGCCAAGTCTGTTTTGAATGTAGTAAAAGATTCTTTTGGTGTTTCATACAACATAATCCAAACATAGTTCATTTATACATTGAACAAAATCTATACTTAGTATTGTGTGAAATAAATTCTATCAAATGAACATGAAATTGTTTACAACACAAGACAAGAATAATGTTGCATATAATGCAAGATAATTTTGTGTTGTGTATTGTGAAAGCTAATCTCGGTGTAGCGTACAACACAAGACATCGAAGAAATTAAAAAGAATCCATCTCATAAATTCTTGGGGTTTTACATTCATCTATTTAGATATAATATCTATGTATGAAATGTTTGGGTTTCTATAGTGGGTATTAGAGGACAGGTTTAGTTAAAATTTGTAACAAAAATGGGAAAAATTTAGTGACAACCCTAGGGATAAATCTAAGGATAAGTCTATGTTTATGAAAATATATTGGATTTTTTTGGATAGATAGGGATACTGGTTTCAAATAAATTACATTCCTGAATAGATAATATAAGTTTTTGTTTCTCTAGAATAGTTATACCTTAAGGTAATAAATCTAAAAATAGTGCATTAGAGTCTGACTTGATTGTTACCTAGTGCACAGTTTGACAATCCTGGGGGATATGTTTTGGAAATTCACAGACTCTTTATAAACCATAATAAAGGATTTGAATAGATAATGACCATTAATGACCATGGTAAAACCTAAGGATTAATATATTGAAAATTAGGTGTCATTGTTTATACATCCTATAATTTATTTTTCATGATTATGTGGTTTTCCAATATGATTAGTGTTTTATGAACTATGTTTTTTGGTTTTAGTCCATGGTTGGAACCTGAAGGGACTATGTTAATGTTGAATGCAATTTATAATTCAATGATTTTACTCAAGGGTGACCAAATGTTATGGTATCTATAATGAAAAATCTCTTTGATATGGTCACACAACTTTCTCAAGATATCTATCATTCTGAATTTCTAAATGAGAAAAGTAGGTAACAACATTCTGTTGTTTCCTTCATGGGGAAATTCCCAAAATCTTTTAGTGGTTTTGTTAATACACTGTTTACCAAGAATTGTATAAATACCATTGGAAATATATTTTCTATTCTACAATGTTTGGATCCGGAAAAAATCATTTCAGACCTATTTACTTTGTAAGGTGAAGAAGATAAATGGTTGAATCTTATTAAGAATATGAGAAAATAATAAGAAACTGACTCCCTATAGTGGGTTGAGTTTAAGAGAATATTTTTCAATATTTACCTTCCATGTATTATTCATATGGAAATGGAGATGGAATTCCTTGAGATAAAGTATAAGGATAAAGATTCAGTTTGTACCTTTTAGGCAAGTTTTACAAGACCAGTGATGTATGATTCTAGTATTATCATCCAATATGAAAGTAAATTTGATTGATTGTTTATTTACATAAAACAAAGTATTGAAAAGGAATTAGAGATAAGTGACTTTAGTAGCTATGAAGTAATCATTCGTTTTACACTCATGGTAGAAATGTAAATTGGACATTACCATAATTACTAGGGTTTTGATAAGAATAGGAAGATCATGTATCATGAAAATTAAAATAAATCACATAGTGGAAACAAATTTCATCCATCTACATACCATAAATGAGAGAAGAGACATAAATGGAATTTATTGAATGTAAATAGGAGGTTCTTTAAATTTGGATGGGTGGTTCATAAATCCTATTAATGTTGAAAGGAGATGAATGGACCGGTTAGTACAATGGAATATAAGAGGATACCCAATAATTTACCACACAAGATTTAATTCATTAAAGGTAAGGGGTATGGGAATTTTTCTTACCAGAGCTCAAAATCAAAGGTTAATGATGATGATAGATGTTAGAAACCTCATAAACTAAGAGGAAAAAAAAATTCATGTGATCACTATTTATTATGATGGGTATGATAATCACATGTTTAAGGGTAAATATACCATCCACTATAGAAATACTAATGTGTTATTTGACTCTTGATTTACCGATTATTTTATATCTAAATAATTCAGTAAGGATTTCAAAATTCCACCCAAAAATATAATTTTTGAATTAGCAGTGAAAACCCTTAGTGGTACAATGATTCAATATCAATAATGGGACTCTTATCCAATTTATGTTTGTGGGAATGTGATTCATACTAATTTTTTTATTCTCCTTCTCATTGAATGTGATATTATCTTAGGCATTTATTGGCTTTATCTACATAAATCCCACATAAATTTCTAAGGAAGGGGTATAATATTTGATATTCCAAACCAAACTATGGTTATAAATATTTGATGATAAATATAAAATTCTAATGGAATTGACATCAATTGTAATGGTGTTTATTTATTTTTTAAAATGTGTATTTATCTCAGATTTTTAGAGAGAAAATATACATCGAATGTATTAAAATTGTGTGGGAGTTTCTTGATGTATTTTAGAAATAGTTTCCTACTCTTCCACTAAATCATAAATTTTATTTTTCAATAAAACTCATACCCAATGTTATTCTTATTTCATATACTCCCTATAAAATATCCCCTATTGAGTTTTAAGAATTAAAGAAGCAACTCAAGGAGAATATTGATAGGGCATTCATTAATCCAAGTGTGGAAATTTAGGGTGCACCTATTCTTTTTTTAAGATGAAATATGGATCAATGAAACTCAAAATTTATTATAAGAAACTAAATAATATCACAATAACTAATCAGTATCCTCTACTACATATTGATGACTAGTTTGATCTACTACATGGAGCTCAATACTTTTTCAATATTGACCTTCGTTCTGGATATCATCAATTGAGGTTAAATGAGGAGGATATACCCGTGATATAATTCCATACAATTTATAGATGATAGGAGTATATAATTGTGGAATTTTGTCTTAATAATTCCTCATCTATCTTTATTGATTTAATTAATAGAGTCTTTAGATATTACCTTGATCAGTTTTTGGTAGTCTTTATAAATGATATTATTATCTATTCGAAGAGTAAGGAACAATATGAAGATCACTTGAGGATTATACTAAAGTACTTAAGTAAGGATAATTTATACTCAAAATTTACCAAGAGTGACTTTTGGTTTCATAATGTTTCATTTTCGGGTCATATAATCTAACGTGAGGGTAAATTAGTGGATCCATAGATGACAGAGGATATTAATCATTAGACAAGACCAACCATGGTAACTGAGATCCATAGTTTTCTAGTTTTGGTAAGATATTATCGATTCCTTTTGGTCAATTTATCATGAATATATAATACAATCAACAAGTTATCTCAGAAGGGAGACAAGTTACTTTAAACAAATTAATATGAAGACAATTTCAAGGAACTAAAGATAAGGTAATTCAGTGTATTTGTGCTTATATTACCCAATAATGGAGAAGGGTTGGTAATCATTAGTAAAGTTTCAAAGAAGGGAATATGATGAATTATCATGTATAATTATATGGTGATATCCTATGCCTTATTCCAATATAATATCCATGAAAAAATTAACCAAGTCTTGATTTAGAGTTAACTACAGTGCTTTTTTCATTAAAGATATCGAGGAATTATATTTTTGGAGAATTGTGTGATATGTATAATTATTATAAAATATTAAAATAGATACTCATATATAAGGAGTCAAACATGCACCATAGAATATGTTAGTAACTGCTTAATGATTATTATTGCTCAATACATTACCACCCAGGGAAGGCGAACAAGGTGGATGATGCTTTGAGTTGAAATGGACATTCAAGGTTATATATGGAGATGATCCTAACATATTCAATATTTCTATATTTATAAAGGTTGGATCTAGGGATATTGAAATAAGGGTAAAGATAGTATCTTTCATAAATGAGTGTTCAACCTTCTATTAAAGTGATTATTAAAGTGGTGCATAAGAAATATATAGAGTTAGAGAAGAAGGTTAGAAATGTTCCTGAGTTTAACATTGACTATAATTAAATGATAGGGTTTAAGAATTGTGTATGTATTCTATAGATACTTAATTTAATGAGGGTCTATTATAGGAAGCTTATAGTTATTCATTATTTATTCATCATGGAATTATGAAGATATATAGGGATCTAAAAGTGTATTTCTGGTGGGATGGTATGAAGAGAGATAATGTAGAGTATGTATCTTGGTGATTTATATGTTATAATGTTAGGTATGAGATACAGAATTTTAAGTGTAAATTACAATCATTACCCATACCATAATGAAAATTAGAAAAACACTATATATCTTGTCATTAGACTCCCAAAAACATCTAAAGGACATAATGTAATATGGGTTATAGTCGATTTCCTTATGAATTCAGCGCAATTAATTTCCATCAAATAATATTTTCCTCTTGATCACCTTACCAGGATATACATTAATAATATGTAAAGGATTCAAGGAATTCCACAATATATTATATCTGATCTGGATTCAAGTTTTACCTTCATGATATAGAAAAGTCATTATCAGGCTCAAGATACAGAGCTAAGTTTTAGCACTACTTATCAACCTCATATAGAGTGTCAGTTTGAGAGTAACATTTAAACCCTAGAGGATATGATGAGATCATGTTATATAGATTTCAAATGTTGTTTTAATCAACACCTTCTAGTGGTTGAGTTTTCTTACAAAAAATAACTTTCCCTATAGAATTAATATGACTCCTTATGGAGCCCTCTATAGAAATAAGTTTAGAAATATAACATGTTTGGATAAAGTTGGAAAAATAAATATACCAGGGCATGATTTATATGAGGAAATGGAATGGAGATTTAGATCCATTCAGTAGAATATCAAGACAGCTCATAGTTGAAAAAATAGTTAAGGTATAAATTGTTAGCATGATATGAAATTTGAAGATGGTGAGAAGGTGTTTCTATGAATTTATATGTGTAATAATATTATTAGATTTATAAAAAAAGAATTATGATCTGAAAGTATATTGGCCCCTTTTATTTTTCTGATCGATTAGGGATGGAATTTTATCACTTTGTGCTTCCACCAAATCTCTCTCGGCTTCATGATGTGTTCCATGTATTTCTACCAAGGAAGTGCATACTCGATTCAACACATGTATTGAACTTAGAGTTCACACAACTAGAAAATTATATTTCCAATGAAGAAAAATCAGTGGAAATCCTGAATCATAGAAGTGATACAGAATAATACTAATCATCTAGTTATCATTCCTTAGAGGAATTAAAAAATAAAAGAAGATATGTGGGAACCAAAGGATGTCATGAGGAAGAAGTATATTAATTTTTTTATATCAGAGTAACAATTTTTTTTGGAAAAATTTAATTTGAAGGAGGTATAATGTGTCTCTCTAAGATTTTATGAAATATTTTTTCCAAATAAATTGAATTTCATTGATATCTTCTGTTAAAAGCAACACTAAGTTTTAACAAACTATGATATAATATTAATATTATTATTTAAACATGACCATTATAACCTAGATAATAAATTTAGATTAATGGATATGAATCAACAAATTTTTAACATTAATTATAAAGGTTTTATATAAATAAAATATATTGACAAATATTTACTAAATATTTTCAAACGACTTTATAGGATTTAAAAATACATTTTTCCTCAAAAAATTATATTTTCTATTTTTTTGATCGAATAATAAAAATAAATTATTTCTAATTTTTTAAAATGTATTTTTAAATATTAATTTTTTTAAAACATCATGTAAAAATTATCTTAGGAGGTATTTTTGAGAATTTTTTGAAAAGATTAATTTTTTGACGAGTAGTGAAAAATAACTAACACTACTAAAAACTACATTTTCATTTAAATAATTTATAATGTTATATTTTGTTTTAAAATGGATTTAAAATTAAAATTAGTAAAATTATATTATTATTATTCCAATTTAGTTTGTTGGAATCAATTTTATGTTTAAATTTGATATAAATTTTTTTATACTTATGATTTGTTTTTTGGAAAACTACCTTTTCATCACATCCTCATATTTAATTTAAAATTAATTTTCCAATCTTGTGAATTGAATTTTGAAAAATTGATTAAATATTTTAAATAATAATAATTAATATTATACAACAATTTAAACTTAATTTTTGTTCATAATGATTCGTAAAGTCATTCAAAAATAATTATTGTGGTTAAGGTTAAAACAAGGATACTTGGGGGGTAAAATTAAAAATATAAGTGTTATAATGACCTAAAAACATGTTAAATTCCTATTTTAAGTTCATATTTAGACATTATGAAATATAGGGTTATATAATGATCCATTTTCTATACTTTTGACCTTGAAAGTGACATGGAATTATTTTAAATCTTTGAAAAATGATAAGTGTGTCACTCCCCTCAATTATAAAAGGGAACCCCCTCTCCTCTCATCTTCACACATAAAAAACCTTTTATATTTGAAATTAACAACACAAATTCATTACTTAAATCCAAACCCATGACCAAAAGTCCCTTTTTTGATCATAAAGTCCTTCTAGGAAGGATTTTGGTGCAATCCTAAGGTTGTTGTCTAAAGAAGAGGTATCATTTTTAACTGAGTGTTTATATTTTATTTATTCTCCAAAAACGTTAAAATATTATTCAATTTTGATAATATAATAATAATTTTTTTAAAATATACATATATTTTATTATGGTAGGCTAATAAACTATATAAATCTCATATTCCATTAAATGGGAATCGAAATTGTTGATCGTATGTACGATGAACTACCATCTTGCGAACCGATGTAATTCATTTTCCATCATCACCACTCATGGTTGTAGAAAATGATAGATTTAATTATTATATATTATATTAATGACATAAAATTACATATGAAATTATAATAACTCATCTTATTTATCATCTTCTATGCTGTTGGAAAATGATAACGTCACTTGTGCGTAATTGGGGACTACCACCTCCACGGAGCAATATGATACCTTTTTAATTTTATTTTGACATGGATCATAATAAGGATATATTAAATAAATATATATTATATATATAATATAATAATTATTCTATAAATTGAATTATTATTTACCTTTATTTCATTTCATCTGTTAATAAAATGAAACAACATTTATGTGTATGTACATTCTATTATCTCCATGAATGTTATAATTAAATTTTCTATCTATAATTTTTATGGATGAATAAAAATATATTATACTTATAACATGGTTAAAATTATGGAGATAATGGAACCATTATCAAAGTACAAGTACTGAAACTACCAAACTAAAATATATATGAAAAAATGAGTGATTATCACCTGAAATATTGATTTTTTTACAAAAAAATGTCAATAAAAGGGTGGTAAATGGTTACAAGTAAATCATATATGGTATGATACATATAATCATGGTTATATATATTCATAGTAATCCTATATTTATTATACATGTGTTTCTAATGTGTAAAATGAAATCTGATACTTGAGGTTAAAGATTTTTGTCTCACTTTTATTTTTGTGGGACACATGCCATATTCACCACTTGTTTCTATTGTGTTGTGTATATAAATCCCTAGAACCTATTTTACCATTATTCTCATTAATATTATCAGATATACATATCCATATATTTTTACTTATTTAATGTTTCTTATGGTTCTAATGTTACCAAAGTGGTAAGGGTTTGATGTTATGATCTCATTGTTTATCAGGATTATTTATGATTAAGTTTCCTATGATGAAATATTAGGTCACATATCTCAATAAAATCATGAATTTTATTCTAGTATAGTTATTTTTTTAAATTAAATTATTTCCATTAATTTTTCTCTCTTTATGTAATCATGGTTCCAAAATAATATTTTTATGTATAACTGACTTTATTTCTCTCTTAGGTCAAAAATAATTTTTCTTTTATATCCATGTTTTCTAAAAATGTTTTCAATTTTTTTAATATTAATATATTATTTTTAGATTAATTTTTACCCTTGTTTTAATTTAAAAAAAATTCTCTAAACGGAATATTGTTGTCTATATTTAAAACAAGTTACTTGGACTTTTTATTGAAAATGTGGAAGGAATATTTTTTTTAACATGTATGAAATGAATGGTATTTTGCATCATCATGACCACTCAATGATTTAAATATTCATACACAATTTTCCAAGTTTATTTTCAAAAAAGATATTTTATTCAATATTTGGGAAATTTTTATATTTTAAATAAGTTATTTCAAAGTGAAAAGGATATTCTCCTCAAGAAATGTTCTAAATGATCTTATAAAATCATTTCCTCTTTAAGATGATATGAATATATGTTACTTATGTTTTAATGGGGATATGATAAAATGGTTACAACCTTATTCTTTCTATAAACTATTTATGGTTATTATGATGAGATGTTTATACAACCCATTTATATTCCATGGGTTATACAACTATTGATTGTTCAAATGTTTATGAAACTCATTGGATTTACATGTGTTATGATATGATGATATTATGGATGTCTAATGATATTATAGAACACTTATGTTATGTTTTCATTATGATATGGGTAGGACTAGAATTATATATCCCTCCAATTAATTGGGTAATGTTTTATATAACATGAGAAAATTATAGGAAATTGTTGATGTGTTTGAACCTCTATTGAAAACTAGATGCTGTGTGTAATGTATTGAAATGGATACCACTGATCCAGTGCTTCGAGACAGTCGGTTACAAGGCCTCAAGTGAACCCCCACCCATATTCCAGAGGCTTCCAACTAACATAAATGGACTAGGGTTTGATAATGGAGAGCCTATTACCTCATAAAAGAGTATACAACAACGGAAATAGATAACTATCATACATAGTAGAAAGTAAATAGAGTACAAAAGTAGTAAATAAAGTAAAATAAAACATGTTGTAATGATAAATGAAATGATATAAACACCTAAATAACTATTTAATACAATACAACACTAGTCAATCACTAATCTAACCATTCAGATACAAAATTACAAAATAAAATGAAAGTTAAAAGTACATGGCACTACTACTAACTCTGTGCCAGACCATGTACCCGGTCTCCATACACTATCAAAATGCACCAACCTGACTAGAAGAACCACTCAAGAAGATTCACTCAATCATGAAACTATGGGCCTCATCCATATCCACCATGCATCTCATGCTCAACATAAAAAACAATCACAAGGCCTAAGCATACACCGAGTTTCATGTGAAAGGGTGAGAAATAATCTAAGTAGTCCACCCAAAAAAGCAACAAATAAATGTTCTGCTATAAGTGTACACAAAACCAACTTGCTTATCCTAGAAGAAGAACACCTGAAAAGAAGGTAAAACCAATAATGTGAAACCACATTTGAAACCTACGGTCGGTAATACCTATCAAATGGGCAAGTGACACCATGGATGTCCATATCTATATAAAAATAAATGTATAGTCCCAAACCTAAACATAAATATATAAATATGAATATTCATTCATATGTGAAATCAAATAACATGAAAACCAATCTACAATCGATCCTTGGGTCTGTAATCCCAATCGCCTAGAGATCCTATGCAAGGGAATTATGTAGGAAATTGTGCCACTCAAGCCATGTATCATTAAGTCAATCTATAGGTACATAATCCCAATCAACATATATGAATGCCAAAATTATATCTCAGGGCATGCTACATCACCATAGGGGGATCCTCACACTAACCTTGGGTTCACCCATACTCACCTCCAATCACCAACATTGATATCGTATACTGATGGTCAATCCTATAAAGAAGGATTCTATGGAGTACATTTAGAATCCTGTAAAGGACCACTGAGTCTATCTCCATGATACCTAGGCTAGTGAATCTATAATAATGTCTGAGCCATAGTTCATGGTCCATATAAGGTCATGACATTTGAAACAAGGATTAACCATAAGTATAACAACCCTTCTCTTTATTACAAACTTAAACACGATTTATTAAATAAACTCTTCACTTGATATAACATGGAAGATCGAGAGGTCTTGTGTCTTTGGGGATTAGGATCATTACATAACAACTTAAAACATGAAACACACAAAATATTTATTGAAAACTTCCTTTACATGATCACTACATTCCCTCGTACTTAGCATTGCATGGGATAACCTGAGAACATTCATAAGAAAAGGGTTAGTTATAAAGCCCGGTAAGGGAATAAACATGGAATAAGATGAGGAATACAATACATGTTAGATAATAGGAATATAAATGGATAACAAGAGAAACATGAACATAAAGTCATGATAAATCATGATAATCATAACATGGAAACGTGGCAACAACACTTAACATGGAATTAGCATGAGACAAGGCTCATTGCACATAGAGCATGATTAAACCCTCATTGCACTTTAATCATGAGTAAATCCTCATTTAACTTGAATTATAATGAGTAAAAACCCATTTCACATGACTTATCATGATACTATACTTTACCCAATGCAATGGAGCGCTATTAGGGCACACCCTTTTTAAACATTTCATTTTAGGCATAAGTGTGCCACATGAATCATACAACATAGAATCAATCATCAACATTTATTCCACAATAAATGGATGTGGAATACATACATGAATAATTATAATAAATATTTAAATGTTCATAAAGTTTAATACCCTTGATAGAGAAATGGGCATGCTATTCACTACATAATGACATTGGCTTGGAAAACCATAGTGCAATTTCGGAAACATAACAACGTGAAATAAGAACTCATAAAAAAATGGTTTATGAGAGATAAAGGGGTGTCTCATCATATTTAAGTGAAATTTACAGTAAGGGGGTCATATAAATACATGTCCCAACAAATTTAATGAAATTTAGATGCATAATTCAAAAACAATTACTTGGATGTAAAAGAGGAGAGAGAAATCCCTCATGGAATTTCAGCATGGTAATAGGTGTACATGGGAGGAATTAATGAGAGAATAAAGTGGTATCCCATTATAAAAACATAAAGAGGGAATTATGGAGGAGGTGTGAAATCATTCTCCAACATTTTTAATTGAAAACAAAAGGGCATAACAACTTAAAGAAAACTGGACAAAATTGAGAAATGAAGAAATCCCTTACTTGGAAGTGTGATCCCAAAGGCTTGGGAGAGGCATGATAGAGGCTTCTTGGGAGATTTGAGAACCTTGGGAGGATTATAGATAAATGAGGGTAGGTTTTGGGCGAACTCCAATGACTTTGAGGGAAGAGTAAGTGGGAGATTGGGTGGGTTTATATAGGAAAGGAGAGGGAATTTTTTATTATTTAGGTTTGGGATACCTCACATTAAACTAATCAAAACCACAGACTAGACCATGGTTTTAGCCCATGGTTTTTGTCAAATAGGAGTGGAAAACAATATTTTATATGTACAATGGCCTAAATTCTTAAAATAATAGGGTTGCTTATGTGGAGCTGAGTCATACTCTCAAGGAAAACAATTTAAAAAGACAAAATGTTGTATATGCCTTGAAGGGGCCACTAAAGATTTGTAAATTGAATCAAAAAAACCCAAAATCACATTATTTTAATGGTAAAATATATATTGGCCGAAATTAATGTTTATATTATTTTATTACATCACTATTGGGTCATTATGATGTCATAAAACACATTATATATTTAAATGGTA
The DNA here is from genome assembly GCA_963277665.1 of Viscum album. NCBI lineage: Eukaryota > Viridiplantae > Streptophyta > Magnoliopsida > Santalales > Viscaceae > Viscum > Viscum album. The sequence continues at coordinate 340,083,692 of OY728127.1, read as the reverse complement.
TTTAATTTTTACCCAAAAATTCGACTGTCTCAAATAATTAAGAAAAATTCACCGTTGGATAATTTCAACATCCTGATTCCAAAAATAATATTAATTTTATCTATATAATTATATAAATATGTGAATTTTTACTTTTAAAATAAAAACCGACATTTATTGAAAATTCATGGGTTTTGACAAAAACAACTTTCAAACCTTAATAAAAATTATAATTGCATTCATAAAATTATACGATAATTTAAATTTAATAAAAATTAATTTGTTAATAATAATAATAATAATATTTTATTAAAATATTATTTAATTAAAAAATCCATTAATTCATCAAAATAGATTTCTTAGTTGAATATTAACTAAAAATACTATTTGTGCTTTAAAAAATATTTACAAGGTAACAATAAAAAGAATGTATATTCTCTATACAAGAATAATGTACATAGTCATAGTACTAGGGTATAGTTACATAACCCCTTATAACACCTGCATAAAACTGAAGGGTAAGGTGTGCGTTGGTGACAGACTCTTGGGGTGGATCGGATAACATTACTCGGGTGGTAATATCTGTTGACTTCCACTTCTCCCGTAGTCGGTTCCGCTCATGCTTAACGTGTTCAAGCTCAGTTTGGGCTTGGTCTAGAGAGAATTTAGTACCCCCGGTTTCTGGTATGTAACCCTTTCTTGATGATTTTCATGGTTTTAAAGTTAAGGGTGTTGAATGAGAGAGTCGAGAGAACTTGAAATGATGTTTGGAGGCAAAGGGGAAGTCGCGCAGTTTGTGCAGGGTTTGTCTAACCGTGCGGCCAAACTGTGCGCAGTGGGTCTTGGAGAAAGTGTATTCCACATGGTGGGCACACAGTTTTTCTAACAGTGTGGAAAAACTGTACGAGAAGGGTGGCTAAGGCAGTATCCAATGCACGGTTAGTGCACGTTTTGTCAAACCGTGCAGACTAACCGTGCAATCACGTAAAGTTAGATCCTAAAATTGTGTATCTAACTCGTTCTGGCTTTAATTTCCTTGTTTAAACCTCCTAGGAGGCCCTAACTTGGGATTACTCTCCCTTGATGTTTTGAAGACTTCTCCCAAGCATTCCGGAGGCGATCCGAAGGCTTTCCTTGGCGAATCGAAGCCGGATTCTTAAGGTATGTGATCGTTCTTGATCGGTTTATTAGATCTACTTAGATCTACTTCTCCTCTTCTCTCATTTTCTTAGATCTGTGCCTGTTATGGGTATATATAAGGGTGCAGATTCCAAATATGACAAGATTTAGTCTTGGTTGTGTTAGGACAAAATATCTAAAGAGAGTTTTTGGAGTTTTGACCCGGTGTTCTTGAGCATTCTTCTTATGTGGCTTGGTTTCGCCCTATTTGTTGAGGTAGGTTTCTTCAATCTTGATTCCTGTTTCTTAGAACTTGATGTCTTAGTTCGAATTTATTTATTTTCTTGGTTTTGATTGTGGAATTATGGTTTAATACATGTTATAAATCTTCTTCAGTGATGATTTATGGTTTTTGATGAAATTGTGGAAATTGAAAGAATGGTTGCGCAAAGTGTTTTGGTTTCTTGATTTTAAAATAGTGATTTTAAAAATATGGTTTTTCTGGATTTGGAAAATGGTTTGCAGGAAAAAGGGGGTTTCAATAAAAGGGTGATGCTTTATTTAAAGGTTTTGAACACACTTGGTTTTGGGCATGGATTGCATGGGTTGTGGGGTGTGTTCATATGCATTGGGATGGATAAGGGTGAGAAGTACCCCCATCAAAAGGTTGGGATGGATAAGGGCAAGAAGTCCCCCCATCAATAGGTTGGGATGGATAAGGTCATGAATTACCCCCATCAAGATAGTTCACTAAGTGATGACTTAGTGGAAGGATAAATCACCACTCGCGAGTATAGGGAGGTCCAGGTTGCATGAATGGTTGGTTGTGTGGATTTGTGGAATGGAATGAATGTGAAAAAATAGAATTGTGGATTTGATTGGAAAATTTTATTGGTTACATTGTTGGAAAATGGTTTTGTTGGGAAAATGGCTTTGACATGGAATTTTCTATATTGTGAACTATTTTGGAATTTTTTATATAAATTGTTTTATATAAATGTGCTAACATATTTTATCCTAGATTCATGGGTTGGGAAGTCATCGGGGAAAACCTACTGAGTTTCATTACTCACCCCCTACTTTGGCACATTGGTGCTTTTGAAGATTTCATATACCAGGACGTTGGAAAATGTAAAGTGTCACATGTTTAGATCACTTCTTCGTAATACTTGGGATGGTTCGTGATGTTGGAGAATGGAGCTTGTGGAGCATGGAGTTGGGTTTTTGTCTTGTCGTATTTGAGTTGTCTTTCTGCTGTTTACTCTGATGTTTAGTGTTGGTTTTCACTGTGGTACTTTTGGTTGGTTTTTGATAAAATTAATGGCTGAGCTGTTTTTGTTTTAAATCATGCCTCATATAGTGGTTTCTTGGAAATGTTTATCTGGTTTTCTCCGTTTATTGGTTGTTTTCAGTTAATGGGTAAATCGTCCCCCATGTATTTTGAAACCCTTTGAAATTTATTTCCAGCCTTTAATGCCTTGGGGATGTCGCTTAAGGCCTAGTAATGAATCTTTGAGCTCTCAAGCCAATGAGAATTGGCGGGTCATTACAGAGAAGCCCAATGAACCCACCTCCTTTTCGAGCTCCAACAAATGGGATTCGTATGGGGAAAGTCTACTGGATGCGTCCATCACTTCCTTTGTTTGAGTAAATTAGATTTGTTAAAGCCCTATATTTATACTAATCATGTGATCACTATTCAATAGATATATTAGCAATGATCACAATTCCTAATGGTATTTTAAAATACAAAAACATAAAGCTAATGAAGTTCACATTTTATATAACCATAATAAGACATTTAATTAGATCAGGAGGAATTTCCATTAATGAATGTTTGGGTCATTACAATCTTCCCCCTTAATAAATTTTACCCTCAAAATTTCCTTTTCCCACTCTAAAACAAATGTGGGTAACTCTGCTTCATCATTTCATCTGATTCCCACATCACTTATTCAAACTTGTGGTTTCTCCATAACACCTTGATGAGGGGCATTATCTTATTTCGTAGTAATTTTCCTCTACGATCTATGATATTGAATGGTTTCTCCTCATAAGAAAGATCATCCTCTATCTGTACTACCTTTGAAGGGAGTACATGTGAAGGGTCTGGTATGTACATTCTTAAGAGGGATACATGAAAGACATCATGTACTTTGGCCATGGTAGGAGGAAGTGCTAGTCGATAGGCCACAAACCTGACATTACCAAGAATCTCAAAGGGGAAAATGTACCTAGGACTTAACTTCCCTTTATTTCTAAACCTCATGAACTTCTTCCACAGATATATGTGTAGAAATACCATGTCTCCAACTTTAAACTCAAGGTCTCATCGATGGTTATCTGTATAACTCTTCTGTCGACTCTAGGATGCCTTGATATACTGCTGAATGTTTTTCACCTTCTCCACCATTTCATCGACCATTTCTGGTCCTAGCAGCTTATGCTCACTGACTTCATCCCAACATGCCAGTGTTCTGCACCTTTTCCCATAAAGGGCTTCATATGGTGCCATTTGGATGCTCGGGTGGAAACTGTTATTGTAAGAGAATTTAACCAGTAGAAGATGATGGTCCCTACCTCTTTTGAAGTCCATATAACATGATCTTAACATATCCTCTAGTGTCTGAATAGTTTTCTCAGATTGTCCATCAGTTTGAGGATGATAGGCTATACTGAAGTTCAGTTTAGAATCCATAGCATGTTGAAGACTCTTTCAAAACATATAGGTGAATATTGGATCTCGATTGGATACAATATATATTGGTACTCCATGCATTCTTACCACTTCCCAGATATATATCCATGCCAGTTGATCCAATGAGAAATCATCCTAAATTACAATGAAGTGTGCAGAATTTATAAGATGATCCAAAACAGCCCAGATTGCATTGTTGCCTTTGGATGTGTTTGGAAGTCTGGTGACAAAGTCTATGGTGATGTTCTCCTATTTCCATGCTGGTATGGGAAATGGTTGCATCATCCCCTTAGACTTTTTCCTCTCTGCCTTAACTTGCTAACTCACCATTCAATTTAATGTATACTCATTGATCTACTTCTTCATATTATCCCACCAATAATGCTCTCGGATATCTCGATACATCTTTGTATTTCCTGGGTGAATAGAGGAATTTTAACTATGTGCACCATCCAAAAGTTCCTTCTTCAGATCTAGACTTTATGGAACACATAGTCTTCTCCAAAATCTCAAAATTCCTTCTTCATTAACATTGAACTCCAAGTATTTCACTTTTTTGATAGCTTCCACTTTCTTTTGAATTCCCACATCATCCTTTTGAGTATCCTTTAACTTTTCCCAAAGAGACGGTTGAACAATCATTTGTTAAAGGATTGATGATGTTTCCTTCTTTATGATTCTCATGTCCATATTCATCAAATATAAGAAGATTGGATCCTTCTCAATTCTCATCTATGATAGAATCACCGAGTCTAATCTACTTAGAGAATATGACACCTTGTTCTCTTTCCCAGGGTGGTAATGGATTGAGCAGTCATAGTCTTTGATCAGCTCTAACCATCTTCGTTGGCGCGTATTCAACTCTTTCTATGTGAATATATACTTAAGGCTTTTCTGGTCCATATATATTTCACACTTCTCCCCAAAGAGATAATGTCACCAAATTTTTAAAGTGAAGATCACCACAACAAACTCCAAATCATTTGTTGGATAATTCTTCTCATGAACTTTTAATTTCCTTGAAGCATAAGTAATGACTTTGTCATTTTTCATCAACACACAACCCCAGCCCTTCTTAGAAGCATCATTGAATACCACAAAAAGTTCTCCACTTGTGAGTAATGTGAGAACGGGTGTAGTGATAAGCCTCCTCTTCAAATACTTGAAGCTTTATTCACATTCATCACTCCAAGAAAACTTTAATCCCTTTTGAGTTATCTTGGTAAGAGGGTTGGACAGTCTTGAGAAATTTCTCACAAATCGTCGATAATATCCAGCTAACCCTAAAAATATATGGATATACATTACCGATGTTGGACTCAACCACCCCTCTATTGTAGATATCTTGGATGGGATCCACGATATCCCATTGCTTGTGATGATATGGCCTAAGAATGAGACCCCCTTCAACCAGAACTCACACTTTCTATACTTTTCATTGATATTCTCCTTCCACAAGGTCCATAGTACAGTTCTTAGATGATTCTCATGGTCCTCTTTAGTTTTGGAGTATATCAGAATATCATCTATAAAGACTACTAAAAATTTGTCAAGGTAATCCCTAAAGACACTATTAATCAAGTTCATCAATATTTCTAGAGAATTAGTGAGTCTGAAAGGCATTACTATGAATTCATAGTGCCCGTATCTTGTATGAAAAGCAGTCTGGGGGATATCTTCCTTCTTCACCCTTACTTGATAATATCCCGAGCACAAATCCACCTTGGAGAAGTATTATGCTCCACGTAGTTGATCGAATAAGTCATAAATTCATGGGAGAGGATACTTGTTCTTTGTCGTGATTTATTTAAGATCATGATAATCGATGCAAAGGTGTATTGACCCATATTTCTTCTTGACGAAGAGGACTGGTGCACCCCAAGGTGAAGCACATGGGTGTATAAACCCTTTATCCAGATTCTCCTGTAGCTATTTCTTCAGCTCCTCAAGCTCCACAACAACCATTATATATGGAGTCTTGGACATTTACAATTCCCCAGGTATAATATCAATTGAGTATTCAACATCTCTTCTAAGAGGAAGACCATGGAATTCCTTGGAAAACCCTTCAGCGAGTTCTATCACAATAGGCATGTCTTCAAGGATAGTTTCTTCTTCAGAATCAATCATCTAAGCCAGATACGTGTGATCATATGGAAGTAATATCCATGCTTGAGATGATGGAGCTAAAGAAGATTCATCTAACTCCTTGCACTTGTATAGAATCGGGGGCTGATTTTCCACATGGAGAGTGATTTCACTCTCATAGAAATTCATGTTGTCTCTATATAAGGAAATCCAATCCATGCCAATAATTACATAAAATTCCACCAGAGGAAGTATAAAAAGGTTCTACAGGAAATTCAATCCACATATATGACAAGGGGGGAGTTATATTCATGGGATGAAATGATTTCCCCATTTGCTGTACTCACCGACATCTTCACTTCCATGATTTGTGGTGGTGCTGGGATTGTTCTACTAAACTTTCAAGATATAAAAGAATGTGTAGAACTATGGACGATAACCCTACCTTTTACTTTTTGATTTTGGTTCTACTCATTTACTTTATCCACAACAAACTTAGGGAAGATAACTATAAAAAACATAAAGGGTAATACAAAGAAAAAAAGGGATAACTTATAACATACATTTAATTCCTTAACTTATGAATCTATAGTCTTCAATCTATGTTATCCATGATCTACTTTCTAACATATATTATTAGGGGATTTTTTTTATTTCCTTAATAATGGTTCATACTAATATTTTGAATTTACCAATGCATATCCCTCGAGAGTGTCGTAACCAAGAGTGCACCAATGCCCCTTTTCATGTACCAGGATACCCTTGGCCAAGCTCAAAACTCCTTGTTGGGGTTTTCACCCCTAAGTAAATCTGTGTCGGAACCACCTCTACCTGCTCGTATCCAGATAAGAATGTATTTGCTTATAAACCACTTAATCAATACTCACTAAAATTTAGGGATGTTTTTATTATACTTAGTCTTATCCCGAAGGATTTCACTAGTGTTTTCTAATCCTAATCCCAAAAAATAACTAAACCTATCCTCTGATACCAACTATAACAACCCTGCTCTTTATTACAAACTTAAACATGATTTATTAAATAAACTCTTCAATTGATACAACATGGATGATTGAGAGGTATGAGGTATTTGGGGATTAGGATCATTACATAACAACTTAAAACATGAAACACACAACATCTTTATTGAAAACTTCCTTTACATGACCACTACATTCCCTCGTACTTAGAATTGCATGGGATAACCTGAAGACATGCATAAGAAAAGGGTGAGATATAAATCCCAGTAAGGGAATAAACATGGAATAACACGAGGAATACAATACATGTTAGAAAATATAAATATCAATGGATCACAAGAGAAACATGAACATAAAGGCATGATAAAGAATGATAATCATAACATGGAAAGGTAGAAACAACACTTAACATGGAATTATCATGAGCTAAGGATCATTGCACATAGAGCATGAGTAAACCCTAATTTCACATGAAGCACGAGTAAAACCTCATTAAAATTGAATTAGAATGAGTAAAAACCCATTTCACATGATTTATCATGATACTACACTTTACCCAATGCATTGGAGTGCTATCAGGGTACACCCTTCTTAAACATTTCATTTCATGCATAAGTGTGCCACATGGATCATACAACATGGAATCAATCATCATAATTTATTCCACGATAAAGGGATGTTGAATAAATACATGAATCTTTATAATCAATAAGTAAATGTTCATAAAGGTGAATACCCTTGAAAGAGAAATGGACATGGTATTCACTACACAATGACATTGGCTTAGAAAATCGTAGTGCAATTTCGACAACATAACGGCGTGAAATAAGAACTCATAAAAAATGGTTGATGAGAGATAAAGGGGTGTCCCTTTATATTTACATAAAATGGACAATAATGGGGTCATATAGATACATGTCACAACAAATGTAATGGAATTTAGATGCATAATTCAAAAGAATTATTTGGATGTAAACGAGGAGAGAGAAATCCCTCACAGAATTTTGACATGGTAATAGGTGTTCATGGGGGGAATTAATGAAATAGAAAGGGGTATCCCATCATCCAAAAATAAAGAGGTCTGTATGGGGGAGGTGATAAATCATACCCCAACATTTTTAATTGAAAACAAAAGGGAATAACAACTTAAATAAAATTGGACAATATTGAGAAAGGAAGAAATCCCTTACATGGAAGTGTGAACCCAAAGGCTTGGGAGAGGCTTGAGAGAGGATTAATGGGAGCTTGGGGAACCTTGGGAGGATTCTAGAGAGATGAGGGTAGGGGTTTGTCTAACTACAAAGTCTTTGAGTGAAGAGGAAGTGGGAGCTTGGGTGGGTTTACATAGGGAATGAGAGGGAATTCTTTATTATTTAGGTTTGGGAAACCTCACATTAAACTAATAAAAACCACAAACTAGCCCATGGTTTTTTCCAAAGGGGAGTAAAAAACAAAATTTTATAAGGAAAATGACCAAAAATCTTAAAATAATAGGGTTTCTTATGTGGAGGTGAGTCACACTCTCAAGGAAAACAATTTAAAAAGACAAAATGTTTTATAAACCTTGAAGGGTCCACTAAAGCTTTTTAAAATAAATCAAAAAAACCCAAAATCACATTATTTTAATGGTAAAACATATATTGGCCCTACATAATGTTTATATTATTTTATTATATCACTATTGGGTCATTATGATGTCATAAAACACATTATATATTTAAATGGTATTTAATTTTTACCCAAAAATTCGACTGCCTCAGAAAATTATGAAAAATTCATCATTGGATAATTTTGACATACGAATTCCAAAAATAATATTAATTTTATCTAAATAATTTTCTAAATATGTGATTTTTTACTTTTAAAATAAAACCAACATTTATTGAAAATTCATGGGTTTTGAAAAAAACAACTTTCAAACCTTAATAAAAATTACAATTGCATTCATAAAATTATACGATAATTTATATTTAGTAAAAAGTATTTTTTAAATAATAATAATAATATTTTATTAAAATATTATTTAATTCAAAAATACATTAATTCATCAAAATATATTTCTTAGTTGAATATAACTAAAAATACTATTTTTGTTTTAAAAAGTATTTACATTGTAACAACAAAAAGAATGTATATTCTCTATAAAAGAATAATGTACATAGTCATAGTTCTAGGGTCTCATTACATAACCCCTTATAACACTTACATAAGACTCAAGGGTAAGGTGTGCGATGGTGATAGACTCTTGGGGTGGCTCGGATAACATTTCTCAGGTGGAAATCTCTATTAACTTCCACTTCTCCTATAGTCAGTTCTGCTCAAGCTTAACGTGTTCAAGATCGTCTTGGGATTAGTCAAGAGAGAATCCCAATGATTCCACCTCCTTTCCGATCTTTGACAAATGGGATTCGTATGGAGAAAGTCTACTGGATGAGGCCATCACTTCCTTTTTTGAGTAAATTAGGTTTTTTAAAGCCCTATATTTATACTAATCACGTGATCACTATCCAACGACTATATTAGCAATAATCATAATTCATAATGATATTTTAAAATCCAAAAATATAAAACCAATGAAGGTAAAATTTTATATAACCATAATAAGACATTTAATTAGATCAAGAGTAATTTTCATTAATGAATGTTTGGGTCGTTACAATAAGGATATTACCCTTTGGTAATCTATAAAGAGTTAACTCATTGGTGAGATACCATGAGACACCCCTAGAGTCACGTAACTGATCTAAGAGAGAATAATCATCCTGAGAAAATTCCAAAGAGATCATAATCATCCCCAACACATGGGAGAGCATAATCTACCATGAGTCTTAGGTCAGAATTCATGTATAAAGAGATAACTCATTGGTGAGATGCCATGAAACAACCCTTGAGTCTCCTTCTATTTTGGGAGAGCGTAATCATCCCAATCATAGTATGATGAGATTGTAATCATCCCCACCACTCAGGAGAGGGTAATATAGCATGAGTGTTGGGTTTCCATTACTGTATATCATAATCATATGCTCAACAGTCAGATGCCAGGAGAAACCTCTCGACATCCCAACAAAATATATATCCCAATATATATACATCCATGCTCAACAGAAAAGTATCAGGTAGTACCTCAAGATATACCAATAAATATTAGAAATAACATGGATGAGAAATCATATCCCAGGTAAACACATATGTTCATTCCAAAAAGAATAATAAATCCTAGGAAGAACATCCAGGAACCCCAAAAGAAAGAAGGATGTCTCGTGTCAGGCTCAATAGCCACCAACCATGAAGCATGACTCGTAAAAATCTCTACATCAACAATAAAAATGTGAAACATAAATAAAAATTTAGGGTGTATTGAATGCCCAAACCTACACTACAGCCATATCCTTAAGGGATTAAAAATTTGGAAAGGGTTATAAGGTGACACCTGACACCATATCTACCCAAAACCAATATACAAGCTCAGTGTCAGTCAAGAAATGGGAACCCTCTTGGTTCCTAGAGTCAAACACTAAAGAGGTATCCTACTTGGTTTCCTCAATCTCTAAACACAAGTGAATGCATCATACTTGTTATCCCTAGTTGTAAGATAAAGGAGGAATCCTACAAGGGATCCTTGAATGGTAACCAAACAAAGGCATCCGACAAGGGATCCTCAAAACATAATATAGGTCCAAGGATCCTATAAGGGACTCCCTATATTATCATATATGTAAAGGAATACCTCAGAGTTTTCTTGGAATCCATATAGAAGATAAAGGCATCCTACATGGGATCCTCTAGGATGAAACATAAACAGAGGAATACTATATGGGGTCCTTGATACCAACTGTTCTGAAGGACTCTTAGGCCAGAAGGGTGCATCTCGAAAGGGATACATCCTCAAAGAAATCCAAAAAGGTATCAATCATAGGTGATACATTACATCTCCTCTCAGATCACATCTCAAAATAGGTTGGTTTGAACACCCAAACTATCATTCATATTCAAGTCTCTCTGTCAAGAGACAAATGAATTCAATTACTAGAGGATGAGCCTCTCCATTTAGGTAGAAGGCCCAAAAAATCCATTAGGAGTCCTCTGAATGCTCCACGAATTTCAACATCATGATCTACATGGAAAACTACTCAGAATGTACTACTATTGGGTCCAATTTTGACATTGTGGCACAAAATAGGAGAAGTCCCATGTACCAAGGGAGGAGTACATGACGTGTAGAGGCCATACACAACATGTACCCTTAGATTTCCACACAGGCGTGTACTCTCTACCATCATGGGTGTGTAAATTCCCCAGTTACACAACGTGTAAGGTAGGAACATAGTGTTTAACCTACATGGGACACATTCTTGTGTCCCTCAACCGACATGGTTGTATAATTGGATATTCCATGTACTCATACACAACTTCTTCACCACACGGGGTCTGGCCGTCTACTATATATAACCATGTACCCCTATACAGGATCATCTGGCCAGGTACTCGTATATACAACCGAGTAAGAATAAATAGTGTGTACACCCCTATATATGTTTTGTGCTCCTAAAACTTCATCTTCTCCGAATGGGATGGACACACAACATGTCACCCTGGATTACATGCTATGTAACCTGGTTTTCCCAAATAGGAAAACTTCAATTCACCCAAAACCCCTATTTTTTCCCCAAAAAATATTTCCATCTACTAGGGGATACATAAAATAATAATAGGGATTTAAATACACTAAGGGGGATTTTCAATAAATATTAAAAATATCCTACCTTTGGACAGACACCACTAAATCATTATTAGATTCTACAGTCCATCGCTATCGCAAGTTTTTTCAGTGTGTCGAGGGATTTTAAACATCTCCTAAATATCTTCCTATCTCCCTCTAATTATCCCTCTCCATATCCTATCTCGGTCTCATGACATAAGAGCCCATGGAGGGGCATAAGTGGGAAGAATAAGGAAGAATGAATGAAAAGAAAAAGAAAAGAAAGAAATGAAGAAAAAGAAAAAGGGACCTGACCCAGCCCTGGAACTCAACTGTAGTTTATTCCTAGCCTATGCTAAACTCCTCATTTTGGACTCAAAGATAGAGACAAAATCTCAATATGATGATCTATTCAAATATTTTGGCCAAATTAACCATTGAAAACAATTTAATATTTACTTTATTAAATATTAAACATTAATTATTCCACTAAAATTTTAATTGCTAGGATTTACATCAGACTCTTGTACTAGGATAAACACCCTATTCAGGGACAAAAAAAGTGGTCACAAAAATTATTCGAGGTCATATTCTTAGGATAAAAGACAATTTTACCCCTTTATAATCATCTGAAAGAAAAAAAATCCAAATTTATGATAAAAAATTCTAGTCCTAAAAAAACACTGGTCCTTACAAACTCTCCACCATAACCCTTATCATCTCCAAGAAAACTAATGAAAAGACAAGCATCCATGCTCTCAACCTGAGAATCTACACAACCAAGCTATCTGGACTGTCTGATAACCAGTCCCATAGCACCAACAACTATCTCCCACATGGAATACATTTAACTGTGATCAACCTTGTACTCTCCACCATAGGAATACCCTTATCTATGTCTCAAAACCAAACACCAAGACCACAAAAACACCAAAGTTTGACTAAAAATGATGGAAACCACCTTTTAATAGACAAATGTGAACTCACCACCATAAGTCTTACCTTACACCACTCCTTTAGTGCCTCCTCAATAGTTTCCCTTCCTCAAACAAGGATGAACATTTAAAAATAAAGGGAGCTTGGCATATGAACGACGCTCTCTTATCATACTCAAGATGAATCATGATAGTGAAGGATCATATATAATAGGAGTAAACTATGATTCTATAGAAGGGTGGGTAAAACTCCCTCTGAGCCACGATCAACTCCTATCTATACTAGAACAGGATTCAGCCATAGGTCAACCATCTTATGGTACCCCATCATTTCACAATGTCACCTCTACCATAGAGTTACATTCGAACACAAATTCCAGGATCCAAGCCCATGGAATTTCTTCAAAAACATCTATACTTTTCTCACACATGGGAAATAAACAATTTAGATTCAAACAATACCACACAAAACTGGCATGTATCCTTATCACCCGAATCATACTTCAGTGAGTTGTCCATTAAAAGGATAAGTTGATCGTGCTACATGAAACATCAATTTAATTAAGAGAGAACCTATCTTGTAACTCCTATTCAAAATTTAGGACCTCAATTATGCCAAAATTTATTTCTTGACCACCCATAACCTAGAAGAATTCTATTCATAAGCATCTACCCACGCTCAGACAACATTAGCAACAACAAAAACACCGGTTGACTTGGCTAGGAACCCGAATAGTCCTTCCCACTGAAACCAGTCTCGAAAAATAAGAACCCAAGGATATATATCAAAATTTGATATAATCACATTACTATAACACAAAACTCGATCACCTACCTTGTCTTGATCTCATAATGATCTTAAAACAAAGGTCACTGAAAAATAATACATCTGAAAAGATAGGCTAACCTCTCTCACGTAGGTTTCCCAATAATAAAACCAACATTGATTGGAAGGGGTCTGATTCAAACTAAGGTCTTCTAGGTCTCCAACCTACCCCTATAGAAAAATTATCACTATGGGTCACAAGGTCCAACCACCTATCCCAAAAGTTCAAACCTCTCAAAATAAGGCAAAGATCATAATGCCCAATGAGGGTCAAAACTAAAAATGCGGACTTCAAAGGATAAAACCTCACAAAGAATTCACATAAAGAACTACTCCCCTAAGGTCAGGATTCCAACGTAGAAGAAAGACTAAACTAACACTCACCAAGAATATGTATATGGAAATACCCCCTGAAGGTCTAGTTCATAAGAATAATCCTTATATACATCAACACCGTACTCAAAAATCCTACTAGATATCCACGACCTAAAAAAACCTACAAGGGGTTCAACCGAAAGGCCTCACATGCCACAACAAACTACTAGGTTAGTGCACCTTATGTGAATGAGGAATGGGTCATCAAACTCAAACCAAAACACCTCAATGCAGATACACATAATCTTCCATTATAATGATATATATATATATATATATATATATATAAGTAGGCCTAATAGGCCTCAATTTTTAGAAGAAATCACACACTATCATGCCTATGTGATGTGAATCATATATTCCAGAAATGATGCATGAGACACCTCTTTCATTTTTCCAACCAAGAGTAAAAATCCATCACTAGCCTCTTTCCAGTGGCTAAGAGTTGTAGATCCATAAGAAATCAGAACATCCAAACAACATGTGTGTCACTCAAGGAGAAAATCACATAAAACTATAAAATCACAGATCAAAACAACAATACCACACTCTAGAAATCAAGAATTCTTACAAGAATAAGACTTCTTAATGCACCAATATGATATCCATCATAGGTTTGGACACATTCCTAATACTACTATCTAATATTCCCCAAATAGTAAATACTATGAAAAGAACAACTCTGATACCACTTTGTAATGTACCAACCCAAATGCCACTAATCTGGTGCTCCGAGACGATGGGTTACGAGGACTCAAGCATGTCTCCCCATATTCTAGAGGATGCAGACTAGAAGTGAGGGCCTAAGTTGTGATAGTGGGGAGAATATACCCTCATATCTGTGTAAAAACCCTTGGATATATCTACGTATCATACATGGTAGAAAGTAAACAAAGTGAGGAAGCAGTAAATAAAATGAAATAGAACATGTTGTAACAATAAATGAAATTATATAAAAGCCTAAACTAATTTTTCATACAATAAAATATCAGTCACCCACTAGGTCGACCATATAGATACAAAAGTATAAAAGAAACTAAAAGTAAAATTATAAGTATCTATTACTAAATCTGATCCATACCATGTACCCAGTCTCCATACATTATTGAATGGCATCGTCTCAATAATAATAACCACACAAAAAACTATGCTCAATCATGCAAATTTGGGCCTCAACCATATCTACCATGTAACTCATACTCCACATAAATATCCAACATAAGGTCTACACGTACACTGAGGTACACGTGCATGGGTGAGAAATAATATCAGAAGTCCACCCCGACAATCCAACTATAAATGTGTTACTATAAGTGTATGAAAAATAAACATGGTCATCCTATCCGAATAACAACTTAAAAGGTGGTAAAAAAAATTAATGTGAAACCACAGTCAAACCTAGGGTCTGTAATCCCAATAAATTGGGTATGTGACACCATGGATGTCTATATCTATATATATATAAATGTATAGTCCCATACTTATAAATATACATATGAATATGAATATTAATTGTTATGTGAAATCAAATAACATGAAAAAAAATCTTCAGTCGATCCATGGGTCTATAATCCTGATTACCTTGACATCTTGTGCAAGGGCACTAAGATGGATGTCATGCCACTCAAGTTATTTATCATTAAGTTGATCTATGGGTATCTAATCTCAATCTATATATACCTACATCGATAAATGATCGAATTATATCTCTGATCAAGCTATGTTACCATAAGGTGATCCTCATCCTATTTATGGGTTAACCCATACTTACCTCCAATCACCAACAAGGATGTCGTATTCCATCGATCAATCATATAATCAAGGATTCTAAGGAGTACATCCATATATCTGGTAAATAGTCACTGATTCAATCTCCATGTTTCCCTATCATGGGAATCCAATCCAATGTTTGAGCCTTAGGTCTCAGTACATATGGCATCACAACATTCAGAACTTGGATGAACCCTAAGGGTCTTACCCACAAGAAATTTTTACAGAAATAACTCACCAGTGAGATTCCATGTAACACCCCTCGAGTCTTGTAACTGATCCAGGAGAGCGTAATCATCCTGATCATCGGTCGAGAAGATCGTAATCATCCCCACCAATTAGCAGAGTATAATCTACTATGATACGCAGGTCACCATGCCCGTATAAAGAGAGAACTCACCAGTGAGATCCCATGTTACACCCCTCGAGTCTTGTAACTGATCTGGGAGAGCATAATAATCCTTATCATATGATGAGGATATTTTAATCATCCCCACCACTCAAGAGAGCATAATCTACCATGAGTAATGGGTTTCCATGCCTATATATTATAACCATAGGCTCAACATTTGGATACCAGGAATCACCTCTAGACATCAAAGAAATATGTATATCACAATATATATACATCTGGTCTCAAAAGCCAATTCTCAAGTAGTAACTCCAAGTATAGTAGTAATTATTAGAAATACCATGGCCCAAAATCCAGATCCTAGGTAAGCACATATGGGCATCCTAATAAGCATAATGGATTTCAAGAATAACATCTGGGCGTCATAAAGGAAAGAAGGACGCCTCACATTAGGCTCAACATCCATTAACCTAGAAGCACCTATTGTAAGAATAAATGCATCAGTAATAAACTTGTGAAACATAAACAATGAGTGAGGGTGGCCTGAATACCCAACCCAACACTACAACACAATCCCAAGGGATTACAAGTTCGAAACAGGTTCTAAGGTGACACCTGACACCATCTCTACCCAAACCTGATGTACTAGCTCAGGGATGGTCACGTAATGGGTACCCATTGGGTCCCTCAAGACAAAAACTAAAGAGGCATCCTACTTGGGATCCTAGAGGTCTAAACACAAGCGAAGGAATACTACATAGGATCCTTGGCTATAAGATAAAGGAGGAATCCTACAAGGGATCCTCGAATGGTAAACAAACAAAGGAATCCTATAAGGGATCCTCAGAATGGTGTACAGGAACAACGATCCTACAAGGGACTCCCTAGATCAACATATTAGTAATGTCATATCTAAGGGGATCCTTGGTATCCAGATAGAAGATAGAAGTATCCTACATGGGATTCTCTAGGTCAAAACATAAATAGATGAATCCTATAGCGTGTCCTTGAGAACAACTGTTCTCACGACCTCTTAGGATAGAAGGTTACATCTTTAAAGGGAGACTTCCTCAAAGGAAATACTCAAAGGCATCAGTCATGGGAGATGGCTCTCATATAATCTCAAATCAAGTCTCAAACTAGGTTGGTTTGAAAACCCAACCTATCATTCACATTTAAGTCTCTCTCTCAGGAGACGAATAAAATAAATTACTAGGGGATGAACTTATACATTTAGGTAGAATCCCCAAAACACCCATTAGGAGTCCTCAAAATGATCCACGGGTTTCACCGTTATGATCTACATGGAAAACTACTCAGAATGGACAACTCTCTAGTATAATTTCGACACTAGATCACAAAACATTAAAAGACATGTGTACCAAGGGAGGAGTACATGGCGTGTGGATACCATACATGATGTGTAACCTTAGATCTCCACTTGGTTGTGCACTCCTAGCTAGAATAGGCATGTAAATTCCCCTGCTACACAATTTCTAAGGAGGGTACATAGTGTGTACCCTACATAGGACAAATTCCTATGTCCCTCAACCGGCCTGGTCATATACTTGGCCAGGCTATGTACTTGTACAAGGCATGTTTTCCACACTAGGTCTGGTCGTATACTATACGCGACCATGTACCTCTACACTGGATCACCTAGATGGGTACTAATATACATGAATGAGTACCATTAAATGGATTTTAAATCCTTGTACATTGTGTTTACTCCTAAAACTTCATCTTCCTTTAATGGGAAGAACACATGACTTGTCACCCTGGACTACGCACCGTGTAACCTGGTTTTCCCAAATAGAAAACCTTGATATCACCCAACACCCCCATTTTTGTCCCCCAAAAATAGATCTGGCCACTAGGGGCCACATGCAAGCATAATAGGGATTTAAAATTTTAAAATGAGAACTATAAGGGGTATTTGTGGTTAATAATAAAAATACAATACCATTGGATGAAAACTGTTGAAGCTTCATTTGATAATGCAGTCCATGGCTGCCGAACGTCGATCCCACATGTCAAGGCCTTAACAATGACTACTCTCTCTCTTCTTATCTCTCTCTATTTCTTTATATACATATCTTCTCTGGGTCATGAAGCCCAAGTTCTCATGGAGAGGTTTACTTGAGATGTAGAAGGAAGAAATAAAGCAATGAAAAAGAAAAGAAAGAAAAGAAGAAAAAGAAATGAAAATAAATAGAGGCTCATTCCAGCCTCGACACCCAACTCAAGTTTATACCTTTCCTAGGCTAAAATACCCATTCTAGACTCGATCGAGGAGATAAAATCTCAATCTGAAAATCTGTTCAATTTTTATGCCCAAATGAACCTACGTAAAAAAATTAAAATATAATTTATTAAATATTAAATATTAATTATTCCACTAAAATTTGAATGACCTGAATTTCCCCCAAAATCATATCCATGGGTAAAAACCTTATTCTAGGACCAATGGAGTGGTCATAAAATTATCTGAGGTCATATGCTATGGGAAAAGGCTATTTTAACCCTTTACACGCATTTAAAAGAAAACATTTCAATTTTTACTCAAAATTATTTATCCATAAAAATACAGGTCTTTACAATGTACTTGATCCATTATGAGAAATAAGTCAATGTGCATGATCCCGTGTGGGAAACCAGTGTTGATGCCTATAATATTACTATTTTATCATATCGGTATTAAACTTTTACATGTGAAATTATTTCTATATGTGTGATGGTTTATGTAAAAGCTTTAACTCGGTGCCACAAACTAGTTCCCAAATCTAGATGGTCACATGACCTCAAACATGCCTCCCCATTTTCTAGAGGGTGCTAACTAGTAGCAAGGGTATGATAAGGTGATCATGAAAAGTCTATACCCTCTTTTATCAAAGTGATACACTAGAGGACATAATTAAACCATAGTGGAATCATATATAACCATTAAAAATACCAATATCTCAATATAATCAATGAGGGAAAAATAAAATATCCAATTAAAGTAGAATACATTCCATACTAATGTATGCATCAAGTTACTAAAATGAAAACTGAAAAAAACACTGATGAATCCCAAGCGGGTCTCAAACTACTTTGGGTTCCCTATACAATGATCTATCTAAACTCATATATCTAACACTGGTCCTTTTCCCATATCATATCCTAAAAAATGGAATATATTTGTGTACTAATTAGGCAACTGTATTAGGGTGTGAGTACAACTTAGTAGGCCATCACTTATGGTGTATAAAATAATATCCAGCCACTAATAGTGTATGTAGTTGTGTAAAGAAATAAGAACAATGCATAAGTAAACAGTTTTCAATTATCAACCATTCGTTATTTAACCACATATACCCCTAAGACACTAAGGACACCAAAAACCCAATACCAGCTTTGGACCATTCCAGATTATGAACCAATTTACATTACCAATTCATAATTCATTTAACAAATGGGCTTTCATTATCTATTTCACTTCAAAGAATACTGAAAAATTCTTATTTTATTGAAAATTTTATTTTAATTTAAAGAATTTATATAGTGACCTAGGATTCTCATAAATGGATATTATATCATTTTAGATGAATATTTAGAAAATTAAAAATGTACATACTTGAGGACCATAATGTTTTAGTCTCTTTGGAATCTTGGAAAACAATCTTCTATCTTGGTGAAAGACCTTAAAAGTTTCCCACAAATATCCTCTCATTTAGTACTCCTACATAAAACCTTTATTCCTAACATGGGAAAATGAAACGTATGAAAGGTCCAGATTATATTATCAGTAAGGGTAAATAAAGGATATATGTAAGCATAACCTAAAAAGAATGGTATGATAACATGAGCATATAATTTGAATATCATACCCTTCATATCCAAGATGAAACACATGATTACTGGAATAAATATTGGAGGATCATAATACATGAATCATAAGGGAATCAGGAGGATGGTCCATGAGATCATAACATGGGAATAAGACATAGACTTTTTTCATACACATAAGCATAGAAGATCATTTACATATTACTCAAGGATCACTACCAAGGCCATCATAACTGATAAATTATTTTTATGAACTGGGTCCACAACCCATACCAGCCCTATGTTACTAAAATGATTTCAATTCTCATTCCACACCAATATTACTGAACTGATTTCACTCCCCATTCCATTCATGTCTATCTCATAAGAAATAAATATTTATCTTATTCACAAGAGTTCTATCTAGGTTCACCCATCATGTAAGCTATAATGGGCTCACTCAACACTATCTAGGCCATCCCATCATATAATATATAACAAGCTTAACCAATCCTATCTGATACACCTTAGTGTATAAGATATGATGGTCTTACCTAGAGCTATCTAGGACACCCCATCGTATAATCTATAAAAGTATTACTCGGTACAATCTGGGTTACCCTATCCTATAAGAAATTTCTACAAACCACAACATGAATAAAGTAAAAAGACCCTACGTATCATCTTAGAAAATCATAAAACAATTATTCATTCATAACCTAATTAACCCATGGATTATAAATTGTTTTCATGTCAATACCTTTGGATCACGATTAACCGATGGAAAATAAATGGTTACCATAAAAAACATGACATCAAAACATAGACCATTTAGAGGAAGAATATAAATGGTATCCTTAGATCATATGCTTATTAAAACATAAATTATTTCAAGGGAGGTCACATTAGATGGAAAATAATTTTATAGATCATTTAAAAAATTTCTTTAGGAAAATATTCTTTTCTCTTTGAAAAAATATTTTTATAATATAAAACATTTTGAAAACATTCTTCTTTGTAAATAACCTTAAAAAATTATAAAGGAACCACTAAAAACCATTTTAAACACTTTTTAAAACCTAAAAAACTTTAAAAATAATTTTCTTGAAATTATCTTAAACATTAATATAAAAAAATTGAAAACCTTTTTATAAATCATTATTTTGAAAGAACGCATATTTCAGATAGAAGAGAAAGATAATTTCAGATTCCATTAAAAACATTTAATTAATTATCCTAAGTACCAAGGAGTTAAAAAATGGTATCATTACTTGAAGATATCACTAATAACCCAATTATAAAGAAATTCAGGATTATTCTTAATAAATTTATCCTAATATTTCATCAATGAAACATAATCATAAACAGTTTTGATAAATGATGATATTCTACTGATAAACTTTTACCACTTTATTAAAGTTGAATCCCAATACACATGAAATAATAATAATAAATAAAGATTAAAATATCATAAAAATAATTTTATTCATGATATAATAGGTGAAATTGTAAATATATAAACCTCATAAAGGAATATAGGTGTATAACATAACATGTGTCTCAAAGAAGTCAAATTGAGACAAAATTCCATTACCGATTTGGAAACTTTTGAATCGAAATAACAATGAAAGTGAGATAATAAAATTGATATGTATGAAATAATAAAATTTATTAGAATCATAATAAAATAAATTCATGGTAATTATATTCACCATATATAATAAATATGTGGTGAATATAACATGTGTCTCACAAAAGTAAAAACTGAGACAAAGATTCCTTAATGCTTGAGATAATTCTGAATCACGAGCCCCATAAAATAATAACATAAATTGAAACTTTAAATATAATTTAATAATAAAAAATTAATTATATAAAATTTTATAGGTACGTATATCCACCACACAAAAGAAATGAGGGGTGTATATGGCATAAATCTCGCAGAAATAAAAGTGAGAATAGAAATCCAATTATCTTAAGTCTTGACTTCCTTCATACATGTTCAAACATCTATATAATAAATATAAGTTTATTATACATATAAAAAAAATTATTCATATAAATAATACCATATATTATTTAATAATCATTTTATATTTCTCCTTTATAAAAAATTCCATATTAAATTTATGTTTCGGGTAATAACTGCTTTGTTTTTCGTATGTGTTCTAACATGTTATTTTTCATCTCTTTACTTTGATCATGATTTACTCATTTAAAGAATGTAAACCATGATATAAATATCATATGAATTAATTATACATTTATTTATAATAATCTATAAAATATGGACATAGGAAATGAAATACTCCATTCATGGAGATGATAGGTTGTATGTATGCATGAACATTGTTTTCATTTTCCTATCATATTAAAATAAAAAAAATAATTATATATATATATATATATATTATAATTCTATTATAATTTTTATTTCATTTATATCAAATATTTATATTATACCCATCCTTAATATATTCCACGAGAAGCGTGAACAAATCACATCACTTCATGAGGCGGTAGTCCACCGTACACACGAACGAGGTTATCATATTCCAAAAAAAGGGATGCATGAAGTTATATGTTATATAAAAATTATAGAAGATTAATAAAATCATAAATCTCATAAATATCATATATAAACTATGAATCCTTCATTATTCCCAAACATTAAAGGTGGTAATGGAAGAACGAACGAATTAGTTCATGCAGCGATAGTTCGCTGTACATAATAACAGTGATTACATATCCCAATTGATGGAAGTGTGTTATTTTTTTGGTTTTAACCATAACAAAAAAAATATAAATATATTAATTATACTATGGTTATTATATAATCTGGATATAAAAATAATTTAATGTTTTTGAGGATAAAATAAAACCAAAACGTTCATTGATGAACGTGGCATCTTCTTCAGGTATCTCTTTTTGGTTTACACCAAAGTACATACTTGGTTGGATTTATTCCCAAAGTAAGGATTAAATTATTAGATTATGGATGTTTTTAAGTGATTTTTGAAGGGTTTGGTCAAGAAAAATGTCTTGAGTGGTTTGGAAAAGTGGGGATACTAAGTGCCCTTTTATAGTGGAGGATGAGTGACATTATTTTAAATACCAAAAGGGTAAACACCATTGAGAGGTCTCCCTTACCTCATGTGCCTCCAATAATGAACCATTCCTGATAAAATATTTTATATGGTTGAAATATTTCCATAAAATGGGTTTTATCCATGTCTCTATGTCATTTGGGACCTTATGTTTAAAGTTTAGTTCCTTGGTAAGCTCGTTTTTCTCTTAATCACTGTAATTAGGT
This sequence comes from Viscum album, assembly GCA_963277665.1. Lineage (NCBI taxonomy): Eukaryota > Viridiplantae > Streptophyta > Magnoliopsida > Santalales > Viscaceae > Viscum > Viscum album. Next base: position 340,060,751 of record OY728127.1, on the reverse strand, counting down.
TTAACTGTTCTCACTAATCATTTCTGTCAAAAATTAATTTGATATAATATATATTATAAATTACTCTGGTTAAAAATATGGAATAAATTTTTCCAAATTATAGTCACATAATTGGTAAAAATTAATTTGAAAATAATCTCATGGACAGGACGAAACAATGAGTTTGTAAAGTGAAAATATTCAAAAGTTTGAAGTATTTTTATATACTGTTTCAATGTTAAATTAATTAAAATGAAGTAAATTGTATTAATATATGTCTAATTGAACTAATTATAGTTTAAATGTAATTTAAAATATAATTTATTTATATAAATAATTCGAACAAAAGGGAAGATTTCAATTAAAATTTTGTATTTTTCATTATTCATCAAAAAATGATACTTATTAGAGAAAACCAAAAATTCAACATAATATAATTTTAACATTACAATTTCAAAAATAAAATTTATTTTGGAAAATATAATTTATATATTTTTCAAAATTTATTTTTTAAATAATTACGCCATTAAAAGGCTTACTTTAGAAAAATACATCTTTTCATGTGTAAAATTGGATTTATTCTTGTCTATTTTCATGAAAACACAAATTTTAAATTATAAATATTATATTGAATATATTATATAAATTTCATTAAAATCATTCACCAAAATTTATTGTTTTAGTTTGTTGATATAAAATTCTTTTTTTCATAGAAAATTAATTTTCCAGAAAAAGGAATTTCTTTATTTTCTAGTAGTTCTTAATTTAATTTCTAATTAATTGGTTACCAAATAATTCATTTTCTAAAGATTAATAAAAAATATTTTCAAATTTTAGTTAATCCCTTTCATACATAACATTAAAAATACTATGTGATAACTATAATAATATTTTAATAATATCTCATATTTTATTTAAACTAAAACTTGCATGTAACACAAGCTAAGCTCGATGTTGCATGTAATAAAATTTTAAACTGGTATTATGTGTAACATGATAAAGAATATTGTTGTGTGTACCTAAATATAAACTAATTAATTCATTCATAAAAATATTTATTTGGTGTTTCATGCAATGCAATTCATCAAATAATTCTAATTTATTTGAAAAAAATACCTAAAAACTCAGGGTGTTACAATTTAAAAAGTAAAATTACTTTTTGGATTAGTTTAAAATTTTATTTTTTTTAATTTTTATTTATTTTTATCCAATTATGGTTATTGAAATGAATTTTATAATTTAATTTATAACAAAAACCCTTTTAATTTAAAATGAACAAATTTTTTTTTTCTGAAAAAGCATTTATCGTTTCATTTTACTAATTTAATTTTAAATTAGATTCTTCCACTTATATGATTTGAATTTTGGAAAATGGATTCCATATTTGGAATTATAATTTTCATATTTAGCATATAATTCATTTTTTATTTTTGTTCAATATGAATAGTAACATTAGTGATTTTGTTACCATGATTAAGGGAAAATCAGGTATTTAAGGATTAAAAATGATATGATAAGGTCAAAAAAATGACCCTAAAACTTGAATAAATTTTATTTTAAGATTATAAATCATCAATAATAATCAAACGGTTGAATATATGACCTTTTTTATTTAGGTGTTATTATGACCATTAAATTTTTTTTTTAATGAAAAGTAAAAAAATGTCACATTCTTATTTTTAATAACTATAATGTTTTTAACATGGGGATAACCAAAAGATAAATTATATTATAAATAATATTTTTAAATAAAAAAGGTTTATATTTATCATGTTAATTTATTTTTAATTTTTATTGAAGAAATAATTACCATAAATGCTTTCACAACACTGGCATATTAATGATTTAATTAATGGAAAAACTAAGAAAAAATGATATTAAAAACATTTAACCTATAATAATTTTATATTGTTAATGTTATGAAAAAACTATAAATATTTATATGACATTTTTTATGTTTTAATATAATTGGTTCAAATTCTATGTATTTTCTTGATATTATTAAAATCAAAGTAATGAATAGTTCTAAAAATTGACATTATTAATATTTCATAATAAATAATATTTACTTAAATTATATAAAATTCCTATAAATATTATATCTATACAATTTATTTTTATATGGTTTATAATATCAACCATGGTCAATTTCAGGGCGGTTTTTCCATTTATTGTAATTACCTTGATCCTCAAAGAGTAAAAAATCTTTGTTGTCACTGTAAGTGTGAAAGAGGTTAACGATTGGTTAAAATTGAAATATAATGGTGATTATGTGATAAAAAATTATATAATTTTTATTTTGTGAGATAATTTAGACCCATACCCAACTTATATTCTAAATATATAAATTTTAGACCATTTTTAATATATAATTAGTTTATATTAATTTAATATTTTGATAAATTCCATGAGTGACCCTCCCCTCTCTTATAAAAATGAATCTCTTATTCCCTTTACTTTGAACTTAAAAACCAATTTGGTTTAGGAAATACCTACCCAAATACCTTCTTATAATACCTCCTTTAATTTTAGATGTCTTCTTATAGGTATAATACCAATCTAAGTGGGCTTGAGGTGTTAAGAAAAGGATGTTTTCCAAAGAAGGGATATAGTTTTAACCGCATGTTTTTGTTTTATTTATTCTTCCAACTCTTTAAAACATTATTAAAACATGATAAAATAATAAAATTGATATCCAACATATAATAAGACATTATTATTTTAATTTAATAACTTATATCCATCTCCAACCTCTATCAAATGGGAGAGGAATTCATCATTCATGTGTACAGTGGACAACCGCCTCGTGAACTGATGTAATTTTTTTCCATCACCATTTATAAAGTCCAAGAATAATGATGGAATTAATGTATATATATTATATTCATGACATATTTATCATTCTGAAAGATAATATACCACTTACTTTGATACCTTTCTGTTCACTGTAAAATGATAACATAGTTTGTGCGCATGTGTAGAATACCACTTCCACATAGAGATGTGATTCATTTTTCATCACCACATAACATGGATAAAATATATAATTATATTTAAATAAATAAAATATCATTCTATAAAGAAAAAATTATACTTACCATATTTCCATAATGATCATTGAAAAATGGAAATGTTACTCATGTATATGTACGGTCTACCATATCCATGACTGTAATGTAGTTCATTTATCATAACCATCTTTCATGATTGTTTTTAAAAGTTTATTTTATGTATAAAAATAATAATTATTTTTTTATTATTATTTATTATATGATATAATAATCTCTGATTTGACCATATTCTACCTTCCAAAGTCATTTTTGACATATAAGTCGAATATCATCAAAATACCCAAAGTGAACTTAATTAATTAAATAAATGTATATAGAATGGTATAGAATAAAATAATGGAATAATTAAATATTAAAATTTTCTTAATAAAGTATTAAATTAGCACATGTTAATTATTTACTAAGAAAAAGAACATACATGTCTTGTCAGATTCGTGGTATGAGACTTTCTTTAAAAATCATCTTTTAAAGTTTCCCTTAAAACTCAAATTTTCTTACATTTACATATTTTATTAAAATAATCTAAATAATTTTTTTACTATTATACCTTGATTTTTAAAATTCATTTTCCACATCTTTTACTTTTTACAAAAAAAATTTAAATGAATATTTTTTTCATTTTCCAAACGAGTCACTTTATGACTTTTCCAACAAAAGCATGGAAGGAATGTTTTTTTAACTTTTTCAGCATGATCAAATTTTTTGGATGTCATGAATAATATTTTAATTTAATTTTAATTTATAATTTTATGATTTTATTTTCAATGTAAATTTTTTCCTTCATAAATTTCACTATTAAAAAAAATATAAGTGATTTAAAAAAATAGAATGGGTATTTTCCACAATAAATGTTCTAAGTGATCATTCAAAATAATTTTACATATAATAAGACATAGTTTTATGTTATTTTATGTAGGATTCCTTAAAAATATTTATGTTTTCTTCAAAGAAAATTCCTCTTTACTTTTGTGAATTTTAATTTTTCAAAATTGAGTATTAAAGAGAAGGGTTATATCAATATTTGAAAATGTTATCTTATGGATACAAAGAAGGCTTTTATGATGGTTGATTTTATGTGTTATGAATATTTTAGGGTTCATGTTAGTTGTTTATTATTATGAATGGTTCAGTTATAAACCTAATACGGGTGGTTCCAAGATATATCTCTAATGCATTGAGTATGTTTATGTTGGAAATTGACAGTGATGGTTATTCCAAGTGTAACTATGACAGTTACTTCAAGTATAAAAATGTGGGTTATTACATGTGTAACCATGAGTTTTAAATATTGTGTATGTATGATTTTAAAATTTTTCTTCAAGTTAGATATATGATTTATATGTGATTTGTTTGTAAATATTATGATTTCATAAGGTAAAGGAAATTATATGATACTTCATAAGGTTGAAAAGTATAAATTTTTGAGAAATTTATTATTTGTTTTTCATGATTTAAAAGTGTAATTATGAATTTTATTTATCATTTAAGATTTATTATGAAATGTAATATGATAATATTTGGGTAGATAAGATTATATCTTGAGTTAGAAAATGTTTATTTTTAGTTCAAAGTTTATTTTTTAAAAAGGAAATTTTTATAAGTATTTATGGACTAATGATTTTATTATTTATTTTTATATACCTTTATATGTTTTATTTTTTCATCTCATGTTTTGAAATATTTTTTCAAAGGGAATAAGGATGGTTTAGGTAAAGGAATAATTCATGTTGAATTTCATGAATATTTTTCATGAAACGAAGATGTGTTTTATTTTAAATGTTTTATATTATGGGGAAAATGGGTACTGATTAGAAGTTTCCACATAGTATATATATGGGATTATTATTAAAGATTTATGATCTAACTCTCTAAAACTCTAAACCTAAAATATATTTGGGAATTTCAGAAAGTTAATTCTAGTTTAATTTCACTAGAATATATAATTTTTAAGGTCAGGTCTATATATTTGATTACAAAATAGTATATTTTGGAGTTTCAATCTGGGAGTGTGGATAATATTATAGGAATGGAATGTCCTGAGTGGTATTGGTATTCCCATGTAGGAAGGACTTGGATGGACTCTTGGATTTCACCTATTTCCTTGACTTTAATGTGATGTGATATGATTCCACTGGGCTTATTCAGTGTTCTAGATATATGTAAGTTTTGAATATGCAGTAATGTATAACCTGTAAACTCTTAGAGTATAAAATAATGTTGATGATATTATTGGAATCCATTGGTTGATTTAGAGGTTACCCAGACATACAATTGTCTTAGTTGATATGTTTAGAATATGATGATCCAAGGATGTTGGGTTAGGCTTACTCTTATGTCCATGCTAGGGAATGAAAATAAAAAATGATTGGTTATAAAAGAGATTCCACCAGATGTTAGATTATAAGCTTCAATGAGTGTTCACAGACTGAACTTGATATGCCTTGGATTACAGGTTTTTTAATCATGTTTTCAATGAATTGAATACTAAATATTATTATTTTTATAGAAATTTGGCTAGTTGTGGATCAATATTATTTTCTCTTGTCTGGATGAATGAGGTTGATGAGGAACTAATTCATTCATGTCATCAGGATGAGGTGAGTATAGTGAAAATTTCGGCTGAGGATTTTCATGGAAAATTTGGTGCAACCAAGATGCATATGGTCAATTGGGAATTGAGTATTTAATAAATTTAGAAACATTCTGAAGAGAAACATTATAATTCTAAAAGTCTTATTCATTATGAAATTATGGTGGTGGTAAGTACTATGTCTTAAAATTGGATGTTGAATGTTAGGACCACTAGAGGTAATTACCATGAGATGGATATGGAAAGAGGTGATAATGTGACCATGTATTAGGTTAAATGAGATCGGGTAATTTTCTTATTGATGTTTAATAAATGGTTAAGAGTATTGGTTCATGTTTCCAGAGCTTATGTACTATTTAATAGAAGTAATTATTATAGGCTTGTTGGGAGGTTAAAACACAATTCTATTATTTAAATGGTAATTCCTCGATCGAAGTTTGTTAAATGATTTTTAATTGTTCCCCAAGGATTATCATGGATTACATATTATATGTTTGGGAGATTATAAAGTCCCATGATTTTGAAACATAGAAATTATAACGGATTTTTTTAATTTTTCATTTAGTAGATAGTCTAAAAGATTAAATAAGCTTCAAGTGTGCCTCCCCATTCAGGTAGGGGTGCATGGTTTGTTAGAAACTGTGCAGCCCTTTAGGAGAAAATTTGTATCCCTAAAGGTGGTGTCACATTGTTTGTTAAAATATGTACCCAAGGGGTCACGGTCATGCATTTTTTTATAAAATTGTAGAGGGATGCCTGAGCTGTGTGTAGTATGTCTAACTATATGCTAGATATACAAGGTCTGGGTGCCTTTGGTTAGTGGCACCGCTCATTTGGCACATAGTTTTCCAAAATGTGTATCCAAAATATGAAACTAATTAAAGGGATATAAATTATGGTCTTACCCCTCCCTCCTTATCTATTTTCTTTATCCCTTTGTTCCATAATTTCTCCCACTCTATGCTACTCAACCTATCCCTTTGGCCTCTCCTAGGATTTGATGTAACACCTTATTTTGGCATTAGAATCAGGATCTATCGATCTCATTGGATATTTATTTGTAGGATCTTCATTCATTTTTATTTTTATTTTGTTTCCCCTCACTATATAGAATTTTAATTCCTTATGATCTATTTTTACCGATTTTTAGCATGTTTGTCTATTTCTTTGATTTCTATCAAATCATATTGAAACAAAGCACGATAATGGATGAATGAAGAATACTTATCATTAGGTAGGAGTTATATTTCTTATCCCTTAAAGTCTCATAATTTTATAATTTTTTTTCTATTGTATTCCAAAATATCCAAGCATCACACCTAAATTTTGCTGCCCTTAAATTTAATTTATTGGACTATGATATAAATACATTTTGAGGCCCATTGGAATTTTTAGAGTTTATGTCCTAAATGTCCACCACTCCATTGGTGTTTCAATATCATGACCTTGAAAACAGATATAAATAATTATCCATGACACTGATAAGTGTGTTTGGCCTAGCCTTGAGAATAATAATTTTCAAATGTTGTTAAAACAATTGATTGAATTATTCTCATGCAAGCCTCTATACAATTCCAATGATAAATTATGAAGTGTTATCTTGGAAAAAATGGGTTGGGTTGAGATATATGACTCATTGAAATATATGATTATTATTATGATGTTTCATGGGTAACTAAACACCCTTATAATGTTTGTCATATTAATTATTTAGAAGTGAACTTTTAAATTATATAAATGTTTATATGAAATGTATAATTTAATGGTCCATGTATCATAGGGAAGTGACTTGATTAAATGTTTGATTTAGTGATAAATCTTGGTTGGTCATGGATACTAACATATACCCACCTTATAAAACATTGGAGTTAATTGATTAATTATTATAATGTGATGAATTCAATTATTAAGAAGGGTTTAGGGACACAAACACAACCCATCGTCTTATAGAACCATGTCTTTTATAACAGAGTGGGAGGATAAAATAGTTAATTATATATATTTTATTATGTAACCAATGATTCATATATATTGTATGCCTTGGATTGTTACCATGGATATATCTTGTTTGGACTTCCTGGAACACACTCTTTGGGCTCTACCCAAGTCTTAATTAATTTTTCTATAGATGATCTCTATGGACTCAAAGAGGGCTCGACAGTTGAGGACCCTAGGTTAATAACCCATGTATATCTATATTACACTATGTTTTATATGGAATATATAAGTGTAATCAAATAGTAAACCTTGTTCATTAGCCCTAGGTCATGGCCCTTATAGGTATCCTGCATGATTATTTTGTGTTTTCCATATATTTGATATGCTAGTGTAGGCCATAGCCGATTCCTGCCTCATGATAGAATTTTATTTAATTAATGGAATTCTTGATTATATCACTTACTTATAGATTTTACTAAATTACTTTATCAATATTTCTTTAGTTTTATACCTACACACTAGTTATTTTATATTCAGGGACTAGATTTTATTAGACACTATTGGTGGTTTCCTACTAAGTATATCTCACACCCTATTCAGACTGTCATTTCTCTAGGGTACCCAAATAGACCTAATGGTTGAAGTATTGGGTTTTGGTTCATCTTGATTGCTACTATACATTTTTTTGTACACTTTTATATGGGATCTTAGGAGAACATGACTGATTCAGAGCTCCAAATACTCATGGAGATAGCCTTTTGGTCTTACATTCATTTTCATTATACATTGTGTGTCTGCTTCCATGTATGCCTATTTTACTTTTAGTAATTACATGATATCATTATGTTCTTGATAATGTGGGTGTATTTTTCTATTTATTATTATTGAGATGATTGTTTTCTCATTGCCTTTCATTTTTACTACTTTAACTGTTGATATATTATTATGTACCGATGGGATACTCTGATCATGATGATTTATTCTTCCTACCATACCATCATCAGATCCTCTCTTCTAGTCAGTAACCTCTCATGTATGGGGAGGCACACTTGAGGCCATGTGAATGACTGTAATGGGGAACAGTTCTAGTGGATACCATATCAGGATGTTATATCCATCATGGGCATGTTTGAGGAAATAGTAAATAAAATTCCCCAGAAAGAGTATCCCCATATACTAATAGCATGTTAAGTATCATGTTTCCCCCCAAACCACCCAAGTCTTCCCAATAGGATTTAACTATATCATATATTTTTCATAGCTCTAATATAAAATATAAAACCATCTGTTTGTAAAAATGCATCAATTTTTATTAAAATAATATCATGAAAATTCATTTCATTAATAAAGAGGGGTAATTATATTATAAGAAACACACTTTAAAGAATGATTTTAGTTAATAAAAATACCTCTCACCCAATTTAAACTACTATATAAACATTCTAAAAAATCATTATAATTCATAGAAAATTATTTCATGAAAACACTTTCATGTAATTCATTGAAAACCATGATTGTTGTTTTATTGAACACCTTGTGGAAAACTTTTTTAAAAAAAACCAAAATAATTCATTTTAAATAAAAACATTTCCGAAAATCTTTATAAAATAGGTAGATATAAATATAAAATCATTAACATCCCTCATAGATATCATATAAAGATTTAACTTAAGTGAAAATATTGTTAAAACATTCAGTCATTTATGGTTCAGAAAATATTGGAAATCACGTAGAGTAACCTACCTTTAGAGAATATCTAATAGTTATTCAGGTTATTACCCAAGTAATACCACTATTTCATATCAATAGAAACATACAAATTGTACGAAACCAACCTGGGTATCCATCCAAACCAGTGCCCATATTGGCCTTCCACATACACAATGAGTGTCCCCGATCCCCCAGGATGAAAACAAGCATCAAGGGTATTTGAAATAACTATTGGTGATGGTTTCAGCCTTATTAAGATGAATAAAAAAACATCCAAACAAGATATAACATAAATAAGTAGGAACATACCAAAAAGGGCATCTCAAATAAATAACCAAATAGTATAGAGTTACAAAACTACAATGGAAGACAAAAGAGACAAATGGATGACCAATGAAGCCAAAACAAACTTGATTCAACCAATTATACAAACCAAATTTCTGATCAGTATCTCCTCATGAAACTCAAGTATCCACCAATATCCCAACAACAATCAACATACATGAAATATGACACTAGATCCAACCTGAAATCCAAGATGTAAAAAGAACTGCACAAGGTATGAAGTCTACATACCCACCAACGTAAGTTTGTAGAGTGTGTTCCAAAGCTAACAGGATACCACCATGAGTGCATTTTATTAATTTTATTTAATAAACCAATTATTCTAGTTTGGAAACAAGTTTAGGGAAAAATAGTTTTTCATTTTCACTTTAAAATAATGGGGTCAAAACAAGTTTTAAACATGCACTTCTTTAGAGTGTACCTTCATAAAAACATTTCATGAAATTAGTGTTATTTCAAAACAAATAAAATTCCTAGTGAAACAAAAAACATATCTAAAACACTATAATTTTTTATGTAAACCCACACAAGGTTTCACATATATCAAAAGAATATTTTTAAACTGATTATACCATTGGAAAAGTGTTTACCTATTTCATTTGAATAATTTCAAATAACTAACTCAATATAGACAAGGAAACAAGGGAAACAAATTTTATAGACATAACCCAAAAAGGGTCTTAATAAATACAAAGAGATGGTTGGAATAAATTTAGTTAACAATATGACTAAGAAATAAACGATCACAGATGAAACAAGACTGTCTAAGAAATAAACTGTACACATGCCAACATATATAAATGAAAAATTCATAACATATATATATATATATATATAGCATTATGAAAATCCATGATGACTAATAAGACAAAAATAGCAACAAAAGTGTGGACCTAACTACTAATAAGGTAAAATCACTCATCCATCTACTAAAACTCTATTTGTAGTCTCCTCAACAATGAACCCCATATCCAGGTGTAACATAAAACAAAGTGGGGTCTAGAGAGTCAAAAACCTAAACTATACATGTAATTTCCTACTACTTAATACTTATCAACCTTAATCTATTAATATAATAATAATGGTGATATTCCATAAACAATAACATCATCATATGATGTTAAAAAGACTATAGGGATAACACCACAATCACATCCTTCCCACCTCCTAAACTACACTCAAAGTGATCCCCAACACACAAGAAAACATGCATCACATGACCAGGAATCCATCACTTGGATAAACAAAACACCAATAAAATCATGGGGGGTCAACAAGGGAATAATAAAAAATAATCACATCATAAGGTTTCAACTGAGCCTTCACTTATATATATAACATATACATCTAGGAATCATTTTTTCAAAACAACTTATAATACCTACACAATTACAAAAGAAAACATAATCACCAACAAGTATAACCACACAATTCACGTGAATCTCCTTTCCATATTTTAACCCCAAAACACCCTTAAAATAAATAAATAGCTCTTTTAACACAAAATAAAACCCACTTTGGAAACCTCATTTTTATTAAAACACAAAAAAGAAGTTCATTTTAAAAGAAAATACCTTGTAATTTTTAATAAACATGGGAAATGTATTAAATAATATTTTTCATTAAGATACTATTTTAAGCATAAAATTTCACCTATTTTCCACATGAAAATAAATCAAAGTCAATGAAAACATTATATGAACGACCCTATATATTCTAGAACATTATTATCTAGTCTAAAAAAAATTAGAAAACCCAAGAAACTGTGTAACTTCTGAATAAAAGAAAATTAATTGGAACACCTACCTTAAGTTATGGAACCATGTTTCCTTTAATGAAATCCACCTATAAGGGAATCTTAATATGGCTCACAACCATTAAAAACCAAAATAACCAAATCCTATAAACCCTAGAAAATAAAATTATACAAGCATCACCATTAGGGTTAGAGGTATTGGAGAAAAGGATATAAAAAAAGGGTAAGTGAGAATAGGGACTTATAACTCTTTATCCAGATGAAGAACCACTAAAAACCACCTAGAATACATTAAGTAAGATCTTAGATGAATTAATAAACCACATGGAAAATATTTGGGTCATGGGAGTTTAAATGGGGATTAACCTGAAATAAGAAAAATTAAAAGATAAAAATACCCCAATCTGGGTAGGATACACGGTTACCTTGATTGAGTTGTCGATCCATGTAGAAAATGTGTGACTAAAATATATTAATATGTAAATAATCTTCACACTTGGGACACCAGTTTATGTAATTGTTCTCCATAAAAATTCTGTCTCGAAAGATGCAGTAAATAGGGTGCCCAATTTCCCACAGGGGGCCTGCATGGTTTATAAACTATGTACCTTAAACATGAACCCATAGAAAATCCTCCAAAACTCCAAATTTTGACTCAGAACACCCCTGAACTAAAGAGAAATCATAATAAAAAAATTACAAGATACAAAGTGACAAAACCGGGTGCTAAAAAAATAAATTAGAAACCCAACAAGATAAGATTCCAAAAACATAAAAAATCATTTTAAGTTAAAACACTTAAAAGTGAGTTATAAGATGAAACCAAAACCTGAAACTAAGTGAAAATTTATTAAAAGACACATTACTTAGTATACATAGAGAAAACCCATGTATTTTTAGATTTTGACCATGACATTTAAAAACCACAAAATCCAATAACACTAGGAATTTGAATAGAGATATGAATAAATATAAAAGATTAAGAATAAAAAGAAAAATAGAGGGTAAGAGTAATTACCTATGATTCCATAAGATGATAACATAGGATAATATAATGGGAGGAGGAGAAATCCCTCCTTCCATTAATTATTTTTGAGCCAAATAAATGAAAGAGAGAGTTTCCCCTTATTTTACAATGAATCTATGATAATAATAATAAATATAATTTTAACATAGTATAATTATAATCATATCATAATATTATACAAGAACTCTCTATTATCGATGATAAGTAATCTCATACATTAATAAATAATAATTAATCACAACACTACACTAATTAACTTATATCAATAATATATTTTTAAATATTAATATAGTAGTAATTTAATATAAATACATGTCACTACTTGAACACATATAATTTATTATTTTTTTACAAGGACATAAACTAAATCAATCAAAACTCACCTCACAAATGAGGTATCCAAAATAAATTAATAATAACACTATTTTAATATTCCTTTAATTTAGTATGAAGTGTCTCAAGAAATCATGATTTAAATAATAGTTTTTTAGTTCAACCAAGGGGTTTGCATGGTTTGTTTGCACAATTACCCAAACCATGATCAAACCATGAATTACTCGTTGTATTAGCCTAAAAATGTATAAAGATTCCTTACATGGTTTTCCCTACCCATTCTTAAACTATGTATCTCTAAAATTTCTCAAAAATTTCAAAATATACTCTTTAAATTATTAAAATTATTATTATAATAATAATAATTTATTAAAAAAATGAAAAGTGATGGTTTTAAGATTCTACCAATCATAATTCCTTATATCCCCAAAAATCCCCCTTTATATATTTTTATTTAAAATAATAATTCATTTTGAATAAATAAAAAATAATAATTTTGAAAACATCATAACATAATGAAATTTAGTTTTCTTTATACAACAACTTTCATATTAAAACACCAACTTTACTAAAGTGGTTGCATTCTCATATTGGGTTATCTCCACCATTTAAATGATCTATTTATAAAATTATCCCTTATAAAATATCAGTGAAATTAATTATATTATCTTATGTGAATCCTCTAGGATAATAGGATAGTATATAATCAATAATTATATAAAATATATCTGTTATTGAACCTCAACTTCCTCTCAATGGTAGTTTAGAAATAAAATTATCTCTCTTTTTCTTGAGAAACACATATATAGTTTGATGAAAACTTATTTATCAAGAAATAAAAATAAATTTTTATTTTTATTCATTTATAAATCCATGATAATATATAAAAAAGTATTTTTAGATAAAAATTCTTAAGATTCACACAATTCAATATCCGAAATAAGTACCTCAATTTTATCACTAAACTTGGAAAATTTGGTATTTTACCTTAAAAATTAATTTTTATGTCTTTGATACCACTTCAACTAAGAAAAAATAGACTATAAGGAACCCACCATATAAAACAATAATATATAATATCACAATATTAAATTATATAGCTCAAAGATCCCAAACAAAACTCGAATTAAAAGTTATGTTTGTTTGAAGTTGATGTTTTTTTCCACTTCTCTTAGGATAGTTAAGATATTTGTGGGACATAACCAATGAATAAAAGTATTTCTATGGTAAAATGGGGTAAATTAAGGTTTTTAGGAACTTTAGATTATGTATAGTTATTGTGCATGCTTACCTAACCATGAACCAACAATGTGTGTTATTTTTATGAAGGTATTGACACGAATGGTTTGTTAAACCACGTGAAAACCATGAATGTTATTATATAGAAAGGTGAATGGTTTACCAAGTAACCATGATAAACTAGGACAAACCATTTAGGATTTTCCAAAAATCCATCCACCCCTCAAAATTTCTAGTATTGACACCTATTTCATATAATTTTGATGAAAAATATCCTTGATACATTTTATATGCCACAATACATCAATTATATTTTTATTTCCAATTTTGTAAACAAATTTCAATGAGTAATTATCATTAAAATAATCATTTCTTCTCAAAATATCATAAACTTCATAATATCAAATTTCATTGGATTAATCAATAAGATAATTTTACAATTCAAATTCAAAATTAATGAAACAAATTTTAAATATGTCTTTGGAAATTTTAAACTTGGTTTAAAAATGAATTATTAATCTTTAACCAATATGTGACCCAAACACACACTTATCTATCAAATTTCATGATTTTGTTTAAAATAAATTTTATAATATAATCACAACCAAATATGCACTAACATGAAATTGAATCACTCCAAAATTACTTTCAATCACAAAAGTTCCAAATCCAACAATACTTTTTGAATAAAAGACACCCACACATTTTAACATTCTTTGGAAAAAAATTAAAAAGAATTAAAAAAAGTTTATTGAATTAGATTATTAAAATGACTAAATTTTTTAAATTAAAAATAATATCAAAGAAGGCCTTAGTTTTCCAGATATATTTTCTCTCATTTAAAATTGGATATAACTCTATAGAAACCCTAATGAAAAATGATACATTCTTAAAAATATCTTTTAATAAATTATATCTATGAAAAATAATTCATTAGATACAATTTAAATTTAAATATATTATACACCCCAAATTCAAAAACAAATAGGACATAATATTTAATTTTAAAAGAACATTTCTACACATTTTTATTTAAAAAAACACCCAAACACTAACCAAAAACGAATTTAAATTAAAAATTAATACCCAAAAAAACTTCATGACCAATTTTAAGAAATCAGGAAGAAAAATCCTGTACACATGGGTAATTAATATAATTTGATAAGTCTAAAAGAGACTTTATATTTAAAAACAACTTTTTCTTTTCCAAAATAATTTTTATAAATTAAATTTGTTTGCAAAAAGTTTAAATCTATTCTTGATATATTACACTATATATTTTCAAGCTTTTCAAAAATTAATATAATGTTTTATTTGATTAAAAAGTACCCTTTTTAACAAAAAAACATATGAAAAACATAATATTTAATACAAATACTAAAACAACCATAAAAAATCCACAAAAAATTGGTAATCATTTTAAGGGTAATTCAAAAAAAGTAAAATTTTCATTGAAAATAAATTCACAATAGGTTTTTAAAACAAATAATTTATTAACTCATAATTAAAACAATAGATCCTTTTAATTTCAACCAATCACTCTTTCATAATATTAGTTTCTCATTTCAATATAAATAAATTTGAAATAAACATGAGAATCATTTTTTATTTTTTGGCTATAAATTCAGCTTATTAACCACCTTAAAACTTTCAAAAAAAACTAATGGTTTAAAATACCCCTATCAAATACTCATATTGATTTAGTAATAAGGAAATAATTTATTCAAAATTCAAGATCAGAGGTCATTCAATAATAAAATATTTTAGAAAAAATAGTTTTCAACATGAAGAACTAAAAAAACAACGTCAATTGACCCTTAAATTATCCACAAAATATCCAAAGCCTAGAATGAATGATTTCCATAATAGATTTGAAATAAATTAAATACAAAATCTAACCATTTTTAAATTATTATATATATGTATATATATATCATAAATAGACTACCAAAATAATAGGTTCTGTTAAGGAATCTCCATCGAAATCCTGGTTTAAACATTCAATTACACCTATTTTTATTTATCAAAAATAACATTAAAAAAATTAAAAATTACCTTGAATCACATGAGTTGGAAAAGAAACACCTACATATTATACTAACTAACATTAAGTACATGATTATTCAATTATATAACATTTAGTATCACAATTCATAAATCACACCAACCTATAAAACATTAAGAAAAATATCTAAAACAATTATTTCTATTTCAAGTAATGAAAATCCTCTACCATTTAAAAACATTTAGGAAAAAAATTTCATTTAAATATTTAAATTTTACATTTTCCAAATTATAAAAAATATCATTTTTTTAGAAATTTTTCATATTCAATAAAATAATTATATTACAATCAATAAATCTATAGATTACATTACACAGATACCACTATAAATTAAATAAACACATAAAAACACTTACACATGTCAGATCAATTGGATTACCACCATTAACCATTTATGTAACACTAAATTTTTATTATGAGCATCCAATCAATCCAGTAATTGAAAATGTTTGAAAACAAACAAGAAATAATATTATACACCTTCAAAATGAATTTATAATAATCCTAACTATAAAATAAAAAGGATAATTTATCCAGATAAATGGTTTCCTAACTCTATATAATCCCAGACTCACCTAGTTACATGATATTTCACTATAAAAAGGTGATTAATCATATTTATGGTTTACCTCTCAAGTTTCAATAATCTAACCACCACTTACCATTGAACAAACTAAAACCTTGTTTGATGATACTATTTTCTAGAATAACAACCTATAATATATTATTTTGGCACCCATTTTGGTTCATCACATAGTGTGAGGCATGTTCCCTCTCACCACGAGCAAGAAAAAAGTTTCATGGGAATCAAATAAAATTTTGGTATGAAATAAAAAAATGACTACTCAACCAAATATTTTACAATAAAATATAAAATGTATCATAAGAATCTGAAATAGTGAAAATTATATCTACTTTACTAATAAAAGTGATATAAGAGCTAATGTAAATAAAATTAAATAGAAATCTAACACTGTTTGATAGAAGAATCCTTTTTAAGAGACCATCTCTATTACTCCAGAACTGAGATAATATTCTAAATACCCATGAGATAAATTTCTATTACCAATATCTATAAAAAATATCTAGATGAGACAATATATGTACACATAGGGATGTATGTAGGGTATGAGTAAACATGCCCAATAAGATTCCTACAAATACACTATGTTTAAATAAACCATTTGCTTCAAGTTTTAACTATGAATATAAAAATTAGTCTTCATTTTAAATAATAATGGTAATCTTCATTTAAATAAATTTATAAAGGAAAAAAAATAATAAAATAATAATAATGAAGTAAAATTAGGTCGATATAAGAAAGGATGAAGAAATATCTAATAATTCACAATGAGAAGATCATAAGAGACTATGTTTAGGAAAAAAGGCTCACAAAACTAACATATATGGTGGAATATATAATCATCTATGAAAAGAATCATCATTCCCCAATTTAAGTCCAATAATGAGCTAAATAAAAGTATATAAACTATTCATGTCTTACTATACACTGAATAGGTTGGTGTCAGGTGTAACGAAATGAAATCTACTCGAAAGAGTAACCCCTTAGATTAGAGTGTTATATGTACCATTTCCCTATAAGTATCTAAGGATTTCCATGAGGATTTAAATACTTACATGTTTTTCTATATCTCACTCAAATAACATGAAACCATTATTTTATAACAATTCATCACATTTCATAAAAACAAAATCATGTTAATTACTTATGTTAATAAAAATGGGTGAATCATTATATATGAAACACACATGAAAGAATTATTTTAATTAATCCAAATTCACTATAACCATTTGAAACCATCATATAACCATTCTAAGAAATTATTAGAATTCATAGAAATGTATTCTAATAAAATAATTTCATGTAATTCATTAAAAATCATTCTTGGAATTTTAACAAACACCTTATAGGAAACGTTCAATTTAAGACCAAAAGAATTTCCTTTAAACAAAACCCTTTACCAAATGCTTTATAAAACAAGTAGATAAATGTTTAAAATAAATACCATCCCTTATAGATAAAATATAAAGATTAAATTTAATAGTAAAATAGTATTAAAACATTCATTAATCCATGGTTACCTAATTTAATGAAATCATAGGGATTCACATACCTTTTGGGACTATTTTATAGTTCTTTTAGTTATTAACTATGTAATGACACTCCTATAGACTGAGAGAAACATTGAAATAAAATTAAGAACCTAATAACATAATATTCAGAAAGTATGCTGAATATTTTTAAGTGAAAAAAATTATTGATGATCCGTAAGATAATACCAAAACCTCAAAAATAGTGTGTATAAACCATAAATGGCTTATTTTAGGATATCTAGTAAAACCCCCATATATTTTGGGTCCTTTTACTTAACATGGATAAACCCAAAAATCCAAGAACCCTAGGAATTAGAACAAAGGTAACAAGAAATAGAGAAGAGTAAGAAGAATGGTAAGAAGAGGGGGAACAAAGTTTAATTTGATTCCCCATTGATATTGATGGAGGAGAAGATGTTAGGAGTAGGATAGGTCCCCATTATCTTATTTTGTATCGAGATAATTGAGAGAAAGAGAGGGACACCCCTATTTTACAAGGATGTTCTAATAATAATAATAAATATTTAAAAATATAATATAATTATAATAATATCTCAAAATTATTCTAGATCTATATCATAATAATGAAAAGTAAAAAAAGTTAACAAATAATTCAATCATAAAATTTCTATCATATTCTTGGTTGATTGGTTTTCCAGTCATCCAATCACAAAATTTATACATATTTTGATGTGAAACATATTTCCACTCACCCTCTCTCAATGAATGTGTAATGATCATGAGAGTTGTGTGATCTGGGGGATGAACTAAATTTACATTCCCAATGTATACTATCTCTTAAATAAATTCATTAAAGATTAAGTATTCCATATTATTTTTCCATAATATCATGTTAAAAGGTCATTAATTAGGGTGATTATTCAACCCTATTTCATTAGATAATTTGGTTTCTTGTATCATGTATAGTTTCTTATCCATGTTAAAAATGAAAAATCCCAGAACCTTATCCCTTTAGAAGAAATATACTTTGTTACTCTATTTATCAAAATTTCTTCAATTCTATTCCTTGTTCACATTTCTCATGTTTTCACTGGGGTTCTGATTTTACTATTTTTTAGGAGGAGGTATAACATGATAGATTATTGAATTAGTTATTGTAGTTTGCACCAGTATTGACCTGATCATGATAGTTATAGTTTATTCTTTTTTATATTTCATCCCCTATACCGATGGCACTGACTATGAATTGGATTTCGAGCATTGAATGGAATCTTATAACCATTGGTATACCACATAAAACTCTCATAATATTATACGGTACTTCAAAGGAATGAGTTTCAATTAAATCTTATATCATATATTATTTATATATCTTTAGTAGTTAATCATGTAGAATTTGTATGGTTAGTATATTTACTAAATAGAAGGGTCAATATTTCTCGTGATCTAGTCCTTGTTGGTTATGATTTTTTCAAACTGGTCTTACCTAATCCTAATTTTTTATGAGCTATAAAATCTTGGGCATTAACACTATCCTTGTGGGACCCATGTACTAGTGGGTCGGCACATGAGTTTTTTATTTTCCTTTTTTTTTGAAAAATAATACTTTAAAATATTAAATGGTTTAAATTTATATGAAATATAAAAAAAAATATTTCAAATCCTATCAAAAGTATTATTATTATTATTTTAAAATAATTATAGAATATAAAAATTGAAATATAATTAAAAATAGTATATTTTTATATTATTTTTAATTATTAGTATATTATATTTTTATAAATAAATATATACATATATATGGGTCATGAACCAAAAACTAAGGCCCATGGACTAGTCTACATGAATTGTATATTTTGTGGATTGGGCTAGAGAAAGGCCATATTTATACGAGATGTTAGTAAAAATCCCATTTAATAATTTTGGGGTTGTATTTGTCAACAATTTCATTGAATAGTTTTCTAGAGGAACCTATGCATTAATGATATAGGAATTGTGAGTTTAGAACGTAGTTCTAAGAGGATCTATCTACTGGATAGAAACCATATTTCAACACTTTAGGTTGTACTATGATGGCTGATTCTTTAAAAATGAAAAAAGTATGGATTACTCTTGGAATGTAAGGTTTAACTATAATTTTATAATGCATATACACATTTCTAATTTTTGGATTTTTTTCTACACTATAAGAAATATTCCATTCCATGGGGTAGGATTTTTTGATAGAGTCTTTAAACGGGAGATGTGGTTTATTCCTTATAAGTTTATCATGATAATTTGGCCACTCATCTATTTTTAGGGAACCCACACCACACTAAAGTACCATGCCAAAAATGAATAGTGTTTGGGACTTGATGGTGTTGATGTCTAAGTGATTGCATTCCAAAGAATATATAAATATCTCATAGCTTATCTAGGTGGATTTTAATGGTCCTTCCATTTTTGAGGTGTTATTGCCATAGGATGAATTCATGAAATAGTTTGTTTGAATTCATGGAAGTCATGTTTTAAAAAGGTAATCACACCACATAGGGTGATAATGAGAAGTTTTATGACTCTTCTATATTGGTTATGGTAATATTGTAGTAAACTGATTCCACCACAACCATTTTTTAGATTGAGTAAGATATAATAATATATTATGATATCCCTAGCTAATTTAAAATAGATATTTGAGAAGATTTTGTAGATTTAGTAGTTGAATAAACACCACACCACATAAGTAATACCACATCATTGAAGTATTGAAGAATAAATACCCTATGAAACAATGAAAAAGATCTCATCACGGTTAGAATGCTATTTAGATACATCTAAAATTTGAAATTAATCATACAGGAATTGGACTATAAGTCTTTATTAATTTACTTTAGAAATAAGAACCACATAAATAAATTTTGGTACACTTTCCATGATCTCAATGGATTAGAAAATAGATAATTTATCATAGACATTGGATTAATGATTTTATTCTTACGTGTATATCAAAACTTATTTGAATAATTTTATAAATTAGAGATATGGAGGATTATACACAAAGAATAAAGGGACACTAAAAAGGGGTAGGAGGAGTTCTAGGATTTTTTTTAGAAAATAAAATACAATATAATAAAAGATATCAAAGACCATATCACTAGAAGTTCATGAAAATAATTTCACCATTCCAACTATAAATTCAACTTATTGTTCATGGAGAAGAATTTACTCGATGATCCATGAATTCAATTTTAGAGGAAGTGCAGTAAATTATTTATATTCATGTTCAAGGTTGTAAACTAGGAGGGTTAGTGTGACTATTCAAAACTTTTAAAAGTAGTAAGATTTATTATTTCAAGTGAATTTACACATAACCACTGTATTATCTTAAGATTATCCTGATTGGGGTAAAAAAAGTGAAATACAATGTACCTATTTCTTATTTATTTGTTTCATTGTTTAATTTTTGAGATTGAGAGAATTATATTTCTACTTTTAGTGAAACACGTTCATTGGAATGTGTTGTTTTTAAACATAAAATATTTTGATTCACCCCCCTCAAGGTATTCACCTAGTTTGGGACCAACAAGTGGTATTAAAAATATATGTTTTTAGTAGTATTCTCTCCCACTTTCATGTTATTCCAATGGTTTTAAATCATAGGGAACATATTTCATTGATAGAAACAATTTATAATTATGGAAAAATAGAATTCAATGTTACTTTTATTCATTGGTAATGGTTGTGTATACATATAATATACAAGAAATCTCCACAATTAAGTATAGAATATCATTATAAAATAGATATCATAAATATTCGGAAATTATTCCCCAAGAAAAAATGCTTTAGGGGGATCCTTTATGAACCCTATATATACAATGTTGATGTTGTTTAAAACTTATCATGCTACATGGGAAAATATTCCCAATATTTATGAAGGTGACATAAGGGTATGAGAGGCCAAGTTTCAAACATTATATAATAATTACAATGATCTAAGGATTCATCCAAATGAAATAGTTGATTAATTCTTTAATTGGGTGAACATTATTTTAAAAGACACATCTAGACTTGGAGAAATCCTTGAAGAAATCAAAAATTTAAATATAATCATTTGAATATTTCCACCTCAATTAATTTTGAATGTTTAGATGATTAAATAAAAGGATACAAAGTAAGTGACCCTAGATAGTCTCTACATCATTATTGTTTCATACTAGATGAGAAATAATGATAAGGAGTCTGTGTCAATGGAAAATTCTTTGGAATTATCATCTAAGAGAATGAAGAATATTCCCTTAAAAGATCACCTCGATGAAGGAGAATTGGATGAGTTCGTACCATTCTATTCCTCTAATCTAAAAATAGAAAAAAGAAAATTTTAGTGTAATCCTCTACTAACTTGATTTCATTATAGAAAATGGGGCATCTCACTAATAGGAATCCTAAGAAGTTTTATGATAATGTAGAAGAAGTGGAACTCATGCATAAATACTTTAATTGTCTGGATATAAAAAGGAAACAATAATATAAATCCTTCTAGAATAATAACCTTTTATCTCATGAAGATGAAATTTTAGATGAAATTGAAGTGTAGGAGGTTGAGGACTATATATACCTTGATGAATAAGTTCTTGTTTTTGTTGCAGAAAAACCTCTTGTAGAGTACCTTGATGATGATGTTATTGGTATCAAGTAAAGAGTTTAAATCAAAGTTGAACCTAAATATTCTATTGAATAAATTGACATGCACTGAAAACAAGAATAAAGGAAAAAATTAAAAGAAAAAATTGTTAAAACCAAATTTTTTAATTTTGGAAACTTATAAAAATAAGTTTAGATCATTATAAAGATCCATGAAAATTCAAATATTTCTGATGGACTAAATTCATGGTGTATATTTTATGGATGATGGTTATTATCCACAAATATGAAGTCTTACAATTTATTTCATTTAACCAGAGGTTTGTGGAAAATGTTCTTAGATTGAAAATTAAAAATTTTTAGAACATTAATGGTATGTAATTCACTAACAATATAATAGAAGAGTATCTAAAATAACACAATATATAGAATCAAGTCTCTATAGTGAGGACTTCTCAACAATGAAGATTCATTGGGAGAATGAACTATATTATCGTCAATGTGGTTCAGAAAATTATCATCGAGAATAATTTACCCAATTATTATTAAAAATATGAAGTTCTCATATTTTTTTACATCTCTAATAAGTATTTTATATATCTAAATAAATTAAAGACTGATTATGAAATATTATATGGGAATAATCCTACACTCAAATACTTTTGAATTTTCAAATGTAAATGGTTTATTATCAATTGGTAGAAGATCCAAAATATTAAAACAAATGGGGATGAAATAATTTACCTTATATATTGGTCCAAACTTAATTTTTAGAAAT
Source organism: Viscum album (assembly GCA_963277665.1). Taxonomy (NCBI): domain Eukaryota; kingdom Viridiplantae; phylum Streptophyta; class Magnoliopsida; order Santalales; family Viscaceae; genus Viscum; species Viscum album. The sequence continues at coordinate 340,037,221 of OY728127.1, read as the reverse complement.
TTTACAACAAAATGATTAGGGAAATAATTGAAATTTTATATGTAATTGTTGTAGATAATGAGCATAGATTGAAAATTATGAGAAAGTTTCATAATGAACACTTAATGGGTTTTGATAAATAAAGTGATGATGATGTTTAAAAAATAGGGGTAGAATATTGGAATATAAAATAAATAGGATAATACAATAAAAATGATATAAATACATGAGATTTAGTTTCAATGAAATAGGGAACAACATGGTTGAAATCAATAAAGGAAATATTTTTGGTGACCAGACAGTTATGGTTCAAATGTGGAGAATGAAGGCTTAGTAGTAAAATAATTTTCTATCTCAAATAGAACCTAGAAAATCAAAATAGGATAATAATGATGAGAATTGGTTAATGTTAATGCATGAATAACTAGACCAAATTGAAAATAATCAAACATAGGGAATTGTTCCAAGGTTGAAAGACAAGAATGTCATCAAAACCAAGTGAGCGTTCTAGAAAAAACTCAATAAATATGAAAATGTGACTCATAATAATTCAGTATTAGTGTATAAGGTGTATTTATAAATTGTGTTAAATAATTTTTATGAGGCATTTTCACCCATGGAGCATTTGGAAGCCATATTATTATTCCAAGTCATGATAGTGAAAAGGTACATCACAGTGTATCAAATACATGTTAAATTAGCATTCTTGAATGGAGTCCTTAAAGAAGAAGTATAACATAAAAAAATATATTTATTTAATATATATGAATACAATAATAAGGTATGATGTTTTAATAAGGTATATTATGGATTCAAGTAAATAACAAGGCTTAGAACTCATGACTTGATCGATAACTAACAAATGTTAGATTCAAAATAACTAGAGTTGATCACAACTTTATATCAAAAAAAGTAACATGATCAAAGGATATTGATGCTTATCTATGTGGATCATATTATTTTTGGAGGATCTAATTTTGTGAAATAAAATATATTTTAATAATATATGAGGTTAAAATATATAATTTTGATGATTATTGAGATCTCATTTTTCATCGGTGTATTGGTGAATCAAGGAACAACTAGTACATTTATTTCTTAAAAATAAAATTTCCAAGGAATTGCTCAAATGATTAATAATAAATATTTTAAGGCCAATGAAAACTTCAATGGATACCCAGATAACATTATCATAGTATACAGATGAAAATAGATTAATATAACTAAATATAGATATATTTCTTGAATTTTTTTTACCTCACAGTCACAAGATTGGATAAATTTTTCTCAATTTACTAAGATATTTATTATAAAAGAAATAAAAAGGAGAGTCACATGTTAATGGTGAAGTAAATACTATGATACATTAATTATACCATGAAATATGGATTGTTTTATCAATGATCATTGCATAATGTTTTTATAAGATAAACCAATGAAAAATTGGTAGGTTTGTATGATGATTGGAAGTTAACTTTTGGATGTGATTTTTATGTTAATGTATATTTAATTTATTTTATAAGAAAGAATTAGGGTTTTATCTCTCTTATAAATACTATTAATGAGTATATATGATTCAACTAATCATGTAGGAAATTGATGTGGGTTATAAAAAATAATGAAGACATTGGAGTGGATGTGAAATATCCTACTTCTATAAAGCCTAATATCTTGAGTGTTATTAATCTTAAAAAATATTTCATTCATCATTTGAGGAAACCCCAACTTTATATTAAATATCATATCATCTAGGAGAAGTATGAACAATGAATTTTTAAATTAGGGTATGTGTCAACACAAAATCTTGTTTTCGATATTATAATAAAGGCACTACACAAGGTGTATTTTGAGTAGAATTGGTTGGTGCATGGAGCCCAAATAACTGCATCTACCTAGATTGTTTTGAAAAAAAACCCCACTATCCTATGGAAATTGATTTTATAGGATGGTGTGATATATATATTGGGTTACATGGTTGAATTTTTTATTCTTTTTTTATACATAAATTTATGTTCTATTTGGATTCATTAAAAAATGGACACAATAATTCATATATCATTACTAGGTAGAAGAGTTCATGGTCACTGGAGTTGACACATGGTAAGGATGATATGTTTTTTCTAAATAAAAAATGGGATACACCCTATGCTAATCTTATAGTTTTATTATTAGGGGGAGGCCATTTTTGGAATGGTATAATGAAGTGCATGAAGTCATGGATGTTTTTTCCTGAATAATTTTTCATTTAACTCTTTTTTCTCGTATCGATATTGACTCACATGGGTTTAGAGTAAGTGATTAGTGAAATATTGAGAAACTAATTGAGTTTAAGAGTTTTATTTTTTGTTTTTTATTAGATATATTCCTTTTTGTGGTAATTGTTTTTTGTTAATAAACCCAATAGGTGATGTTTTTTAGAAATAATTTATTTAAATAATTTTTTTCTATGTTTGTTGAAAATTAATTTAAAGGAACTAATAAAGTAATGGAAAATTAATAGGGGATTCTAGAATTATCTAGAATAAATTTTTCAATATGATAGAAACTGCACCATAACACTCTATGTTGTTCCATGGTTGGGGTTTCTAAAAAAAATAACAAAGGCATAAAATACCCTATGCACATAAGGCTTGGTTGGGATTTTATAATCTTTAGTTCATTTTCCTAATTTTATACTTCTATACTTTACACTACAAGCAGACTTCCATTATTCATTGGAATATTGGTAGATAAATTTTATTCCATGGAGATGTGGTTTTCACAGTGGAAGGATTTTGGTATAATTTTGTTACTCTACCATTTTAAGGGATCCCAATCAATAACAAAGGACCACACCAAAAATGAATGTTTTGTAAGAGTTTATGGTGTTTAGGAATAAAATATTTTACAAAGATAAGGATATTCACATCATGTAGGTTATCTATGTGTATTTCATTGGTCCTACCATTTTTAGGTGTTCATGATAAATCAGAATGCATATCACAGATGGTTTGTTTTCCAGATAGTTAAGTCATAGTATTGGTTCCGTGCCATAGAAGATGATTATGTGGAGTTAAATGGATATTACATTTTAGGAATTAACATCATGTGGTGAAGGGATAGTTCCATAACCATTCATTGTATTGATAAAGATATGATATTATAATTTTAAATCCCCATTTAATTTAAAAGGATGATTTGATAAAAAATTGAATCTAGTGGTTGACCAAATACAAAACCATATAAAGAAGGTCATGTTGAAGATGTTTTGAAGAACACATATTATAATTCACAAAAAAGGAGATTCTTCCATGATCATAGGGTGTTCTAAATATATATGGAATTCAAAATTAATGAGATAGGCATGAGATTCAAGGTGTTGACTTAGTTTAATTGAAAAATAATAGCCACATAAAAATCTGTCGCACACTTGGCATGATCTCAAGAGATTAATATAATATGAATTAATCTTAACCATTGGATTAATTATTAGATGAATGTAAGGATATAAAAACTAAAAGGAATGGTATTTTAAGATATGTAGATAGATGAATATAGGAAAAAAAATATAATAGATAATAATAAAGAGGATTAATATGAGTTTTATAATTTTGATGAAGCGTAAAAAAATAAGAAAGTCGAGTTCTAAGAACATATCTCTCTAGAATCGAGGACATTTATATACCATTACAATTGTAACATATGATCATTCTTCATGGAAATACTTATTTTATAGGATCAATGTGTTCTATATTTGAGAAATATTATTAAGTCCGTGATATTCACATTAAAGGGTGTAAAGTAAGAGGTTCAGTATGATCACTCCAAACTTGTAAAATCAGTGAGATTTATTATTTCATATGATTTATTGGTACATCATAATTACATAATACTTTGATTATATATATTAGGTTGAACCAAGTAAAATCATGTGTCCCACAAAATTATTTCTATATCACTTAATTTAATTTAGGAGGATGATAAAATCATATTTTTGCCTAAATTGGACCAAGAACATTGGAAAAGGTAGATTTAGAATTTATAACTCCTTGATCCCCATCCCTTGGGTTTTAAAATTTTGGGACTAACTCGATATTATTTCTTAGGGGATAAAATCTATAGAAACACATATCTTAATATTTGGACCATATAAATGAGGCTTGTTTGGTTTTTATAGCATTCAATGAGTAGGTCAAAGTTTTCTATTTAGAAATAAAATTTTCAATCATTTAATTTTCACATTAGCTGTAGTTTTAGAAGATAAAAATAATGTCCTTATTTATCATACTAATAATTTGGCAGAGTAACTATCATTACATTTATTCCTAATTATCAATCAATCTAGATAGTAGTTTTTTGTACAAAATGAACATGGGTCCCTCTAAGGTTTTCACAATGACAATTATTTTTATTTCCCATTACTGTTATGATGTTCCCAGAATGGTACCATGTTGAGACATGAAATACCTATAATGTGTTTTAGATCACTCATGTTGTTAAACATTAGAAATACTATATTTCCATATTTATTTGGAGGTGGAGTCAAATCCACCCACTCAAAATATTTTTTCCTTTTGGAATTCATTTTTTCTTTAAAACCCTCAATGGTTTCCATTTTAATAGTAATGAATTTAATATACTTAAGATGATTTAGATTCATTGTTTCCTGGGTTGACACCCAAATAGAGGTATCTTGAAGAACATGATAAGTTTGACTAATATAAACTTATATTTTATATATGAATTGATACGATCTGGGGTAAATAAATTGAAATAACAATATTTATTATCATATTTTATGATAATCCACAAGATATGGGGTTAGGTAGCTATGTTTTCATTTCCCCATGTTAATAGGATACCTTGGATATACCTTTACTATAGGATAAATATCCTCTTATTAAAGGAGATTCAAAATAGGATTCATAACGAATTCAACCTGAGAGTTTTACTTAGTGGGTATGTTACTTATGAATGATTTAGAATTGGGATGCCGTAGATTCTCTAACTCAACATCATAATGGGAAGTATTCCATTAAATAAATAGAGGTTTATATTTTTATGTGGTATGTGAGGTATGTAGGAAACTTCATCTTTTCCCTTATCCTTGGATAAAGCATACTGAGTGGTGGGTAGTGGGATATTTTATGGAGCTCCCATATCATGATATTTACTTTGATGAATTGTATATATACACTCATCTCATAATTTGGTGTAAATAATATTTTTAATAGACACCACCTCATACTTTTATACTATGTCGATATCTTACACTACATTATATATGGGGTTTTCATTAACAAAATTTACGGACATAAATTGAGCAGTAGGAATGAAATCCTCATCCTTGTCAGATTGGTAATGATATTTTTTGGATTCTAAATATCCTTCAAGGGATATATCAAAATATTCAATCAATATCATTTTGTTATAATATTCTTAGTTGTATACCATTTTTGGGGATTCAATTCTATCCCTTGGCACTCATGTTGAGTGGGAGTACAAAATTATTTCAAAATGGTGATCCTAAGTTAATCTTTAATAATTTTCACTCAATGTGAGCTTGGTGCTGGGTATGAATCATGAAACTTCAAAGGAGAAAACCAAAAAGGTGTTTCTTCTATATATAATATCTAAATACAAGATACCAACTTCTTTAAAGGATAGGGAGGTAAAAATTCCTTCATACCTAGGGGTCAGGGTAGACCCTGATCTGATACGGTTGTGACCACACCCCATTTTGAGTTTGATGATTATACAGGTGGTGGTGGTGGTAAAAATTCCCATCATCTATGTGCTAGGGATTCCTCTATGTTCTTTCCTAATACTTTTTTGCATCCAAAATTCCTTCTAATAATGAAATATCGAATGATCTAGGTGAAGTGAAATTTCTAGTCACCATAGACAGGATATATAAACCATTGAAGGTGGTTTGACTTTAAAGGTACCAAATCTCCAAAAATTAGATACATATTTCACATTTCTAGTAGATTGGTGAAAAATATTGTATATAACTCATTCTAATTGATTCTATATATTTTAATATATTGGGTATTTTATACTATGAATTTTAAATGGGATTATACATGACTAGTATTCTATATTTAGTGAGTTCTTTCTATATGAGAATGGGATTTTCATCACCCTTTATGAGTGGTTATTCAACTAGGTATAATCAAGAAGAACATTTAAATGTTGTTTTCTCAAAGGTATTATGATCATTTTCAATATCCTCTACTATATATAGTGTTTCATAAACTTGGGGAGGCACTAATAATGATTTTTACTATGGTATTCCCATTAAATGAGATGAAACACCTTTATAAGTGATGAAGTTCCTGGTATATATGGTTTAATATTTCTATGTTCCTTAAGATATGATATAAAATTTAGAAGGATAGAAACATGGGGAGGTACTTCATTCCAAATATATTTTTCAATATTTAGATATCCTTCGCAATTAACTCTAAGGGGGGCCTCCATGTTTATTGATATTTTCTTCATAATTGTGTGGAGTAAATTCAATTCAGTTAGATGTTATATTGCAAGGAGGAAAACTTCCATGAGGACTCAAATGAAGACTTATAAAGTTACCATAATGAAGATAACCTATATGTTTTCTACTTTTTATTTGAAAATTATAGGGATATCCTATATAATTGTTGATTATTGGTGGGTTTGTGAGGGAAAGACCTCTTTTCCAGTTAATCTTGGTGTTTTGAGGAGGACCTCCACAACTGGTGTCATGGGGAGGATCTTATCTGACCTTAAGGAGGACCTTTATGGTTAATATTCATAATAATTTATAATGAAATCTATAATTTGGGATATATGGGGGATCTATAAGGCTTCCTAATTTTATTTAACTATTGGGAGGACCACCATGGCTAATATTTATAATGTTATGGGTAGGCCCTCTATAATGAGGGATATGGGGAGGATCTCTTGAAATTCCATATTTTTTTTCAAACTATACAGAATATCTTAAACTATAAATATCTATCCTTTCATATCTCATTTTATGATTGAAACAATATTTTTTAAGAAAACCCCATTTACTATAATATTAATAAGTCAGTCCAAGTCCATAAAAAATTCTTATACTCCCCTCTCTTAACATTTTTTATGATTGTTTATGAATTCTTTAATGAGGTGAGTGTCCCTTCCATATGTAATTAACACATCATTTAAATGATCTTGAATCTCTATCCTTCATATAATTTAATTTAGAATCATATTTCAAACATCTTCCAGTACCAAACTACTTTCCCCACTAAAACTAATCGCATCCATAACTACTTCTTCCCATGATTTTGATAAAGATGACAGAAAAAGAATCACCCAAATATCATTTAAAAATGTTACCTTCATATAATCCATCTGAATCTATATTAGGTTAAAGTAATTAACATGATATAACATTAATTTTCCTTATGATAACCTCATGTTTAAGGATCATCACATCACACAAATTTTATTAAATTTTATAAAATTTTCATACATTTATATTGAGGATACAATATTTTTTATTTTTTTCTTCTTCTCATAGAAGTTAATAGCCACATTTTGAGATAATTACAACTTCACCAAACCTAATGGATTTATGTCCAACCATTCTCATTATAATTTTCCTATTACTTCAAGTTTATCTCTTATAAACATAATTTCTATAACCTTATATATAAGGTAGAAATCAACATATATCCTATAAAAACTAAAATTCATACTGTTGAATTTGTCTATCCATATCTTTCTATATTTTGATTATCTTCTTCCAAAGATAGTGACTCCCATTAGAATAAATAAATCTCTGAATTATAGAATGTTACTTGATCTATCAATTAAAATAAATAGATTTTTTAGAACTTTTTCTCTGATACAAATTGTTGATTATCTCATCCAGGACTTATATGACCAGAACTAATCCACATGAATCATATTGGAGGAAGAATATTCTAGAATAGAACTCACACAAATTCATTATAACAGAACTAGGAATAACATGTTAACATTAATCACCTCAGTGAGTTTCACTACTCCATTGTATTCTTTAACTCACATACAAATATTCAAGAAAAAACGTGAATTGGAAAAATTAAAGTAAATAAAAGGACTATTTGGATTTATATGGCCTAAATGTTGAGTCCTACATACATGGGAGAAACATAACATCCATTCATTTCATTGGAAGTAAAAAATGTTATAATCATTTTGAATATAATATATATAGATAACTATCATAAATTAGAATTTTAAACATTATCAATACATCATTATGTTCCCCCACTGACCATATATAGTCTGTCTCAGTTAGTATTTTGGATTCACTAACCTCCTAAGTTCATATATGTACATCTATTTTCATTAGAGACCTCTGATCTTCATTAGAATTCCTTTGATTTATTAGAGGTCATGATTAAATAGGTAAAGTGTTTCTATAACTCACACTTTTATATATCCTCTATATAGATAATGGAATCATATATAGATACTACCCCCATATAGTAATCTAAAATTATTACACCAAATCCATTGAAACAATTCCATTTTGACTACATCATTCAAACTGGTCATCTAGATAACCTGCTCTATAGAAATTCCAAAACTATTATTTCTACCATTACATTAAAAAAGGGAATTTTGGATTTATTCCCTCTAGTCAAATGATTCTGATAACAGAAAGTGGGCTTCATAAAACACAAATATAGGTTATTGATATAAACTCTCATAATCCATTGGGATATTTCAGCAAAATAAGCAGTATCTATACCTCCTCTATGATACTTTATATACATATCTCTAGTAGTTTCTCATGTGGGAGTTATTTTATTAATAATTATATTATACCCTTCCATATAGTGATGAAATTAGATACTCTATTTTTTTACATATAATATAGTTCTAGAGGTAAAGGATCATCATATTCTTTAACATGGAGCTATATTGGTAAATTAATTAGTGATGAAGATATTCCATATTGGAAATAGATATAGGGGGTCAGTTTTTATACCAAATGAAATTCTATCCCTTGAATGTTATTACAAAGCATCTGAGTTTGCCTTCTATTTCTCCAGATTTCCTACCATTGAGTTGTATCTAGACATAATATGTGTCAAGTTGTATTCTACATCACCCATTCCATTAAAGACTAAAAAAGTTAAATTATAAAATTTTGATGGAGGAGTATTGGTGTTCACGCATTCAATTTATGTCTTTCTCTATGGTTACATTGGTACATGTCTCCCCTTTATAGATTTAGTACATGCCACAATGGTCACAGATCTATAAAGGTACTATTGTTTGAGTAGTTATTTGACCAAGGGTAATGGTTAATGTCAAATGTGGATAGTTTAACTTTTCATGCTATTGATATCTTTCTTTCATCATCATGGGGTTAGTTTCATTAAATGATGGTAGTTATTACCATAATTGAGAAAACTCTTCATATTATATGTCCACCAGTGTCAGATACATTAGTTTTTTGGGATACCACTCAGTTGACCAAACAATCTCTGGTCAAGAAGTTCCTTATTAAGGAAAGTTTCTTGGGGATATTTATTAGTCTTCAACTAGAATCTATATATAGTAAAAATATTTCCCACAATAAAATCATTGTAAATTCCACTTAATTCCTTTTAATAAACTATTTCATGTTCCATTTTTTCCTCAACAAAATTATTTAACCTTTATGGTTAGTGAGTGGGATATAACCACTCCTTTACCTTTATCCTTTTATAAAGTATAATGATTAGGCATTATCTTGGTATTCAAAACTATTGGGTTCTAGGACTACCTCTAGAGTCGGGTATGTACAACTTCTTCACATATTTTTTTGCTAACCACTCTTCAAACAAATTCCTCTAAATCATGATCTCCTACATTTATGTTATAACCCATATTATCTATGGGGTGGCACTGATGACATTTAACAATGCATACCGAGTAGTAGAAATCAAGTTCTTAACTTTTTTATAATAATAAGATGAATCTTTTTCTCTAGAATATTCTTCAAGGTATATGTTAGAATCCTCATTGAGATCATTCATTAAAGTTGACCATTTAGACTTATAGCCCCTTCAAGATTTAAATTTATTCCCAACATTCCCCTCTAAGAGATTGAAAATGATTATCTATATGGAATATCCAATAATCTTCACTAAATTTTTCATCAATGATGAAGGTGGATTATGAAATGGGATGAACTCGAAGTTATCTGTTATGAAGCTCTTCCCATTCCAAAAAAGGTAAGACTTATTTAGAGAATGAGAGTGTAATAATTCCTTATGTCCTATGGGTTAGGGTTATCTTGGATCTTCCACCATTATTATCTCACACCATAATGGATTTCATGATACAATGGATGGAGTTGGTCATAAAAATAGTAAAAAATCACCCAAATTTTTGAGCTGGAGTTACTCTTGTATTGATGCTAAGGTAGCTATTATTATGATCTTATTAGTTCTTCATTATTTAACTTGAGCATGATCTAGAGGTAACATATGTTCTGGGATCAATTTACTCCAAAATAAGGATTTATCTATAGTTAAGTCCTTTTATTTTCTTTAATTATGATTATTTATTAAATTTATTGGAATATTGGTGAAGGAGTATGTCAATAAAATCATTTGACTAGGTGAATCCGTTTTGAGCTCTAAATATGGTAGTATTTTATTAGACATACAACCTATAATATGTGGAATCGAGCCCAATGTGTTCCCTTGAAGTGATAAAATTGCAAGATTCCTTTTATAGTGTAATTTGTAGGCCAATAAGTGGAATAAAGTGAAATGCCTCATACTCATCACATTCTCTAATACGTATGTCAGGTGTGTTGACAATAATAATCCAATAAAGTTACCTTAAACCACTAATTAATTCATAGTTAAGTTCTCTAAAATAATTCTTTTACTTTATATTTCATGCCACTAAGAGGGAAAAAAATAAATCTCGTGATAGATCTCTTTAACCACTTTAACACGGTTGGAATACTTCACATAAGATGAATGTTTTAACATGAGATTTAATAGAGTGTATTATAGATTATGTCATAGAAAAGGAATATATTCCTCTTATAATACCTTTATAATATCTTACCAAGAAATTATGATAATCCAAGACATGTCTAGTATATTTCCTTCATCCAATACCTTCCAGATATCGATGTCACTATCTTTGTATTTAGAGAGGAGTTCCAATGTTTGATCTAGCTATAGTGGTCATTTATCAATAGCCTTATGAAGAGTTGAAGGGTCGATCGGAATCTCCTCATTTATATAAAATGGTTTATGTTTTAGTGGAGGTTTTGAAAATTAAAATCTCCTTAGGTCACCCATTGATAGGGGTGAAACATCATCAATTAATGATATTGCGCTAGGTGTAACTAGCCTTGATTTCTCAAGTGCTTTTTAGTTTTAGGGAATATTTGAGATTTTATCCGCATAAAGTGTTGCTTCATGTCAAGGAACTAATTCATAATGGGGATGGCCTTCATTATGAGTACCCTGGGAGGACCTCTATGGTTGTCTTCAAATTCACTATTATGGGTAGGTCCTCTATTATGGATTGATTTTCTACTATAAAGAGGACCATTATAGCATATTCCATGGAGGAACTGTTTGGTGATTGGTTTGAATTTAAAAAGGTATAAATTTTTTGTTACAAGTATTTTATGATATAATAAGGTGAGTACCTCCTTACCAATTGATCTTTAGGTTTCTAGGAGGACCTTAGAAACTGGTGTCCTAAGGAGGACCTACATGACTTATCTTTATATCATCACAGGGTGGACCTTTACAATGGGTACTCTAGGGAGGAACTTTAGATATGCCAATAAATGTATCTTAGGTAGGACTTCATGAATATAACTATCATATCATATTAATAAATACCTAGTGGATTCTTGATCCACTATCAGAAGATATTGGAGAGTTTTATGAAAACTAGCATTTATCAAGGTATGTGTATACTTCTATCATGTATAGTTCCCTTGAAATAAACTTATAAATCATATTAGTTGGGATATTGAGGTAAAATCCTTGATATTTATGGGAGTAAAATATTTTGGGTAACAACACTTATGCATATGAACCCTCACACGTGACCTTCTTTCTAAAATTGGGATATGCTGGAGAATTACTTGGAATATTACTAGAATATTCTATCATACTCCTAGGTATTAGTAGGAAAGGGATATGAGCTCATCGTTGGTCTTTAGTTACTATCATAATATACCAATATGAGTCCTGGGTGAGGATGGAATTATTGGTCTTCACCTAAATGGGAGCTATATGAATATGCTAATAATATTCATATTATTAGGAAAAAATATGGGTTTTAACCAATGTTACCATTAAAGTGGGATATAAAATTCCCTTGATTAGAGTAGGAATATTTTCCTCCACCTGATACATTTCTAGAATTTTTTTAATAATCTATTGTGATATTGGTAGGGATACAGACATTTTCTAAAGTGATTATCGAGATATATTAATGAACTCTAGTGGGAATAATAACTTTCACCAGATATAATTCATTATTTCTTAAAAGGATAATTCAATGATCCTAAAAAATGGGAGTGGTAATATAAAACTACTCCTCTGTATCCACCAAAGTATGTCAAAGATATCTCATGATATTGGTGAGGATATGAGCCTAACCATAAGTGACTATCGGGACATGCTTGTAATCTCTAATAGGAATAATAATATGTTCTCAAAGCTTTTCTTCATTATTCACTAGGATATGTTGACAATACTCCTGAAAGTGAGTAGGAATACATGACTACTCTTGAATAGCCACCAAATTATATTAACAAGATCCTCCATTAGTGGCAATAGAAATATGTTTCTTCCAACTATTCTCTATCAAGATTTATCGGTGGTGACCTTTTACTACTACTGCCAGGATATTCTAATAGGATTAGAAAGATTAAGAAAGTCTATGATCCTACTCTTCAACATACATCATGATATTCCAATGGATTTATTCAATTGGAGTGTGGATATGATAATACTCTTTTATCCCATTTATCATTATGATATGTTGACGAGATTCATATAAGGAAACAAGAATATGAGCATACTCCTAGGATTACACTAATATAAGTTGGTGGGATTCACTAGGGGAACCAAAATATGTATTGGGTCCCTATTTGAGGCTCTCTATCACCCTTAATAAGGCATCATTGGTGCCTTTTCTTAATTAAGAGGGGATAATATATTTTCTGCAACACACAATGGATTTTTGAGGAGATGGGCCCATGATGTGTTAGTAGTGAAAACGAAGACTAATAGAATCCCTCCTAAGTGACTCTTCAATTGTAGAAATGTTTATATCATCCCAATCCTTTATCTCACTAATTTAAGGAAGGAAATTATTGTCACGTTTTGGGGATGGGTTCCCAAAATTGTTAGATGTGGAAAAGTCTTCCACTTGATTCATCTAAATCTTTCTCTAGTGAGATGGTTTATAGGGATTGATCACCTAGTGGATTTCTTATGTTACTTATAGAGTGAGAATACTAAAATTGAGGTGGTACTCTGTTTCTATGGTGTTGACCACCTAACATTTAAGGTGTTATATTGGTAACAACATACTCACATTGGTTTAGGCCATAGCTTTCTTCACAGTTGAGGTATATGTTTGGTGATTTGGTTGATTAGAGTTGTCTATATAAGAACCATAGTGACTACCAATATTGTTTGGTATTTGGAATGGTAAATAATTCTTGACAGTTAGATTTTTTTATAATAAAGGGGTCTCTTTAAAAAGGTCTTGGAAGGAAAAATATAATCCACAAATAAGAAACCTCTTAATGTAGTATCACAAGTAAAAGGTGCATGGTCAATCAATCTCTTTTATTAGTAAGGTTTCATATCAATTTCACCATAATGTTTCCAATGAATTCATTTATTATATATATATATATATCAATATTTCTTTCTTAAGGAATGGGTCTCCATTAAATACCAGTTATTTAATGGTTTTTGGGATTTATAGGATGGATATTTGTGATCATCAGACCTTTTGAGAGTGAATTATTGCTTAATCTTGGACTCTAATATATATTTATAGAATTTTCATGAATCTTTTCAAGTGGAATTATAAACACTATCTATTACCCACAAATAAATAATTTATTATCTACATGTATTAATAATAATGAATCTATATGTATTAGAGATTATTCATCTCTCACTTTGGAGTTATATTGGTTATGATGTGTTTTATAGATGTGTATTTGGGTGATATAGAATTTATCACCATCCATAGGGGTGGAAGGTGTTTTAAAGTTGGGATTAGGATTATGATAGGGGATTCCTATAGATCCTTGAAATGGTAATTATGGCCTACAGAGTTTGATTCCATTTAATGGGACATGTCATACCTTTTATGGTCATGTGACAAGGACTATTATGGTTCCTTTTAAGGTCATGTACCCAAAACTGAGTGAAGTTCCTTTTAGGTTTGTGTATTCAAAACCTATGTGATAAACTTTTTAAAGTAATGTAGGAGAAACTACTAGTAGAAAGGTACCAAGAAGTAGTTGGTGTGGGAATTTCACATGAGAGACCCTTTTGTAGTTCATTTCCACATGGCTTGATGAGGATAGATTTTTCATTCACATGGAATATCTCCTGATAAATGGGGTGTTATTTTATAGGAAATATGGTTCAGTGGGAATAGATATTGTTTTATTAATAATTGTAACAGCCCAAGATTTTATAAAAAAATATTCTTTTTAATTTTATTAATGTCTTGTGTTGTACGCTACACCAAAAGGAGCTTGCACAACACGCATCCTTGTCTTGCCTTGCATTACACGCAATCGCGACCTTCCTCGATAGCGTGTGTAATACGCAATACCGAGTTTCACTAAACAACGATGTGCTATTAAAATATTATTAAAACTATCCGTTATGAATAGTAATAACCACTTTTTAAAATTCTGTAAATCTTATTTTTCAAAATGAACTTCATTCTTGGATTCGGAGTATCGAATTTAGCCTAAGGTGAAATTTTGGTACTTTTCGGATAACTTTCATATTCTGATGAATAGTGAAAAATTACTAAATTATAATTAAAAACAACTTTTTTAATCGAAATAATTAATAGTGATAAATTATTAATTTGAGTGGTTTTAAAGTATATTTAGAATATATTTTTACAATTTAATACAATGTTGGTCATTGGTTGTAATTTCACATTTAAACCAGATATAATCAAGTGTCAATCTTTTGATATATATTATTTCCTAAAAACACGCTATTTATTTTAACAGCGGGATTTAATTATAAAATTAATTAATGCAACTTCTATGTTATGAATTTGGTAAAATAGATTTCATTTTTGAATTTGGAATATGAAATATAGCTTAGGATGAAATTTTGGCATTGTTCTGAAAAACATCAATTTTTGATGAATAGTGAAACTACTAAGTGGTAGTTAAAAAAACTGATTTTTTCATAAAACTTAATTTTGCCGCTTCTGTGAATGGAATTTCGAAAATCCGAGAGACACGGTTAATATCAAGGACTAAAATGTGGTTCAATGAGATGAAAATAATTTTTTTTGGTGAATAGTAACTTTTTACTTTTTTACCGCGGTTAATAGTAAATAGGGTAACTAAGGGTAAATATGATATTACTATTACCCTAACACATGTCCTAATTCTATTGGACAAGTGTAATTCGACCAAAAACAAACTTAGGAATAAAATATGACCATTTAGGCCCACTTGGATTAGATTAGGACATTTATTATTAATTTATTTAAAGAAAGGTTAAAATAGTTAAAATCAAAGTTTAATAAGTAAATTATTTTTAATATGGGGTTATACATAAGATAAATTCGATTGTAAATATTCATTAGAAATATACAAAGATTTCCTACATGATGGTATTTTATTTGTAATTTTTAGACATAAAATAATTTAATTTATTTATGACACAACGATGATGCAGTAATTATCTTATTAATGAAATATTGACATAATTGATGTTATAAACACCAAAATAAATGTAATTTGAGATTTTTTATGAATTCCACTAATTTTCTAGGTTACTATGATATATGAATGTTGATTTAATCAACTTTGTTCGAACATTTAATTCTGTTATTACTTTCACAAAAATCATATATCAAATAGTTTCAAAATTGACACAAAATAGTTTTTAAATCAAATATTATATTATTAATTGTTATTGTATTCCTAAAAATCTAAGGTTCAGAAAAATGACTTAGATAAGGATATATATATTAATAATAAACAATTTGGGGTTCGTTTGGCATGTTATAGTAAGTTTATTAACCATATAGTGAGAGAAAACAAAAAGACATGGTAAAAGTTAAACTATTTAACTTAGAGTTAAATTTAATTGATAAGGTTAAAATAATATCCTAAACTTGTCTAAATTCTATTGGTTGATAGGATTTCGACCCCTCCCCACCTTATCTTAGAAATAAGACCCTTTGGAACCATTATAAACCGATTTTGACTTTAATATAAAATAATATTTTGAGATATTCCTAAGGTGACCCTCTCCTCCCTTATAAAAGGACACCTCCTCCCCCTCCTCCTCACACAAATTTGAGCACTCAAGCTCGGCCAACACCTGCCATTTTCTCCTCTCCACTTCCCTAGAAACATCCTAGAGGTTCTGGTCTTCCTCAAAGACCAATTCTAGTGCCCTAAGAGGAGGTCTCAAAGAGGCACTTCAAAGAAGAGGTAATTACCGTTACCAATTCTTTCATCTTTATTTCTTCTTCCACTTCTTCTTCTTAGGTTGTTTCATTATAAAGTAATAACATAAGTATCACTCATATACTTATATGTTATTATAAGTATGAAACAACCCTATTTCACCATCTATCCATCCTACGGAAAAAGAAATCACCGCGCGTGCGTACGTACGGAATACCGTCTCCACGCCGTGGTGTAATCTATTTTCCACCACCACCTTACATGGATGGGTATAATGGTGTAAAGAATAACTATACATAGTTATTACAACATAATATTGATTCTTATATATTGTATAATCCACTCCAATTCAATTCAATATTTATAGAAATGATATCATCGCTCGTGCGTACGTACGGACTACCGTCTCCACGACGCGATGAGATTCATTCTCCATGTTAACCATTTAAAGAATGATTATAAAGTATATATAAGAAATAATAATGAAATATATGACATTATAAAGATACTGGATTTATGTATATATATATATATGTATGTCATCTACTTACTTCCATTTCAAGACAATAAGGAAAGTAAAACAACGTTCATGCGTACGTACGGACTACCGTCTCCATGAACTGTGTTTTTCATCTATCTATTATATATATATATATATACTGAATATATATTATATATAAATCATATTTTATATTCTGGAAGTAAGTAAATCATGATATAAGTAATAGTGATGTCAAGAACAACAAGTCAAAACACCTAAGATAAATGAAACGATTTTACCCAAAACGCTTCTTTAACATGGAATTTACAAAAGAACGGGTAATATAATGTCATAAGTGAACCATATATGATATCATAACAATGAATATGATTCTGTAATAAGTCAATAACATGATTTAAATCATTATACCGGAGGTTCGGACACTTACAAAGCAAGTCGGACCTAAGGTAAGGGAAATATCACAATCTCATTTTTATCCGAGATTGTTTATTCGTAAGTATTTACTGGGGTGTATTTTATCATCCACATCCATGTTTACTCAATATGTAATATTATTTCCATCCACCTACAATTGTTTAAATCCATTTTTACCCTTCGGTGGGTTTTTAGTAAAAGAAATGAAAGGAATCTTTTGTCGTTTTTCGTACGATGTACTTTTTGACTTTTCCGGCAAAAGTACGAAGAATGTTTTTTTAACTTATACGGCATGAATGGATTTTTAAAACATTATTTACAAGAAACTTACTTTAAAAGTTTTCAAGTTTATTTTAATCAACTTCTTTTATTTTAAAGTTGTATGACATGTTATGAAAGGAAAAATGTTTTTGAAGAAGAAAGGATATTTTCCTCAAGAATGGAGTTCAAGTGTTTTATCAAAATTGTTTTCCATCTAAGATAATAAAGGGTTCTGTTTTTATCCCTATTATTACATGGATTTGATTATGTTGTGATGGAAACATTTTTATGAATTCCTTTATCTTATATGAATTGTTTTATGATGTCATGTTGTTTAAGAATCCCATTTTTATTACATGGGTTATGCGATGATGTATGATTTATGATTATGTGGCACACATAAGAAAGGATTCATTATGAGATGGGTGGGACCTATATCTCCCTCCAATGCATTGGGTAAAGATTTTATATCTCATGAGATAGACATGGCTGAAATGGTAGGTTATACCGGTTCAGTGAAACAGGACTGAAACGAGGGTTACTCGATTCAGAAAGGGACTTTGTCCACTAAGATAGTCTTGGCATTGAGTCTTGACTAACAAGAAATGATTTTCTATGATTATGTGTGTATGCCACAAAGTTTCATGTTTTAAGTTATGATTATTGGGATTACATTTCACTTCTATGATATATCCCATGTTATGATATTATGAGCTCTTTTGCAGGTTAAGATTTCCAAAAGCTATGTATATGATGTGATTGATTTTTCTTTTGTTTACCCTTACTAAGCATTTGAGCTCACCCTTTTATGTTTTCTTTTCCCCAGGATATAAAGAAAGGTTTTAGGTAGAAAAAAGGGATGAACTTTATGGGAGATATTGAAGAACTTTCACCACGATTAGAAGATTACGTTCCGAGTTTCCAAAGACACTAAACTATTACGATCCTTTAGTGTGTGTTTTTGTTATGTACTAAGTATTCCGCAAATGTAATGTAATGTCCATGTACGTCAATCTTAGGGTCTTTACAGTTGGTATCAAAGGAAAGGTTTAGTCAACCTTTGGAAACTAGGATGTGAAAATGTTAGTGAAATCCCTAGAGATATTTCTAATGTATGTCTAGGGATGTCCCTAAGGATAAGTATACGTATAGGATATAGTACTAGAACTATGGTAATGATCTTAGAATTTAACCTAAGATGTTAGATATTGAAGTTACTCTCCCTTTATTATGATTTTTGCCTCTCACACTATTCTTTTTGGGTTTTAGAAAATGGCTGGAAACAAGATGATTCACGATAATGGAGGATATGATGGACAATGGAATGATATTCTTTATGAGAAACCAAATGAAATGGGATTTGGAAGTCCAAACATCATTATTATGCCGAATCAGCAATCTCATAATATGATCAATAAAGTAAAATTAGGTAAGTTTCCTGACTCGGCTAATAAGAGAAAGATGGAGTTTCATGATGACCATAGAGGAAAGAAAGTTCAATTTCCCCTATGTAAATCATGTGGGAAGAGGCATCAAGGAGAATGTTTCAAGGGAACTGGAAGATGCTTTGGGTGTGGAAAAGAAGGACACAAATCAAGTAAGTGCAAAGGAAAAGGTTCAGTTAACACCATGGATGAGGATAATGGTATTGCTACGACATCAAAAATGGTTAAGTGTTTTAAATGTGGAATGTATGGGCATTATGCAAACCAATGCCCTAAGGGAAAGACTCATGAAGAGAATCAGTATGGTCGTATGGGTAGTATTTATGTGGATGATGATGAAGAGACTACAAATGATATGTGATGTGAAAGAATTGTTGAAGCTCGGTTAATGGTTTAAGAATGTAGTGAAATGATTACATGTTTATCATGTGTAATGTTGTATAAGAAATCTCATGGTACTATGGAATAAAGAGACATCTAAGGATTGTGACACTATTGTCTTTTCTTGAGTTTTAAAAGTGTTTTATTAATGTTACCAGTATCCAGGAAAGGTTATTCAGATATTTTTAGAATGCAGATGATATGGGCATAATGAAGGGATAAGGAGAAAATTAAATGTTTAACAGTATTCATGAGCTCATGATTGATATAAGGACTAAGTGATATCATGGTTTGAGTATAAATAATTTTGAGGATTTTGGTATGTGTAAAGTGTTAACTTTTAACTGCATTCAAGTTTTCACTAAGGTTCAATGGGTATTCAAGAGTATACATGATTAAGGACTTTGAATGTTTGGAATGTGACCAACAAAACATATCTTATGATATATGGGGATCAACGATGATATTAAATCTCTGGTAACTGTTTTCACTATGTTATGAGAGTGGACTGCAGTATTATGGGTAAGCCTAAATATTGGAATGGATTGTGTTGGACGTAAGTTAGTATTGTTTAAGGATAAAATTTTTTTTTCGATATTATTGATGGGATGTTATAGTAATATAGTTTTGGAAAAAGGACAACCTGCAGGACGGGCGACAGCCCATCGCTTCGGACAAGGCTGTGGGAATCGAACCCACAACCGAAGTGCGACTGGCCTTTATCGCCTACCACTGACCTACAGGAAGTCCCTGTTTAGTAGAAACTAGTTTTATTATATTAAGCAGTATGATATATGAAGTATAAGTCCATTTTAGGAACCATATATGATTAATCTCACTATAGATCGATTTATGCATATAATTTTTGCTAACCTTTTGTTTGAGACAGATGGAATGACCCGTCATTCTATCACATGATCTGCTAACACTTCACGAATAACAAATTCAACTTCATTTATTTAAGAGATGAAGTGGAAATTGTTCAAGGCACGAACAACAGTGAGATTGTACCAAAATAAAGTAAGTATTTATTCTAATTCAAATTTTCAACTTTAGGGGAAATGATCTTGAAAACCAAAAATGTTGTCCTAGTGATCTTATACCTGATGAATCAGATGGTACCTTATATCATCACAAATCTATGGATTTGTGATTACTGGCTTTTCCATAGCCATGTTCTCTACCACTCTCCATCAGAACATGATGGTTAGATTTCTCTTCCATATCCATATTTTCACCTATGTGGAAACCCAATGATTAGTTTATTTGGGTAACCATTACGTTTCATACTTTTGTTTTTAAAGATTGGTTTTGATATTCTTTTTTACGATGTGGGTTTCTATTAAAGAAACTTTCGAATAGTAAACCATTTATAACCCCGACGAATTTCGAGGGCGAAATTCATTTTAAGGGGGGTAGAATGTAACAGCCCAAGATTTTATAAAAAAATATTCTTTTTAATTTTATTAATGTCTTGTGTTGTACGCTACACCAAAAGGAGCTTGCACAACATGCATCCTTGTCTTGCCTTGCATTACACGCAATCGCGACCTTCCTCGATAGCGTGTGTAATACGCAATACTGAGTTTCACTAAACAACGATGTGCTGTTAAAATATTATTAAAACTAGCCGTTATGAATAGTAATAACCACTTTTTAAAATTCTGTAAATCTTATTTTTCAAAATGAACTTCATTCTTGGATTCGGAGTATCGAATTTAGCCTAAGGTGAAATTTTGGTACTTTTCGGATAACTTTCATATTCTGATGAATAGTGAAAAATTACTAAATTATAATTAAAAACAACTTTTTTAATCGAAATAATTAATAGTGATAAATTATTAATTTGAGTGGTTTTAAAGTATATTTAGAATATATTTTTACAATTTAATACAATGTTGGTCATTGGTTGTAATTTCACATTTAAACCAGACATAATCAAGTGTCAATCTTTTGATATATATTGTTTCCTAAAAACACGCTATTTATTTTAACAGCGGGATTTAATTATAAAATTAATTAATGCAACTTCTATTTTATGAATTTGGTAAAATAGATTTCATTTTTGAATTTGGAATATGAAATATAGCTTAGGATGAAATTTTGGCATTGTTCTGAAAAACATCAATTTTTGATGAATAGTGAAACTACTAAGTGGTAGTTAAAAAAACTGAATTTTTCATAAAACTTAATTTTGCCGCTTCTGTGAATGGAATTTCGAAAATCCGAGAGACACGGTTAATATCAAGGACTAAAATGTGGTTCAATGAGATGAAAATAATTTTTTTGGTGAATAGTAACTTTTTACTTTTTTACCGCGGTTAATAGTAAATAGGGTAACTAAGGGTAAATATGATATTACTATTACCCTAACACATGTCCTAATTCTATTGGACAAGTGTAATTCGACCAAAAACAAACTTAGGAATAAAATATGACCATTTAGGCCCACTTGGATTAGATTAGGACATTTATTATTAATTTATTTAAAGAAAGGTTAAAATAGTTAAAATCAAAGTTTAATAAGTAAATCATTTTTAATATGGGGTTATACATACGATAAATTCGATTGTAAATATTCATTAGAAAGACACAAAGATTTCCTACATGATGGTATTTTATTTGTAATTTTTAGACATAAAATAATTTAATTTATTTATGACACAACGATGATGCAGTAATTATCTTATTAATGAAATATTGACATAATTGATGTTATAAACACCAACATAAATGTAATTTGAGATTTTTTATGAATTCCACTAATTTTCTAGGTTACTATGATATATTAATGTTGATTTAATCAACTTGGTTCGAACATTTAATTCTGTTATGACTTTCACAAAAATCATATATCAAATAGTGTCAAAATTGACACAAAATAGTTTTTAAATCAAATATTATATTATTAATTGTTATTGTATTCCTAAAAATCTAAGGTACGTCCAAATGACTTAGATAAGGATATATATATTAATAATAAACAATTTGGGGTTCGTTTGGCATGTTATAGTAAGTTTATTAACCATATAGTGAAAGAAAACAAAAAGACATGGTAAAAGTTAAACTATTTAACTTAGAGTTAAATTTAATTGATAAGGTTAAAATAATATCCTAAACTTGTCTAAATTCTATTGGTTGATTGGATTTCGACCCCTCCCCACCTTATCTTCGAAATAAGACCCTTTGGAACCATTATAAACCGATTTTGACTTTAATATAAAATAATATTTTGAGATATTCCTAAGGTGCCCCTCTCCTCCCTTATAAAAGGACACCTCCTCCCCCTCCTCCTCACACAAATTTGAGCACTCAATCTCGGCCAACCCCTGCCATTTTCTCCTCTCCACTTCCCTAGAAACATCCTAGAGGTTCTGGTCTTCCTCAAAGACCAATTCTAGTGCCCTAAGAGGAGGTCTCAAAGAGGCACTTCAAAGAAGAGGTAATTACCGTTACCAATTCTTTCATCTTTATTTCTTCTTCCACTTCTTCTTCTTAGGTTGTTTCATTATAAAGTAATAACATCAGTATCACTCATATACTAATATGTTATTATAAGTATGAAACAACCCTATTTCACCATCTATCCATCCTACGGAAAAAGAAATCACCGCGCGTGCGTACGTACGGAATACCGTCTCCACGCCGTGGTGTAATCTATTTTCCACCACCACCTTACATGGATGGGTATAATGGTGTAAAGAATAACTATACATAGTTATTAAAACATCATATTGATTCTTATATATTGTATAATCCACTCCAATTCAATTCAATATTTATAGAAATGATATCATCGCTCGTGCGTACGTACGGACTACCGTCTCCACGACGCGATGAGATTCATTCTCCATGTTAACCATTTAAAGAATGATTATAAAGTATATATAAGAAATAATAATGAAATATATGACATTATAAAGATACTGGATTTATGTATATATATATATATGTATGTCATCTACTTACTTCCATTTCAATACAATAAGGAAAGTAAAACAACGTTCATGCGTACGTACGGACTACCGTCTCCATGAACGGTGTTTTTCATCTATCTATTATATATATATATATATACTGAATATATATGATATATAAATCATATTTTATATTCTGGAAGTAAGTAAATCATGATATAAGTAATAGTGATGTCAAGAACAACAAGTCAAAACACCTAAGATAAATGAAACGATTTTACCCAAAACGCTTCTTTAACATGGAATTTACAAAAGAACGGGTAATATAATGTCATAAGTGAACCATATATGATATCATAACAATGAATATGATTCTGTAATAAGTCAATAACATGATTTAAATCATTATACCGGAGGTTCGGACACTTACAAAGCAAGTCGGACCTAAGGTAAGGGAAATATCACAATCTCATTTTTATCCGAGATTGTTTATTCGTAAGTATTTACTGGGGTGTATTTTATCATCCACATCCATGTTTACTCAATATGTAATATTATTTCCATCCACCTACAATTGTTTAAATCCATTTTTACCCTTCGGTGGGTTTTTAGTAAAAGAAATGAAAGGAATCTTTTGTCGTTTTTCGTACGATGTACTTTTTGACTTTTCCGGCAAAAGTACGAAGAATGTTTTTTTAACTTATACGGCATGAATGGATTTTTAAAACATTATTTACAAGAAACTTACTTTAAAAGTTTTCAAGTTTATTTTAATCAACTTCTTTTATTTTAAAGTTGTATGACATGTTATGAAAGGAAAAATGTTTTTGAAGAAGAAAGGATATTTTCCTCAAGAATGGAGTTCAAGTGTTTTATCAAAATTGTTTTCCATCTAAGATAATAAAGGGTTCTGTTTTTATCCCTATTATTACATGGATTTGATTATGTTGTGATGGAAACATTTTTATGAATTCCTTTATCTTATATGAATTGTTTTATGATGTCATGTTGTTTAAGAATCCCATTTTTATTACATGGGTTATGCGATGATGTATGATTTATGATTATGTGGCACACATAAGAAAGGATTCATTATGAGATGGGTGGGACCTATATCTCCCTCCAATGCATTGGGTAAAGATTTTATATCTCATGAGATAGACATGGCTGAAATGGTAGGTTATACCGGTTCAGTGAAATAGGACTGAAACGAGGGTTACTCGATTCAGAAAGGGACTTTGTCCACTAAGATAGTCTTGGCATTGAGTCTTGACTAACAAGAAATGATTTTCTATGATTATGTGTGTATGCCACAAAGTTTCATGTTTTAAGTTATGATTATTGGGATTACATTTCACTTCTATGATATATCCCATGTTATGATATTATGAGCTCTTTTGCAGGTTAAGATTTCCAAAAGCTATGTATATGATGTGATTGATTTTTCTTTTGTTTACCCTTACTGAGCATTTGAGCTCACCCTTTTATGTTTTCTTTTCCCCAGGATATAAAGAAAGGTTTTAGGTAGAAAAAAGGGATGAACTTTATGGGAGATATTGAAGAACTTTCACCACGATTAGAAGATTACGTTCCGAGTTTCCAAAGACACTAAACTATTACGATCCTTTAGTGTGTGTTTTTGTTATGTACTAAGTATTACTCAAATGTAATGTAATGTCCATGTAAGTCAATCTTAGGGTCTTTACAGTTGGTATCAAAGGAAAGGTTTAGTCAACCTTTGGAAACTAGGATGCGAAAATGTTAGTGAAATCCCTAGAGATATTTCTAATGTATGTCTAGGGATGTCCCTAAGGATAAGTATACGTATAGGATATAGTACTAGAACTATGGTAATGATCTTAGAATTTAACCTAAGATGTTAGATATTGAAGTTACTCTCCCTTTATTATGATTTTTGCCTCTCACACTATTCTTTTTGGGTTTTAGAAAATGGCTGGAAACAAGATGATTCACGATAATGGAGGATATGATGGACAATGGAATGATATTCTTTATGAGCAACAAAATGAAATGGGATTTGGAAGTCCAAACATCATTATTATGCCGAATCAGCAATCTCATAATATGATCAATAAAGTAAAATTAGGTAAGTTTCCTGACTCGGCTAATAAGAGAAAGATGGAGTTTCATGATGACCATAGAGGAAAGAAAGTTCAATTTCCCCTATGTAAATCATGTGGGAAGAGGCATCAAGGAGAATGTTTCAAGGGAACTGGAAGATGCTTTGGGTGTGGAAAAGAAGGACACAAATCAAGTAAGTGCAAAGGAAAAGGTTCAGTTAACACCATGGATGAGGATAATGGTATTGCTACGACATCAAAAATGGTTAAGTGTTTTAAATGTGGAATGTATGGGCATTATGCAAACCAATGCCCTAAGGGAAAGACTCATGAAGAGAATCAGTATGGTCGTATGGGTAGTATTTATGTGGATGATGATGAAGAGACTACAAATGATATGTGATGTGAAAGAATTGTTGAAGCTCGGTTAATGGTTTAAGAATGTAGTGAAATGATTACATGTTTATCATGTGTAATGTTGTATAAGAAATCTCATGGTACTATGGAATAAAGAGACATCTAAGGATTGTTACACTATTGTCTTTTCTTGAGTTTTAAAAGTGTTTTATTAATGTTACCAGTATCCAGGAAAGGTTATTCAGATATTTTTAGAATGCAGATGATATGGGCATAATGAAGGGATAAGGAGAAAATTAAATGTTTAACAGTATTCATGAGCTCATGATTGATATAAGGACTAAGTGATATCATGGTTTGAGTATAAATAATTTTGAGGATTTTGGTATGTGTAAAGTGTTAACTTTTAACTGCATTCAAGTTTTCACTAAGGTTCAATGGGTATTCAAGAGTATACATGATTAAGGACTTTGAATGTTTGGAATGTGACCAACAAAACATATCTTATGATATATGGGGATCAACGATGATATTAAATCTCTGGTAACTGTTTTCACTATGTTATGAGAGTGGACTGCAGTATTATGGGTAAGCCTAAATATTGGAATGGATTGTGTTGGACGTAAGTTAGTATTGTTTAAGGATAGAATTTTTTTTTCGATATTATTGATGGGATGTTATAGTAATATAGTTTTGGAAAAAGGACAACCTGCAGGACGGGCGACAGCCCATCGCTTCGGACAAGGCTGTGGGAATCGAACCCACAACCGAAGTGCGACAGGCCTTTATCGCCTACCCCTGACCTACAGGAAGTCCCTGTTTAGTAGAAACTAGTTTTATTATATTAAGCAGTATGATATATGAAGTATAAGTCCATTTTAGGAACCATATATGATTAATCTCACTATAGATCGATTTATGCATATAATTTTTTCTAACCTTTTGTTTGAGACAGATGGAATGACCCGTCATTCTATCACATGATCTGCTAACACTTCACGAATAACAAATTCAACTTCATTTATTTAAGAGATGAAGTGGAAATTGTTCAAGGCACGAACAACAGTGAGATTGTACCAAAATAAAGTAAGTATTTATTCTAATTCAAATTTTCAACTTTAGGGGAAATGATCTTGAAAACCAAAAATGTTGTCCTAGTGATCTTATACCTGATGAATCAGATGGTACCTTATATCATCACAAATCTATGGATTTGTGATTACTGGCTTTTCCATAGCCATGTTCTCTACCACTCTCCATCAGAACATGATGGTTAGATTTCTCTTCCATATCCATATTTTCACCTATGTGGAAACCCAATGATTAGTTTATTTGGGTAACCATTACGTTTCATACTTTTGTTTTTAAAGATTGGTTTTGATATTCCTTTTTACGATGTGGGTTTATATTAAAGAAACTTTCGAATAGTAAACCATTTATAACCCCGACGAATTTCGAGGGCGAAATTCATTTTAAGGGGGGTAGAATGTAACAGCCCAAGATTTTATAAAAAAATATTCTTTTTAATTTTATTAATGTCTTGTGTTGTACGCTACACCAAAAGGAGCTTGCACAACACGCATCCTTGTCTTGCCTTGCATTACACGCAATCGCGACCTTCCTCGATAGCGTGTGTAATACGCAATACCGAGTTTCACTAAACAACGATGTGCTATTAAAATATTATTAAAACTAGCCGTTATGAATAGTAATAACCACTTTTTAAAATTCTGTAAATCTTATTTTTCAAAATGAACTTCATTCTTGGATTCGGAGTATCGAATTTAGCCTAAGGTGAAATTTTGGTACTTTTCGGATAACTTTCATATTCTGATGAATAGTGAAAAATTACTAAATTATAATTAAAAACAACTTTTTTAATAGAAATAATTAATAGTGATAAATTATTAATTTGAGTGGTTTTAAAGTATATTTAGAATATATTTTTACAATTTAATACAATGTTGGTCATTGGTTGTAATTTCACATTTAAACCAGACATAATCAAGTGTCAATCTTTTGATATATATTGTTTCCTAAAAACACGCTATTTATTTTAACAGCGGGATTTAATTATAAAATTAATTAATGCAACTTCTATGTTATGAATTTGGTAAAATAGATTTCATTTTTGAATTTGGAATATGAAATATAGCTTAGGATGAAATTTTGGCATTGTTCTGAAAAACATCAATTTTTGATGAATAGTGAAACTACTAAGTGGTAGTTAAAAAAACTGAATTTTTCATAAAACTTAATTTTGCCGCTTCTGTGAATGGAATTTCGAAAATCCGAGAGACACGGTTAATATCAAGGACTAAAATGTGGTTCAATGAGATGAAAATAATTTTTTTTGGTGAATAGTAACTTTTTACTTTTTTACCGCGGTTAATAGTAAATATGGTAACTAAGGGTAAATATGATATTACTATTACCCTAACACATGTCCTAATTCTATTGGACAAGTGTAATTCGACCAAAAACAAACTTAGGAATAAAATATGACCATTTAGGCCCACTTGGATTAGATTAGGACATTTATTATTAATTTATTTAAAGAAAGGTTAAAATAGTTAAAATCAAAGTTTAATAAGTAAATCATTTTTAATATGGGGTTATACATAAGATAAATTCGATTGTAAATATTCATTAGAAAGATACAAAGATTTACTACATGATGGTATTTTTTTTGTAATTTTTAGACATCAAATAATTTAATTTATTTATGACACAACGATGATGCAGTAATTATCTTATTAATGAAATATTGACATAATTGATGTTATAAACACCAACATAAATGTAATTTGAGATTTTTTATGAATTCCACTAATTTTCTAGGTTACTATGATATATTAATGTTGATTTAATCAACTTGGTACGAACATTTAATTCTGTTATGACTTTCACAAAAATCATATATCAAATAGTGTCAAAATTGACACAAAATAGTTTTTAAATCAAATATTATATTATTAATTGTTATTGTATTCCTAAAAATCTAAGGTACGGCCAAATGACTTAGATAAGGATATATATATTAATAATAAACAATTTGGGGTTCGTTTGGCATGTTATAGTATGTTTATTAACCATATAGTGAAAGAAAACAAAAAGACATGGTAAAAGTTAAACTATTTAACTTAGAGTTAAATTTAATTGATAAGGTTAACATAATATCCTAAACTTGTCTAAATTCTATTGGTTGATTGGATTTCGACCCCTCCCCACCTTATCTTCGAAATAAGACCCTTTGTAACCATTATAAACCGATTTTGACTTTAATATAAAATAATATTTTGAGATATTCCTAAGGTGCCCCTCTCCTCCCTTATAAAAGGACACCTCCTCCCCCTCCTCCTCACACAAATTTGAGCACTCAAGCTCGGCCAACCCCTGCCATTTTCTCCTCTCCACTTCCCTAGAAACATCTTAGAGGTTCTGGTCTTCCTCAAAGACCAATTCTAGTGCCCTAAGAGGAGGTCTCAAAGAGGCACTTCAAAGAAGAGGTAATTACCGTTACCAATTCTTTCATCTTTATTTCTTCTTCCACTTCTTCTTCTTAGGTTGTT
This sequence comes from Viscum album, assembly GCA_963277665.1. Taxonomy (NCBI): domain Eukaryota; kingdom Viridiplantae; phylum Streptophyta; class Magnoliopsida; order Santalales; family Viscaceae; genus Viscum; species Viscum album. Next base: position 340,007,631 of record OY728127.1, on the reverse strand, counting down.
TCATTATAAAGTAATAACATCAGTATCAATCATATACTTATATGTTATTATAAGTATGAAACAACCCTATTTCACCATCTATCCATCCTACGGAAAAAGAAATCACCGCGCGTGCGTACGTACGGAATACCGTCTCCACGCCGTGGTGTAATCTATTTTCCACCACCACCTTACATGGATGGGTATAATGGTGTAAAGAATAACTATACATAGTTATTACAACATCATATTGATTCTTATATATTGTATAATCCACTCCAATTCAATTCAATATTTATAGAAATGATATCATCGCTCGTGCGTACGTACGGACTACCGTCTCCACGACGCGATGAGATTCATTCTCCATGTTAACCATTTAAAGAATGATTATAAAGTATATATAAGAAATAATAATGAAATATATGACATTATAAAGATACTGGATTTATGTATATATATATATATGTATGTCATCTACTTACTTCCATTTCAAGACAATAAGGAAAGTAAAACAACGTTCATGCGTACGTACGGACTACCGTCTCCATGAACGGTGTTTTTAATCTATCTATTATATATATATATACTGAATATATATGATATATAAATCATATTTTATATTCTGGAAGTAAGTAAATCATGATATAAGTAATAGTGATGTCAAGAACAACAAGTCAAAACACCTAAGATAAATGAAACGATTTTACCCAAAACGCTTCTTTAACATGGAATTTACAAAAGAACGGGTAATATAATGTCATAAGTGAACCATATATGATATCATAACAATGAATATGATTCTGTAATAAGTCAATAACATGATTTAAATCATTATACCGGAGGTTCGGACACTTACAAAGCAAGTCGGACCTAAGGTAAGGGAAATATCACAATCTCATTTTTATCCGAGATTGTTTATTCGTAAGTATTTACTGGGGTGTATTTTATCATCCACATCCATGTTTACTCAATATGTAATATTATTTCCATCCACCTACAATTGTTTAAATCCATTTTTACCCTTCGGTGGGTTTTTAGTAAAAGAAATGAAAGGAATCTTTTGTCGTTCTTCGTACGATGTACTTTTTGACTTTTCCGGCAAAAGTACGAAGAATGTTTTTTTAACTTATACGGCATGAATGGATTTTTAAAACATTATTTAAAAGAAACTTACTTTAAAAGTTTTCAAGTTTATTTTAATCAACTTCTTTTATTTTAAAGTTGTATGACATGTTATGAAAGGAAAAATGTTTTTGAAGAAGAAAGGATATTTTCCTCAAGAATGGAGTTCAAGTGTTTTATCAAAATTGTTTTCCATCTAAGATAATAAAGGGTTCTGTTTTTATCCCTATTATTACATGGATTTTATTATTTTGTGATGGAAACATTTTTATGAATTCCTTTATCTTATATGAATTGTTTTATGATGTCATGTTGTTTAAGAATCCCATTTTTATTACATGGGTTATGCGATGATGTATGATTTATGATTATGTGGCACACATAAGAAAGGATTCATTATGAGATGGGTGGGACCTATATCTCCCTCCAATGCATTGGGTAAAGATTTTATATCTCATGAGATAGACATGGCTGAAATGGTAGGTTATACCGGTTCAGTGAAACAGGACTGAAACGAGGGTTACTCGATTCAGAAAGGGACTTTGTCCACTAAGATAGTCTTGGCATTGAGTCTTGACTAACAAGAAATGATTTTCTATGATTATGTGTGTATGCCACAAAGTTTCATGTTTTAAGTTATGATTATTGGGATTACATTTCACTTCTATGATATATCCCATGTTATGATATTATGAGCTCTTTTGCAGGTTAAGATTTCCAAAAGCTATGTATATGATGTGATTGATTTTTCTTTTGTTTACCCTTACTGAGCATTTGAGCTCACCCTTTTATGTTTTCTTTTCCCCAGGATATAAAGAAAGGTTTTAGGTAGAAAAAAGGGATGAACTTTATGGGAGATATTGAAGAACTTTCACCACGATTAGAAGATTACGTTCCGAGTTTCCAAAGACACTAAACTATTACGATCCTTTAGTGTGTGTTTTTGTTATGTACTAAGTATTCCGCAAATGTAATGTAATGTCCATGTACGTCAATCTTAGGGTCTTTACAGTTGGTATCAAAGGAAATGTTTAGTCAACCTTTGGAAACTAGGATGCGAAAATGTTAGTGAAATCCCTAGAGATATTTCTAATGTATGTCTAGGGATGTCCCTAAGGATAAGTATACGTATAGGATATAGTACTAGAACTATGGTAATGATCTTAGAATTTAACCTAAGATGTTAGATATTGAAGTTACTCTCCCTTTATTATGATTTTTGCCTCTCACACTATTCTTTTTGGGTTTTAGAAAATGGCTGGAAACAAGATGATTCACGATAATGGAGGATATGATGGACAATGGAATGATATTCTTTATGAGCAACCAAATGAAATGGGATTTGGAAGTCCAAACATCATTATTATGCCGAATCAGCAATCTCATAATATGATCAATAAAGTAAAATTAGGTAAGTTTCCTGACTCGGCTAATAAGAGAAAGATGGAGTTTCATGATGACCATAGAGGAAAGAAAGTTCAATTTCCCCTATGTAAATCATGTGGGAAGAGGCATCAAGGAGAATGTTTCAAGGGAACTGGAAGATGCTTTGGGTGTGGAAAAGAAGGACACAAATCAAGTAAGTGCAAAGGAAAAGGTTCAGTTAACACCATGGATGAGGATAATGGTATTGCTACGACATCAAAAATGGTTAAGTGTTTTAAATGTGGAATGTATGGGCATTATGCAAACCAATGCCCTAAGGGAAAGACTCATGAAGAGAATCAGTATGGTCGTATGGGTAGTATTTATGTGGATGATGATGAAGAGACTACAAATGATATGTGATGTGAAAGAATTGTTGAAGCTCGGTTAATGGTTTAAGAATGTAGTGAAATGATTACATGTTTATCATGTGTAATGTTGTATAAGAAATCTCATGGTACTATGGAATAAAGAGACATCTAAGGATTGTTACACTATTGTCTTTTCTTGAGTTTTAAAAGTGTTTTATTAATGTTACCAGTATCCAGGAAAGGTTATTCAGATATTTTTAGAATGCAGATGATATGGGCATAATGAAGGGATAAGGAGAAAATTAAATGTTTAACAGTATTCATGAGCTCATGATTGATATAAGGACTAAGTGATATCATGGTTTGAGTATAAATAATTTTGAGGATTTTGGTATGTGTAAAGTGTTAACTTTTAACTGCATTCAAGTTTTCACTAAGGTTCAATGGGTATTCAAGAGTATACATGATTAAGGACTTTGAATGTTTGGAATGTGACCAACAAAACATATCTTATGATATATGGGGATCAACGATGATATTAAATCTCTGGTAACTGTTTTCACTATGTTATGAGAGTGGACTGCAGTATTATGGGTAAGCCTAAATATTGGAATGGATTGTGTTGGACGTAAGTTAGTATTGTTTAAGGATAGAATTTTTTTTTCGATATTATTGATGGGATGTTATAGTAATATAGTTTTGGAAAAAGGACAACCTGCAGGACGGGCGACAGCCCATCGCTTCGGACAAGGCTGTGGGAATCGAACCCACAACCGAAGTGCGACTGGCCTTTATCGCCTACCACTGACCTACAGGAAGTCCCTGTTTAGTAGAAACTAGTTTTATTATATTAAGCAGTATGATATATGAAGTATAAGTCCATTTTAGGAACCATATATGATTAATCTCACTATAGATCGATTTATGCATATAATTTTTTCTAACCTTTTGTTTGAGACAGATGGAATGACCCGTCATTCTATCACATGATCTGCTAACACTTCACGAATAACAAATTCAACTTCATTTATTTAAGAGATGAAGTGGAAATTGTTCAAGGCACGAACAACAGTGAGATTGTACCAAAATAAAGTAAGTATTTATTCTAATTCAAATTTTCAACTTTAGGGGAAATGATCTTGAAAACCAAAAATGTTGTCCTAGTGATCTTATACCTGATGAATCAGATGGTACCTTATATCATCACAAATCTATGGATTTGTGATTACTGGCTTTTCCATAGCCATGTTCTCTACCACTCTCCATCAGAACATGATGGTTAGATTTCTCTTCCATATCCATATTTTCACCTATGTGGAAACCCAATGATTAGTTTATTTGGGTAACCATTACGTTTCATACTTTTGTTTTTAAAGATTGGTTTTGATATTCCTTTTTACGATGTGGGTTTATATTAAAGAAACTTTCGAATAGTAAACCATTTATAACCCCGACGAATTTCGAGGGCGAAATTCATTTTAAGGGGGGTAGAATGTAACAGCCCAAGATTTTATAAAAAAATATTCTTTTTAATTTTATTAATGTCTTGTGTTGTACGCTACACCAAAAGGAGCTTGCACAACACGCATCCTTGTCTTGCCTTGCATTACACGCAATCGCGACCTTCCTCGATAGCGTGTGTAATACGCAATACCGAGTTTCACTAAACAACGATGTGCTATTAAAATATTATTAAAACTAGCCGTTATGAATAGTAATAACCACTTTTTAAAATTCTGTAAATCTTATTTTTCAAAATGAACTTCATTCTTGGATTCGGAGTATCGAATTTAGCCTAAGGTGAAATTTTGGTACTTTTCGGATAACTTTCATATTCTGATGAATAGTGAAAAATTACTAAATTATAATTAAAAACAACTTTTTTAATCGAAATAATTAATAGTGATAAATTATTAATTTGAGTGGTTTTAAAGTATATTTAGAATATATTTTTACAATTTAATACAATTTTGGTCATTGGTTGTAATTTCACATTTAAACCAGACATAATCAAGTGTCAATCTTTTGATATATATTGTTTCCTAAAAACACGCTATTTATTTTAACAGCGGGATTTAATTATAAAATTAATTAATGCAACTTCTATGTTATGAATTTGGTAAAATAGATTTCATTTTTGAATTTGGAATATGAAATATTGCTTAGGATGAAATTTTGGCATTGTTCTGAAAAACATCAATTTTTGATGAATAGTGAAACTACTAAGTGGTAGTTAAAAAAACTGAATTTTTCATAAAACTTAATTTTGCCGCTTCTGTGAATGGAATTTCGAAAATCCGAGAGACACGGTTAATATCAAGGACTAAAATGTGGTTCAATGAGATGAAAATAATTTTTTTTGGTGAATAGTAACTTTTTACTTTTTTACCGCGGTTAATAGTAAATAGGGTAACTAAGGGTAAATATGATATTACTATTACCCTAACACATGTCCTAATTCTATTGGACAAGTGTAATTCGACCAAAAACAAACTTAGGAATAAAATATGACCATTTAGGCCCACTTGGATTAGATTAGGACATTTATTATTAATTTATTTAAAGAAAGGTTAAAATAGTTAAAATCAAAGTTTAATAAGTAAATCATTTTTAATATGGGGTTATACATAAGATAAATTCGATTGTAAATATTCATTAGAAAGATACAAAGATTTACTACATGATGGTATTTTATTTGTAATTTTTAGACATAAAATAATTTAATTTATTTATGACACAACGATGATGCAGTAATTATCTTATTAATGAAATATTGACACAATTGATGTTATAAACACCAACATAAATGTAATTTGAGATTTTTTATGAATTCCACTAATTTTCTAGGTTACTATGATATATTAATGTTGATTTAATCAACTTGGTTCGAACATTTAATTCTGTTATGACTTTCACAAAAATCATATATCAAATAGTGTCAAAATTGACACAAAATAGTTTTTAAATCAAATATTATATTATTAATTGTTATTGTATTCCTAAAAATCTAAGGTATGGCCAAATGACTTAGATAAGGATATATATATTAATAATAAACAATTTGGGGTTCGTTTGGCATGTTATAGTAAGTTTATTAACCATATAGTGAAAGAAAACAAAAAGACATGGTAAAAGTTAAACTATTTAACTTAGAGTTAAATTTAATTGATAAGGTTAAAATAATATCCTAAACTTGTCTAAATTCTATTGGTTGATTGGATTTCTACCCCTCCCCACCTTATCTTCGAAATAAGACCCTTTGGAACCATTATAAACCGATTTTGACTTTAATATAAAATAATATTTTGAGATATTCCTAAGGTGCCACTCTCCTCCCTTATAAAAGGACACCTCCTCCCCCTCCTCCTCACACAAATTTGAGCACTCAATCTCGGCCAACCCCTGCCATTTTCTCCTCTCCACTTCCCTAGAAACATCCTAGAGGTTCTGGTCTTCCTCAAAGACCAATTCTAGTGCCCTAAGAGGAGGTCTCAAAGAGGCACTTCAAAGAAGAGGTAATTACCGTTACCAATTCTTTCATCTTTATTTCTTCTTCCACTTCTTCTTCTTAGGTTGTTTCATTATAAAGTAATAACATCAGTATCAATCATATACTGATATGTCATTATAAGTATGAAACAACCCTATTTCACCATCTATCCATCCTACGGAAAAAGAAATCACCGCGCGTGCGTACGTACGGAATACCGTCTCCACGCCGTGGTGTAATCTATTTTCCACCACCACCTTACATGGATGGGTATAATGGTGTAAAGAATAACTATAAATAGTTATTACAACATCATATTGATTCTGATATATTGTATAATCCACTCCAATTCAATTCAATATTTATAGAAATGATATCATCGCTCGTGCGTACGTACGGACTACTGTCTCCACGATGCGATGAGATTCATTCTCCATGTTAACCATTTAAAGAATGATTATAAAGTATATATAAGAAATAATAATGAAATATATGACATTATAAAGCTACTGGATTTATGAATATATATATATATGTATGTCATCTACTTACTTCCATTTCAAGACAATAAGGAAAGTAAAACAGCGTTCATGCGTACGTACGGACTACCGTCTCCATGAACGGTGTTTTTCATCTATCTATTATATATATATATATACTGAATATATATGATATATAAATCATATTTTATATTCTGGAAGTAAGTAAATCATGATATAAGTAATAGTGATGTCAAGAACAACAAGTCAAAACACCTAAGATAAATGAAACGATTTTACCCAAAACGCTTCTTTAACATGGAATTTACAAAAGAACGGGTAATATAATGTCATAAGTGAACCATATATGATATCATAACAATGAATATGATTCTGTAATAAGTCAATAACATGATTTAAATCATTATACAGGAGGTTCGGACACTTACAAAGCAAGTCGGACCTAAGGTAAGGGAAATATCACAATCTCATTTTTATCCGAGATTGTTTATTCGTAAGTATTTACTGGGGTGTATTTTATCATCCACATCCATGTTTACTCAATATGTAATATTATTTCCATCCACCTACAATTGTTTAAATCCATTTTTACCCTTCGGTGGGTTTTTAGTAAAATAAATGAAAGGAATCTTTTGTCGTTTTTCGTACGAGGTACTTTTTGACTTTTCCGGCAAAAGTACGAAGAATGTTTTTTTAACTTATACGGCATGAATGGATTTTTAAAACATTATTTACAAGAAACTTCCTTTAAAAGTTTTCAAGTTTATTTTAATCAACTTCTTTTATTTTAAAGTTGTATGACATGTTATGAAAGGAAAAATGTTTTTGAAGAAGAAAGGATATTTTCCTCAAGAATGGAGTTCAAGTGTTTTATCAAAATTGTTTTCCATCTAAGATAATAAAGGGTTCTGTTTTTATCCCTATTATTACATGGATTTGATTATGTTGTGATGGAAACATTTTTATGAATTCCTTTATCTTATATGAATTGTTTTATGATGTCATGTTGTTTAAGAATCCCATTTTTATTACATGGGTTATGCGATGATGTATGATTTATGATTATGTGGCACACATAAGAAAGGATTCATTATGAGATGGGTGGGACCTATATCTCCCTCCAATGCATTGGGTAAAGATTTTATATCTCATGAGATAGACATGGCTGAAATGGTAGGTTATACCGGTTCAGTGAAACAGGACTGAAACGAGGGTTACTCGATTCAGAAAGGGACTTTGTCCACTAAGATAGTCTTGGCATTGAGTCTTGAATAACAAGAAATGATTTTCTATGATTATGTGTGTATGCCACAAAGTTTCATGTTTTAAGTTATGATTATTGGAATTACATTTCACTTCTATGATATATCCCATGTTATGATATTATGAGCTCTTTTGCAGGTTAAGATTTCCAAAAGCTATGTATATGATGTGATTGATTTTTCTTTTGTTTACCCTTACTGAGCATTTGAGCTCACCCTTTTATGTTTTCTTTTCCCCAGGATATAAAGAAAGGTTTTAGGTAGAAAAAAGGGATGAACTTTATGGGAGATATTGAAAAACTTTCACCACGATTAGAAGATTACGTTCCGAGTTTCCAAAGACACTAAACTATTACGATCCTTTAGTGTGTGTTTTTGTTATATACTAAGTATTCCGCAAATGTAATGTAATGTCCATGTACGTCAAGCTTAGGGTCTTTACAGTTGGTATCAGAGGAAAGGTTTAGTCAACCTTTGGAAACTAGGATGCGAAAATGTTAGTGAAATCCCTAGAGATATTTCTAATGATTGTCTAGGGATGTCCCTAAGGATAAGTATACGTATAGGATATAGTACTAGAACTATGGTAATGATCTTAGAATTTAACCTAAGATGTTAGATATTGAAGTTACTCTCCCTTTATTATGATTTTTGCCTCTCACGCTATTCTTTTTGGGTTTTAGAAAATGGCTGGAAACAAGATGATTCACGATAATGGAGGATATGATGGACAATGGAATGATATTCTTTATGAGCAACCAAATGAAATGGGATTTGGAAGTCCAAACATCATTATTATGCCGAATCAGCAATCTCATAATATGATCAATAAAGTAAAATTAGGTAAGTTTCCTGACTCGGCTAATAAGAGAAAGATGGAGTTTCATGATGACCATAGAGGAAAGAAAGTTCAATTTCCCCTATGTAAATCATGTGGGAAGAGGCATCAAGGAGAATGTTTCAATGGAACTGGAAGATGCTTTGGGTGTGGAAAAGAAGGACACAAAGCAAGTAAGTGCAAAGGAAAAGGTTCAGTTAACACCATGGATGAGGATAATGGTATTGCTACGACATCAAAAATGGTTAAGTGTTTTAAATGTGGAATGTATGGGCATTATGCAAACCAATGCCCTAAGGGAAAGACTCATGAAGAGAATCAGTATGGTCGTATGGGTAGTATTTATGTGGATGATGATGAAGAGACTACAAATGATATGTGATGTGAAAGAATTTTTGAAGCTCGGTTAATGGTTTAAGAATGTAGTGAAATGATTACATGTTTATCATGTGTAATGTTGTATAAGAAATCTCATGGTACTATGGAATAAAGAGACATCTAAGGATTGTTACACTATTGTCTTTTCTTGAGTTTTAAAAGTGTTTTATTAATGTTACCAGTATCCAGGAAAGGTTATTCAGATATTTTTAGAATGCAGATGATATGGGCATAATGAAGGGATAAGGAGAAAATTAAATGTTTAATAGTATTCATGAGCTCATGATTGATATAAGGACTAAGTGATATCATGGTTTGAGTATAAATAATTTTGAGGATTTTGGTATGTGTAAAGTGTTAACTTTTAACTGCATTCAAGTTTTCACTAAGGTTCAATGGGTATTCAAGAGTATACATGATTAAGGACTTTGAATGTTTGGAATGTGACCAACAAAACATATCTTATGATATATGGGGATCAACGATGATATTAAATCTCTGGTAACTGTTTTCACTATGTTATGAGAGTGGACTGCAGTATTATGGATAAGCCTAAAGATTGGAATGGATTGTGTTGGACGTAAGTTAGTATTGTTTAAGGATAGAAATTTTTTTTCGATATTATTGATGGGATGTTATAGTAATATAGTTTTGGAAAAAGGAAAACCTGCAGGACGGGCAACAGCCCATCGCTTCGGACAAGGCTGTGGGAATCGAACCCACAACCGAAGTGCGACTGGCCTTTATCGCCTACCACTGACCTACAGGAAGTCCCTGTTTAGTAGAAACTATTTTTATTATATTAAGCAGTATGATATATGAAGTATAAGTCCATTTTAGGAACCATATATGATTAATCTCACTATAGATCGATTTATGCATATAATTTTTGCTAACCTTTTGTTTGAGACAGATGGAATGACCCGTCATTCTATCACATGATCTGCTAACACTTCACGAATAACAAATTCAACTTCATTTATTTAAGAGATGAAGTGGAAATTGTTCAAGGCACGAACAACAGTGAGATTGTACCAAAATAAAGTAAGTATTTATTCTAATTCAAATTTTCAACTTTAGGGGAAATGATCTTGAAAACCAAAAATGTTGTCCTAGTGATCTTATACCTGATGAATCAGATGGTACCTTATATCATCACAAATCTATGGATTTGTGATTACTGGCTTTTCCATAGCCATGTTCTCTACCACTCTCCATCAGAACATGATGGTTAGATTTCTCTTCCATATCCATATTTTCACCTATGTGGAAACCCAATGATTAGTTTATTTGGGTAACTATTACGTTTCATACTTTTGTTTTTAAAGATTGGTTTTGATATTCCTTTTTACGATGTGGGTTTCTATTAAAGAAAATTTCGAATAGTAAACCATTTATAACCCCGACGAATTTCGAGGGCGAAATTCATTTTAAGGGGGGTAGAATGTAACAGCCCAAAATTTTATAAAAAAATATTCTTTTTAATTTTATTAATGTCTTGTGTTGTACGCTACACCAAAAGGAGCTTGCACAACACGCATCCTTGTCTTGCCTTGCATTACACGCAATCGCGACCTTCCTCGATAGCGTGTGTAATACGCAATACCGAGTTTCACTAAACAACGATGTGCTATTAAAATATTATTAAAACTAGCCGTTATGAATAGTAATAACCACTTTTTAAAATTCTGTAAATCTTATTTTTCAAAACGAACTTCATTCTTGGATTCGGAGTATCGAATTTAGCCTAAGGTGAAATTTTGGTACTTTTCGGATAACTTTCATATTCTGATGAATAGTGAAAAATTACTAAATTATATTTAAAAACAACTTTTTTAATCGAAATAATTAATAGTGATAAATTATTAATTTGAGTGGATTTAAAGTATATTTAGAATATATTTTTACAATTTAATACAATGTTGGTCATTGGTTGTAATTTCACATTTAAACCAGATATAATCAAGTGTCAATCTTTTGATATATATTGTTTCCTAAAAACACGCTATTTATTTTAACAGCGGGATTTAATTATAAAATTAATTAATGCAACTTCTATGTTATGAATTTGGTAAAATAGATTTCATTTTTGAATTTGGAATATGAAATATAGCTTAGGATGAAATTTTGGCATTGTTCTGAAAAACATCAATTTTTGATGAATAGTGAAACTACTAAGTGGTAGTTAAAAAAACTGAATTTTTCATAAAACTTAATTTTGCCGCTTCTGTGAATGGAATTTCGAAAATCCGAGAGACACGGTTAATATCAAGGACTAAAATGTGGTTCAATGAGATGAAAATAATTTTTTTGGGGAATAGTAACTTTTTACTTTTTTACCGCGGTTAATAGTAAATAGGGTAACTAAGGGTAAATATGGTATTACTATTACCCTAACACATGTCCTAATTCTATTGGACAAGTGTAATTCGACCAAAAACAAACTTAGGAATAAAATATGACCATTTAGGCCCACTTGGATTAGATTAGGACATTTATTATTAATTTATTTAAAGAAAGGTTAAAATAGTTAAAATCAAAGTTTAATAAGTAAATCATTTTTAATATGGGGTTATACATAAGATAAATTCGATTGTAAATATTCATTAGAAAGATACAAAGATTTCATACATGATGGTATTTTATTTGTAATTTTTAGACATAAAATAATTTAATTTATTTATGACACAACGATGATGCAGTAATTATCTTATTAATGAAATATTGACATAATTGATGTTATAAACACCAAAATAAATGTAATTTGAGATTTTTTATGAATTCCACTAATTTTCTAGGTTACTATGATATATTAATGTTGATTTAATCAACTTGGTTCGAACATTTAATTCTGTTATGACTTTCACAAAAATCATATATCAAATAGTGTCAAAATTGACACAAAATAGTTTTTAAATAAAATATTATATTATTAATTGTTATTGTATTCCTAAAAATCTAAGGTTCGTCCAAATGACTTAGATAAGGATATATATATTAATAATAAACAATTTGGGGTTCGTTTGGCATGTTATAGTAAGTTTATTAACCATATAGTGAAAGAAAACAAAAAGACATGGTAAAAGTTAAACTATTTAACTTAGAGTTAAATTTAATTGATAAGGTTAAAATAATATCCTAAACTTGTATAAATTCTATTGGTTGATAGGATTTCGACCCCTCCCCACCTTATCTTCTAAATAAGACCCTTTGGAACCATTATAAACCGATTTTGACTTTAATATAAAATAATATTTTGAGATATTCCTAAGGTGCCCCTCTCCTCCCTTATAAAAGGACACCTCCTCCCCCTCCTCCTCACACAAATTTGAGCACTCAAGCTCGGCCAACCCCTGCCATTTTCTCCTCTCCACTTCCCTAGAAACATCCTAGAGGTTCTGGTCTTCCTCAAAGACCAATTCTAGTGCCCTAAGAGGAGGTCTCAAAGAGGCACTTCAAAGAAGAGGTAATTACCGTTACCAATTCTTTCATCTTTATTTCTTCTTCCACTTCTTCTTCTTAGGTTGTTTCATTATAAAGTAATAACATCAGTATCACTCATATACTGATATGTTATTATAAGTATGAAACAACCCTATTTCACCATCTATCCATCCTACGGAAAAAGAAATCACTGCGCGTGCGTACGTACGGAATACCGTCTCCACGCCGTGGTGTAATCTATTTTCCACCACCACCTTACATGGATGGGTATAATGGTGTAAAGAATAACTATACATAGTTATTACAACATCATATTGATTATGATATATTGTATAATCCACTCCAATTCAATTCAATATTTATAGAAATGATATCATCGCTCGTGCGTACGTACGGACTACCGTCTCCACGACGCGATGAGATTCATTCTCCATGTTAACCATTTAAAGAATGATTATAAAGTATATATAAGAAATAATAATGAAATATATGACATTATAAAGCTACTGGATTTATGTATATATATATATATGTATGTCATCTACTTACTTCCATTTCAAGACAATAAGGAAAGTAAAACAGCGTTCATGCGTACGTACGGACTACCGTCTCCATGAACGGTGTTTTTCATCTATCTATTATATATATATATATACTGAATATATATGATATATAAATCATATTTTATATTCTGGAAGTAAGTAAATCATGATATAAGTAATAGTGATGTCAAGAACAACAAGTCAAAACACCTAAGATAAATGAAACGATTTTACCCAAAACGCTTCTTTAACATGGAATTTACAAAAGAAAGGGTAATATAATGTCATAAGTGAACCATATATGATATCATAACAATGAATATGATTCTGTAATAAGTCAATAACATGATTTAAATCATTATACAGGAGGTTCGGACACTTACAAAGCAAGTCGGACCTAAGGTAAGGGAAATATCACAATCTCATTTTTATCCGAGATTGTTTATTTGTAAGTATTTACTGGGGTGTATTTTATCATCCACATCCATGTTTACTCAATATGTAATATTATTTCCATCCAAATACAATTTTTTAAATCCATTTTTACCCTTCGGTGGGTTTTTAGTAAAAGAAATGAAAGGAATCTTTTGTCGTTTTTCGTACGAGGTACTTTTTGACTTTTCCGGCAAAAGTACGAAGAATGTTTTTTTAACTTATACGGCATGAATGGATTTTTAAAACATTATTTACAAGAAACTTCCTTTGACAGTTTTCAAGTTTATTTTAATAAACTTCTTTTATTTTAAAGTTGTATGACATGTTATGAAAGGAAAAATGTTTTTGAAGAAGAAAGGATATTTTCCTCAAGAATGGAGTTCAAGTGTTTTATCAAAATTGTTTTCCATCTAAGATAATAAAGGGTTCTGTTTTTATCCCTATTATTACATGGATTTGATTATGTTGTGATGGAAACATTTTTATGAATTCCTTTATCTTATATGAATTGTTTTATGATGTCATGTTGTTTAAGAATCCCATTTTTATTACATGGGTTATGCGATGATGTATGATTTATGATTATGTGGAACACATAAGAAAGGATTCATTATGAGATGGGTGGGACCTATATCTCCCTCCAATGCATTGGGTAAAGATTTTATATCTCATGAGATAGACATGGCTGAAATGGTAGGTTATACCGGTTCAGTGAAACAGGACTGAAACGAGGGTTACTCGATTCAGAAAGGGACTTTGTCCACTAAGATAGTCTTGGCATTGAGTCTTGACTAACAAGAAATGATTTTCTATGATTATGTGTGTATGCCACAAATTTTCATGTTTTAAGTTATGATTATTGGGATTACATTTCACTTCTATGATATATCTCATGTTATGATATTATGAGCTCTTTTGGAGGTTAAGATTTCCAAAAGCTATGTATATGATGTGATTGATTTTTCTTTTGTTTACCCTTACTGAGCATTTGAGCTCACCCTTTTATGTTTTCTTTTCCCCAGGATATAAAGAAAGGTTTTAGGTAGAAAAAAGGGATGAACTTTATGGGAGATATTGAAGAACTTTCACCACGACTAGAATATTACGTTCCGAGTTTCCAAAGACACTAAACTATTACGATCCTTTAGTGTGTGTTTTTGTTATGTACTAAGTATTCCGCAAATGTAATGTAATGTCCATGTACGTCAAGCTTAGGGTCTTTACAATAATAAATTCCCATTGAAAGGTTATTGAATTTATGGGGAATATTACTCATTGAATATGATGTGGTCTCATAAAGAATATGGTTTAGTGAGAATGGATATGATTTTATGTAAAATAATGCCCAATAGAAATGGTATTGAATTCATAGGGCATATAGCCCAGTGAGAGTGTGTGGTATTATAGAAAATATAGCCCAGTGATAAGGGTCTAATATATTGATGATGTTATGGTATTGATATCAAATATTTGATAGGTGTTCCACATGTCTTAAATGAATAATAATTGTAGCCTTTGTAGTTTGAGGTGCATAGTTCATGGTCATATTTTAGGACCAACCCATGCAGTTTTATTTCATACGATAGGGAAATTAGTTGGGTAATTTTTTATTTTATGACAAGGAAATGGTTATTGGGTCTTAAACCTAACGTGGGCCCATTTATGGGTGCATCTACTTTCTTTAAATTGGTGGTTAGATAATGAAATATTACTAAAATCATGGGTCATATGACCACATGAGGAAGAGATTGGAAGATTAGGGATTATAAAAAATTGGATGACCTATTACCTCATAGATCATTGAATGGACCAAAGTTTTTGATCCATTTAATAGAATTATTTATATGAGACATCCAAGATAGTAAACTTAAGCTGGAGAATATTTTACTAGGTCCCCATGATAGAGACCATTGTTATCAAGGAATTATGTGGTCATAATCACCTTGAGTGTCTAAATGATTCAAGAAAAATACTCTAAAAAATACCATTATCAAATAGAGTAAATTATCAAGGGAGGGATATATGTTGTGCCATATATCCTGATTATATGAGTTTAGTTTCTTTGGAAGAGTCCTAGATATCAGGTCTTCCATGTATGAGACTTGGGAAAAGTTGGAACCTGGGTATGAGACCTAAGTGAACACACAATCTACCATGGGTATAGTGTGTAAATTCACCTATATTATAAGGATTGGGGGAATATTGTTTTCTAGTGGAGGAAAAGGGATAAACATGAACCTAGTTTAGAAGGTTTGGTGAATTATCACCCTATTGTGGGGGTTTAGGTAAAATTTCACCCTAATAGGAGTAAGGAAAAGTTCCTCCCTAGTAAAATGTTGGGAAAAGGTTCACCCTGTCTAGAGGGATAGGGAGAAATATCTCCCTAGTAAGGAGGGAAGGTTTAATTTATACCCTAATGTAAACCTCCCAGACTAACTTGGGCTTATATCAACTTATTATTATGATTTTGGGGTAGGATGTGTATGTGGAACCTTAGTGTGACTTGTCCATGATAGGGATACTTAACCCTTGTATCAAAGGATTAAATGTGGAAGTGATATTTTTGGTGTTTTTTTATATTTGGATAACATAATTACCTATAATTACCATTAATTTCCTTATATCATGGATATATAGATTCACCTAAATGAAAATGAGATAATCTGGGTGTGCGTATTGATTTGAAAAACCTTTGTATTCCACTATTTGTAAGATAAATATTCATGAGGGGACTATTTATAGACAAATATAGAGACCTAGGTATGTGAGACATGAGCATATAAGGAATCACATGCTAATGCTAATGTACATAAGTTGGGTGTATAGGTGTGTTGATGTAAGCAGGTTGTGTGATGTGCCCATGTTCATAAGAAGTTTTTATGAAAGAGAGGTGGGATTCTACATAGGTAGTACAAGGTGAATGGGAACTAGGCACATGATCTTGGGTGTGCTTGGACATAGGAACTTGGACTTAAATGTATGCTATTAATATCTTCTTAATACGTATTTCAAAATGGGGAGCAATCAAATACACACTAATCATACCCTATGATTAAAAAGTGTATATTGGATTATCCTATAACCTAATGTAAAATGGATGAAATAAAAATTATGTTATCAAATAACTTATTTTTTAGTTCTCAATTGATATAAAATTATAACATAGCGTAGCTTCAGCCACAATTAGTCATTATAAAAAAACATTATTTCAAGAATCCAAATGCATTATATCGATATGATACCACAAATGGGTGTCTAGAACACCTTCCCCTATATAAAAAAATAAAATATAAAATCATATGAAACTATAAAAGTAATCAATTCCCCAAAAACATAGGCTATGAAACTCTTTTCATGATTAGTGGAACTTTAGGGTATAGAGTCATACATTATAACTTCTCATTCATGTGATTTCCCAAGAATTTTGAAACCCTTTAATATATCCTCAAATATTAATTTTTGGTTTTATTGGAATATATAGATCATATAAATTAACGAAAAAATAAATTAAAAACAAAAATTCAAGAACACCATGCTTGATGAATGAAATCATGCTACTGTAAAATAAAGAAACTATAGTATAAATATCTTACACTAATGAGTCACTATAGAATTTGTCTTCATCATATATGGTTGATGAATTTTATTTTATGGGAAGATAAAATATATCCATCATCCATGTTATATACATAGGTTAATGGAATCACTCATCAAATGAGTGGTACTTCTTTTATAAATATGGAATTTTATTCTTCACATGGAAAAGGAAGAATAAACATAGAGCATTAATTATGAGAGTGGTTCAACTAATTTCAAGTATGAATCTTACAAATACCCATATAATGGGTATGGCCTATTTATATAGATACCAAAAATATTCTACTCAACTAAATGTGCATTTACTTTTTGTAATAATGCATGAGTAAATTCCACTCGATCTATTTATGCCTCCATTGCATGAATAAATTAATGTCGCAATTGTTTCAACATATGAAACAATTACATAACAATATCCTTAAGTGGAAGATTTCTAAATATTAGTATTTAATATTCAAGTTCCATTCTTAACAGAAGGTATAATATCTCCATATCATAATAAATGATATTCCTATCATGAAAATTTTGAATTGAAAAGAAATAAGGATTCCATATCATATTATACCATTATATCATACACTATGATGTAGTTTAATATTAATTTCATACATTCTGGGAATTAGGGAATAGCTTCTTCAGGTAGACCACATGAAGTATAGTATTGGACTGAGTTAGTGCATATTTTTAATCAAATGGAGACACCACTAGAAAGAGGGTGAAGTTGGATACATATATTCTTAGAGGAAAATTGAAGATCTAGTGGTATGTATAAGTATCGCAAGAAAGACATTATGGGATAACGTGGAAGGACATTCAGGTTGGATAAGGCCCATGGGTTCTTTCTCTTGCTGTAGGGAGATACTTCAATCATGGATTATACCATGAGTTTCATATATTTATATTATATTTTTCACTGATGATTGAGGGAGATGATATCATTAATGTTTGATGATTTGAGGATGGTTTACTATATGTTATCAAGTTTTAGTAAAATATCTTCAAGATAACATCATTTTTAGAGGTAGCAAGCTAGGCACTAATAGTGGAGGAAGACATGGCACATCAGAGGATACCAATCCATATAGTGGTGTTAAGAGAGATAAGTAGTAGAGATCCTACTAGTTATAAATAAGGATATGAGAAATCCCAGGAGGGAAGATATAGTAAGGGTTTGATAATTACATCATAGAGTATATTATTTGTGATGTGTTTCTAGTGAGTATATATGGGGAATGTTTTGCCCCAGTGTGATTGACCACTGAATGAGTGTTGGGAATGTGACTATATAGGACATATGAAGAATTTTTTTAATAACCTTGCATTCATATGGGTTTCATGTATCAAGACTCGTGCATCTAAGGTGGGACTACGAGTAGTTCCAGGCACCAGTATTAGGTATTTTTTTTGGCACATATAGGTCATGTAAATGGATGGATATATATTTGGAATAAAATATAGATGTATAAGATTCATGTACGCATGAATATAATGCATGAAATATACTTATATATACATATATACATATATATATATATATATATATATATATATTATTGTATTTATAAAATGTACATTTAATACATTGATATGATGTGGATATGTTATCATGTATACGATACATGTATAACGTATAATATATATATATATATATTATTAGATATACATGAGATTCATATTAAAATATTTTTATATAATGAAACTATTTGCATGATCTCTTTTGAATCGTTTCATTAATATTGAACCAAAGGTTGGATGATTAAAGATCTTTTCAACTATTAATTGAAGTGTTTAATGAAAAATACACTCATGAATAGAAATTCATGAGCAATATTATAAAGGATAAGTAATATTATTTTTCTATTTAAGAGATATAATATAATCTATTAGGTGTGTGAACTTTATGTTGATCAATATTATTTTGATCATCAATTTCATGCAAAGATTATGAATATCTCATCCATATTGTGGCTTGTTTATCACCTTCAGTGAAGGTGCTATCAACCCTTAAGGAATATAATATTACACTAATTACTGATAAGAATAAATCCACTGGTGTACCCCCTCAAAGAGAGTGGACTTAGTTTTAACTACTTCTTTTCATTGTTATCAAACATATTCCATCAGAGGAAGAAGATGGAAGCTATTGTATATGAGTTCTAGTTATACTTTGTTCTACTCTATTTTTAGGAAAATTTTACAAGTTTGAATTCTTAATGATAGATCCACCTATGATTTGGGTTTCCCCCACTGCCTATGGTCATAAAATGATCAAAAAAATGAATCAGTGGTATCATAGCTAGGTTAATTTAAGATATAGTTGTGTTTTATATACTGGTTTTTAAATAATTTTTTTAGAACCTTACCTGAGAAGTATAAAGGTCATTGTAAACTACCTTTTCATAGCAGCTTTTATGTAAAAGTAGATGAGATGTACCCCTTTATGATATTCCCTATGTATGTATAATTTTGATTACCCTTACATATATTTGTGTTGTGTAAGGGTCATTCCCCCAACCATTACAGAGAATAGTGATGCATAAGGGTCGTTGTTATTTACCCTTAAATAGAGTGTCTACATAAAGGTAAAGAGAATTTACCCTTATGTAGAGTGTCTACATAAGGGAAAAGGAAGGTTACCCTTATACAGAATAGGGATTCTTTGTAAGGGCAAGTAAAAAAGTTACAAAAATAATTAAATTTTTAAATGATTTAAATGGTTTATAAAATTTTTATAAATCAAGATAAAAGTTAATTTAGGAATATTTAATTTATAATGAATTTATAAATTAATTAATTAATCATTAAAATATTATAATTAATTACATAAATTTTTTTGATACATTTTATTCCCAAATATTAAAGGTTAATTTTTGAAAAGACCTTTTTGAAATTTATATGGAATGGTTTATGATCTATAAATAATAATTTATTTGGAAATATAAAGGGAAAATTAATAATATTTTTATAATTTACAAAATATGTGATATTTAGATTATATAAATTATTTATATAATAAAAATTTAATTAATGTTTTTTATGATTTATAAAATCTCAAATAAAATACATATAATAAAAAATATGAAAGTGTTCATATAAAAATTAATATAAAGTGCATTAAAATTTATAGAATATCCATAATATTTTAATAATAAATAAAAATTTTATAATTACTTTTTATTCATGAAACGTTCATAAATGATTTTATCATGTTTAAATATTTAAACATTCATTTATTTCAATTTTATTCTTAAATATATTCATGTTTAATAAATTATTTAAGAAATGTGAAAAAACTTATGATTTAATTTCAATGTTAAACTACTTCTAGAAGTTAGAGATCTATATAAATACAAACCATGACTCCATAAAAATTAGTTTTCATTTACTATAAACTCATTTTTTTAAATGTTATGAGCTTCAAGATAATTTTCGAATATAATTAATGCATATTAGGATTTAGTGATATCATGAATTGAACTCTCTCTTGGGTAAAGTATTGCTAAGGAGTGGGACTTTGGGTCATACTACATGGTAGCCTGGAGGTTTATGCCTTATTTAGAAAGGTAAATGGGGTTGGAAATTTTTCACTCTAGGGTTATTCATGTGAGTATTTTAAATATCATATATCTCTATGCCTTTACATGAATATGTTTGGCTTTTATTTTTTGGTATATAACACAAACTTGTGGGTTGTCTAAATAGTATTACATTAATGTTGTGTGAATGCATAAATTTAGTGGTGAGAATATGGATTCCAAAACTAAATCATTATAAGCATGCATAAAAAAATAAATAAATCATGAGAGGATAAAGGTTTCATATGATTAAATAGTTATAAATTTAATATAAATATGATGTATATTAAATTAGTGAGACTTGAAAAAACCCTAAAACTAAAATGTGTGAGATTTATTCTAAGGAAACATTTATCAAGAACATGATCATCCAATCAGGTAGTTTTATACAAAATTGTGGTTCCATTATATTATCTCGTGTAAGGACTGAATGTAATGAGCAACTCATGATTTTCCAGTAATTAATTTCATTCTAATTTAGGGTTTCCCTAGATTGTCTTATGTTAACTTGTTTTTTTAATGTTGTTTTATTATACTTAACTAGTAATACCTAAGCATTAGGATTCCACATGAATAAATTTGAGTTAATCTCTATGATTGATTTGGATAAAGAGTTATCCACTCAACTATCCAAGAGTAAAAAATATAGTGATTGGTATGAATCCCTAACTAAAAAACTAAAGTGATGAGTTTCCTGCTAGAACAGGGTAATTAGATAGTGAAAAATGGATCTTGGCTACCTAAAAGTATATGATTATAAATTTCATCATTTTTAGTTGGATCACTTTAATTTAAATTCTTTAATGAAAATATGAAAATATATAATTCATCATACCCACCCACTGATATATCATTATTGTAGATAATAGAATACTTAATCATAATAATTTTGAGATCTCTAATAGGTATGAACCATAAAATAATTAAATATTAGTATCTATATTTAAAAAGTGTTCTCAAAGAAAATAATTATAATAATCTGAAGGTGGATGTTATAGAAATTAATTCTGCCCACTATGAATCATAGGTATTAGTCACAAGGTGTGCATCAAACGTTTTTTGATAGATACAAACTCAGAGATCATAGGGATATAATGAAGGATAAATTATATCTTTGTATCGATAATGGAAAAAGATTTTTGGAATTATAAGATAGCATGTGTGATATAAGTCTACCCAGTGGAATAGTTATTGAATTAAAAACTATTATTATGTTCCATCTATAAAAAAGAATTTCATTTTTCGTATCTTGTTTGGGAAATTTGAGACATTCATTAATTATTAAGAATGAGAGTTATTTTATATAAAATAACGAAATATTTTATGAGATTTGGAATAAAATTAATGGTTTATATAATCTAGATATAGATATTCTTATTTATAACATTCAAATTAAGAAGTTCAGTGCTTATTACAATCCCACATAACATTGGCACTATCACCTTGGACATATATAAAAAAAACATATTCAAATAATACATTGAGTTAGATTGTTGGAATCATTCAATTCATAATAATTTAATACATGAGAATCTTATTTATTAGGAAAAATAATAAAGATTCATTTTGAGAGAAAAGGTAAAATGGATTGTGGACTATTGGATGACATATGTAGTGATGTATGTTATCCAATGAGAACAAAATAAATGGCGTTTTTTTGTGATTTTTTTACTGAAAACTTTAGTCAGTATGGGTATGTGTTTTCAATGAAACATTAGTATTAAAATTTTTAAAAGTTTAAATATTTTTAGAATGAAGTGTAGAATCAATTGGGAAAAAGTATTTAGATTCTACGATCCGATCAAAGTGGTGAATAATTGAGCCCTAAATTCATTGATCATATAAGATATTGTGGAATTGTTCCATTGATCACTAATATTGGAAAACCAAAATGGTATTATGTATTTGAAAGGAGAAATAATTCCTTATCTGAAATAGTTCCATTGATGATGAGTCATTGAGACCTTCTTATTACATTCTAAGGTTATACTCTGGAGAATAATTTACTATTACTAAATATAAATCTATCTAATATAGTCATGAAGACACTATATGAGATATAGATAGGGAAACATCCCAAATATTTTTCATCAGGATTCGGGTTTGTGAAGAACTCATACAATGATTGGAATCTAATAAGTTAAGACCTAATTCAGAAAAAAATATTATTTTTTAGTTATCCTGAGAAAACTAAGGGATGCTATTTCTACCATCCTATAGAACAGAAAGTGTAAGTGGATTGAGATATTATTTTTGTAGAAATAAAAAAGTAGGATTGAGTAGTCAATGGGAGGATTTTTAAACTTTATTATGTTTAAGACCATTAAATAGGCTGTTTTCTGGATATAAAAGTTAAAGAGGTTCTACAAATAGTTGTGGAAGAAAAACTAACTCCAGTTACACAAGAACCTCAAAGGTCTAGAAGGATTCATCAGGAACCTTAGGTATATGGATTTCTCATGTATAATTATTATGATGTTTTGTTTATTGAATATAAACCTACATCCTACTAAGAGACTATAAATAGTTTAAATTTTAAGAAATGGTTAAAATATATGGAATCTAAGATGTACTTTGTCATGAATTGGCTCAGTTTGACCCGACCCCTCACCTAATCTAGCCCACAAAAAGACTTAATGAACGCATCCCCATAAATAAAAGGCTATATAATAGTGTAAAGGGACTAAAAGGATACAATGGGGAGATTATTATCTCATATCAGAGTACAATAGCATCAGAAAAACCCAAACAAACATACACATTCATAAACCTCAGAGTGGACATAAATAATTAAATAACTAGAAAAAGATGTAATAGATGGAATGAAACATAAAAAATCAAATAAAAATAATATAAACACTAATTTCCCACAAGCATGACCACATAAAGAATAAGGTAAAGGAAAATAAATACCCAAGGCTTTATTGCTACTTTGATCTGAACCACATACCTGATATCCATGATTGATGAATATCTCTAGGACGAACCTCAAACTCCACATGAGTCATACCACTTGATCATGCAAAATTAGGCCTCCTACTAATCCAAAAAATTATGTCATAAACATGAAATAATATATAAGTTATACACACACACACACACACACACACACACACACACACTAACATGTACATATATGGGCTGAGAATAAAATCTTAGTAAGAAACCCCCAATGGTGGTTCTAACATTTGTTTTCATAACATGGACATGAAACACCTCATATTCCCAGCCTAGATAAATGAAGAATAATTGAATAAAGATAAAAAATATAGAAAGTAAAAAAAATGAAAGTAGAAAACCCTAGGTTCTAGTCTAAAACCAAATGTAAAACTTCCCAAATTTTGTCCCCAACTAGAGAAATAAAAACTAGCTCACACGGCCACATAATCAAGTGTCTCTACCTGATCAAGATGGAGATCCAAATTCCAATGCAAGGATAATAAAAAAATATAGACCCTAAGATCACATATTAGGAATATAAAATAATAAATAAAATCTATCAGGATATAGGGATCTAATGGAATGATGTTGACTAGCTATAAGTACTCCCTGACAACCTCAACAAGATACTACGATGTCTCTGAATTTTGGAGAACTAGTTGGTAGATAACGAACCTGTCATCACGTCTCTCTTCAACCTAATCATTATATAAACTTAAGAACCATTCCCTTGGATTGAAAAATCCTTTATAGTTCACTAACCCTATTAAGGGTTAAAATCTATGCTATGGCGGTTCACTCATGAAGATCATCCAATATCTCCCTAGACCACCTCATAGAAAACAAAAAATGGAGTAGACTAATAGATTTAATCTTAAGGACAATAACCTATCTAATAATATCTCAAAGGTATCCTATGACAACCAGTATAGAACAATAATAACCTAAAACCTCCAATACCACAAACTTAAGCATCAAGGTAGACTAACATACAAACCCTCCAATTGGAACTATAGAGATTGGAATTGACTAACTCATGGGACAATGAGAACGAGTCACCCTCCAAGTTACCCAAAACCTTAGATTAGTAAGGTCACCATATAAGGGAATCCTCCAATAAATCCAAACCTCGGTCTAGACCTGCTAAAAGAAACAAAATTTTTACCCACATCACATAGACCCTAATGATCACTATGCCTAGAAGGGAAACCTAAAACAACACCTCACCTATAAGGGAAACCTCAACCAGCATGATTCCTAGAAGGAATATCTCAAGGAAAAAAATTCCACAAAGGGTAATCATAAAATAATCCCATCAGAACAATTTCAAAATCTTCTCAACAACACCCATCCATACCCAACATCACACAATGTGGTCCCAACCAGAAGGTTCCTAGGGAAATATAAATCAAGTAATTACTAGTAAAGATCAGCCAAGAAGAAACTTGACTTCACATTCTAGAATCTACCCAAAGAAACTTAAATGAACTCACAATGGATCTTCAACCAAGTTGATCAATAAAAGAATACCCTCACATGGACCTTGCAACTCATGACCGATCCCCATGAGAGAATTATAGAATAATAACCTCAAAGGAATCCTCTCATAAAACTCTATAGTTCTGAAACACCATATTGAAATACAATAAATTCAAAAAGGATTTCACCATCATGGTATATGTGAAAAAAACTCAGGATGGAATAGGAACAAGTCCAATTCTAACTCCAGGGAGAAAATCCATTGCTGGAAAAACTACAAGCATGTACATCCATGTACACGGTGTGTGATCTCAAATGTTCACCAAGACATGTAATTTTACATGGTCAGGGCACACCCAAGGACATGCTGAGTAATATTAAAGGGACATTCCCCCCTCTTATGAGGTGTCTTACCAAGTACGCAACCACATGGGCATGTACTACTACTCGACATGTAATCTTGAGTAAATGGCATGTAGTGGAAAAACACCTATCCACCCATATACTGGGATACATGTCCATGTACCACTATACGAGGTGTATCCCATGTACATGGTATGTATTCCCTAATGCTACACATTCCCATGTACTCAACCGCATAGCCAAGTACTACTACTTGGAGTTTAATCCAAGTACACGAAGTGTAGTTTAAAAAACATCATCTTTCCCAAAAAAGAAGAACACATGATATGTGTTCCTAAAACCATGTACTATGTGATCAATATTTCTATAGGGGTAACCCCTAAAAACCTCCTTAAACGCCCCCTGAATTCCCCCCAAAACTCACCAGATTGGTACATGAGGGGTCCCCAACAACCCAAAAAAAATATTAAAACTGAAAAACAACTAATATATAGGGATTTGAAGAGAAAACAATAAAAAGGGCCTACTACTGGGTAGAAAATTCTAAAGCATCGATCTCAAATCAGTTCCATGAAACCATAAAGCCCTGATATACCTCCATAATAGCTCCCTAGCATGATCTCCTCTCTACATATACTTCTTGTCTACATATCCTTCTCTCAGCTAAAGACCCCAAGGGGGAGGGCCCTTGGGAATACCCAAAACATAAAAGGGAAAATGATAACTAAAAATAATAAAAAGAGAAAAAAAGTAAAGAAAAATAAAAGAAAAAAAGAAGAAATAAGAGAACATGGTCAGGCCTGACCTCAATGACTAAACCAAGGTTATCTCTCACTTATGAAAAACCCCCCATTCTATACTCCACCTTAAGGTCATAATTTTTATTTGGCACTCCGAATAGAATATATCACTGAACGGATGAACATGAATAAATAATATTTAATTAATTAAATTAATTCAATATTAAATATTCCTCCAAAAATAAATATTTTTTAATTCCACAAAACTTCTTTAAAAGGGTAATCACTCTATTGTAGGTCCAACTATGTGTCCAAAAAACTATACGAGATCTATTGATAATATAAACTACCACCCCCTCCCATGATCACCACTTGAGAGAAAAAAAATTCAAATTTACACTATTTTTACAAAACTTTCATGATGAGATTGATGAAAATATTCCCACTGTAAACACTTATCACCCCCAAGAAAACTCATGGTTAACCGACTATCAAGATAAACCATAAACACCAGTGCTTCCAATGCTCCCATGATCATCTATAAAGTAGTCTCACAACACCCACAACACTACCAAATGAGGGACATTCAACTGCATATGATCTAATGATCACCACTATAGGAGTATCCTTATCATCTACCATCAACCAAACACCAAAATCTACAACCCACACTTGAAAACTACTGAATAAAATGGATATACATGGCCAAATCACTCACACCATAGCACCCACTTAGAACAAAAACCATCAAAAAATCCCATATCACCAAGAATAACATTCCCAATACTCAAAACGCCTCTTAAATTAAGGAACACCACCTCTGATGGCCTATGTTAAACTCCCCTCCAAAAGGATTCCCTTACACCACTCCTTGAGTGGTGACCTTACAAACCGAATGGCACTACACTCAATGAGGGGGAACATGACTTCGAACAATAAGGATTTCTCTTAAAAAAACCAAAAATCTTGTACTCAAGGTAGATTAATCCTTAAAAATACCTCTCATATAGACTCATGATAAGAAAAATTATAAACTAATGGTCCTGGTCTAACATGCCTAAACCACTTTCCATGCACCTCATACATGCCAGTTCAAACCAATCGAAGAACCCTCATCACTCCTCTTCAAAACCAGACATCTCCCTTATGTCAATATCCACCACATGACCACACTCCAGAAAATATTTGATCCAAAACCATGAGTTCCTAACTATGATCTCACCACACTACCCTAAGTGAAAATAGAATCAAACTAGGCCAGGCATCCAACCAAACTTTACCTATCAAACAAGCCAAGAAACCAAGAGCACTCTTAGTTCTCCACTTCACAAGACTAAGGAAAACTCAACCTCACCACAGAACTTCATAGTAAGACCAAAACCTCAAGGTTACTTAATACTGATCTAATCATCTCTCAGGAATTCTTTCCTTCATCAAGCTAACCTAAAAAGTAGTAGGACATTCCAAATCCCACACCAAACTATAAGGATTTCCACAAAAACCTAGATAAATAGGATGAGACTCTATCACCATATATCACCTCTCCAAGGGATCCACATGACCTGTCATCATAAGTAAAGTACACATGGATCAATTGAGTATAATTCCACCAAGAATCTATATAGGACAACACCATATAGTTTGTTTCTAAAACTTTAAACAAATAAACATCCATCATCAGTAAAACACCATAGATAAGCATATTTATCCAATATTCCTTGAATGATGAATGAAAATAGGAATCTTTCCATTGTTCTAAGTGACAAAAACCCACAAATCACAAAATCCATAAACACATGTGTATAAATAAATATGAAAATAAAAAAACTATAAGTGTGAAAACCAAGAACAAAAATCCCATAACCCTGGAAACTTGTACTTCCTACATGATCAAGTTTTGATGATGCACCGGATCAATATCTATCACTATATACAATACATTCCTAGATAACATGTCCGCTAAATCCCTAAATATTAAGAAAAATAAAATGACTCCTTTGATGCCATTTTTTTCATGAACCAGACAAGGTCAACCCAACCCATCACCCGATCTATACCACAATAAGGCCTCAAGTGTGACTCCATGTACACGAGAGGATGCCAAATAGTATTAAGGGCCTAAAAGAATACAATCGGGAGACTATTTTCTCATATTAGATTGAAATAACAATAGAAATAAACCAAGAAATATATACATCCTTGAACATAAAAGTTCACATAATTAGATAAATAACTGGAATAAATTGTAATAAATGGAATGTAGTATAAATAATCAATGTTCAATCATACAAACATGGGTTTACCATTAGACTGACCACATATAGAATAAAATAAAGGAAACTAAATACACAAGGCTTTATTACTACTTCAATTCAAACCACATACCCAATCTCCATGACTATTTAACAACTCTATCATGAACCTCAAACTCTACAAAACCCATATCACTCAATCATGAAACATTGGGCCTCCCCTCAATCCAGCACATCTTGTGCCCACCCTAAAATCAGACATAAGGACTACACGCACACTTAGGTTCATGTACATGGTTGAGAAACAAGTCTTTGTATTCCACCCAAAATAGTGGGATGACATCTACTATCATAACATGTTCATGTAACACATTATATACATAGACTAGAAAAACAAATACTATTGAAATAAAGAAAAATAAAATAATGAAAATTAAAATAGAAAGGTATAAAAATTAAAATAGAAAAACCTATGTTCTAGAATGACACCCAAGGTAAAAATACCGTCGATCCATACCCAACATGTGAAATTATAAAACACAGCCCACATAGCCACAACATCTAGGGTATCTATCTAATAAATAAGGATCTCTAAATTCTAATGCAAGAATAAGAAAAAATGTTTTACAATTGGATTATAACCTCGTAATCTAAAACAATTAAGTGAATCTATTGGGCTCTAGTACTTGAATGGAACAATCTCAAATTGAGGTAGGGACTCCCTGTCGACCTCGAAAGGATATTACCATGTCCTATAATTTCTTCAAAAATAGCTAGGTGATAATAAACCTATCAATGCATCTATGAGATTCTTGATCAGGCCCCAAACTCAAGAACTAGGCCCTAGGAGTGAAAAATCCTCCATGATCCACTATACCTATCCATGTAAAAAATGATAAACTTAATAATTGTGTTCATCTAGATCATCTATTAGCTCCAAAGACCCACCTCACAACAACCACCCAATAGAGGAGAGAAATAGATTCAATGTCAAGTCCAACACCCAGAATGATAATGTCCTAAAATTTTCCCCTCACCTATAGTCCATAATACTAATGTCCTCAAATATATAATCCATAGGATAATTCTACGGTGTTCGATAACACATGGGCCTTCCAATTAAAACTACTAAGACCACCACTGACCAACTCATAAGCCAACGAGTATGGGAAACCCTCCCCCACCCCGAAAAACTCATCTCAGATGGTCCATCCTACAAGAGGATCCTCCAAAAAAACCAAACTCAATGTAATCCCACTAAAATAAAGCACAGATAGTCCCATGGATCATAGCCCAAAGATCGCTAAATTCATAGGGGAAACCTCTACCAGCACCTCACCCAGAAAAGAAACCTCAACCATTACCATCCCTAAAAGGGAAACCTCAAGAAACACCACACCCTAAGGGAAATCCTAAAATATATGCATCTAACCTATCTCAAACTCCACTCAATAGTACCCACCCATACCCAATATCCCAAGATGTCATCCTAACCCTAATGCTCCTAGAAAACAACACCTAAATCAAAAAATAACAAATATCCTCAAAGAATAAACTTGATCCCACTTTCTTTAATATATCTAAATAACCACAAAAAAAACTCACCTAGAATACTCAACAAAGGTGGTAAAAAATTACACAACCATACATGGTTCTCAAAAATCAGAGCCCAACCCCCCAATAGTATTACATATTCACAACCTCAAAGGAATCCTCCCTCTAAAATCTCTTATTCCAGAACACCATCCAGATGGCCTCTCAATAACAAAAGGATTCCACTGGCATGGTCTACACAGAAAAATACTCATGATGGAATACTAACAAGTCAAATAAATACTCTATGGAATAGAGACACCCAAAACCCCTTTGTTGGAAAAATTATACAACATGTACCTCCAAGAACATGGTGTGAACTCTCAAATTTTAACTTGGACTTGTACTTCTTCATGGCCAGGGAACACCCGAGTATTTCCCATGTAATATTACATAGTAATATCCCCCTTACATGGGGTTTCTACCTAACTACCTGTCCACATGGTCATGTACTATTTCATGGTGTGTAATATCAAGTACACAACTTGTAGTTTGAAGATATCTTTCTTCCCATGTACTCGACTACATGGCCAAGTACCACTCCAAATGGGTGTACCCTGGGTACACGGTGTGTATTTCACAATCCTCTACACAGAAATGTACATGGAAACATGACCAACTATTACTAAAAGGAGTGCACTCCAAGTACATGGTATGTAGTTTCAAAAAAATTCATCTTCCCCAGACAAGAAGAACACAGGGTGGGTTCTTATAAAACCACATGTTTTTTTATCGGGATTTCGTAATGGAAAATCACTTCAAACTGTACAAACCCCCTAATTTTCTTTAAAACACACCAGATCATCCCATGAGGGGTCCCTAACAGTGTAAAAAAAGATTAAAACTTAAACAGCTACCGTATATGGATTTATTGTGAAATTATTAAAAAGGACCTACCACCATGTGGAATCCACAAACGATTTGATCTCAGATCTATGCTACACGACCATTGATCCCTAATATACCTTTATAGTGGATCGCTGGTGTGATCTCCTCTCTCCATCTCCCTCTTCTCTCCCTCTCTTACTCTTAACTTAAGATCCCAAGGGGGAGGCCCCTTGGGAATATGAGATAGAAAAGTAGAAAATGAGAAAAGAAAAGAGTAAAAATAAAAAATAAATAAATGAAAAAGTAATGGAAAAAATAAGAAAGAGAAGAGAGGGGGGATCAGCTCGGCTCTAGCACTCGATGCAAGGTTTTTTCCCACATAGGTAAAACCCTACATTTTGCACTCAACCATGAAGGCATAATTTAGATATTATTCTATGAACAAAGGATATCAATGAATGAATTTGTGTTAAAAATAATATTAAATTAATTAAATTAATTAAATATTAAATATTCCACCAAAATTAAAACATCTTAGAATTTCAATACACTTCTACCCTAGTGAGAACTCCCTATTTTGAGATCAATGGAGTGGTCATAAAAATTATCCAAGATCTCTAGATAAGTTAAATTACCAATTTTCACTCAATCACCACCCAATAGAAAACATTCGAATTTCTTTATTTTTCTCAAGCCATCGTGATGTGGTTCATGAAAAATTACACAAACACTAACCAAGTTTTGAAATTAGTGAATTTAACTTAAGGGGTTATACCCATAGAGAAAAGGTTGTGTTTTCATGAGAAAAATGACATGGATGGAAAAGTGTCCACTAATAAAACATCTATAGTGGAAAAGGGTTATAAAAAAGTTCTTGGTATTGACTTCAAAGAGACCTTTTCAATTTTAGTAATGATAAAGTACATTCAGATTTTCCTAGACATACTAGATCATTATGATTATGATATATAGTAGATGGATTTCAAAACCAATTTATACATTGGGAATTTAACAAAAGATATGTTTATGATACATCTTGAATATTTTGAGCAGATGAATGATTCTAATATGATTTTCAAGTTGCAATAGTTTATTTATGGTATAAAGTAAGATTATCTAAGTTAGAGCATCTAGTTTAATGATATAGGTAATGAATTTGGTTTCTTAAAAAACATAAATGATTCTTGTGTATATAAGTGAGCTAGTAGGAGTATAGTAGTATTTCTAATATTCTATGTGGATGAAATTATCCTTATTTTAATTTATATATCGACTCTTAAATAAATGAATATATGGCTGGAAATTTTTTTTCGATAAAATACATGGGTGATGCATCCTACATTCTATGTATAAAGATATATATTGATAGATCTAATATATTACTTAGACTATGTCTGGAAACATATATTGGCAATGTTATAATGTGGTTTACCCTGGAGAACTACAAAATGGGTTTTATTCCAGTGTTTCTTATCATGAATATTTCGAATATTTGGAATCCTTATAAATGATTTGAAAGGATGGATAGGATTTATTATGATTTTTTCACAATTTTTATCATATATTCCATGTTGTGTACTACACCTAATATCTCTTATTATTTGATCAGAACAAGTAGATGCTAATATATTCCTAATCAAAGTCACCAGATTGGTGTGAATAATATTCTTATGAACTTTAGTAGGACTGAGGATACATTCTTAGTATTTTTAGGAGATGATAAACTCTTTTTAAATGGTTACAGATATGCTAGTTTCCTGTCTAATAAATATTATCTGAGATCTCAATATGGATATGTGTTTTTCTTGAATGGTGGAGATATAAATTGGTAGAGTTATAAAAAAAACTATAAAAGAATTGAGAATAGAGGTAGAGTGAATCGCTATATCATATTATATAAATTAATTTATCTAGGTCAAAAATCATGTTTTTAAACTTAGGGTTGTTCCAAGCATAGAGGAAAACAATCAGCTGTATTATTAAAATAATAGGGTTGTTACTCATATTAAGGAACATCGATCTCACTAAAATACCAAACACATCCTTCAAAAATACTGTCTCATATGAGATATCATTGATAGGGGTGACTTAAAAATCAGTTGGGTGTCTACATAGGAGAATGTAGTGTATATATTGGTGAAACTATTACTTTAGCAACAACATGAAGGTAACATAGAGTCTATGGGTATAATAAACACGGGAGATTATTGGTAATTGTTTTAAAATGTATCATGTTGTTATAAAAAAATCAAAAAGTTGTTTATCTTTTATAAATGTGTGATGTAATTTATTTTGTATGAATGGTTAAATGATAATATACCCTCAATGTATGATTTTGATTTGTACCTAAAAGTTGACCACTATGAAGTATTATAGGGTGTAATTATATTTTAATGTTAGATTAAATAGATTCTTATACACAATACAAGTGGTAGTATATGAGATATGAAGAATGGATTTGTGATATAATAAGTAGAGTATTATTACTTGGAATGACCTACAAAATTATATGTCATTGAATATTATACAAACATAAAAATATTTTTGGTTGTATGCTTAATATTGACCATTCTTACCTGAGGTTGGTGAGATACCTAACATGATATATTTAATAATATTACACCCTATTTATTTATTTTTAAAGAAAAATTAGTTAATATAGGGGGTGGTTGGTCATGTTGTTGATAATTTTTTCAGTTAATGCATAACTAGCTGGGATTTTTCCACATATATGATAATAAATTACACTTATATATCAATTGAATTATATTAAGAAAAGATATTTCCATTCATATCTGAGTCACATATTATTTTTTCAATTAATTTGATAAGGGGCGTGTCATGTACTCATCTATTATATGAATATCATGTGTTGTATTCATTGACCTGGTCAATATTTTTCAGATAATTCAGAAAATATGAGTTGGTTATACTATATTTATATGTTCCATGTATAGTGATCACTCTATGTCATGGAAAAAGGGATTATATAGGTATAAATTTTGTGTATATGATACATATTTTGGTCTAGAAGTTCATATAGAGATATGAGTATGTTTGATAGAGATCAAACCAAACCCCTTAGTGTATTAAGTAGTAATGATTCTTTCCTAGAGTCACCCATTTATTACATATTTGAAATATCTATTTCCTAGTTTTTTCAATACTACTAACACCAATAGGGTTACATACTTATTCCCTTGGATAAGGGTTGAATTTAGATAAATTGTTTTAAAAAATGAATACAGTTTGATGAAACTTTATCGAAAAGAGTTTCAATGGATTCACAAGGAGTTTTAATGTTTCGTATAAATTATTTTTGGGATTCCAGTGAAAGTGGGATATTGATGGAAGTGCAATAAAATTTACAAGAATAAGATGAATTTACACCCATATATATATTTTATGAAATATAAATATTAAAAATAAGATATATATATATAGTGCGTGTTTAATATATTAATATGATGTATATATGTTAACATGTATATGATGAATGTATAATGTATGATAATATATATATATATGTATATTATATATGAGTGATATACATATTAAAATAGTTGTATGAAATACAATGGTTGGAACACTCTCTAATAAATGATTTCATTAGAAAAAAAACCAAAGGTTGGTATATTAAATAGATTTGAAAATATTCATTGAAGTGTTCAATAAATAATACACTCCAAAAAATAAGTGCATGAGATGAATTATGAAGGAGAAGAAATAATATTTGGCTATTTAATAGATACAATCTCTTCTATTGGGTGTGTTAATTATTTATTGATCGAAGTTAGTATGATCGTCAGTTTCATATAAAGCAGATAAATTTTTCCTCTTTCTTATAGCTTGTTTATCACCTTCAATAAAGGTTCTAGAGATCCTTTAGGTGTAAAATATTAATTTGGTTATAAAGTGAAGTCTAGTACTCAGTGTAATCCCTCATTGGAATTAGGATTAGTTTCAACTACTACTTGTGATTGTTATCAGGAATATTCTATTAGAGGAGGAAGTTGGAATATTTTTTATATGAGTTTCAAGCATTCTCAATTCTACTCTTTTTTCAAATAATCATACATTTTTAAATTATTAGAGATATATATAACTAGTTTGGGTTATTTTATATAAGCTATGATCATAATAGGATTAAAAAATCCATCAGATAGGATACCTTATTGTAGTATATATCACTGATAGTGAGCATGAATCTATGGAGAGGGTGAGTATTGAGTGCTCAAAATTTGATTTAGATTTATACAATTAATTCTACATATTATAATAAGGTCATATTTCCATTGATATTTATTGTTATATTGTGAATATATTGGGTTTTTTATGATAGGTAATGGTGCAAGTTGTGTGACGTGTTAAATGGATCATCTTTGTTATAGTTGTGGTGCGAGCATTGGATATGATGTGTGTTAATTCTGATTTGTGTTGGCATCGAGTAAAATGTGATACATCAGGTCTGGTGTGGGATAATGTATGATTATTATAATGTGTTTATATTTGGGTGATGGATGGTTATGATACCATCATCATGTTGGATATTTTAGTTATGATGTAACCAAGTAGGTGATTTCTATAGTGGGGAGTTCCCATGGAAGGAATTGGACTATTTTAGTTAGATATACAGGTGACTGGGAAAGTGATGGATGTGTTTAGTGACATCTTGGTCTTTTATTAATTTTTTTGAACTAGATGATTGGGTTTTATTTAGGGATTTTTAGTGTGTGTCTTGAGATAAACTGAGAGCATTCTATTGTATAGTATAGAGGTTTTAATGTCTTAAGTATTCAAGAGTGTAATTCATTGAGAATATTTTATAGACCCTATAACGGTGTTAGTATTGTTAGTTTAGGCCATGAATCATGTCTCATGAGTTGACATGGGATGAATACATGATTTCTACAGAAGGTAGAAAACCGTTTCATGACATTGTGAATCACAGTGTGTGATGGGGCTGCATAAGGATTGATTTTTTATGGGTTATTAGTATCACCACATCTAGGAGGAACCATATTGTGGTGAGTGTTGTATAGGAATTAATTTTTAGTTTCGATTAAGGATGAAACCTTATCCAATGGGAACTATCACACAATTGGTGTTGGGTATGAATGATCAAGGATCATGTAAGATTAAAATTATGTTGGTTGTAGATCATATCTTGATGGATATATGTTTTACCATAATGAACTACTATAAAATTAGGCTACTTCCATAGACCTATATCCACAGTTTTAAAATTGTGGCTATATGTGGATATAACCACGCTTCTATGGCCTATAGCCATGGTTTTAAAATCGTGGCTATATGCCAGTTTTCCATGGCCTGTAGCCATGATTTTTAGAACTGTGGCTATAGGCCATGGCTATAGCCACGGTTTTGTGTCCTATAGCCATGATTTTAAAATCGTGTCTATAGGCTAATTTTTTTCAATGGACTACATATACGGTTCTTCAAAACTGTGGAAATAAGGTTCCCGCGCTTCCGCTGGGGAAAAAATTCCTGCCAATTTTTTGGCGAGAAGACATACCACCACGGTTTTGAGGCTATTCCCATGGTTTATATTAATATATATATCATAATAAATATATATTCTCGAATTGTCATGCGGTGTAGTGGTATGTATACAGGTTCGTAAAGGGGAGGTATAGGGATCGAAACTCGCTGCTAAAATTTTCTATTTAGACAGTTGCCATGGTTTACTAAGGCTATAGCCATAGTTTAAACTGTGGCTATTGGTCAACTTCCAAAATGGCCTTTTTTGAGTCATCTTGCCATGATTTTGAAAATTGTGGGAATAGGCTAGGATCTACCACCGCAGCGATAGAGGCCATGATTTTCCAAAACAATGGTCGTAGGCTACGTCCACATTTTGGGTTCCAATTTCCATGGTTTTGAACCATGGAAATATGCTTTTTTCTAGTTTTGAGGGTGTTTCCTGAGAATGAAAAATCTTGTTTTATTATTAAATTTTTTTTTGTAGGTTATTTTGTATCTTACTGGTTTGTGTTCAAAAGGGGGTGTCATGGTTAATAGATTCAATATAAAGATATGTCCACATTGGGTCATTGTGATGTGAAGTACGGTTCATTTCATTACATGACTATGGGTAGTGAAGTCATGGTTCTTTTGGAGTTGGTTCCCTAAAGAAACTTTTGTTTACTTTAGGATAAACATGTATTCATTGTTTTTAATATTAATATACTACTTATCATATGATGATTATTCTTCTGTGTGACATAGTATGTGATAATTTTCTAAGAGTAGCTATCACACTAAAATGTCATTGCAGTTCCCTGCTATGATGAGAACTCAAAATTTCTAAGACACTATTCATGAATAAATGTTCTATAGCCAGATGATATAAGTTGAGGGACATAAATGATGCAGGCTATCAGGGGTAGAGACTCATGGGACTTTGAGGCACCTTTTCATGGTGTACACCCTTGGCAATATCCAGTAGGATATTATGAGAATGAGACCTGTCAGTAGGAAATACAAATTTTTATGTGTTATTGGACATTCTTGTATATAGATGTGTGTATTGGTCCTTATAATTTAATATTATTATTAATGAGTATTATGATTTTAACAATTAGATGTATTAATGAAAACTATGAATACATATGTTTGTGGTGAAGAAAGATATGTTGGGTTTATCACGAATAATATTGCAATAATGAATAATGAAATAAAGGATTTTCCCCTTGTTTTCATTAATAAAAGTTGATATCTTAGGTCCTTTTATGGAAATTATATTTCATAAATAAATCCATGTCCATGGTGTTCTATAGAAAATTTCAATTTATGGAAAGTCAAAGAAAGAGAAATCTAGCACATAGTTTGATGGCACTAATGTAAAGACCTGACCCTAGTTGCCTAATGTCAGTGCTTTATTTTATTAAATTAGCATATAAACAAGGAATTCATCTCCCTAAGGAACAAATAGTTTTTTATCATTTTAAAACAATATACATACATAAGTACAACATTACAACTTGAAAGAAAATTCAACATATCAACTTATTTTGAACCACACAAAAACACCCACATTATCCTTGTAATTCATTCAGAATTTTTGGGAAAACATCACTCATGGTATCATTAAAACATTTTTGGGTTGCTTGTGTATGTTGAAAATGCTGGTTTCCATGGTGAATTGTTGTGTTCCAGAGATGTTGTTGATAATCCATGTTGATAAAGAACCATGATAAAGGAACAGATGATCTGGAGGTGGTACGAAAGAACATATACAAGGTGGCGCCATTTTCCAGTGTTTGCAAAATTTTTGGGGTCCAAAATTTGGAGTTTGGTGAGCATCAAGAAAAGTGGATATCCTTGAAGATCTCATCAAAATATGGTAAAGTCATGAATTTTGCGAATATAGGCTTCATGGAATGGATTTTGCAAAGAAAAGAAAAATGTTGACTGTGATTCTTCGCGATTACGACAAGTTTCATGAACAGATGCATTGAAGAGCATTGCAGAGGCTAAGGGAATTACGAGTGGAGCTTCGCGGTGAAGTCATGAAGTAATTGAAGGAATACTCCATGATTATGAAAATCTCCGCAATCAGAAAATTTCCATGGTGATTCGTGATATTGAGATAATTTCAGTGGGAATTTCGGAGCATAGCAATTTGTGATGACATGGCGCTGACTTCACGCGGAAGGTTCGACGGTTGGTGGAATCACCTATAAATATATCTTGACCCCCTCAAGAGAATTAGAGAGTTTTCTAAGAAAATATTTTTCTCTGGGCTCGTGAAGGTGGTTTGTGAAGGAAGGGTGCTTTGCGAAAGGAAGGAGCTTCCTGGTGGATAAATCTAGCTCTGCGAAAGTTGCATGCTCCGTGTTGGCTCAGTGATCTTCGTGAGGGAAGTCTCTCTATGATGACTTGAGCTCTGAAATGGCCTGAGCTCTGCGAAAGTGTGAGCTTCTCAAAAATGTTGGCACTTCGTGAAGGCTTGTTTGAGATTCTTGAAATTGGGAGCCTCGCGAAGTAGGGTACTTTGTGAAGGTATTTCCAAAAGAATTTCACAGTGTTCAAGTGAAAGGGGGTATTCATCATTGGATGAAATTTGGACTTCAATAGAGCATCTACATACAATGTAGGATGCATTAATTAGTGGTAATGAAGAGAACTATAGGTCTATAAACTATTATAGGATCTTCTGAAGAAGCAGTGAGATCACTTCAGTTGTGAGAGAAGTGAGTTATCAAATTGTGAGTGGTTGTAAACCCGGAGGGATAGTGAGTCCGCTTCAAACTTTTAACAGCAGTGCACTTATTGTGGAATTGGTACATCGGCACACTGTCAGTGTATTCTCCTTGGACGTATCCTAGTGAGGGTGAACCAAGTAAAATTTTTGTGTCATGTGCATGCTTTAAGGTTTATTCATTCTATGCAATGGTAAGGAGAGAGAAAAGAGTTTTGTCTAACAGAAAAACAAGATCACACGGGGAAGCTATTTTAATCTGTCATACCCTGATTCACCCCCTCTCAAGGTATCTATCCTTGTGGACATGAAAACAATATTCATCTCCACCACCTGAGAAAAAATAAAACATAAGAAAGGTTGGAGCTAAAATTCTTAGTAAGGGTATGTAATAATGTGGAATTTATCGTAAACATAAACACTTGGAATGGTGAATAACTAAAAACACATGCCTTTAAAAATTATAATAACAAAATTACATGCCTTTAAAAACACATGCCTTTTTGTATAAAATGAGTGGAAATGAGGGATGATGATGAATTATTCCATTATAATAACAAAATTACATTATTTTAATGTTATTGGAGTTATAATACCTTTTTTATTAAGGTATTTGAGGAGATAAAAATAAAAGAAAGGAACTTGAAAGAAAAGAAAAGTTGAGAAATCCCTGACAAAAATTTGGCAGCCTAACAGCGTTACTTAAAATTTCATAAAATATGTTCATGAGATAAAAAGGGGTCTATCATAATTTTTACATAATATAGATAGTAAGGGGAATTTATGACATATCCCAAAATAAGACAATGGAAATTAAAAATGAATAACATAAAAGGAATGCTTGAAAAAGAGGAGGGTGGTGGATTCCCTTACCATGTAGAGAAACTCCTTAAACGTGATGTTTGGGATCTTGGGGGCTTGAGTATACCTTGGGAGGACTCCTAGGGATGTAAAAATACTAGATATTAAAGGATAATGAGTTTGGAATTAATGGAAATGATGTAATGGGTGTGTATTTATAGTAAAAGAGAGGGAGTTTCTTTATTAATTTCCAAGGACACTACATTAGTGGTATTTACAAAACCATGGGTCTGCCCATGGTATTTCCCAATGGTATTGGAAACTTGGGACACCTAAAATAATATTTTAATTTACATAAGTTGACAATAATTTTATATTAATTGTTACATCATTATGATGTCATTAAACAAACCAAAAATGCAAAACTGTATTTTTACTATTCTTGAAAAACTAAAGTATTTTATAAAATTATCATAAATTCTGTATAAACTAATTTCGACATTCTTAATTCAAAAAATTAAATTTATTTTATCACAATAATTATATAAATAAGAAATTTTAACTTTTATCTATGAAAATACTTATTTATTAAAAATAATAGCTGACATAAAATTCATAGTAAAATTTTCGACACTTAAAAAAATAAAATTATTTTATCATATGTAATTAAATAATAGTGTTTTGATAAGACTATTTCATTATTATAAAAACTAATAAAATCGTATTTTGTTATAATAATTTAAATCTCTCTGAAATTTACAATTTTTACCTAAAAATTCAATTGATCAAATTCATCATATTTTTTAGAAAAGGTAAACTCTAAATTGAAATGATGGAACAACAATTTTATTTATACATTATTAGGGGATGTTACTATTCCATGGGTAATATTACTATTCATAAGGGTAAGTTACTATTCACCAAAAATGTAAGTTGATCCTATCAGACTCTAAATATCTTACTGAATTCAACTGTGTATGTCAGTTTCTTAAAATTCAAAGTACAAATGTGGAAAAATTAAGTTTATAGACTAGGTTATAACAAAGTGGTGTTTTGTAGAGACTTGGTGTTTCATTCATTCAATATTAATTTTTTTTTATAAATCTTTTGGGTGTTTCATTCTCCACCCCCATACAAAAAACTTAATCCTGGAAATTACCAAATTTTTTCCTCAAAACAAGATTTTTTGTAGTTCTTCATCATAAGATCCTTAGGCTTCCACATCGCCTCTTCAATTTTATGATTTTCCAAAGTACATTTACTAGTCAAGTCATCCATTTACTCAACACCTATTCTTTAGTGTCTAGAATCCATATTGGCACTTTATATTAAGAAACATCTATCTCCATTATATACCTTCATAAGTGAGTACATGTGTTGGGTCTGGTATGTACATTCTCAATAATGATACATGAAACACATTATGTACATTAGAAAGGCTAGGCATTATTTCCAAAAGATAAGACACAACTCACATTCTCTCCAAAATTTCAAAAGGACCAATGTACTTGGGGATAATTTTACTTTTCTTCTCAAATATTATAACACCCTTCCATGGTGATACTTTTAAGAAAAAATGATCTTCCACTTGAAATTCCAAATCCTTCCTTCAATTATCATCACAACTTT
This sequence comes from Viscum album, assembly GCA_963277665.1. Classification (NCBI taxonomy): domain Eukaryota; kingdom Viridiplantae; phylum Streptophyta; class Magnoliopsida; order Santalales; family Viscaceae; genus Viscum; species Viscum album. The sequence continues at coordinate 339,965,881 of OY728127.1, read as the reverse complement.
TATTTCATTCATTGAACTTCTTTGATATCAGTTTGAATAGTATTTACCTTATCTGTTGTTTCAACCACAAGACATGGGCCGACGAGTTTCCTTTTTTTGAGTCAATATGGTTTCCTTATGAATTTTCCATTCCTCTATATTTTGAAAATCACAAACACTTTATCTTAAGGAAAATTGTTTTCCCTAAGAATTATCTTTATAAGTAAAATTTTCCTTCCCCAAGGAATTTTTTTCCTTACCTATATTTTAATTGTTCATATTATAGTTTCTATAAATATAAATCATTTTATTCCTAAGTCTAAAATTTGGTTTCAAATATAAATTTTTTGGAATTCTATAGATCCTTGGTTATAGAGTATTCTATTTTCAGGATCTTAATTCTCTGAAATTCAGACTCCAAATTCATTAGAATTTAGACTCCAAATTCCTCATAATTCAGACTCCAAATTACATAGAATTATGAATATAAATTCTATAAAATTCAGACTCTGAATTCAGCATAATTAAGACTCAGAATTCCTCAGAATTCAGACTCTGAATTACTCTAAACTCTTACTTCGAATTCCTCAGAATCCAGACTCCAAATTCCTCATAATTCCAATTCCGAATTCAAAGGAATTCAAACACTGAAATGTAAAGACCTGTAAATTTCAAGGAATTTTTTTTCTTAAATTCTTTGGGATTTTACTAGTACGTAGTTTCTGACAACACCTGATTCTGAGGCCCGGAGTGCCTGGAATCAATTTTAGAAGTTTATCTCGTGTACGTTCAGTAAACAAACGAGCGAGTTTTTCTATCTTTTGAACTGGTGCTCGGAATTGAAATCGGAGGGCACCGATGAACTCGTAGTGTCGATATTTGCTTAAGATGACTTTTACCATTGATGCGTTTGCTCGGGGGAAGAAGTTAAATTTTGTGGTTTAAGTGAGAAGTAAATAAAATTGTGTACAATTTTATTTTATTAACCTTGGAAGTTAAACTCTCTCATGGGAAGTTGTTGGTGGGGCCCACAACCACCCAACTTCCCATGTGTGGTTATGAGGGATGTGGGGCCCACATGAGCACCCATCTTTTCACATTCCATAACCCTTAAACCCTTTGAACTGCCATGATAAATACATGGAAACTCCCCACTAAATATTGGAATTCTTTAATTGTGTAACTCTCCCCTCTCCCTTATTTAATCATGCCAACACACTTAATAAATTAAGTGAGTTATGTGTTTGAATTTTAAAATTTAAATGCATGGCTTGAAGTCATAAAATAAGATAAGTCTTATTTTATTTTGGGGGGTTAGTTGTTGTGTGAAGATATTGGGGAGAGAGAGCTTTAGTTCCTTCAACGAAGAACTTCATCTTCTTCATCGAAGAACGCTAAATCCATGAAGGACGACGACACACCCCCTTTTATTTTCTCTGTGACAAAAAGGGGAGACACCGCTTTCTCCTCATACGCTCTCTATCGACGTCTACGGAACCTCACCCCATGACGCCGTTTTCCGCGACGCTCGTCATTAGAAAACTTTTGTTGAGGTAGGGGTTATCATCATTCAAGTTTAATTTAACATTCCTTGTTCATTAATTTGGACGCTTGTTATCAACATAACAGGAGGAGATCAGACTACACAAATATGACCGATCCTCCTCCCCATTTATTTGTTGATCGTCGTTGAACTTTGCGGCGAAGGCGGCGTGGTGCCGTTGCACTGCGCGGAAACAAAAAGGTCCGCGTCTGAAGCAAGTCGTGGCGATGGGGCGTGGTTTCATCGCACCACACCGGGGAGGCCGCGACCAGGAGCGGGCTGCGATGGAGGGGCGCGACGCCGCCACGCCGCGCCGGAGACTCAAGGGGCCGCGGTGGAGGGGCGCGGCGCCGTCGCGCCATGCCAGTCGGACAGGAGCCACAGCCAAGGGCCGCGGCGGTCTTCAAAGGGGCAGCCGGCTGAGCCGGCCGCCGGCACCACCTGGAGTCGGGACCCCCTCGGGTCTCATGGTTTCACAAGGTCAGCAATTAAGACCGGTCGTTTCGGAAACCGGGGGGCGGCTCCCCCCCTTCGCACCCCGCTCGGTCGCGAGTCGAGCCGCGGCCGGCTTCCGAGTCGGGCCGCAAGCCGCGCCCAACCACAGGCTAGGCCGGGTCATGCCCAAGTGGTCTGGACCTGGACCTGAGTCGGGTCGACCCGCTTTGGGCCGACCCTGGGGGTATTGGGTCGGGTCGGATCGGGCCCAAACCCCCTATTTTCAGACAGATTCGTTCAAACGCCCATATCTTGGGCTACGGACCTCCGATCGATGCACCGTCAGTTGCGTTGGGATCCTTGGATTGAGACAGTTGTTTCAGTATATTACACTTAAGTTTTTGGTAAGGTTTGGATATGGCAGGGTTGGTTCGAACCAGAAACCAACCGGGCCCTTGGAGCGGAAACGCTTATAACTTAACGACCGGATGTCTGGATGACGAGTCATCAGTTACGTTGAATTAATCTTAGTGAGATGGTTCTTTTGGATAACTCCACTTGAGGTTTGGACGTAGTTGGAGTACGGTCAGGTTGGTTTCAGCTCAGAAACCAACTGGGCCCCTGGGATTAAAAAGCCAATAACTCTCAGATCGGGCGTCCGATTGACGCGTCGTCTGTCACGTTGAGTTCCTATTGTCGAGATGGAACTTTGTGATACATAAACTCTAGACTTCGTGACAGTTGATGTATCGACCCCTTGGATCATGGAGCGGACCCTCCCAGAATCGATCATGCTGCGTGCGGGAACCCTAGAGCTGGATGCGAGTGCGACGACGATGGCGACTGTACTTGGATCCTATGTGGGTTTGGCAGCGAGGATGACTGTACATGGATCCTACGTGGGTTCGACAGTGATGACGACTATACTTAGATCCTACGTGGGTTCGAAAATGATGGTTACTGTACTTGGATCCTACGCGGGTTTAGCAGCGACGACTTCTATACTTGCATCCTACGTGGGTTCGACAGAGGAGATGATTCAGAGGCTACATCTAATAATCTCCCCCCTCTTTGTGAGAAGTATACATGTGTGAGATGAGTCTTGAATTTCAATCATTATCTTCGATATGTTTGACTTGATTTCCTGTGTGGATTGGGTTGTGATTTCCTGTGTGGAATGGGTTGTACTTTCCTGTGTGGACTGGGTTGAACTTGGGCTCAAAAGTTGGAGCCGAACTGGAATTGATGACTTAGGTATATGTATGGTAATATACCTAAGTAGTGTTGGTTGATACTTCATTTTTGTATCTTTCCTTTTTGTTTTATACTTTTTGGTTTATGGGAGGCCTTCGGGGGTCTCGGGGTCCCTACTGAGTATCGTATACTCACCCCTACATGGGCTATGCCCACACTACGTTGTGTTGGTTGCAGACAACGGACAACGCTGATTGTTTTTGAGGCCTGAGGAGCGGGACGGTATACGGTGGTGGACTATTAGGTGGGACATACACGGAGTGGATGACCGGACTTGAGGAGCCGACGAGACTATCTGTACTCACCCTTTAGGTGGGAGTTCCGGAGGACGTCTTGGTGGTTGCTGCTCTACTTTTGAGCTGTTGTACTTTCTTTTCTCAATTGTACTGTACTTTTAGTTGGGTTTGTATACTGGCCCATTTACTTTCTACCACTTAATTTTTTACTCATTTTACTTGGTGTTTACTTCAACTTGTGTACTCTATGGTGTTTGTTTTCTTATATAAAGGTAATTCCTTCCCTTTTATCGGGATTTACGCCTTTGGTGCTACTCGCAAACCCCTGGCCTATGGAAGGCGGTCTTGGGGTAGTCAAGACACGAGCCCTGAGGATGGGTCGTGACATGAAATCTATAGAATTCATATTCTGAATTCTTTGTAAAACAGAATATGAATATCCATGAGTTATAGTCTCTGAGTGTTTATTTAGTTAGACTACGAACTTTATTTTTCCTTATACTTCAAAAATTAGATTTTGTTAAGTAAACTAATTTTTCTTACACTTGTTATAGTTATGAAACAATGTTGTACAATCTATTTCTAACTAAACGTTGTTTGAGTGACACATGTACAGGTCCCTTCAAGATTTAAGGAAAAATATTACCATTAGAGGAGGGAGCCGACCTTAGGGAAAGTGCCTATAAATAGGAGCTCATTTGAATGAGCTTTTTGTCTGTTGATCACTCTAGAGATTGCATGCTATGGAAGTGATTTCTAGAGAGAGAGACTCCCATGCTTTGTGCATACTGAACACCTTGCTCAGATCACTTCGTGTGACTCCGATTTTTGCTATGATCAATTGAGGACTTCTGGGGATAAGAAGACAGAGGTACCGACAACCTTAAATTTTATGGACTTCCATGGATAGAAAGACAAAGGTTCCGACTACCTTAAAGTTTAAGGGATTTTGGGGATAGAAATACAGATTCTGATATTCCTATTGAGGGATTACCTGAGTGTGGGTAAGACATAAATTCTAGAAATTATAAATCAAGGGGCCTTTATCCAAGGATTTTGGATACCCATCTCTTTGGGTGAAAATATTTTATACTTGTTACTTATTTTGTTTCAATTTTATTTCAACTTTAGTTTGATAAAGGAAGAATGTATAACCTTATTATAATTTCTTATAATTTTGTATACTCGGATAAGTAAGATTATATATGCTTTAAGGTAGAATCTTTTCTTTTAAAACTTTCTCTTTATGTTTTATTTTTAGAAACACATTTTCGGAACCTAGTAAGTTTGTAGAACTAAAATAGGTCTTGTTAATTTACCTTGTTTAATTTTGTTAAGCATAGTTTTCCTTAATGTCAAAAATGAAAGTTTTTAATCTTACAATTCACCCCCCTCTTTTAATTAAGCATATTATTTCTTATTTCAATCCTACAATTGGTATCAGAGGGTGTCTCTAAAATACTTATATTCAGATATAAGTTTTCTTTCTCATGTTTTCATTGTTCTAAATATTTTCATTGATTATGATTTTTATCCTTGTTTACAAACTTTTACTTTTAACAAGTTTTTGTGGAAATATATTTTCTTAGAATGGAAGGAATGAATTTTGGTTTGATTTACAATCTAAACCCAACTAGAACACCTATATTTAATGGGAATTATTATGAGTATTGGATAGATCGTATGGAGACTTTCATTATTAATACTGGAGTGGAAAATTTTGTAATGCTTACTAGAGATTACAAGATTCCTGACAAGGAAGTTAGAACCTTTACCAATCAAGAAAAATCAGAATATCAACTAAACTACAAGGTATGTAATACTTTGTTGTGTTCCATGATTTAGAATATATATTTCCAAATTTCTTCTTGTGAAGCTTCTCAAGTGTGTTTAAGAAGATCACAAGGAGCTTAAGAAGATGAAAAAAATTATGAAGAAGTTAATACTGAAGGAGAAAGAAGGATAATTTTTCCCAATCTGATATTTTATTGTATTTATTTCATTGTACAAATTCCTTCAATCATAATGAAATTTTGGTTGTCCTTCATATGTTTTGGTGTATAGTACTAATATTTCAGGTACCATATATTTTTTCCATTCCTTTTATTCCTTTCTAAAAATTACAAAGGGGGAGAATGGAATGATAAAAAGAATAATAAGTAAATAAGAGAATCCCTAAGTAAGGGGGAGTCTATCTAAGGGGGAGTTCTTATCAAAGAAGATTTTTGTATACAAAAAAATGTATAATATCATTCAGGAAATCAAGAATATGATCCTTAGGGATTTCAAAACATAAGGGGGAGCTATTCGTATTCACTATGAATCATAAGTAAAGGGAGAGAAGTTTTCATTTTCAATTTCATAAAAAATTCTAAGTCCTTATATTATTTTTCATAAGGATGATTGTGCTTTCCAAAAAGGGGAAGATTGTTGAGTCAATAATATTTCCTTATGAATTTTTATTTCCCCTATATTTTGAAAATCACAAACACTTTTTCTTAAGGAAAATTGTTTTCCCTAAGAATTACCTTAATAAGGATTTTTTTTCTCCAAGGAATTTTTTTCCTTACTTATGTTTTCATTATTTATTTTATAGTTCCTATAAATCTAATTCATTTTATTCCTATGTCTAAAATTTGGTTTCACATCTAAAAACCTCAAAATCCTATAAATCCTTGGTCATAGAGTATTCTATTTTTAGGATCCAAATTCTCTGAAATTCAAACTCTGGATTCTCTGAAATTCAGACCCTGAATTCCTCAGAATTCCAACTCCAAATTCCTCATAATTCTGACTCTGAATTCATGAGAATTTGGACTCCGAATTCTTTAGAACTTAGACTCCTAATTCTGAAAAATTCAGACTCTAAAATACTCATAATTCTGACTCTTAATTCTTCAAAATTTAGACTCTGAATTCCTCAGAATTTAGACTTCGAATTCCTCATAATTATGACTCTAAATTACTCATAATTCAAACTCTGAATTCCACCGAATTTAGACTCCGAATTACTTAGAATTTCAACTCTGAATTCCTCAGAATTCAGATTCCGAATTCATAAGAATTCAGACTCCAAAATCTATTAAATTCAGATTACGAATTCTTTGTAAAACAGAATCCAAATTTACATGAGTTATAGTTTCCGAATGTTTATTTATTTAGACTCTGAACTTTATTTTTCCTTAGAGTCAGAAAATTAGATTTTGTTAAGAAACCTTATTTTTCTTACAATAGTTATAGTTATGAAACAATATCGTACAATCTGATTCTAGCTAACTGTTGTTTGAGTGACACATGTAGAGCTCCCTCCGAGATTCAAGGAAAAATATAACCGTTGGAGGAGGGAGATAACCATTATAAAAGTGCCTATAAATCGGATCTTATTTGAATTAGATTGTTTTCTTTTGATCACTCTAGATATTTCATGCTACTGAAGTGATTTCTAGAGAGACAGACTCTAATGCTTTGTGCGTACTCAACACCTTTTACGGTTTGCTTCGTGTGACTCCAATTATTGCTTTGATCAATTGAGGAATTCTGGGGATAAAATTATAGAGGTATTGACTACCTTAATGTTTGAGGACTTATGTGGATATAACAATAGAGGTTTCGACTACATTAAAGTTCAAGAGCTTGTAGGGATAGCAAGACATATTCAGATATTTCTATCGAGGGATTACCAGAGTGTGGGTAAGACAGAATTTCTTGAAAGTATAAATCAAGGGACCTTTATCCAAGGTTGTTGGATACCCTTATCTTTGGGTTAAAAGATTTCATACTTATTACTTGTTTTGTTTCAAGTTTATTTACACTATATTTTGATAAAGGAAGAAAGTATAACCTTCTTATAATTTCTTTTACTTTTATGTACTCTGATAAGTAAGATTCTATACGCTTTAAGGTAGAATCTTTTCATTGTATACTATACTAAATTTTCATTTTTGGAACCACATTTCTAGAACCTAGTATATTTGTAAAACTAAAAGAGGTATTGTAAATTTACCTTGTTTAAATTTGTTAAACATAGTTTTCCTTAAGGATAAAAATGAATGATTTTAAATATAAAATTCACCCCATATTTTAATTGAGCATCTACATTCATATTTCAATCCTACACCTTTCACCAACTTCATCCCAACATGTTGGTGTACAACATCTATTTCTATACAATGCTTCATGTGGTACCATTTGAATACGTTAATGGAAAATATTATTATAGGGAAAATCCACAAAAGGTAAATAATGATCCCACATACCTTGAAAATCAAGTGAACAAGATCTCAACATGTCTTCTAAATTATGGATCGTTCTTTCAGATTTCATGTCAGTTTAAGGGTGATAAGCATTACTCAACCGAAGCTTAGTATCAAATATTTTTGATGAATTTTCCAGAATTTCAATTTGAATCAGGGATCATAATTAGGCACAATTGGGAGTGGTTCTACCTGATGTCTCACACCTTCATTGATATAGAGTCTTTCAAGGTGATTCAATAGAAAATCCTCCCTTATAGTGAGGAAATGTGAAGATTTCGAAAGTTGATCTACAATTTCCAATATTGCATCATTCTTCCATGGATTTTTGGGTAACCTAGTGAAAAAATCCATGGTGATGTCATCCCATTTCCATGTAGGAATAGGTGAAGGTTTCATGAATCCTCTCGGATGTTGTCATTCATCCTTCACTTATTGATAGACTAAACATCTTGATATATAATCAGTATTTTCATACTTCATGTTCTCCTATAAAAAATGTTCCTTCAAATATCTACACATTTTAGTGTTACCAAGGTGTATAGAGAAATTAGAGATATAGGAATCATCCATTAACTCCCTTATCAGATTGGGTATAGAGGGAACACATAGACTCTTCCCAAATTTCAAAATTACATCTTCACACACGAAGTCATCCAACGTTCAATCATTCACACCTTTAATTTTCTTTTGAATATTCTCATAATTAGACTAAGAAGTTTTAATTACTTCCAATAAAGATGTTTGGGCAACCAATTGAAAAAAGTAATGATGTTTCCCCTTATTTGATAATTCCCATATCTATATTTACTAGATCCATGAATACAGGATCCCTTTTAATCCTAATTTTGATTAAAACTCAATGATCCTTCCTGCTCAATTAATTAGCTACCTTTTTTTCCTTTCCTGGGTGGTTTTGTATGGAAAAATTGTAATTTTTGAGTATCTCAAGCCATCACAATTTCTTCATGTCGAGTTCTTTCTATGAGAAGATATATTTCAAGCTCTTATGATCAGTATATATTTCATATCTTTCACCATAGAGATAATATCTCCATATCTTCATAGTAAATATTATAGATTCTTACTCAAGATCATGAGTATGGTAGTTATGGTCATGATTTTTTAATATCCTTTATTCATATGAAATAAATCAATCATTCTCCATAAGGAAACATCCAAATATTTTCTTTTATGCATCACTATAAATCACAAATCCACTATTTCTTGATGGTAGAGACAATATTGGAGCATTAAATAACCTCCTCTTCAGTTCTTAAAAATATTATTCACATTCATTTATTCATACGAACTTAACCCCTTTACGAGCAAGCTTAGTCAAAAGGATGGCTAAATGGGTGAAGTTATGAATGAAATGCCAATAATGACTTACTAAACCAATAAAACTATGTACCTCTGTTATGTTTGTTGGAGTGGGACATTCTTGGAAAGACTTTGTCTTCATATGATCAACTAAGATTCCATCCTTAGAGACAATATGGCCATGAAAAGAAACTGATTAAATCCAAAATTCACACTTTCTAAACTTCCCATATAACTCATTTATTCTAAGAGTCTTCAGAATAATGTTCAAGTGATTGTCATAATATTCATATATTTTGGAGTATACTAGGATATAATCAATAAATACCACAAAAAATTCATCAAGATATTCCTTGAAAACTATATTCATTGGATTCATGAAAACATAGGGTGCATTAGTTAGTCCAAAATTCATTACTCTAAACTTGTAATTCCCATACCTAGTTCAAAATGTTGTCTTTGGATTATCTCCCTTCCTCACATGGAACTGATGATATCCATATTGAAGGTCAATCATTGAAAATATTGTATCCATAAAGTTAATCAAATAAATAATCAATATGAGGTAAGGAATACTTATTCTTTATTATCATAGCATTGATTTTTTATAGTCAATGCACAACCTCATGGATCCATTTTTATTATTGATAAAGATAACATGGGCTCCCCATGGAGAAACACTAGGGTGGATAAATCCTTTATCACTCAATTACTCTATTTGTTTCTTCAGTTCTACTAATTCCACTATATCCATTCTATAATGAGTCTTTGATATAGGCCTTTCACCAAGAATTAAATCAATAGAAAACTCAAGTTCTCACTCTGGAGGATGTCCAAGTAAATCCTATGGAAATACATAAATGTATAATTTCACAGTAGTTACATCCTAAATTTGAATATTTAATTCATCACTCATAGATATTGTGTTCTCATCCTCCCTAATAATTTCATTCAATAGACCTACTGGGGGTGGATCTGGATAAGAATCAGATGATGATGTTTCTTCTCTAATGATAATGGATTCTACACCTTCCTAAAAAAATTGTAATTTCCATCTTCTTATAATATATTTTCACATCATATTTTGAAATCCAATCCATGCCAAAAATTATGTTAATGTCAACCAGAGGTATGATGATAAAATCAGTAGATAAATCATATTTATATTCCATAATGGGGACTACCTGAAACATCTTTGTTGTAACAAGACATCCCTTAGTGGTTTTGAATTAAAACTCCCTTATTAAGAAGAATTGGAAATATCTAATTATTAAAGAAATTGGGAAGATATAAAGGAATGAAATGACCCAGAATAAAATAAAGCATTGTATAAGTATGAGTAAATGATTATAGTTCCTGTCACCACATCGTTAAGGACTTCAACTTAAGAATTTGTGATTTTATAATCTTATCCTTTCTCCATTGAACTTCTATAGGAAATTTTTCCATGGTTCTTAAGACAATCATTGGCATAATTTCTCATCTCTTTATAATTGTATCATTGAACATTGGTAGCATTTTTTATTCCATTGAAATCTTGAGATTGGTGGCCTCTTTCTCTACATTTGTAACATACTACTTTTCCTTTTAAGTAGAACCTAGGGTGTTTCTTTCTAGAAGTATCACATGTTGAAAAAATACCATTTTTATTCTTCCTTTTATCCATTATTTCATATTCTGACATCTTCTTATCTTACTTTTCTTTAAAGTAATAATATTTAGAGAATTATATATATGTCTTGACTTTATATTAGACTATATCTTCGTATGATGAGAAATTTTAGGAAACCAATTCCCCTCAGAGGAATGTTTTTAATCCATGAATTAATGAATCAATCTTTCTCCTTGTATTACATATGTAATCCCCAACATACCCTTCTAGCCATGTAAAATTGGATTTATAGTTCACAACGTTTTCATCCTATTTTTGTTTCAAACCTAAGAATTTCATCTCTATATATTCTCACTATTCTTGAAGAAAATATTTTTCTAAGAATATTTCCTTAAAGTCCCTCAATTCCATTTCTTCCTCATACATTATGTTTGGAATTAAAGACCACCACTGATCTGTATCTCCCAAAACATGATAAACATCCATGAAAACCTTCTATCTTTTATTACATCCCAAATCGAGAAAAATATTCTCTAAATAATTTATTCACTACTCCGCTACAAATAGGTTTGTAGTCCCATTGAATAATGGAGGTTTCTTCCACATAAAGTGATTTAACATAGCTCCTCCACATTTTGGATCTGGATTCTCCATGTGGGTAAGGTTATTATTTATAACATTATTCAATTTTCTCAGTATAGTAATAAGTTTCCCATCACCAGTCGCAACACCAGAGATAATACCATTATTTTACATTAGACGGAAATTCCTATATGGGATACATGTGTTCCTGAAGTTTCCATTCCTTCCACTAAGTTCCATTTCTATATAATGGAATACACTAGATTTGGTTATGAATCATAATATATAATATCAATTTAGCATAAATTGAAATTTTTTTCATAACTAATCTCATTATCCTAAACATGGTTTCTTTGTTGAAAAATTTACATTTAATTCCTTCATAATGGTTTGTAAAGAAAATGAAAATTATCCTAAGCATATCCCCTGAGAGTGTCAAACTAGGTGTGCAATAAGGCTCGTTTTCATGTACAAGGATACCTTGGGTGAAGCCCAAACCTCCTTATCAGAGTTGTTACTTCTAGGTACATCTGTTCTAGAACCATTTCCACTTATAATATTCAGATAGGGATGTATTTTATAGAAAGATCCACATAATCTATTCCTTACCAAAATTATAGGATGTTATTGCATGTTTTTCCTCAATGACTATCTTAGGATTTTGTTCCCAAATCTATGTTTTTTAAATATAGTTTCCATGTTTTCTACTAAACTTCTTCTAATACAAAATGTAGAGACCCAACCCTAGTTTTCCAAAGTCGGTGCCTTATTTTATTAAATAATCACATTAACAAGGAAGTAATATCCTGAAGGAATGAATTTTTTAGTAGCCCTAGAAAACAAGATGCGTACATAAGTTCAACATTACAACGTGAAAGGAAATTATACATATCAACTTCTTTTGAATCACACCTAAACTCCATGATTATCCTTTAAAGTCATTCATAATATTAATCTTCACCGCATAGGGAAAAATAAAACATAATAAATGGTTGAGATAAAATTCTATGTAAAGGTACATAATACAACATAAATTATCATAAACATAAACATTATTCATGGCGAATAACTGAAAACACAATCCTTTAAAAATTATACTGGAGCATAATATAGTTGGAATGAAAGATGATTAAATAAGGCCATATAAATAATAATGAGATAATGAAACATAACCATTGATAATATAATAGTCTAATAATAACATAGTTTATCAATTTATAATACCATAATGGGGGAATTCATAATTCCAAACATCTAAAATATATTTTCAAGGACTCGCCCAAGATGTCTGAAAATACTAGGGAAAGGCCTCGACCAAAACACAATTATTTTTTGTCTCATAAGATCTACCAATGAATATAGGGGATATAGAGGGCCCCAAATTTAACTTTCTATGTCTAATTCATTCCTAATATTAAAGGAGATAAACATAAACAACATGATCATATTAAATAATATTCCCCAATCTGTACAGATAAACACTAACCATTATGAGTAGTGTGATGAATGGTATCTAGATAGCACATCCATAGTCAAACTAATCATAAACCATTTAATAAAATATTTTAGATGATAGAAATAAGATATTATCCTCAATAAAATATAAAATTCAACAGAGGTGTTGCATTAAACAAAAATACTCTAACAAAATCATCGAGGAATTTTTGTGATAAATACACTTTTACTTTGAAAAGAGGAGTTCTTTTGGAAAAATATTTTCCTAAAATCGGAAATGAACTAATTTAGTTTTTAAATGATGAAAAAATTGGTTTTAGAAAAATAATTGTGTCTTAAATCATATTATAGAGTGCACTTGAAAATAGGTAAGAATTTGAGAAGTTCTTGTGAATCAGGCTTGTTTATCGAAAAGAATTTAGAAATATCATTATAAAATATTTAAATCCCCATAAAATAAATATGGATTAGGATTGGTACACAAATATAGTAAATTAAAACATAACTTATGAGGATTAAATAATAATAATTAATAATTTAATTTGTATTAAGCAAGACAGAGTATCCCGAAAGTAAATGGAGGTTCGGGTAGAAAACCCTTAACTTATGTCTGAATGTATTATGCACTTGTCCTTAATGTCCTGGATAATAAAATTAAACACATTAATTAATTAGTTAATTAATAAAATTATTTACTTATTTTTGATTCATTATAGTATTATTAAGTTAATTTATGTTCTTATTGATAAGTTATAAGATCAAATTCCATCATTTTGGAGTGTACATTTCATTAATTTCATGATCAGTTCGCTTGATTATAAGAGTATAGAAGTTCATGTAAAATGGGAATTGAAGTCCATAATAGAAGTTATATGTTATTAATTTTAATAAATATGGTTAAATGATAATATAATTTGTTTTTATATTTTCAGTGAGGATGAATCATTAGATACAACTTTAATGGAAATCGCTTGGATTATTTTGAATTGTTTCTCTCACAATGATCTTCTTTAGATTTATTATTTCACATCATGTGTGTATGACGATTCTAGAACGTTAAATAAGATAAAATAAATATATTATTATCTTTTTAAACCATAAAAATGGTTCCATGACCATCCATGAATATGGTAATAGAAATTGAAAGCATGATATCCTTAAATGCGATAAATTAACACATCTTGAATGGTGTTTTCATTTTTTGTATGAAAGGGGGGGGGAGAAATGATGACGAACTATTCCATTAGAATTAAAAAATTCTAGTATATTTAAGGTACTGGAGTTATCATACATTTTTATGAGGGGATTTTAGTATAGAAAAAGAAAAGAAAGGAACCTGAAAGAAAAGAGAAGTTCCCTTACGAAAATTTGGCAGCCTAATGGTATCACTTAAAAATTCATCAAATATGTTAATGAGATAAAAAGGGTATATAATAATTTTTAAATAATATTTAAATTAAGGGTATATGAAATAAATTGTCTCAACATAATCCAATGGAAATTAAAAAGGAATAACATAAAATGAGTGCTTGAAAAATAGGAGGGTGGTAGATTCTCTTACCTTGTAAAGTAACTCCTTAAACATGAAGGTTGGGACCTTGGGGGATTGATGACACATTAGGAGGACTCCTAGAGAGGTAAAAATACTAGATACTCTAGGATTATGAGTTTTTAATGAATGTAAATGAAGGAATCTATGTGTATTTATAGTAAAAGAGAGGGGGTTTTTTATTAATTTTCAAGGACACCTCATTAGTGGTATTTTCAAAACCATGAGATTTCCCATGGTATTTTACCATGGTATTGGAACCTTAGGACACATAATGTCATATTTTACTAAAAAAAGTATAACCACATTTTATATTAATTATTTCATCATTATTATGTCATTAAACATACCGAAAACTCAAAACTTTATTTTTACTATTCACAAAAAACTAATGTATTTTATAAAATTCTCATAAATTCAGAATAACCTAATATTGATGTTATGAATTAAAAAAATGAAAATTATTTTATCATAATAATTATCTAAATATGAACATTTTAACTTCTATCCATGAAAATAATTATTTATTAAAAATAATAGCGGACATAAAAAGCATAGAAACATTTTTGACACTTAAAAAAATATTTTATCATTTGTAATTAAAGAAGAGTGTTCTGATAAGAATATTTAATTATTATAAACATTAATATAACCATATTTTGATATATTAATTTAAATCTCTTTGAAATGTAGAATTTTTAACTGAAAAACCAATTTATTTAATCTTTATATTTTTAAGAAAAACTAAACTCTAAATATAAATGATGAAATAATAATTTTATTTATACATTATTAGCCGAGGTTACTATTCCATTGGCCATATTACTACTCATATGGGTAAGTTACTATTCATAAGGGTAAGTTACTATTCACCAAAAATGTAATTTGATCCTATCAGACTCTAAATATCTCACTGAACGGAACCGTGTATGATTGTTTTTCGAAATTCAAATCACTGAGGTGAAAAAATTATGCTTACTGGCTAGGTTATAAAAAAGTTGTGTTTTTTAGAGACTCAGTGTTTCATTCATTTGATATTAAATTTATTTATAAATCCTTGGGGTGTTACAAATAGCATGAAACCTTCTTGATTAGATATATCGAGATAATGAGATTATATTACACATCAAGTGTCCGTATGAGGTAACATGTCATTATGAAATTATATTTTTTCTCTATGGGTGCCTTGGAATGTTGCTAGATGCTAACCTTAGACTATAGGATGGTTCTCTTAATTCCAATGAGAAAGAGGCTTAGATGGTCACACACTAAGTGTATCTAGAATCTCAATCAAATAATATATTAGTATTTATTATTTATTTGGTTGAATAAATATCATTTCAATACACAGTTTCATAATTATTCATGTATTCTTGATCACATTTATTCCATCGCTAGTTATTCGAGAGAATATATTATGAGAGAAATATTTAATAAATATTTATTTTCTATTTATTAAATATAATATGTATTTATTTATTGTAAAATAATGTAGTGATATTTATTTAATAAATAAATGGACATTTTTCAAGGCATGATAAATATTGTGCAGGAATTGCGGAAAAAGTTTAATGGTTCGATGAGAAATGATAAATATTGAATATTATTTAATTAAATAATATTTAATTATAATTTTCAAGTTAATAAAATGTCAAGAAATATTATTATTTTTATTAATATTTGACATGGGGTTTTTATAGGATTAAATAAATAATTAAATGCACTTGTTCAATTATTTTATTTTAAACCAGGCAATATAAATACCCAATTATGGTATTTTCTCAAAAGACTAAACTCGTTTTTTTGGTTGTGCACAAAATTCTTGGAGAATCCTCTCTAGATTAAAGACATATATTCTCCAAGAACACTTCCAGGAATAGAGAGCGATCCTCCTCCACCAGATCAAGGAGAACGCTTTGGAATCACTTCCCGAGGTGATCAAATGTGAACAATGAAAGAGAAAGGATCTTCTATAGTAGCACCCAGAGACTCCATTGATGATGTCTGGATATTCATGGAACACATTGGGATCACCTCTAGAGGAAATTTACACTTGGTTTCTACAACACAATAATGGTGCACCGCAGATCTGTCATTGGATTCATCAATGAAGAAAGAATTCCATAAAGGTAATTATTTATCTAATTAAATTAATGATAAAAAATATGTGTTGATATCCTCTCTCTCAGTTCTAGAATTCTATACCTTTTCTATTTTTTTGATTCAATTCCATTGATCACAGCATTCATCATCGCATCGATCTCAGATTTATAACTGATTATAGAAAAAATAAATGTTTGGCACTGTGCAACGCCTGATTGTACTATGACCATGACCTATAAGTGGTATCAAAGGGGGGAACATAGTTGTTTATAATTATTTAAAAAAAAATTGTGTTTTACACATATTTAATTTAGTTTTTTGATTCATGTTTTATTATTATTTAATCTGAATTGAGAGATTTTTTTCTTCCTCCATCATTTCTCATAGATCTAATCACGATGTTTAATTTTATGTTTAAAATAATTTCAAGGAACTCATCCGGAGGTGACAAGGTTTCTTGTTGTACAACACCATACTACACGTTGTGTAACCAAAGTTACATGCTGTGTAGTCACGTTCAACAAATCATAATTGATTAGAAAAATAGTTCAATATTATTCATCGATTACTGCATTAATTACACACTTAATTCACCATGTGTTGACCAGAATTTAATGGTGCATGGTCTGCTGGACTACAAACTGTGTATCCCATGCACACAGTGTGTAGTCTCTTTGAGTCATGGATGGGCTGTGTATTCCATAAATGGAAAACATGACTAGTGGTCGTGTAACACAGAGCTCAAATGGCATGTGGCCCATTGGACCCACCATGTACTCCAAATTTTCTGAGGCACATATTACATGAAAATTACTTAGGCATGTGTCTCAGATAGACAGTGAGAGGTGTACACGCCTTGTAGATCATATCTACTTGCTATGTACTTATACCAAGTAACATAGATTTAAAATTTATTTATTTTACTATGTACATTAAGCCTCATTTTACTATGTAAACCTTGAGAAATGTACTTATGTGTGGTCATAAAGATAGGACACACCATGTGATAGGTTTTAATGTACATCAATATTTTATTCTTTAATTTAAATCTACATAATGTTCAGATATTCATATAATTTATGAGTTTTATTACAAGTTGTTACTCTATGTGCATTTAAGCATAACAGGTGAACAAAATATCATGCAGTTCATGTAATCACTTTTGAAGTACGCTTTGCGAAAGTATGTGATAATTCATGCATTCCATATGTCACAAGATTAAAATAGTATATGAGTGTAATATATGTTCGATAGAATCATATGGGTATTCACCGTGTTTCCCCCAAGGTACAATTATGTAAAATGTTAATTTTAAATGAATTTATTTAATTTGATTAAAATTATAATGGATGAGAATCACAAGGAAATTTGGATGAGAATTAAGATAAATAGATTTATTAATCAAAGATCATAATTAATCGATTTGAGGGTGAGTTATCTTAAATAAGAACGATTATGAATTGAACACTTGTTTTATTAAATGTGTAATTCGTTTCTTACATGTGGATGATCAGGATCTAGAATAGGCCTTTTTTATGTGATTGGTTTCATTTAGTTTATTATTAAATTAAATTGTTGGCATGTGTGCCTTCTCTCTTTTTTATTATGTAGGACCTGCATGCCCATGATATCTTTTATGGACAACCTTTTTTTACCTCACATGGATGTGAGTAAAAGGAATATGTAAAGAATGGAGTTCCCAAGATAGTGTAGGTGGTTCAAGTTTGGATCTGAGGTGAAACCAATCCAAGGAGATACAAAGGGGGACATGTGGAAAGCTATAAACATGAACCTAAATTGCTTCACGGTGTTTCTCCCCTAGGTCAACGGTTAGTTAATCAACCACTTGATAAACAAATCATTAGTATAATATCATGATAATAACCTTTATTTTAATTCTATCATGTTTCATGATTATTTCAGTATAGATACTTTTTCTTGATCACATAATTAATGAATTTAAAAGAAAGCAATATTGAACTAAAATAAACTAGATTATGCATAAATATTATCTATGATATGGTTAATAAGTTTAGTGAACCCACTTATTATTAAAAATCATGTTATAAAGATAATAATCGGAAATTTATGCATAAAAGGATAAAATACCTCAATAAAATATTATGTTAGTATAGCCTTATATTACTTTGGTTAGAATCAAACCATAGTTAAAAGTGATTGACCAAGTAAAGTTGGTGTGCTTTTAATTATTAGGGAATTCTAACATAAAATTTTGGGTCGACTTATCTTGGTTCACATCAAGGGTTGACTGATAAATTAGAACTTGGTGTAACTGAGAGGCAAAGGTTGTGGAAATCAAAATTAATGATTTTAGGATTAGGGAGTCCACTAAAAATACGAATGAACTCGGAGTTAATATAGTTGGCATATATAATTCCTACCTAAAACCATTTGAGTTGTTTTACCAAAAAACTTTGGGGTAATGAGAAGGGGAATATGGATCCATACCACTATAATGTCTAATAAATATGATTTTTTAAATCCAACGGTGAGGGATATTTGGTTTTGATAAAATAGTGGGAGACTAATAAATATAATATTTATTTATTTTTCTAAATTTATCAGATAAAGAACTAAAATTATCCCCATCTTATTTTGTAGAAACAAAAATAAAATTACATCAAACATATTATTGAGATCCATAATTGAGAAGGAGAACCTTCTCCCTAGCACAAATTTCTAAGAGTGGGAAAGGCACCTACATGTCATCCTTCACCATGAAATGAAATTGTATATGCTGGAAGAACCTTTACTATTTGCGCTAGGAAATGAGGTAAGTAATGAAGAACTATCTCTCTATGAGAAACATCTAAATGATGCTAGAGATGTTTAGTGATTAATGCTATCATCCATGTCCAATGAGATTTATAATAAACATGAGGATATAGATGTCTATAGAATGATGTATCACCTTCAAGATATCTATCAATAGAATGTGAGTCAAGAGAGGTATGTGATCTTAAATTATTTTTTCACAACTATTCTTGGAGAGTTTGTGGCATCTGAGACTCATGTAGTCAAGATTATTAGTTTCATTGAATTCCTGGAAATCTTAGGGATTAAATTCCCAGATGAGATACGTATAGATCTCATACTTTCATCATTGCATAATACCTTCTCTAGTTTTATTATTAATTCTATATGATCAATAATGAGAAGAGTCTTCTTGAAGTTCTTCATTTAATTATCTAAGTGTATAAGGACATGGAGTATGACAAACCCATAGACCTTATAGTGAATAAAAAAAGGATGGACAAGGAAAAGAGGCCCAAGACTTATAAACAGTCTAAAGATCCCAACCACTATCCTACCAAGAAGAAGAATATCTAGAGGTAGATTAAGGAAAAGGGGGTGGTATGTTTTTCAAGTGGAAAGTCATGACACTGGAAGAGGAACTACACCCAAAAGTAAGGGGAACCTAAAGGTGTGTTCGTAATTGAGTGAAATCTTTCCATTTCTACACATTGGGTACTAGATACAGCTTTTTGTGATCATATATATATATATCTAAATGTAGGAACCAAGTATATTTTGAATGATTTATAGGGGATATGTGGATCTAAGAGCTCCAAATGGGTAAAGGCTGGCTGCCCTAGACATTGGTTACTACCAACATTTATTTCGAATGAGAATGATTTTGGTTATATGATATTGGTATTATGTACCTATCGTTACCAAGAATATAATTTATGTTTCATTTTTATGTACAAATGGGGTTATTTTCAAATTTGGAAATAAAAGTTGCTTCTTTTATAAGTACAACATATGTTATGGTATGAGGCATTTAAATAATGGTCTTTATATATTAAATTATGAAAACCAAGTGTTAGAAATAGAAAACGAATCATGTTCACCCAACTCATATAACACCCAATTGATGCATCTCCATATTCGTCATGTAAATGAGGTGTGTTTTACAAATATATGTCAAGATGGTTATTTATACTCTTTTTAGATAAAACCACTTGATATATGTCATTCTTTTTTACAAGGGAAAATCACCAAACCACCATTTGGTGGACTGGTTGAAAGGACAATAGACATTCTAGGATTGGTTCACCCTGATGCGTGTGGACCATTTCCAACATAAGCTATAGGTGGATATTCTTACTTCATAACTTTTACTGATGACTTGAGTAGATATGGATATATTTATTTGATTAGGTATAAGTATGATTCCATTGATAAATTTAAGGAAATCATGAATGAAGTAGATAATCATCTCGGTATTAATATAAAGAATATTTTATTAGATCTATTGGATTAATATCTTAAGAAAGTGTTCATCGACTTTCAATTGGAATTTGGGATTCTATCTCAAGTCACTCCACCTTACACACCACAGTGGAATGGTGTTAGTGAAAGGAGGAACCATGCCTTATTATACATGGTATGCTTCATGATGATTCATGCAGATATTCCATTATTCTTTTGGCGATATAAATTACAAATCATGGAATACACATTAAACTAAGTACCAACTAAAGTGGAAAATAGAATTCCCTTTTATTTGAGGAGTGGAAAAAAACCCATTTTATCACATACATGTGTATGGGGTTATGAGTAATTTTCTAAGGCCTTCTCAGGAAAAAAATAGCACCTCGGGGTATGAGGTGTATCTTTATAGGGTATCCCAAGGAAACAAAGGGAAGCTACCTATACAACCCATTAGAAAAGAAAGTGATTGTTGCTAGACAAGATATCTCTCTTAAGAGGGAGAATATCCTCAAAAAGGATAGTGGGATAAAGATTGAGTTCAACAAACTTAATGATTAAGATACACAAGAATTGGTACATGAATAGATTCCATAGGTCCCTATGGAGGAATTAGTTTTTAAAACATAAGTATTGTGTAAGAGAGTTAGAGAGGAATGAGAACCAGAGAGATATAGTTTTTTGGTCACTAAGGATCATGAATAATTATTGTTTGAAAATGATAAACCTCTATCCTACAAGGATGTATTAGATAGCTCAGAAGCTACAATATGGACAAAAGATATGAATTCTGATATAGATTCCATGTATCAAAACCCTATTTGGGTTCCGGTTAATGTGCCAGTTGATGTAACTTATATCGGATGCAAATGGGTATATAAGAGGAAAATATATATAGAAGGTAAATTAAGTACCTATAAATTAAGGCTGGTTGATTAATGTTTTTAACAATGTTAAGGAATTGACTATGATGGAAACTTTCCCCCATTTTCCATGTCTAAATCCATCAAAATCATACTTTATGTAGAAGCTTACCAAGACTATGTGATTTGGAAGATAGATTTCAAAACTGCATTCCTTAATAGGAACCTTCAAGAAGATGTCTATATGAAAAACCCAGAAGGTTTTGTCACTCCAGGTGATGAAAAAAGGATTTTAAAGTTACAAAGATCAATTTATTGATTGAAGAAATTATTGAGATCAGGGAACATTTTATTTGATGTAGCCATAAAATAATTTTGTTTCATTAAAATTGAATTTGATCAATGTGTTTGCAAACAGTTTAATGGGAATGTAGTCATTATCCTAGTAGTATATATTGATTGCAACACCCCAAGATTTTAAAAATAAATTTAATATGGAATGAATGCAACAATGAACCCCTATGAAACAAACACTTTGTTATAGGAGATAGTTATAACATATCCTCTAAGCATAATTTTTCCGCTTCTATGATTCCAATTTTGAAAAAATGTTATAAAAGGTTGTGATCAGTAAGATATTTAGAGCCTGATAGATCAACTTACATTTTTGGTGAATAGTAACTTACCCTTATGAATAGTAACTTACCCTTATGAATAGTAATGCACCCCTATGAATAGAAACCTCACCCAAGTATGTATAAATAAAATTTAGGTACCTTATAAATGAGAGTGAATATTTTAAATATTAATAATTAAGTGTTGATATTTTTGTGATTAATAAATATTTAATTACAATTTTTAATTAATAAATTTATTTAATATAAAATTCATTTTTATAAAATATATTCTCCAATAAATAGTTTTTTCCTATGATTTTAGGATAATTTTATGATACCTAAGTTAATTTTTAAAAGTATTATAAAATCAGTTTTAAATTTAAAATACGTATTTATCAAGTAAATAATTATTTTATTTAAAATTAAAATTTATATTATTTATAAAATTATTTTGATAAAATTGAGTTCATTTTTTAATTCTACACATCAAAAAATGGTTAGGGAAATTTTTGGGGATTTATTTGAAATAATTGAATTTTTGGGGAATAGTGAAATTCAATAATTTACAAAATATGCAAAATAAATGAATTTTTTCATCATGCTGGAGTCATGGAAGATGTAAATGGCCATTGGTTTGAACTCGCATGAACTTATTACTATTTTTGGTCACAATAATCAAGGCTATTTCTATTCTTGATCCTAAATAATTAAATAATGATTAAAATAATGGAAAAACCCCTCTCTCCTTAACTGTAAAAACCACCCCTCACTCAATATTCTATTCACTCCTCTAAGACTTTAATATTATAAAATTTCTACCCAAATACTCCTCCCCATTATCTCCCCATGTCTAGTATCTATTTGTCTTTACAAAATACCAAAACTCGTTCCCTTAAAGAGGTTCTCTGGGAGGAGTACTCAAGAGGTAAAATCCTCTTCCTTTTTCCTTTTAATTTCTTTTAAGTTACTTCATTTATTATTATCTCATAAAATACTCTATAAAAATTATCATGGTAACTACAATATCATCTATATACTAAAATTATATCATTTTAATGTAAGATCAATCATAAATATCCTTACTCTCTCTCTCTCTCTCTTTTATTTTAAAAACAAAATCTTCATCCAAGAGGTGCCGATTTACAACCTTTGTGGAGGATGAAGTTTTGTTCTTCCATTTATTATTCAAGGATGGTCATGAAAGAATTTTTATGATTGAACCAAATTATAAAATATGAATTATATATTATGTAATGATTTTATAACCATCATTTATACATGATATTAAATAATATAAAAAACTAGTTTGTTGTGATCGAAAACCCGCCATAAAATCTAAATAATTATAACTAAATGTTTTATCTAATGATTAATTCTCATACTGTATAACCATTTACACTATTTAACTTTCATAAATATCATATAAATTAAATTTTGGAGAATTATACTCATTACACATGAACTTCCATTATCATATAAAATTATACTGATCATGAAAACCCAGGAAACAAACGCTCCCGAGCAATAAATTTGTATTTTATAACTCATAAAAAGGCCATAAATGAAATTAATAAAATTATGAAAAATAAAAAAAAACATTTAAATAAGGCAATTAATTAAATAATTAATGGTTTTAATTTGATTATCCAGGATATAAACTCAAGTGCAGAACACATTCAAATACAAGGTAAGGGTTTTCTACCCGAACCTTCATTTTCTTTCAAGTTACTCTTTATCTCTCTTAGTCCCAATTAAATTAATAATTATTCTTATGTAATCCTCATAAATTATGTGTGAATTTTCTATATATTTTCACCACTCAAATTCATTCTTTATTTTATGGGGATCTAAATGTTTTATAAATATCTTCATCAATTCTTCCCAATAAACAAGCCCGATTCAAGGGATGTTCTCAAATTCGTACATATTTTTAAGGGAAGTATATAATCTATTTTAAGTCACAAATGTTTTTCTAAAACCACTGATTTCATCATGGAAAAACCACCTTATTTAATTTCTAGATTTATTCAAATATTTTTCCAAAATAAATCTTCCTTTTAATGTAAAAGTGTATTTCTCTCAAAAATCCCTCAATGATTTTATTTGAGTATTTTTGTCTATTTCAAAAAATATCTTGAATTTTATGTCTTATTGAGGTTAATATATTATTTTTATAATATACCATTTATGATCAGTTTGACTATGGACGTGAAATCTTGATACCATTCACCAAACTAACCTGAATGGTTAGTGTTTATGTGTACAGATTGGGGAAAGTTATTTCCTATGTTCATGTTGTTTATGTTTAGAACCTTTTATATAAGGAATTAATTGGACTTAGAAAGTGATTTTTGAGTCCTGATATATCCCCTCAATTCATCTCTAGGTATCATGAGATAATACAAAATTGGGTTGTGGCTGAGGTCTTACCCTAGTATTATCAGACATCTTGGTCGAGGCTTTGACAATATGTTTCAAATGTCTGTCATTATGAATTCCCTCATTATATTATTAGAAATTGATAAACCATGTGATTATTAGACCATTATAATATCAATGTTTATGTTTCATTATCCTATTATCATCTATATGTCATATTTAATCATCTTTTATTCCTTTCATATTGTGCTCAAGTATTTTTTTAAAGGCATGTGTTTTTAGTTGTTCTTCGTGACTAGTATTTATTTCTATGATAACTTTTGTTGTATTACTTACCCTTACTGAGCATTATGATCTCACACTTATGTTTTATTTTCCATAGGTTGTGAATATGAATATTATGAAGGAATTTATTGGATAATCTTGGAGTCATATGGATTTTCTATTATATATTTCGTTTTAAGTTTTCATATTGAACTTATGTTTGTATCTTGTTTTCCAAAACTGCTAAACTATTCATTCCTTAAAGATATGACTTTATTTTAATCATTAAAATGTAACAAAATAAGGCACCAACTATGGGATATTGGGGTCGAGTCCATACAATTGGTATGATAGGAATTTTAGTATAAAACTTGGACACTCGATTTAGAAAATATAGATTAGGGAACAAAACCATAAGACAGACTTTGAGGATAAAAATACAAGAACATCCTAGAATTTTGTTAAGGAAAATATTATGTGGATATTCCTAGAAAATAAATTACAATCTAGATACTACAAGTGGATGTGGTTTTGGAACAAATGTACCTAAGAGTAACAACTCAGATAAGGTGTTTCAGGCTTGACCCTGGGTAACCTGGTACACAACAACGAGCCTTAATGCGCACCTATTTTGACACACTCATGGGATATGATTTTGATAATTCACATATCCTTTACAAGACCTTATGAAGGATTTAAAAGTAATTTTATCCTAAAATAAACCATGTTTATGATTATGGGATTATCTATGCATAGGATTTCAATTTATATTAATTATTCTACTAGTTGAGATTATGAAATATGATTCGTAAAAAAATCTAGTGTACTCCATCATTTAGATATGAATCCTAGTGAAATGAATGGAAACCACATGAATGCATGTATCCCGTATAGGGATTTCCCCCTATTCAATATAATGATGTTAGTTTTGGATCTATGACGGGTTATGAGCAACTTATAACGATACTGGTACAACTGAATCGGGTTATAAACAATAACCTTACCCATATGGAGAACCCAGAACCATAATGTGGAGGGGAAATGTTATATTTATTTATGTGACAACAGCCTCCATCATTTAATGGGGATATAAACCCATTCTATGTAGAGCAGTGGATAAGTTACTTAGAGAAGATATTTTTCACTTTCGGAAGTAACAAACGGGAGAAGCTTGTCATGGAAGTTTATCGTTTATCGGGAGTTGATGATAAATGGTTTTCATTAATTAAAAAAAAGGAGGGGGAAGATATTGAAAATATGGAGGTATTTTGAGGATGTAATCTTATAAAAATACTTTCCTCATATGCAACAAATATATATGGAAAGGTAGTTTCTGAATCTGAGGCAAAAAGAAGATTATAATGTTTCAAAGTATGAATCTAACTTCACAAGGTTAAAAAGGCATGTTACATACTACATATGTAATCCAATGAGAAATATTGATTGATTCTTTGACGGTTTAAAACCATTCCTATAAATGGAACTGATTTCTTAAACTTTCTCATCATATAAAGATATAGTCTCACATGCAATCAAGACAGAGAAACAATTTTATAAGTATTATGACTTTAAATGAAAGAAAGAGAAGAATATGGTGGAAAAAGAAAGAATGGATAAAGAGAAGAATAAAAAGGGGAGTTTTCCAACATTTGATACTTGTTGAAGGAAACACCTTGGAGGCTATATAAAAGTAGGAGTCTATTACAAATGGGGTGAAAGAGGACAACAATATTGAGATTTCTAGGGAAATAAAGAAGCTACCAATTTTCAAATATAAAATTGTATAGATATTGGATATTATGCTAATTATTGTCCTAATCATTAAGGAAACATTCCCTATATAAGGCCAAGGGAGAAAAAATATGCGTATTCATTCAAAACTACTAAATTTTAAGTTCCAAATGATGTGGTGATAGGTACTATAATCATTTACAAAAACATGTCCAATGCTTTATTTGATTTTGGATCATCACATTCCTTTATATATTTCCAGTTTTCTTTAAATTTTTTATATTTCCAATTCTTCTTAACAAGGGAGTTTTCAGTAAACCCCCTAAGGGAAGCCTCATTGCAAA
Source organism: Viscum album (assembly GCA_963277665.1). Classification (NCBI taxonomy): domain Eukaryota; kingdom Viridiplantae; phylum Streptophyta; class Magnoliopsida; order Santalales; family Viscaceae; genus Viscum; species Viscum album. The sequence goes on along the minus strand of OY728127.1, from coordinate 339,939,123 downwards.
AAATGTGTGCCAGGTAGTCCCCATTATTTCATATAAATATTCTTTATATGATAATTTTATCATCATTCTTGTGGTATAATTTGATATAATCCTTGGAATGGATTGTAAATATGATGTGAAAATAAATTACATGAAGAAGGAGACTACGATTTGTGAGGAAGGTGTAGAATCTATTATCTTTAGTGAAAAAACATCACTATCTAATTTTTATCTAGATCTGCCCCCAGTATCTCTACTAAATTAAATTATTGGGGAGGATGTGAAATCAATATCTATGAGTGATGAAAAAATATTCCAATTGAGTATGTAACTATTGTGAAAGAATACGTTTATGTTTTTCCAAAGGATTTATCTAGATATCCTATAGAGTGGGAAATTGAGTTTTCTATCGATTTAATTCCTTGTGCAATGCCTATATCAAAGAATCCTTATAGAATGGCCATTGTAGAATTAGTATAACTTTAGAAACAAATAGAGTAATGGAGAAATAAAGGATTTATCTTACTTAGTGTTTCTCTATGGTGAGACCCTATTCTCTTTGTCAAGAAGAAAGATGGATCCATAATGTTGTGCATTGACTATTGAGAAATCAATGTTAATACAATAAATACAAATTATATCCTACCTCATATTGATGATTTATTTGATCATCTCCACGAAGAAAAATATTTTTCTAAGATTGACCTTCGATTTGGATATCATTAGTTGCGTGTGATGAATAAAGATATTCCAAATACATCATTCTGAACCAGGTATGGGCATTATGATTTTATAGTAATTCCTTTTGGGCTGACTAATGGACCATCTATATTCATGGATCTAATGAATAGAGTTTTCAAGGAATATCATGATGAATTTATTGTGGTATTTATTGATTATATCTTGTTATACTCCAAAATCTATGAAAATCATAAGAATCAATTCTGTATTATTCTAAAGACTCTTAGAAGATAAGAATTATATGGTAAGTTTAGAAAGTGTGAATTTTGGCTTCACTAAGTTTCTTTTCTTGGCCATATTGTCTCAAAGGATGTTATCTTAGTTGATTCTATGAATAAAAACGTTATCTAGGAATTTCCTACTCCAACGAACATAACTGAGGTATGTAGTTTTATTGGTTTAGTAGGTTATTATCAATATTTCGTTCAGAACATCTCCCATATAGCCAACTCATTGACCGAGCTTAATCGTAATTGGGTTATGTTTTTATTGAAAAATAATGTGAAGAATGTTTTAAATAATTAAAGAGGAGATTATTGAATTCTCTAATCCTCACTCTACCATTAAGAAATGGTGGATTTATGATCTTTAGTGATGCATCAAAGAAAGGAATTGACTGTTTCTTTAAGTAGAATGATATAGTTATTTTCTATTCAACAAGGTAGTTAAAAATTCATGAACCAAACTATCCAACTCATGATCTTGAGTTAGAAACTATAATCTTTTCTTTGAATATATGGAGACACTTTCTCTATGGATAAAGGTGTGAGATATATACAAATCACAAGACTTTAAAATATATCTTCTCATGGAGAAAACTCAACATTAGAAAATGGTGATGGTTTGAGATACTAAAGGATTACATTTATTCTGTACCCTACCACCTAGGAAAAGAAAATAAGGTAGCTAATGCATTGATCTAGAAGGATCATAGAGTTTTAAACAAAATGAGTATTAAAAGGGATCCTATATTCATGGTTCTAGTAAAGATGGATATGGAAATTATTAAATAATGTGAAACATCATTAATTTTTAAATTTGTTTCCCAACCATATTTATTGGAAATAATTAAAACTTCTTAGTTTTATTATGATAATCTTCAAAAGAAAATTAAATGTGTGAATGATGGGAAGTTGGATGACTTCATGTGTAAGGATGGAATTGTGAAATTTTTGAAGAGGCTATGTGTTCCTTATATACCCGAGATGAAAAGGGAGTTATTTAATGATTCCCATAGCTCTAATTTCTCTATACACCCTGATATCTCTAAAATGTATAGATATTTGAAGGAACATTTATGGTCAGACAACATGAAGTGGTAAATTGATGATTATGTATCAGTATGTTTAGTTTTTCAACAAGTGAAGTTCAAAGAACAACTTCATAGAGGAGTCATGAAACCTATACCTATTCATATATGGAAATGGGATGACATAACCATGGATTTTGTCACTATATTACCCTAAACTATAGGAAAGAATTATTAAATATGGGTAATTGTGGATCTACTTACTAAATCTACACATTTCATCACTATAAGGGAGGATTTTTCACTATAGCACCTTGCATGAATCTATATCAATGAAGTTGTGGGACTTCATGTAGAACCTCTCTCAATTGTGTCTAATTGTGATCCATGATTCACATAAAAATTCTAGAAAATTCTTCAAAAATATTTGATATCGAGCTTCAATTGAGTACTTCTTATCACCCTCAAACAGATGGTAAATAAGAAATAACGATCCAAACTATAGAATACATGTTGAGATCGTGCTCACTTGATTTTCAAGGTATGTGGGATCAGTATTTACCTTTGGTGGAGTTTTCCTATAATAATAGTTTCTATTTAATTTTTCAAATGGCACTCTATAAAACATTGTATGGAAAGAGATTTAATACACCAACATGTTGGGATGAAGTTGGTGAAAGGATGTTTGTGGGCCCAGAGCTTGTAAAGGAAACAACAGTGAAGGTAAAGGCTATTTAAACCCATATCAAAGTAGCTAAAAGCAGGAAAAATATCTATGACGATAATTGAAGGAAGTATTTGGAATTTCATGTGGGAGATCATGTTTTCTCAAAAGTTTCTCCATGGAAGGGTATTATAATATTTTAAAAGAAAAGTAAACTGAGCCCTAGGTACATTGGTCCTTTTGAAATTATGGAGAGAATTGGAGTTGTGGATTATCATTTAGAAATGACACCTAGCCTTTCTAATGTACAAAATTTGTTCCAAGTCTCATTATTGAGAAAGTACATGCTAGACCCAACACATATACTCACTTCTGAAGTTACAGAATTGGAACCTGACTTATCTTACTATGAAGAACCTATCTGGATTTTGGACACTAGAGAATAGGTGTTGAGGAATCAGATGATTTGGCTGGTAAAGGTACTTTGGAAAAATCATAAAATTGAAGAGGCAACATGAGATCCTGAGGAACTTTTGATGAAGACCTACCCAAATCATTTTATAAGGACACACTCTGATAATTTTGAGGATGAAATTTTTGTAAGTGGGGAAGAATGTAACACCCCAAGGTTTTACAAATATATTTAATATGGAATGCTTGAAACACTAAGCCCCTATGAAACAAACAATTTGTTATAGGAGATATTTATAACCTAGCCACTAAACATAATTTCACCGCTTCTATTATTTTAATTTTAAAAAAATGACATACATGGTTGCGATCAATATGATATTTAGAGTATGATAGGATCAACTTACATTTTGTGAATAGTAACTTACCCTAATGAATAGCAACTTACCCTTATAAATAGTAATGGACCATTATGATTATAAACCTCACCCATGTATGTATAAATAAAATTTAGGCACCATATAAATGTGTGTGAATATTTTAATAATTAATAATTAAGTGTTGATATTTTTGTGATTAATAAATATTTAATTATAATTTTAAACTATTAAATTTATTTACAATAAAATTTATTTTCATAAAATGTATTATTCAATAAATATTTTATTTTCCTATGATTTTAGGATAATTTTATGAGTCCTTAGTTAATTTTTGAAAGTATTAAAAAATTGATTTTAAATTTTAAATATGTACTATTCATATAAATAATGATTTTATTTAAATATTATATCTATCATATTAATAAAATTGTTTTTATAAAAGGGAGTTAATTTATGAATTCTACACATCGAAAAGTGGTTAGGGTTAATTTTTTATATTTTTCAGAAATAATTGAATATCTTGTGAATAGTGAAATTCAATAATTTACAAAATATGCTAAATAAATGAATTTATGCATCATTCTGGAGTCATGGATGATGTAAATGGAAATTTTTTTGAACTCAAATTCCCCTATTAGTATATTTTTTCATTAGAATCAAGATTATTTATTATCTTGATCCAAAGTAATGAAATAATGATTAAAATAATGGAAAAACCCTCCTCTCCTCCACTATAAAAACCTCCCCTCACTCCCTCTTCTCTTCACTACTTTAATGCTTGAAACTTCTCAAATATCTACCCAAATACTATTCCTTAGTCTCTCTCCACATCCAAGAGCTCTTGGTATTTCCAAAAGACCAAAACCTGTTCCCTTATAGAGGTTCTCAAGAGGTAAAATCCACTTCCTTTTTCCTTTTAATTTCTTTTAAGTTCCCTATTTTTTTATTATATCCTCACCTCATCTATCAAAATGATCATGGTAACTCTGATATCATCTATATACCTAAATTATATTATTTTAATTGAATATCCATCATCAATATCCTTACTCTCTCTCTCTTTTAGTTTAAAAACATAATCATCATCCGGGTGGTGTGGATTCAAAACCTTCATAAACAACGAAGTTTTGTTCATTAATTTCTTATTCAAGGATGGTAAGGAAACATTTTTTATGGTTGAAACAGATTCTAAAATATTTATTATATCTTATTTAATGATTATAGAACCATAATTTATACTTTATATTAAATAATTGAACAAAATTAGTTTGTTGTGATCGAAAAACCACCGTAAAATCTAAATGATTATCACTAAATGTTTAATCTAATGATTCATACTCATACTATATAACCAAATGATATGTATAACCATTTACACTAATTTATGTTCATCAATATCATATAAATTCAATTCTTGAAAATTATACCCATTCCACATGAACTTCCATTATCATATAGAAGTATACCGATAATGAAAACCAAAGAAATGAACGCTCCCAAGCGATAAATTTATATCTTATAAATCATAAAAGGATATAAATTAACTTAATAAAATTATGAAAAATTTATAACATATAAATAAGTTTATGAATTAAATAATTAAGGAATTTAATTTATTTATCTAGGATGTTAAGCTCATGTAAAGAACACATTGGGACACATGGTAAGGGTTTTCTACCAGAACCTCCATTTTATATCGGGTTACTCTTTATATCTATTCGTCTCAATTAAATTATTTATTATTATTATTTACTCCTAATAAATTATATTTGAATGTTATATATTATTTTAACAATCATAATCCTTATTTATTTTATGGGGAGTTAAATGTTTTATAAGGATCTTTCTCAATTCTTCCCAATAAACAAGTTTGAATCAAGGGAACTTCTAAAATTCATAACTATTTTAAAGGGCCCTATATAATATATTTTAAGCCAAAAATATTTTTCTAAACCCACTAATTTAATCATGAAAAAACCACCTTATTTCATTTCTTGTTTTATGCAAATATTTTTCCCAAATAACTCTTCCTTTCAATGTAAAAGTGTATTTCCCTAAAAAATTACTCGATGATTTTATTAGAGTATTTTTTTATATTTCAACACATATATTTAATTTTATGTATTATTGAGGTTAATGTCATATGTTTATCATATAACTTATTTTATTAAATGGTTTATGATATGTTTGACTGTGGATGTTCTATCTTGATACCATTCACCATACTACACAGAATGGTTAGTTTTTATTTGTACAGATTGGGGAAAGTTATTTCATATGTTCATATTGTTTATGTTTAGCCCATTGCATATGAGGAATGAATTGGAAATATAAAGTGAAAGGTGTGGACTTCTATAGCTCCTTGATGCATCATTAGGTATAATTAGACAAAATATAATTGGGTTTTAGCTGAGACCTTACCCTAGTATTTTCAGACCTCTTGGTTGAGGCCTTGACAATATGTTTCAGATGTCCGGCATTATGAATTCCCTCATCATGGGATTATAAATTTATAAAACATGTGATTATTAGACTAGTATAATATCAATTGTTTTCTTTCATTCTCTTATGATCATTTATATTTAATATTTTATCAGCTTTCATTCCTTCCATATTATGCTCAAGTATATTTTTAAAGGCTTTTGTTTTTATTTGTTCATTATGCCTAGTGTTTATTTTTATGATAACTTATACTCTATTAATTACCCTTAGTGATAAATCTAAGATCACTACTTTCTTATGTTGTATTATCCCCTGGCTGTGAAGATGAATATTATAAATGACTTGTAGGGATAATCTAGGAGTCATATGGATTTTCTATCATGTATTTATTTTTAAGTTGTAATGTTGAACTTATGTTTGTATAATATTTTATAAAACTACAAAACTACTAATTAATTTGGGATAAGACTTTATTGTAATCATGCCAATGTAATAAAATAAGGCACCGGCTTTCAGATAATGGGGTTGGGTACTTACATTGATGACATATTACTTATTAGGAACACCATACCAGTCTATTTAGGATTGGTTAAACAAGTTTATCTCCATTAAGGACTTAGGTGAAGAATACTATATTATAGGGATAGTGATCATTCTTTATAGATATTAGAGTTTAATTAGAATAATTAAAAGTACATAAATTGACTAGATACTAAATAGATTTATTATGGAACAATCCATGAGGGTATTGGTTCCAGTTTCTCATGTTTTACATCTTTCTAAGAAAATGTATTCTCAAACACAACATGAGAATGATATAATGATTAATACCCCTTATGCTTCAACGTTAAGATCAATCATGTATGCAATGTTATGTACTATACTTGATGTTTCTTATGCATTGAGCATGGTAAAAAGATATCAATAAGATTTCAAAGATTAGAATTCGACTGCTATTAAGGCTATCCTTAAGTATCTGAGAAGAATAAAAGATATGTTTATAGTGTATAGAGGAGACAAGGAGTTGGTAATTAGGGGTTATAGTAATTCTAGTTTTCAGAAAAATTAGAAAGATCTGAAGTTGGTATTTGGGTATTTTTTCTCTTTCAATGGGGGAGATGTGAGCTAGAAGAGTTCCAAGAAACCATTTTTTTCTTCTAATTATGCAATGGGGTCCAAGTATATTGGGGATTATGATACATACAAAGAATCAATTTTGATTTAGGACTTTTTCTAAAAGCATGATGTTGCACCTAACAATAAATACCCAATCTCATTGTATTGCGATAATACTACAGCGGTGGATCTTGAAAAAGAGCCAAGGTTACACCAATAGACAAAGAACAAATGGTGGAAGTATCAACTTTTGAGGTATTTTTATTAAAGGGGTGAAGTCACAGTGAGTATAGTACCCAAGGAAGAGAACTTGGTGAACCCCTTGATTAAAGGCCTATCTCAGAAGAAGCATGAGTATCATGTGAGAGCTAACATACTGAAGGATGTTAGTAATTTTCTCTAGTGAAAGTGGGATTATGTTACAGTTGGTGACCTAGAACCAAATCTGGTGTACTTGATGATAAACATGTATTCATTGTTTTTAATATTACTAAACTATTTATCACATCATGACTGTTCTTCTCTCTAACATAGTATGTGATAATGTCTTAAGAGTGGAATTCACACTAAAAACTCATAGTAGTTCCCCGCTGTGATGGAAACATGAAACTGAAAAGAAACTATTCTTGAATAAATGTTCTATATCCGGATGATATAATTTGAAAGAAACAAATGATACTGACTATCAAGGGTGGAGAATCATAGGACTTTGAGTTCTCATGGTGTAATCCCTTGGTAATATCCTGTAGGATATTATGAGAATGAGACTTGTCAATAAGAAATTCACATTTCTATGTGTCATTGGATGTTCCTATCTATGAACATGTGTATTATTCCTTAGACATTAAGATTATTACTAATGAGTATTATGCATCGTGCACATATATTTATTATTAATAACCATGATGACAAATGTTTTTTGCGAAGTAGGATATATTGGTTATGTCATGAGTAATATTTCATAAATGAATAATGTGAGAAAGGATTTATCCCTTATGATCATTAACAGAAGTTGATATCTAAATACCATTTATGGAAATGATATATCCTAAAAAAATCCATTTTTTTGGTGATCTATAGGAAATTTCAATTTTTTGAAAGTCAAAGAAAGAGAAATTGAGCACATAGGTTGATGGCACTAGAATGAAACCTACTTGATTAGTGATATCGAGAAAACATTATTGTATTATATAATAAGTGTTTCTTTGAGGTAACATGTCATTATGACAATAAAATTTTTCTCTATTGGTGTCTTATCAGGTTACAAGATGCTAACCTTGGACTTTAGGTTGTTTTCCTAATGCCACTGAGAAAGAGACCTAGAGAGTCACACACTAAGTGTATTCAGAATCTCAGTTAAATAATATATTAGTATTTATTATTTAATAGGTTGAATAATTATTATTCACACATACAGTTTAATAATTATTCATGTATGATTGATCACATTTATTCCATAACTATTTTTTCAATAGAAGATATTATGAGTGGAATATTTAATAGATATTAATTTTCTATTATTTTGAATATAATATTATTTTTATTTCTGAATATTGCAGTGATATTTATTTAATAAATAAATATAAATTATTCAAGGACCGATAAATATTGTGGAGGAATAGATGATTGAGTTTAATGGTCTTATGAGAAATGATAAATTTTGAATATTATTTAATTAAATAATATTTAATTATAATTCTCAAGTTAAACACATGTCAAGAAATATTAAAATTATTATTATTTTTTGACATGGGTTTTTTCTAGGATTAAAAAAATAATTAAAGGCACTTATGCAATTATTTTATTTTAAACCTAGCAATATAAATACCCAACTATGTTATTTTGTCAAAAGATCCAATTACTTTTTTGGTTGTGTCCAACAATCATAGATAATCCTATCAAGCATAGAGAGATCCTTTTTCTAAGAACACTCCTAAGAACAGAGAGCAGTCCTCCTCCATCGGATTATAGAGAACTCTTTGGAAGCAATTCTTAAGTCAATCAATGGAGGACGATGCAAGTGCAAGGATATTCCATGAAATCACCCAGAGACCCCTTTGGAAATGTCTATAGATTCAAGGAACACATGTGGGTCACATATAGAGGAAATATACATATGGTTTTTATAACTCAATGACGTTTCTCTATGGATCTGTCACCAAATTCATCAACGAAGAAATAATTCCTTTGAGTTAATTTTTTATTTACTTAAATTAACTGTAAAAAATATATTTTGATATCCTACCTCTCTATTATGATGCTCTATCCCTTTTCAATTTCTTCGATTCAATTCCAATGATCATGGAATTTATCATTTCATTGATCTCATATTGATCATCGATTATGGAAAAAGTAAATGTTGGGAACCACCCAACGCATGCTTCTACTGTGCCTAGAACCTACAAGTTCTTTCTAGTATTTAGAAAGGTTAATTGCACCATTATAAGGGGGATTCATGTGATGAGGGGTTCCCGGCATGGGTAATTATTCCAATTAAGATTGTTTTTTTGGTTCTCTCAAAACCTTATGATAATTATCTCAACCATAAATATGAAATGAATTAAACCCTAGGCTAACTCCATAATGTGTAATCATACCACCAAGATTTGGTTTTCGATTTTAGTATAGAATATGATAAGTGTTGAATGGGGGAATATATCCATATTATAAGCGAGTATTGATTTATTTTATGTACTATATTTTAATTATAAAGAATAATCACTCTTGTTTTGGATTTGACGATTATGTTTATTCTCTCAAGCTTTACATATTCTCAACCTCACCTGTAAAATGATTATCACTTAAGTGTTTTTATAAATTAAAAACTACCTTAATGAATCATATTAATATGAATCATATTACTCTCATTTATTCAAAAAAATTAAAAAGGTTAAAATTAGATCAATTACTAAGAAAATATACTATTTCATGGGTGGAGTAGTCATTATAGAGACAAATTACATTTGTTAAGGTCTATGATAGGCATTTTACCCAATTATTCTTATACTATTGATTTAAATACCAATTAATTTTATTTATAAAAGAATAAAAATTGAGTAAAATAATATAAAAATAATATTTTATTATAATAAATTAATGAGACAACATGATGAACTAGAATAAGGAATCGTATAATTTATCCTTTCTCTAAGAGATACATCTATTCAAATGCTTCTTTAAATAAAGTGAAACCACTTATACTATAACCCAAATATCATAATTCATAGATAAATATCTAAAAATGATAAAAAACACATTTTTATTATATATTGGAGGTTAACATTATAAGAGGTTACAAGTGTGAATAGAAAATTCAGCCGTGTGTTTCAATCAAAATTATACTGACTTATTAACCTCCAAATAGTTGAACCAAATATTCTTATAGAATTATTATTTGTATTTAATTTTATCCTCTATATATTATTTAAATTATAAAAATAAAATAAAAATTAGAATGAAGAATATTTATCCCAAATTACGATGTGGTGTCCATGATGATGAATCCAAACATTCTTTGAATTTATGTACAATTTTCTCACATCAAAAATATAATTTAGAATGAGAGATATAAATGAAAATTATTTCCAATTTATTGAATTAATAATTTTAGGAAATTTACATTCTAAATAATCCCCATGAAAATATCTGTTTCTAAAATATTATAGTGAATTTCAAAGGGTTAAAATTGGAATTTTCATCAAATTTGGAAATGCATGATATAATCCCATGTTTACCATAAATAAACATATTTATAAAATTATAGGGAAAATATATCATTTATTATAAGTAAAATAATAAATAAAAATATACATTATCAAATCCATCATACTTACCCTTTTTAACTCTTGAGAAATGTTGCATATCATGTATTCTAAAAACATATGATAAGATATGCATGTTAAAATTTCTCAAAGTATGGTAGTAATAAGGGAAAATAAATAATCATACAATGAAGTCAATATTGATAAATTTAGAAGTTATTGTGTCATAAATTGTATCAAAATATAATCCAATGATATTAATGACACTAATCATGGTGAAAGAAGTTATGAGTCGACTATTCTATTAATTCCCCGCATCTGTGTGTGCCCAAAATTTCCCGTTTTTTCCATCTTTTATTTAGTATATTGTGATCAAGTAATACTTTTCTTCTTAACTAGTTCTTTTTCACTAAAACTATTCTGTATACTTTATAATGAAATTTCAAATCCTACTCACTTATGAATTCCCAAAATTCAAACCATAAACTCGTGTCCAAGATCACCTTTTATGTTTTACATTTCATCACTCCCATATTAATTAAAAGTATTCTTTTAATTTGATGTTTTTAGGGTGAAAATGTTATGGATATTATGTACCCATGCATTGGATAATTTATTAACAAGTGAAATTAATCAGAAGATAAATGAATTTATAGAAAGATCATTGTTGTAAGCTAAAAAATTCTTCATTTGATTATACCATCAATTAAATAAGAAAATTTTAACAATTTAGGTTTATTTATAAGGTTCTATAGAGAAATAAAATGAAATATTTTACTCTAAACCAATATCAAAAATAATAATGAAAAAATCTAAATGTTTTTATAATTATATAACTGATCATATCATTGAAAACTTATATCTTTGGAAAAATCAACCATTTTTTAGGAAATATTTCCCATTCTTATCATTTATCAATAATATTAGAAAAATTAAATAAGAATTTTTTATAAGTTCCACACATAAATTAACATGTTACATGACTATTTTTTTTATTTTAAAAATAACATAAATAATAGAAATAAAAATCCTAAAGATTCTAACCAAACAAATCCCCATCCCCCACACATAAACAATTATAATTTTCTTAATATTACCATATTAAATGGTATATAAATACGAAATTGCGAATTTTAAATAGTAAAAATTACATAAAAGTGAGAGGGATAGGGATAGCCTAATGTTCTTAAGTGGTGATGGGGTTATGCAATGTGATGACGTTGAATGCATGTGTGGTAAATCCCTTAATATATTGATTCAAATACAACCAATTGAATATTAATCTTCTTATCATGGACTATTGTGTCATATCTATTACACCATAAATAAAAACATGAAATATAGCCTATGGTTTTAACCATATGGAATGAAACTTACCATACATCAACATCAGTGTTGAACTATAGAGAAAAACCATGTCTCCCTTATGAAACTCTGTATTCTAGATCATATTTTCATGGTTTCTTTTTATCACTCTTTGTGAAACATTAGGTTATCCTATTATTATAATAAAATCACTTCAAGATATTAAACTTGTATCTTACTTTTATCTCTTTCTTGGACTAAATCCATGTTTCATTTTTTTTCCCAAAATACTTGATGCTCAACCTTTATGGGGGGATAGAAGGACTTACAAAATTCAATCCAATATGAGGACATAATCATAAGAGTCCTTTATTTCATCCTATGAGACCAAATTAAATCATTAAATTACTTGTTCCAATCATTTATATTTCAATGCATAGTTTTCTCTAATACTTGATTCAACACCTGGTTTGAAACTTCATCAGGGACAATTTTTAAGGCTGGAAAGGAGAAATTTTTTTCTATATCACCCTATACTTCTAGAATTAGGATAAATTTTAGTTATAAATGTGTGAACCTTGATCACTGATGGTATACTTTATTATTCTAAACCTAAAAAAATTATAACCAAACAAGATACACTAGAACATGATAATATTAAATATTAGTGGGCTTTGCCTCCACTCATTTGATAAAATAATCAATAACAAAAAAAACATATAATAAATTGAATGAGATAATAAAATGACCCTTAATATCAATGACCCATACAACAAAAATCGCATATAATGATATGGGATGTTGAGGAATCATATGTCACCGAGAAATGTTTCATTTGTGTTGGAAATATTTTAATGACATACAAAAAACATGGTCATCATGGAATAAGAAAATATAATATAATACAAAGTGTAAGATTTTTATAGTTGTACTTTTGGGTCTAAAGTGTCCACTATAAATGATTGTATGATATAAATTTAAAATAGACTCAAACCCATTATTAGGAACACACCTCCCAATAACATGGTCACTAAACATGTACCAGAGGTAAAGATCATCCCACACATAAAACCTAGAATCACTAATTAGTTTTTTAACAAGTATATTCTTTATATTTTCTTCTATTTATAATGTGAAAATATATTACCTAAATTATAATTCTAGGGATACATACTTGAGAGTTCATAAATATGTACATCGAGAAATATATCCTAAAGTGGTACCTGGTCCAAGGTGTTATCCTCTGGTGTGTGAGTGATCATACCCATGTGTTCTGAAATTATGTTATATAAATCCTTTTTTCCTCTATTGTGATGAAAATATATTAACGGTGGTTCATCTGGGTGATAAGTCCAGGATTTTCATATGAATTCTTCAAGAAATACCTCAAAGATTCATGATTATAAAAAACAAAAAATTTAGATCCCAATAAATAAGAATAGAATTTTTTTTAAAGGAATTATTATAGAAAGAAACTAATTTTATATTATTGTGTGGTTCATTCGGGTGAATAAAATTTCCTCAAATCATAGGAGATATCATATGGATGACCCTCCACCCTATGTGATAATACCACTCCAACTATGAAGTTAGAAGCATCACACATAAGCTCAAATGTAATCTCCAATCATGGAGGCTATATAATTAGTTGAGTGGTGAGACATTTCTTTAACTTATCAAATGACACCCTTTAAGAATCATTAAAAATGAATTCAACATATTTTTAAAGGAATCAGGATAAAGATAATGTTATCTTACTGAAATATATGATGAAAAGCTGATAAAGGCCAATATTTATAAGGAATGATCAAATACCATTCACTAATATAGGATATATAAAGGGTGAAATAATATATAACTTATATATATATTAACTATAATTCCATTTAGGGACTCAACATAACCTAGGATTAGGATCTTCTCTACTATGAAATAAAACTTTTAAAAATTTAAAACCATATATTTATGTATACATCAATGAAAAAAATTTCCCAAGAAATATATATAGTGATAAAATGAGGATCCTTATATAGTAAATTCATCCATAAATACCTCTATTCATGAATTAAGTAAATTAAAAAATATATTAGTCATGTACCTTTTTAAAGTAAATGGGTTTTACAAAGTCTAAGTGATATCATTAGGTATGAAAATGTATGGAATTATCATGTGAGTGTTGTCTTATTAAGGTCTTCTATAGAAATGGGAACCTAAAATATTCCATAGAAATAATCTCGGAATCAATGTTGTGTCTTAACAGTAAGCCTCTAAAGATTATGGTAAATGAAGGTATGTGGTAAATGGTCCTTATGAATGTATTGATTCAAATACCTATAATTTATTCAATCTTATTAACTATTTTACACTCTTATGTGAATTAACTTTTCATTTTCATTTTTTACAATAATGAAACCAATTTTATTTCATACGACATGGACAAGGGTATCCCATAGAGAGTCTGATATGGGATAAATGATACCAATTTCAAGTAATTATTCTAAATCCTTCTTTATAACTTCTAATAGTGTGGGGTTAAGTCTCATTTTTGGTTTTGTGACCACTTTATTCTCATCCTACAAAAGAATCATGTGCGTGTAAATTGGGGATATAATAACTAATATGGTTGATATAGTACACCCAATGTTCCTAATATTTTCCCCTAAAAGATTTAAATGTATGGTTCTTTATTCAATAAGGATATTATTAGCCATAATTGGAGGTAATTTCTCATCATTCAACCAGTATGAATATTTCAAATTTGGGGGTAAGGGATTAGGTTCATGTTTTGGGGGTTTTGTAAAGACGGAAAAGTCATCGGAAATGATATATGTTCACAATTTAAATCATTATAATCTATGAATAATGAATCAAATACTCCTATAAAATCATTATCCATGTCATAATTAGAAATTTTATTTCCAAATTTAGAATAAGAATCCATAAAAGAATCAAATATGATATTTTTCGACAATAAGGAATAACTGTGGAAATTTTTAGAGATATAAAATAGGTTCAAATACTCAAAATCTCCATAATAATGGAAGGATACATATCTTGAAAATATTCATAATAAATTTTTGGATAACCATTACAATATAGATCAAAATAGGATATGAAGAGCATAGATTGGTCTTCTGATGGTTACTTCAAGGAATCCAAAAAATTAAATCTTATGATCTCATCCTATAAATCTATAGAAAGTATACCCTTATGTACATTTATGATTATATTGGTATTTTTGAGGAAGTACATTATAATAATAATGGGGTAATGATAGATTACTAAATCTTAATCAATATTTAGCAGAAAAAACAAAGGGAAAGAGCATATAACTCACCTAAACAAGTATATCTTCAAGGTCTCTTGTTAGTATTATATAGACCTATTTCCCAATTACAGCACTACCCATGTCAGCTTCGTCTCACCAACCTATGAGGACAAGAAAACATAGTGAGGCATTTCATTGATGGAGGCACCAAAATCACATAAAACATTAGATAAATGAAACTCCCTTGTGTTTTATGGAATGGTGAGTGTCCTAGGGTCCTTTTACATTATAGGTATCATTTTGGTGGGTATGATGAGTGTATATACATTACTCCCAAGATTTATTTGATCATTTCCTTTTATCTCTCTCCTACATAGTTCTTTAAAGAACTTTTCATAACATATAATTTTCTTGATTTCTTCGAGTATAGGGATGATAATCCAAACACACTTGAATGTATCCATCACCTATTTTTATATCACCTCTTCAGAAATATTCTTAATTTCAAAGCTTTATCTGAAAATAAAAGTGTTTTAGGAGGAAAATAATCAATCTTACACTTACCTTTTTCTCTATCCTTTAGATGCTCATTAAATGTTCCTGAATGAGAATTATATGAAGCAAAGGTGAATCCCAATGGAATTATTGGATTAGAATTATTTTTCATTTCCTTCTCACTTCTTGATGTTATGGCACTAAAATTCCATTATGGATTTAGTGTAGGTAGAGAAGAAATATTTTTAGAGTACTTACATACCAATTCAAATAGGTTAGTAAAAATCTGACTCATTTTCCTCTTTTTATCCCTCAACTTCATACCCAAACTCTTCAACTAATTTTATTTATTAATAAAGTTCTATTTTAAAATATTATCAATATTATAATTTAACATTGGTTTTGATAACCCTCTTTGGTTTTGTATTGGTGATTATGGGGTACCAAATCTTTTTTTGGTTTATTGACGGTGCAAACAATGCTTGATTGGTTAGTTAGTTGGATTTTTTTAAAATATATTAAGGAGGAAATTAAAATAACTATTGAATCATTGATTTTTATTGTCATTCTTGATAAGTGTTAATTAATTTAAATATGTTATATAGAATAATTAGTGATTCCATGAAATAATGATGTGAATAAATCATCCATGATTTTATAAAGTTGAAATTGAATTGAGATTTAAAAAATAGAATTTTGAAAAATCATGGGATTTGAATTAATATCTGGTTTCTCTATTTGATGAGTTTAAATAGTACAAAACTAAGTCATTATATTACCAAAAAATGGGCCAATTCAAAGAAGGTCATACCAATCCAATACAACTATCCCAAAGAACAATCATCTTAGATCAAAATTCATCCATCTCAAATATCATATTTGGAAAATGCATTGGTTAAGAAGGTAGCCAGCATAATAGATTCATGGTTAATGTAGGTCACACACATATAGGTAGTGGGAATTATCCTCTCACATGGGGGTTTCATTAGAGGATTCAAAGTTACATCTAGCACCTAATTAGTCTTTTTATAGACTAATTGGAGTATATGTTAAGTAATAAACTAAATTATCATACATGACATCTTTCTATATGGTACTCATAGTATGCAAAAAATTATTACTCTAATAAAAAATATATCAAAAAAGGAGCATGCATTGTGTGCCCAAAAAATTTCATCATCTTCAACCTCTATTCTATAGTATTATCCCCACATATCTATAATATTGAATCATGATTTCGATGATCCTGATGATAACGAACAAAAGATATTATGATCCATTAATTCCACAGATCATTCTCTATGCACAAACATGAAGATAACAAGTTGGGATCACATTTTTAGAGGCTTATAGAATATATACTAATTTCAAGCTGACAAACAAAAAATGTATGATCCAACAATGGATCGAGTTACATGAAAAGTATCCCTGCACATGAACAAGGTAAGTATCAAATGACCTACTATAAAGAGAACATGTTGTAACCAAACCAAAGACATAATGTTTGGATCTACCTCATGAGTGAACAACTATGAATAAAAGTTGGAATATATCATATGAAAAATTAAAGATATCATGAGGCAATGATCACATAAAAAAATCTAGTGACTAAAGGTATAGAGCTTTCAGGATTAGAACTTAGAAATGTATGAAGTGATTGTGGATGCATCGATAATGGAGTAGTGACTATATGCATGGATCCCCCATTTTCACAGTGTGACTGCATCAGTGAAACAACCATAAGGGACTATAATACAGTCTACAATGTCAAATTAATGATAAGATTAAATGATAAGACTTTAATTTCAACAAGGTTATTTACACTTCATGATTCGTATGCCATGGGAGCCTTCATTCATGGGAGTTTATCATCCCACAAGATTACTAAGGATGCTAGAACTTTAATGGGAATATCATGATTCTCATTAAATATCTAAATAATTACTTCACACTATAGGATAAATTGAGATGATATTGATGCCGCATGGAGTACACCATGACATAGAAGAACAAATAAACATCATTAAATATTTATCCACACCGTAAGGGTCAAACAGTAAGTATTCATAAAAAACTAGTTTATTTCATGAAATAATATATTTAAAGACATTAAATTTGAGAATATATTAATGTATATTTGATAGAATAAAAATATTTCATGGATATTTCAAAGGTGGTGTATTATAATAAAAATTCATGCATGGTTTGGGAGTATATATAATTATTTATGTTCATATTTTTATAGAATATTCCAAAATGGATTTAAAGGATTTGATATTTGAGAATTTTTTACCATAATTTTTTTATCTTAAAATGATTTGATATTTAAAACTTCTTGGAAAGATTTTTTAGATACTTAAATAATAATTTTGAGTAAAAAGATTCATAATGATTGTGAAAATAATTAATAAAGGTTTCCATGGATTGTATGGATCATGTAGACTACATAATTAGAAATAAGATTTTGTTTATTATGTATAAATATATTAAATCTATGATTTCAATTGATTTAAAGGATTTATGTTTGAATCATTTTTAAGTGATATAGGTCCCATGAATCTATATATACATGATGTTTGAGGAAACAAAATATCCATAACATTATTGAAGATCTAGACAAATTTTTACTCCATTGATATGTCTAGAGAAGAGAGAACTAGATGATCACATTGAATAACTGGAAGAAGGAAGAGTAGGACTACATTTTATTACTTGGTTTTTTGAATGAAGAAATAAAATAGATAAGAAGAAATAAATTTCTTTGTAATATCAATTTATTGAATAGAGATAAAGGAGGTGAACCCTTTTTGACATATCTACTCTTGAATAAATAAGGAGATCATGTGAATTATTCTCATATCTATTTTTGGTAAATAAGGGTTGATTTCAAAATATTTTCATATCATGTTATTAAAATAAAATAAAGATACAGAAGATCTATATGGATATATTTTTCTTTGAAGAAGGAGTATATCAAATGAATAATTCTATCTATAGGAATTGTTTTCTGGTGGAGTTGATGTAGCTTGAGGAAAGAAACAAACACAAGACTCCCCATTGATTATTTTTGTCCATCTAGCTTGAAAAAAACTATATCAAAATAAAAAATATAATCATGAATATACCTGGAGTTATAGATGAAACCATTTTTTCTATCATGAAGTCTATTAATAGACTAACAAGCCAATAATCTATCGAATCCTCATTCTAAATACTATCATTTGTTCCAACAGAATTATTTTTTTACTGGTGAAATAAAAAAAACATCTAATGAAGAATATATATGGATTTTCTCACACTCTTATGTTCAAAATGTTAGTATTTACAATGTCTTTGACCATATTTTTACTTTCAACATGAATACTGATGGAACACACCTTTTCTACTCTTTTTTTATGCTAAGAATATATATAGAGAATGGAGAACTCTATGGAATGGCCTTTTATCTCTAGGCGCTAATATTAATGCTCATTGGTTTCTTATTGGAGACTTTAATGTAATTCTCAACTCAAGTGAGAAAATTGGACCATCTCATGCTTCTATTTCCATGAGATTGTTTAATGCTTCGATTGAAGAAAAATATCTCAATGAAATTAATCTCACTGGTGAAAATTACACTTAGAATAGAAGAAATTACAATAGATCAGTTTCTTCGAAGCTGGATAGAGCCTTCACAAATGTCCCTACTTTGGATGAAAGAGACACTATCTCTTGAACCACTCTACATGGGCTGAACTATTACCATCACCCCATCCTGTTCAATGTCTCCACCAAATACATAAAACCCTGGATGCATTTTAGATTTAATAATGTGTGGTTCTCTCATGTCAATTACACTAATATCATTAAAAACTACTGGTCTTCATTGTCACACAACAATGATCCCTTTTCCTATAATGTCAAATTAAAACATCTCAAACAGAATCTCAAAACTTGGTGCAACTCCAAGGCCAAAAAAATTTACAATGACATCCTTCTTCTTGAGGAAGAACTCAATGATATCCAAACAAGAACACCAACTCTGACCTTAAAAATGATAGAACTCAAGAAATAAACCTTGCGGTTAAACTCAACTATTTTCTCACTTTTAAAGAAAATATTAAGAAACAAGTGTTTAAAGTTAAATGGTTAGCAGATTGTGACAGAAATACTAAGTTCTATAATTCTCTTCATAGAATTAGGAAGGCTTGTAGGCCGTTAAACATTCTAAAGTATGGGGACAAACTTCTTGACAATGAGGATGCCATTTATCATCATATACTATCCTACTATGAATCCATCTTCAATGGTACAAATATCAGCAAAGACCTCCTTCCGAAAGTCATTCCAATTGTGATCAATGAGGAGAAAAATACTTTCATTCTCAATACTCGGTTAGATCATAAAATCAAAGACACCATATTATGTCTAAATCCTGATACTGCTCTGGGTCCTAATGTCTTCATTAATGGTTTATTCTAACATTATTGGGATGTGATTCATGTCGATGTTTGTAAACTTGTCAAATCCTTTTTTACCAATGGTGTGCTTCCTAATGCTCTTAACGACCAATTTCTCACCTTGACCCCAAAAGTGGAAAATGACTCTGAGATTCACCTATTTATAAAAACTTATCTTATTAAAATTATTTATAAAATCATCACTAAAATCATTCCTAATAGAATTTCAACTATCACGGACAAAATTGTCTCCTTGAACCAATTTGGTTTTATTAAAGGTAGATCCATTCAAAACTGCATCTGTCTTGCCTCTGAGTGTGTCAATAACATGATGAATGATAACAGAGGAGGCAATATTTCTATTAAACTTTACATCATAAAATCTTTTGACACCATGGATTGGAGCTTTATGTTCAAGTTTCTTCAAGGATTTGGGTTTAATGCCTCTTTTATCACTATAATCAGAACATTTTTCACCTCAAAGTCTATCTCCATTTTGATCAATGGCTCTCCCAAGGGCTATTTTAAATGAACCAAAGGTGTTAGGAAAGGTGACCCCCTCTCTTCCATTCTCTTCTCGACTATGGAATACCATCTTAGTCATCTGATCACCCATATGTTGCACCAGAATAAGATAAAACCCATCCATGTCTCTAGGAATAGGAATGCTCCTACATTCCTGTTTTATGACGATGACATAATCCTTTTTTCCATCAAGGTGATATAAGAAACATTCATAACCTCAAAAAATCACTCTCACACAATGAGGAGGTTTCTGGTCAAACCATTAGTTGGAAGAAATCATGCATCTTCTTTGGGAGGAACTTTCATATTAGTATAAATTGTAACATTATCAGTGACTTAGGTATAAAATAAGGTATGATCCCTTTCAATTATATAGTTGTTCCCATATTTTTGGTTAGTCGCAAGTCTTGCAACTTTGTAATAATAGTTGACCAAGTCCTAAACCAACATTATTCTTGGAAAGGTAAATCTCTCTCTATGGCTGGTAGGATTTGCCTTATAAATTCCACTATTGTATCCAAGATTGTTTAATCCATGATGGTCTATAAATGGCCTGTTGGTCTGATCAAAAAAATAAACACCTCTATAAATAATTTCATATGGACTGGTAGTACTCTAGAAAGGAAACTTCTGATTGTCCCCTAGTCAACTTGTTATAATCCCATTGATAAAGGTGGTATTGGCATTAAAAATATAAAGTACTTTAATGAATACCTTCAAACTAGATTAACTTGGAACCTTTTTCACAATTCTTCTGATGTAATTACCTTTGTCAAAAATAGATTTCTGGAAAACGTAAGATGGGAAAGTAGGATTTCATCATCTCTTCTATATGGACATCCATCAAACAATATTTCTCTAATATTAGTAATAATTCCAGATGGATGGTCTCTAGAGACTCCACCATGAAATTCAAGTTGGATAACTGTACTGGAACTCCTTTAATTTCTATGATTTCTCCCGATAAAATCCATAAGAGTGCTCACTACTCTATTAGAGAAATTCTAAACTATCATCATGATAAACTCCCTGATAATATTCATAATTTCATATAGAACTACACTTTTTCTTATACTAATGATTTCTTAATTTGGGAACCTTCTCACAATGGGATGATTAACTCAAAAAATTTCTAAAATCATTATTTTTTAACTCTTAAAGTGATTTTAGTTGGATAAAACATTTCAACTATCCTTAGATAAATACCTTAATATTCAATCTCATCTTGCAACTTGCTCCCAAAAAATTTCCCACATATATTTGCCTTCAATCTTTTCAAATATAGCTCTACTCTAAGTGAAGAATCTATAATCAACACAGAGAAGATGCTAACCACATCTTTCATTCTTATGCTACTACTTCTGCACTTTGGAACAATATTCTTGAAATTTTTTACTATAGATGGTTGATTCTTGACTCTGTCAAAACTCAACTAATGAAATGTGTAGAAATAGAAGGCTCTCAATAAATAAAAAACCTTTTCCTAGCTGCAATTGATGAGCTCCACCATGTGATTTGGTATGATCAGAATGCTATTATTCATAACAATTACTCACTCAATCAAAATGAAGGTCAGATTCAGATACTTATTTCCATACATGAAGATGATTTCATGCAATAGGGACATTACCACAACACTATCCATGACTTTAGAATCCGTTGACATTTGTGGATTAATGTAAATTTCTGTCAACCTCTTCACACTCTGGAGGTGTTATGGAGATATCCTCTTCCCGGTTGGATCAAAACTAATATTGATGGATACTATAAAAGAAATATGAGCCCTAGAGGATGTGGTTCTATCTTCAGGAATCAACTCGGCCAGATCATTGTATGTTTCATGGGTAGTTGTGGCACGACCACCTCCCTTGATGCTGAGATGATGAGCTTAATTCATGCTATTTCCTTTACCAAGAACTTTGGTTAAAACAACCTCTAAATTGAATGTGACTCGACGACCATCATGAAATCAATTTAGAATGGAGTGACACATATTTCTTGGATGATTACTACCTTTTGGATGGAATTAACCTATTCTCTTATAAACCTTAAATATATCATCACACATTATTATCGAAAATCAAACATGGTTGCAGATGGCCTGGCCGACATGTGAGTAAATCAAGGCATCACCTGGTCCGAAGACCTCCCCACTGATCTTGTTTACTTACATGATAGAGATTGTAATATGATCTCATATTTTAGACTATTGTAAAATTTCTTTTGATAATAATTGTTCTCTGGTCATTTTGGGCCAAGGAATCATCCTTTAAAAAAATCTTTCAAAGCTTCTTAAAAAAAGTATTTATCTAGTAAGATAAGAAGAGGCTGTACCCCTGGACTGGCATTGAATTTTTTTTTTGAAAAAAATGTAATATCTATAGTGCATAGTATTATCTTCTAGAATACTAATGTGCCATTTCCTTTCACTCCATGTATTAGTTTAATTCAGTGAACCAAGTAAAATCCAGTGTTCTAGTGTGATTTACTTTCTACTTGTGTGATTGGTGTGTGATATAAATGCTTTTAAGAAGATAATAGGTAGAATAATATCTCCTTATAAAAAGTTAAAAATATATTGAATATGTTATGAAAAAATATGTCTAAATTTCTTAGCACCATGATTCACCCTCCCCCTAGGTGTCTTAGGTCCCAATAGCTGAAAACCTTGTTGGCAAGGAGGTGGATGTTAAACATTTTCTTCAAAAGAGGGCCTTTTTTCCCTATGCCATACCTAAAACTCGAATGGTATTTTTATATAATATTTTAAGTTGGAGTTAAGGTATTATACTTCTTCTAGGATGGTGGTTTCTATTTTTCTATTATGGTTCCCTAGGAAGATGGAAACACAATCTGTTATCTCTTTTAATTATGGGTAACAATAAGTAGGGTGGATAGTATGGTAAAAATTTCATAATCTCTCACAGGAGAGGATTGTGATGTATTTTGAGACAAGGTAACATATTTCTCTATAGTGATCAAATCATCTAAGGTATTATCAATTAAATGATTATCAAGAGAAGAAGGGTGTACCTGGTGTTCTCCTTGGACAAATGGTGTGTGTAACACCCACAGTTTGACTTTAGTGATATTATTTATATCCATTTTTAAGAAATATTTTGGTTTGTTATTAGTCTTAAGAATTTTATAAGATATTTTGGGTATTTTTGGAAGTTATTATAAGGTCACATAATTTTAATACAGTTAAAGGACACCATGCAAATTTCCTAGTAACAGTATAGCTAGTTGAGGAAGTTTGGAAGGAGAAACACTATTTATGTATAGTTAGGGTAAACTATGAAGATTCTCTAGGTAAACATATGAAACATGATAGCGTCTTTCTTCATATTTGGCATATATTTTACCAAAATATGTGACTAAATCATAAAAGTTGGGAGTTTTGAGATAGTAGTGCTCATGTGGTTGTCACAAAGTTTGGTAAACTATAAGTCTAAACCAATAAAACATTATTAATTGATCCAAAAAATTTATTTTGAGCCTCCCCCCATGAAACCCTAATTTATACTCTTTTTCCCTATACTCATAATACTGAAGAATACTCTAAATGTTTTCGGTGATTCTCTCTAATATAAATCCTTTTTAATGGATCTTAGTTCATTATATCTATATAATAAAGTTATATTGTTTGTTTCTCCTTATACATCTAGATATCTTCATTATCTATTTATAAGAACACTAGATTTGAAATATTATTCTCAGATATTTGGGATGGTACATGTTTTTATGTGTTTTTATTGGAAATTATTAAAGGGAATAAATTATAAAATATTAGAACATCCTTTTTGGTTGTATTTTATTCAGAATAGAATCAATTGGTGATTGGTAGCTTCTCTCCTAGTATACTCATGTCTAGAACTTGAAGGATTGGATTTATAAAATTCTCTCATTTTATTTTTGGAAAACACATGATGGATTTTTTTGGAAATCCCCATTGGTTTCATGTATGCAAACTATGAGTTTTTAATGATGAACTCATGTTTCTTTATGGAAATTCGTAATCAAAAATAGCTTAAAAACAAATTTTTTGATGATATCTTGGAATATTTTTGTTTTTGTGTGTTCATGATATTAATTACAAAATTTCTCTTCGGTTTAGATGTTTTTGTTGGTGCTAGTGGGATACATGGAAATTTTCACCAGGTTATGACTTGGTGTAAGGGACATGTCATCAATCATAATTATCATGACTATCATTAGCATTCATGTGTGTGTGTGTGTGTTTGTAAATTGTATTTTCAAAGTGGAATATGATGATTTAAAAAATTATATTTTCATTTTCAATGAAAACTATATAATATAATTATCTTTTTATTTTAAATAAACTTTTCTAACTTGTTATTATCCATGTGTTCTGTGTTGAGAAGTCTATGGGGTTTTCCTACTAGGTTTCATACTCACCCCTACATATTCTCCTTAGTGTGTATGCATTTGTTGTTTATTATGACATGGGAACTAGGAATGGTCTCATATTTTTTAGTTTAGCATCATTATGCCTTCATCATTATGAAAGTTGTTAGATCTTAGGTACATTTGGATTAGATATTTTTAGTGATACCAAATTAGTGTCATTATGTTGAGATTTATTTTTTGTTTTTGAGAGATATTATAATTTTACCTTCTACAGCTACTATGATTTTTTATAGTTGGTTTCTATTTTTGAGTTATATTGGTTTGTACATAACATATTTCATATACTATCATGTTTTTCTATGTTTTTTTATTTTACAAATTGTATATTTCTTAGGGGAAATTGTACTTCAATGATCTTGTAAGACCTTAGAATTTATTTTCAACCTTTGGTGTCTATGGAATGTCACCTAAGATCAGTATCACCTCTTCCTCTCCAAAGGATAATGTGTTAGGGGTGAGATGCTACAAATATTTTTATGTTGATCTTCTCCATCTATCAGTATGGTATATCTAGAGATATGATGTGTTGTAACATGAATTATATAGAATAAAAAATGTTTTAACTAATATATTTATGTTGAAACTCAAGTCACCAATGTTTTTTGGGAATAAAGGTGTTCCTATACACCTATAGGAGTTTTTTAACCTCATCTTTAAGGGTTTAACCAATGAGTCTAGAGTATCACGAATTGTTATAAATAATTCCCACTAGGACTACATCATCCATGTTCTATTTGATTAATGTTGGAATCTTATTATAATGATTTTGTTTGTTATGATTTTGAATATACTAAGACTTTAATTTATGTTCTTTATGGTTCCTATGTTTTTATCTTACTTTGGTTGTAGAGGTAATGGAACCAATGGGATGATCAGAAAATTAATAGGGGGACATTATAGAGAATGTGGTTCGGCCTGAACCGTAGGTGAATTTACAGCTTATGAAAATTATATTTAAATATTTTCAAGATGATGATATGGGAAATAAAAATTTTTAACCACTCCATGAGAATCTATCATGGGATTTTCAATTGAAAAATACACCAATCTTTCAGGGGGATACATGACCCAAAAATATAGAGACATGGCTTGGTCGAATTAATAGAATATTTGATTTTTAGGGAAACTTGAAAAATATTAAATTAAAGGTTTTTGTATAGATTATCAAATATCTTGTGATGAAATGATGGGATATAGTTATTCAAACTAAACAAGACCAGTAACTTACTTAAAAAGGGATTCAGTAATTGTTTAATAAATAATTCTAGATACATACCTTCAAGATAATATATATAACATATTTTTATTTACTACCAAGAAAGTAAATCTATCAGTTATAGATTATAAATTTCATTTTATGAGAATGATTGAATTTTAATAATAGGTATCCACTAGAAAGTACCTGAAATAAATCATCTTTGAAGTAGGTCTACGATCAAGAATTTTCTCTAGGGTGGAAATATTATATATTTATGATTCTACAAATATGCTCAATAGAGTTACTATAGTAGATAATGACATAATTGTAAAAAATGATGGGTGAACACTTTTACCTAAATGAGTACAAGTGAGAACTCTAATGTTGATGATAACCAAAAAAGGGTGACCTTTTCTCCATGAAGCAAGGAACCTAAGAACTAATTATTTGGATTGGTATCAATTCCATTGAAATGTAGTAATATGTATAGATTATTTAAAAGTGGTTTATTTGATCATATTAATATCGATTTTATGAAGTCGCCTCCTAAGTATATAAATTTTTGAAAAATGGTACTTGTCAACCACTATCATATAGTCAATCCAAAGTTTAATGGATGATATGGATTTAATATATCTCAAATATCATATGCTCAAAATGGTCATTTGTGATGGAATATTTCCTAGACCCAGAATCAAGCTAGTTAGGGTGATTCTAAGAACACCTTGACACCTCAACCAATTATAAAAAAACAAGGATTCAAGGTGTATTTAGGAATTAATAGTAATAAGCTTTATGGTGTGGAGAAAATGGTTATAGAGGATAAATCGAGTCCTTTGACAGTGAAAATTATAAACCTTATTAACTAAGTTCTTTTCTAAGTTTTGTTTGATAAAAAAATCCCATTATTTTTATTACCTATCATGTATTAAATCATATGGGGTTACATGTGTAAATGATTCATCATGTTATGAGAATCATAAACCCTCTTGGGAAATGATAATTCATAGGATTTAAGTGTGTATCGTGTTTTATAACCATTGATGGGTCTTGGTTTATTTAGGTATTTTCTATTCTAGAAATTGAAATATTGGATATTTATTTTTCAATGAAATGGTTAACATATTTCAAGGTATATAATTTTTATCATTCCCAAAAAGTGATTTTCACATATTTTAATAGAGTGGTTCATCTCTTTAAGGGAAATTGTGATGTGAATTCTGGCAGAACAGGACCTTTGGTATCGATTTTCGGAATAATATCTTATCATCTAGTAGTAATAACTTTTTCATATATTTATATAACTACGAAATGATATTTCCCAACCATCATAGATTTATATACTAATGTTGTAACTGAAATTTTCTCTAGTTTTCCTCCTGAATGATAAGTGGAATTTTGCATTGATCATCTACCAGGGAAAAGTCCTATTTATCTTCCATTTTATAAAATCAAACCAATTTAGTAGAGGAAATTAATGTTTACATTAGAGGTGTTGGAAACTAAATGTTTAATAATGAGTATTATTTCACCATGGGAAGCTCTCATTATTTATATCAAGAAGGAATATGGTTCTATATATATTTTTGTAGGATTATTTTAAGTAAAATCATGTTATGATAAAGAATAAGTATCTTTCTCCTTGAATTGATGATCTATTTAATCAATTAAATATAGGTAAATGGTTATATATAATTAATTAATGATCAATATATCATCAAATAATAGTTAATAAATTTAATATTTCAAATATTACTTTTATAAACTCTTACGGACATTATGAATACCTTATTATTCCCATTGGTCTTACTAATAAACCAGTAGTTTTAATGGAATTGATAAACTGTATCTTTAGAAAGTACCATAAATCCTTTATTGTTGTGTTTTTGTTGATATTTTGGTGTATTATGAAATTAGATATGGCCATGATAAACACTTGGATAATGTATTAAGAACCATATAAGAACAATGAATTTATACTATATTCTATAAGTTTTCCATCTTGATATAAGAAGTATGCTCCGTTGCTATGTGATTTCTAAGAAAGTTTTGTTTGTAGATCTTAAAAAGATATAATAATTTACATCTTGGAAACCTATAAATAATTTCATTATGATATATATATATATATATATATATATATATTTGTCATTATAGGTCATTACCATTTCTTTTTTCTAGAATTTCATGGCCTTACATATTCTATCATTTCCTTGATGAGAAATGGTATTCAATTCAAATAAAGCAAAGAGTGTAAAAAATATTTTCATGAGATTAAATACAAAGTCACACCAATACACATACTTACCTTTCTAAAACTAGGTAATGGTTATGTGGTCTATTGTGATGCATTTGGGATCTAGTTTTGGTTGTGTTTTAATGAAAGGGTATCATGTTGTATCTTATAAATCATGGGAGTTTTTAATTCATAAAAATAATTATCCAACACATGATCTAGAATTAAATTTAGTAGTCTATTATTTGAAAATTTTCTGGAATATTATTTTTGTTGAATTTTTTTCTATATTTATTAGATCATAATATCCTAAAGCATATCATTTCACAATGTGATTTCAAAATAAGGCTGTGGGGATGGATAAAATATCTTTAAGTATTCAACTTTGACTTTGACATAGTGTATACATCGGAGAAAGGTAATTTTTTGGTGGATGAGTTAAGTAAAAATTCATATAATTAGTTTTATAAAGAATATTTTGATTGTCATATATTAATGGAAATGATTTTTCATATGCATCTATATTGTATTGAGATGGATAGTGTTACATTTTTATTCTCAGTAACTCTTGTTCCAGATTTGATAGAGTATGTCAAGGATTATTAAAGAACCAATCTTGATTTACTAACCATTATATAAAACCTCAATGGTGAGGAGACCATTTATGTATAGATGGAATATGGGAACTTAGTGTTGTAATTTCATGATTGGATTGTAGTTCCTCCAACTAATTATTAATGGATTATTTATACTTATCACTATTTAAATGGGGTTTTCATCCAAGAATTCAAAATATGTTCAAGACATTGATGATCCATCTCTAGTGGCATGGTATGAAATGAATAGTGGATGAATATGTTTTTAAATACCTTGAATATCAGTAGTTCAAGGATGAGAACCATGACCAGTTAGTATATTACAATCATGACCTATACTAGTATTGAAATGAGGGAAAATAGCTATGGATTTTGACATGAGTTTACTAAGAATGATTAAGAATAATAATGTCATTTTGGTTATTATAGAACAAATTATAATGTTATCCCACTTAATATTGAACCTTAAATATAATACAATAGACAACCTGGAAAATATTTATATCTAGGAAGTTTTAAAATTGCATGGTGTACTAGTTTTGGTCATCTCTGACTGAGACCTGAGATTTACCTCTCAGTTTTGCTGATCCTTTAAATATACCATTAGAACTCAATTAATCATGATCACAAAATAGAATCCCCAAATAGATAAGAAATAAGAATTCATAATCCAGACACCGTAATATTTAATCATAGATTGTTTTATATATTTTGGTGGCTTATAAGAGGATTATATACCTTTGGTGGAGTTCTATTATAACAACGGTTCTCAGGCCACGATACATATGGTTCCTTTCGAAGAATTGTATAGTAATCCATGTCAATATATACTTTTCTAGGTAGATATAAAATATTCATTACTAATTGGACCTATCATTATTTCTTAGATAATAATGATTATTTATTTTTAGATGATAGAGAAAATAATGGAAATGTAAATTCTTCATAAATATTATTTAGATCATTGTCATCATCCATTATTTTTAATTGTTGATGACTATGTATTCTTATGGATCTCTACAAGGATAGAGAATCATCATTTAGGTAAGAAATGGAAGTTGTCTCCTTAATGAATAAGACCATTTTAGATACTTGAATATACTTGTGATGAGACTTATTGGTTGTATTTAATACCAAGGTTTTGTCTAGTGTATAATGTTTTTCATGTATCATAAATAAAGAGTACCAGTTTTATTTGGGCAATGTGAATCAATGATATAATGTTTATCATGAGAAATATGATACTTTTTTACATGTGATGATATATATTTAGGTATTATGAGAGAAACACTTTCATTAAAAATGAATTTACTTATGGTGGATATTATGGATGCATGGTTAGATTCAAGAGTATATCTGAGAATGGGAAGAATTTATACTCAATTAATGGTTATAGATAATCTAAATAATATCCAATCTCCATATTTACAAGTATAAAAATCCAAATGGTGAGGAGAATGTAACACCCTTTATTTGATTTTAGTGTTTTTATTTTATATGTTTTTGAGATATAGTTTGTTTTGAAGTGTTTTATAGGTCACATAATTCATGCACTATTAGGGGAAACCATAATGATTACCCTAATAATTAGATAGTTAGTTGTTGAAGTCTAGGATATGGAACAAGGTCTTTGAACATTTAGGTAAAATCATACAGATTACATGGTAATCATGTGATATAAGATAGACTCATTTCACCCCATTAGAACATAGATTACCAAAATGTATGGATGAATCATGATAGGTGGTAGTTTAAAGATAGTAATTCATGAATGGTTGGCACAATATTAGGTAAAATTTGAGACCAAATCATGATATGGAATTAATTAATCCAAAAAAAAAATTTAATCCTATTTATCCCTTGAAACCCTCATTTCCCCACTATTTTCTTAGGATAACAAACTTGAAAACTCATCAAAAAGTATTTTGGAAATTATCTATGATATGGATCCCATTTTTAATGTATATTGGTACATTAGATCTATATAATAAAGATTTATTTTTCATTTATCCTTCTCCTTATTGATTTCTTCATTTTCTATAGGGAACACTAGTCTAAAACATGATTTAATTTCAGGTTGTTTTTCAATTTTATTGTCAGTTTTTAACTAACATCTATAAAGGTGACCTTGAGAACATGGTATTAAAAAAAAGACTCTGGAAATGATAATCTCCATCATTTTTGACATTGGTTTTTTTATTAAATGGGAACCAAAAAAGGGTTTTTGGCATTGGTTTTATGAAAATATATGCTAAAAACCTGGTGAATTTGTTTTAGTGTTTCAGTGTCGATTTTGATGAAAACTGATGCCAAAAGTTAAAAAAAAGCAAATTATTAATAGTAAATATCTAAATAAATCAGAATCCCTATAATAAAAAAAATAGTATACAACCATCAAATAACATGTATCATTGACTAAAAATCTATAAAAACTAAAAAAATAACAAGTTAATAAAAAATTTATCTACATATTTGTACTATAAAGAAGAATTAAGAAAACACACATGAAATTTACAACATGATCATTCTTGGTTGATGTTGAAGTATTATTTTAGGATCATTATGTTCAAACACCTATTATAAAAAATAATTATTTTTTGAACACTAGTTATTAGGAAAATGTAATACTAATCAAAAAAATTAGAACATACATACCTTAAATCGTAATAATACTTAATAAATAGTTATCAAACAAAGATCAAAGATGGGTAAGTTCATATTGCATATAAGAATCAGCATAATAAAATGTATGTAATAAAATTTAATGATATAGGATTAAAAAATAGAATATTATGATCAAAAAATATAAAATAATTAATATAACTAACCATGTGAAATTCATTAGTTACCCTAGTTGTGATTATCTCATACATGAATCGTAGAACATAATAACAACATTCAACATATCCTTATTGATAATGACACTATATTTATATAACATTAACTTGATAATAAAAACCAATATATATATATATATCAAAAAACATATTAATATCTAATATAAAAATAATTATCGTTACTTTCACGTATTGGATTGCATTTGGGTTCTTTATCGACAAGTTATATTTGTTAA
Organism: Viscum album; assembly: GCA_963277665.1. Taxonomy (NCBI): domain Eukaryota; kingdom Viridiplantae; phylum Streptophyta; class Magnoliopsida; order Santalales; family Viscaceae; genus Viscum; species Viscum album. Next base: position 339,906,814 of record OY728127.1, on the reverse strand, counting down.
ATATTTACTACGACCTACATTTTCATATATATAATCTAATTATACCTTAATATAAAATAATAATTAAATATAATGAACTTATAAAAAATAACAAAACTTAAATGTCTAACAACGTGGTATGTTTTTTATGAACATCACCAAATAAAGAGAAAAAAAAATGGGCATTCACTTAGACAAAATATACCTAACATCTAATGCCACTTAATATATAAAAAGTTCAAAATTAATGAAATTATAATGAACATTGGTTCATAATTATGTTTTCATTCTTACCCATAAATAAATGGAAAAAACCAACTCCCAATCTTCTTATGTGATAATCTCTCACATATATATGTAAATATTTCAACAGTCTTCACATATTTCACATCCATTGAAATGAATTCTAGATCTATAAAACTATAAACGTATGTGGAGTAATTTTTAAAAGGAAGAGTGTCTATATACCTAATTAAAAAATTAATATATTTATTCAATTTAAACCATATTTAGTTATAGAAATAAAAATATATCACCTAAATTTACTTACATGGAAAACAACTACAACACAGGCACGCTAATCTCTTTAAAATAAATTACATCCATGATATTATAATGACCCAAAGTTTTATCAATGGAATTCCATTCTTATAATTATTCCTTATAGTATAATCACATTAGGAATCACAATGACATAATATTATGTGACCATTAAACATAACTTTTCCACTTCTATGTTTTGAATTTCAATAATCTGACATACACAGTTGTGTTCAAGATGATTTTTGGAGTCTAATAAAAATAAAATAATTTTTGGTTAATAGTAACATACCCTTATGAATAGTAACATACCTAATGAATATTACTATGACCCTTATGAATTGTAAATCTTCTAAAATAATAGTAACCTTACCCTTGAATAATTAAATAAAATTAGGGTATCTTATTAGTGATAATTTGAACATAGTAATAGTATTGGTATTTTTGTAAGACATAAATAAATAATTATAATTAAATAATTATTTTAAAAGAAAATTTATTTCCATAAAATGTGTTCATAAATTAAAAAATCTATGTATTCTAGATTTAAGATAATTTTATAATACCTTAAGTAATTTTTGAAAGCATTATAAAATCAGTTTTAATTGTAAAAACTATTTTTTCAAGTAAATTCTGATTTTAATTAAATATTAAATTAATCATATTTAAAATTTTAATTTTGAAAAATGTACTTCATTTTTGGATTTTACACGTCGTAAAATGGTTGGGGTGAATTTTTGGGATTTTTCTGAAATACTTGAATTTTTTATGAATAGTGAAATTCCATAATTTACAAAATAAGAAAATTATAGAGTCATGTATGATGTTCGGCTGATGTAAGTCCACTTGGTTCGGGATGACAAGATACAATTACTTTTCTTGGTCATGGAAGACTCACTATTCCTTATCTTGTGGGGAAATAATAAACTAATGAATTTTATATTGAGAAAACCTCTCTCCCCTCCACTATAAATACCACCATTCACATCCTCATTTCCTCACACCTCTCAAGCTTCAAGACTTACCAAAACTCTTTTCAATAATCTTCTATGTACCCCCCCCCCCACTTCCAAGAGATTTTGGTCACATCAAAATATCTATCCTAGGCCCCTCATAGAGGATCTCAAGAGGAGGATTCAAGAGGTAATTTCTCTCACTCTTCTCCTTTAATTCCGTTTCAATTTCAAGTTCTTTTCTTATTCTCTTCCCACATATCTTTGTATAAATGGTATGGTAACTCTAGTATCATACATATAATGGGACTTTATTATACTAATGGGATATTATACCATCTAAAACCCTTCCCATCTTCTTTTTATTTTATACAAAAAAACATTGTTCGCGAGGTGTTAATCTACCACATCCAAGAATGACATGTTTTCTTTTTTCATTTCTACCTTCAGATCTGGTCATGAAACCATTTTTATGGTTGAAACAGAATATTATATATGTATTATGTCATATTTTAAGAACTATAACTAACTTATGTACATATTACTAAATGATTAAACAAAACAAGTTCGTTGTTATCAAAAAACCACCTAAATTAACCCAAACAATCATCATTAAATTCTTATCTAATGATTCATCCACATGGTATATAATTTAATAAATTATAAAATAACATAAAATCTTGGAAGATAATTAATAATATTTAATATCAGTTCTTGATTTTTACCCATGTTCTACCCACACATCAATTCATGAATACAAGTTAACTTCTCAAGAAAAACAATAAAAACAAACATTCCCGAACAATGTTTTTGAACACTATAAGTCATCAGAATGCACATAAAATAACTTAATGAAACCATAATGAACTATATTTATGTACAAAAGGTTCTAAAATATTTAATTAATTAATCTAATATGGTTATACAGGACATTAAATTGAAGAAAGCATTCGGATATATGGTAAGGCAAAAATTCTCAAACCCAACTTTCATCCTTCGGGTTCTCCCTCTTTCAATTATTTTTTTGATATGGTTACTTCTTAAAAATATTTTTTTCACTATTTTATTTCCTTTTCTAGGATATAAATGTTTTTCACTAGTGGTTATGTCAAACAAAATGTTTTTCAAAAGAACTCTTCTTTTGAGAACACACCTTTTACTTTTCATTCAAGGTTAGCGGTTCATGTAACTTGTATGTTATTCCCTATTTCTTTTGGGAACCCAATGTTTATGAATGTGTTCTTATGATACGAAACCCATTACTTTTCATGGGTTATTTATGTTAATTTTTGATATATTTTCATTGTGTCATTCATGATATATGATAATGTTATGATGGGACAGGTGCACCCGGAATTATATAGTGCAATATGAATGTTTCAATGTGACAGGTGAACCCGAAATTATACAGAGCTCCAATGCATTAGATAAAGTGATTAATCTCATGAGTAAATGTGAAATGATGTGTGAAAAATATTCTAGGTTTTTTCACAAGTATGTGTGGCAGTTAACTACTAAAACATGATGTTTCATTTTTATGCATTGCCGCATTCCAAGTCTCTTATTAATGCTTCCTCTCATGTTCATGATCCTCTTCTTATGTTATGGTTATTCTCACCCATTGTTATATTTTTCTAATATATACTCTTACTAGGATTGTATCTCAGCCCTTTTTATGTATATCCTCAGGTGACTACATGTACTAAAAAGAGGTCAAGTGCCAATAAGAAGCTAGAGAAGAAGGAACAAAATAAATGTTTATGCTTGATGTTGTAATTTTTATGTATGGTCCAAGTATTCCCAATACAATAAACCTTTGGATCCTATATGTGTAATAATATTATGTTTCTCATCTTTAAAATGAAGTATTGGTAATATAAGTAAAGGCTGGATCGCTATAGTTGGTATCAGAGGAAAGGTTTAGTTAATTTGGGAATTAGGATTAGTGAACCCCATATAAAACCTCTTGTATGAGACTAAGTACAAATATTCATACAATAAGATTTATATAGGGATCCCATATGTTATGATTTTAATATAAATTTTGCAAATGAATATGTTATTTATTCATGACTTGTTGACTTATGTTTTGTTCTAACCTTTTCTATTTTAGAAAATGGTGGGAACCTAGAGAAACCAGGTTAACAACTCATGAGAGGGACAATGCAATGATTGCCCGAACGACATTACCAATGATTTGGGAGGTGGAGTTCAAAACATCATGGCGATTATTAGCTAGTAATCTCTGGTCACGAACAATAACCATAATATTGGGTAACATCCTCCTTCACCAAAGAGGGAGCAACTGGCTATCAAATGTTTTATGCAGAAATGACCATCGATGTTTAGTGGATCTTCTGATCCAATAGTTGTGGAATAGTTGGTCAAATCAATGGAGAAGATCTTTTCGGTGCTTCACTATTCCGAGATGGAGAGAGTGACTCTAGACATTTGTCATCTAGATGGATAGGCTGATCAATTGTGGGCTTTGATTAAGAACACCAAGCCAAGGGAGGAAATTGAAGAGATTTAATGGGAAGACTTTAAGATCATTTTTCTTAATAAGTATTCTCTATGAACTCTTTGCACAAAGATAGAGAGATAATTCATAGATCTCAAGAAAAAATAAGGAGAATATATCACAACCTATGAATTGAATTTCACAAGGCTTGCATGGTACGATTCAAGTTTTGTTATCAACAATGATAGAAAAATTGATAGATCCTTTAGTGGATTAAAACCACACCTCTGAAAGGCTCTTTCAATTCAAGAAATTAGGAGTTATGAAGAAGTTATTCGGTGTGCTCTCAAAGTGGAGATGGAGTTTGGAGAATGGTCCCATGGATATGGTGATAAGAAACGAAAGATGGAGTTTCGTGCTAGAGGATGTAATGAAAAAGGTGGGAAGAAAACTCAACGACCCACATGCCAAAAATGTGAGAAGTTTCACCATGAGAACTGCCTCAAAGGGGTGAGGAAGTGCTTCAAGTTTGGGAAATAAGGACACTATGCTCAATAGTTTCGAAAGGACATGAAAAGGAAGGAGTATGTAGCCAAATAAAGGAGAGAACCCATATGGTTCAATTCTACAATTTTAGGTAGATAGGGAACTATGCAAGCCAGTTCACTAAACCTCAAGTTCTCGATGGTAATCAGCATTAGCAGCCACAAAATCTAAAGGAACAAGGGAAGACTTATTCCATCACTACTGTGGAAGTGGAGAAAGATAATTAAGTTATACAAGGTACAATTCCTATTCACTGAAGAATGTAAAAATTCTTATTTGATTTAGGTTATACACATTCCTTTATATCTTGCATGTTTTCTAGAACTATAGAATTGAAGACTTGAAACCTTGAAGTAGAGATATCTGTAAAAACACCAAGTGGTGCAATCATTGCAACCCAAGTGTTTGACTCTTCTCCTATTGTCGTATGTGGGAAGATTCTTCTAATGAATCTTGTAATACTTCCCTTGGTATAATTAAATGCTATAATGGGAATGTATTGGCTCTCATTATATAGAGCACATATCAACTGTTGGGAAAAGGAAATATCTTTTCATATTATGAACCATCCCACGATCCTCTACAAATGCAAGGAAGATCATGAATCTCTTGAAAAATCCTTCATCTGTGTGGGTGTTGATTACCTATGAAGAAGCATACCTCGCCCAAATGGTTCAGTCAAAGTAAACTTCCAACCTTGAAGAAATGACCATCGTGAGGGAATACAGTGATGTATTTCCCAAAGAGTTTCTTGGAATTCACCCAGATCGTGAGTTAGAGTTATCAATAGAACTCATACCTAGAGCTACTCCTATTTTAAAGTGTACATATAAGATAGATCTTATCAAACTGGAAGAGTTAAAGAATCAAATGTAAGAACATCTAAACAAAGGGTTCATATTACCTAGTGCATCACCTTGGGGTGCGCCAGTGCTCTTTGTGAAGAAGAAGGATGGAACAATGCAGTTGTGTATCGATTATAGGGAACTCAACAAGATCTCCATAAATAACAAGCATCTTCTTCAAAGGATTGATGACTTGTTCAATTAGTTAAGAGGAGCTCAATACTTCTCAAAGGTGGATCTTTATTCTAGATATCATCAGCTAAAGGTGAAGAAGGAAGATATTCTGAAGACTGCCTTCTATACAAGGTATAGGCACTATGTGTTTCTGGTTATTCCCTCCGGAATTACTAATTCCCCTAAAATCTTCATGGATTTTATGAATAGAGTATTTAGACATTACCTCCACAAATTTGTGGCAGTGTTTATTGATTATATTCTCATCTACTCCAAGAGCAAGGAGGAACATGAAGAACATCTACGAATTGTGTTGGCGACATTGAGAAAGGAGAAGTTTTATGCCAAGTTCAGAAAGTGTGACTTTTGGATAAAGAAAGTCACTTTCTTGGGACATGTGATCATAAGTGAGGGATTTTTAATGGATCCATAAAAAACAAAGGCAATTGAAGAATGGCCCAGGCCCTCTAGTGTCATAGAAATCCATAGTTTTCTTGGATTATTTGGGTACTAATGAAGTTTTTTGAGAAAATTATCACGATTGTCAAGCCCACTAACTAAGTTAACAAAGAAAGGGGAAAAGTATGTCTGGACGGAAAAATGTGAGGGACGCTTCAATGAGCTAAAGAGAAGGCTGATTAATGCACCTGTACTCACACTACTGAAAAGTGGAGAAAGTTTTGTGATATATAGTGATGCTTTAAAGAAAGGATTGTGTTGTGTACTCATGAAAAATGATAATGTGATAGCCTACGCCTCACGGCAGTTGAAGATCCATGAGAAGAACTACATGATGCATGATCTAGAGCTAGCAGCCATGATTTTTTCCTTGAAAATATGGAGGAACTACCTTTATGGTGAGAAGTGTGAAATATACACCGAAGACAACAGCCTAAAGTATATATTCACACAAAAGGAGCTAAACATGCATAAAAGGAGATGATTAGAGATAATCAAGGAATAAGATTTCTCTATTCACTACCATCCTGGATAGGAGAACAAGGTATTTTTTGCTCTAAGCTGAAAAGAACCTGCTATGCTATCCATGTTACAGATTAAGAAACACCCTATCTTCTTGGATATGTAGAGAATGGATTTAGAAATCATAAGGGTAGGGGATACATCCTACCTTTCCCAAATGATTGTGAAACCATCCATCCAAGAGAGGATTAAGGAAGCACAAAGGGATGATGTGAAGATACAAAATAGGGTGAATTCAGTAAAGGAAGGTAAGATGCACGAGTTCCATATCTACAATGATGGTATGATTCAATTTAGAACATGGATTTGTGTACCTTCATCACCTGGGATAAAGAAAGAGCTATTGGAAAATGCACATAGAACAATGTTCCCTATCCATCCTGGTAGCACCAAGATGTATCGTGATCTCTAAGAACACTTCTGGTGGGATAACATGAAGAAGGAGATTGCAGAATATATATCAAGGTGCTTGGTATGTCAGCAAGTTAAACCAGAGAGATAATAGTCCAAAGGGATGATGCAGCCATTGCCTATACCCATGTGGAAATGGGAAAATGTTACAATTGACTTTGTCATGGGTCTCCTGAAGACGTCGAAGGGAAATAATGTGATATGGTTTGTGGTTGATCGACTCACCAAGACTTCCCATTTTATCGCTATTCGGGAAGATCTCTCACTTGAACAACTTGCAAAGATATATGTGAAGGAAGTGGTGAGACTGCATGGTGTTCCACACTCAATTATCTCTGACTGTGATCCAAGGTTCACATCTAAATTTTTGAGGATCCTTCAACATGGTTTGAGTATTGAATTAAATTTCAGCACGACCTATCACCCCTAAATCGATCGCCAATCTGAAAAGACTATTCAGACGCTTGATTATACACTAAGATCCTGCTCTATAGAATTCAAAGGTGGATGAGATCAGCATATCCCATTGGTTGAGTTCTCATACAGCAATAGCTTCCACTCAAGTATTCCTATGGATTCATATAAAGCTCGGAATGGAAATCAATGTAGAACTCCAACCTGCTAGAATGATGTTTGAGAACGAAAGCTACTTGGACCTGATCTTGTGGAAGAGATGACAAAGAAGGTTCAAGTCATCCAGAAACACATCAAAGCTGCTCAGAGATGACAAAAGAGATATTCTAACAATTGTTGAAGAGACTTGGAGTTTGATGTCAGGGATAAAGTCTTCCTTCGAATATCACCATGGAATAGAGTCATGCGATTTGGAAATAAAGGAAAGTTATGCAAAAGGTACATTGGCCCCTTTGAGATCCTTGACTATATAGAAGTTGTGGCCTATCGGCTTGAACTTCCACTGAATATGGCTCAAGTTCATGATGTGTTTTACGTATCACTCTTGAGGAAGTACATACCAAACCCCTCACATTTACTAAACTTAGAGGTGGTACAGCTGGAAGATGATCTCTTATATGAGGATCAATCAGTAGAGATTCTAGACCAGAGAGATAAGGTTATACATTACAAGACAAACCACCTTTTCAAAGTGTTGTGGAGGAACCATAAGTTTTAAGAAGCTACTTGGGATCCGGAAGAGGCGATGAAGGTTAAGTACCCTCACATATTTGTGTAAAATGAAATTTTGAGGGCGTAATTTCATAAGGGGGGAAGAATGTAACGACCCAAAGTTCTATCAATGTAATTCCCTTCTTATAATTATTTACTATAGTATAATAACATTATAAATCACAATGAAATAATATTATGTGGCCATTAAACATAACTTTTCCACTTCTATGTTTTGAATTTAAATAATCCAACATATGTGGTTGTGTTCAAGATGATTTTTGGAGTCTAATAAAACAAAAATAATTTTTGGTGAGTAGTAACATACCCTTATGAATAGTAACCAACCCTTATAAATAGTAATATCATCCTTATGAATATTAAATCGTTCAAAATAATAGTAAACTTACCCTTGAATAATTAAATAAAATTAAGGTATCTTATAAGTGACAATTTGAACATAGTTAAAGTATTGGTATTTTTGTAAGTCATAAATAATTAATTATCATTTATTAGTTAATTTAAAAGAAATTTTTTTCCTTAAAATGTGTTCATAAATTAAAAAATCTATTTCTTCTAGACTTAAGATAATTTTATAAGACCTTAAGTAGTTTTTGAAAGCATTATAAAAGCAGTTTTAATTTTAAAAACTGTTTTTTCCAAGTAAATTGTGATTTTAATTAAATATTAAATTAATCATATTTAGAAATTTATTTTTAAAAAATGGACTTCATTTTTGGATTCTAGACCTCGAAAAATTGTTGGGGTGATTTTTTTTTTTTGATTTTTCTGAAATACTTGAATTTTTGATGAATAGTGAAATACTATAATTTATGAAATATGCTAAATAAGATAATTATAGAGTCATGTATGAAGTTCTGCTGATGTAAGCCCACTTGGTTCGGGATCATAAGATAAAATTACTATTCTTGGTCATTAAAGACTCACTATTCCTTGTCTTGTGGGGAAATAATAAACCAATGAATTTTATATTGAGAAAACCCTTCTCCCCTCCACTATAAATACCACCCTTCACACCCTCATTTCATCACACATCCCGAGCTTCAAGCCTTATCTAAACTCTGCCCAAGAATCTTTTCTATCCCATCCTCCATGTCCATGAGCTTTTGGTCTCATCAAAAGACCAATCCTAGGCACCTTAAGGAGGATCTCAAGAGGAGGATTCAAGAGGTAATTTCTCTCCCTCTTCTCCTTTAATTCCCTTTCAATTTCAAGTTCTTTTCTTATTCTATCCCCAATAATCTTTGTCTAAATGGTATGGTAACTATAGTATCATACATATAATGGGATTTTATGATAAAAATGGTATACTATACCATCCTACCCCCTTCCCCTCTTCCTTTTATTTTATAAAAAAAATGTTGTCTGTGAGGTGTTAATCTACCACCTTCAAGAATGACATGTTTTCTTTTTTTATCATCTACCTTCAGATCTGGTCATGAAACCATTTTTATGATAGAACCATAATATTATATATGTATTATTTCATATTTTATGTTATGTAACTAATTTATGTACATAATACTAAATGAGTAAACAAAACAAGTTTGTTATCGTAAAAGACCACCTAAATTAACCCAAATAATCATCATTTAATTATTATCTAATGATTCATCAAAATGGTATATAATATAATAAATTATAATATTATTTAAACTCCTAGAAGATAATTAATAATATTTAATATCAGTTATGGATGTTTACCCATGTTCTACCTAAACTTCAATTCATGAATACAAGTTAACCGCTCAAGAAAAACCATAAAAACAAACATTCCCAAACACTGTTTTTAAACTCTATAACTCATCCGAAGGAACATAAAATAACTTAATGAAACCATAATGAAATATATTATTGTAAAAAATGTTATTTAATAGTTAATTAATGAATCTAATGTGGTTGTATAGGACATTAAATTGAAGAAAGCATTTGGATATAAGGTAAGGGGAAAATTCTCGAACCCAACTTTCATCCTTCAGGTTCTCCCTCTTTGACTTATTTTTTTTATATGGTTACTTATTAAAAATCATTTTCTCATAATTGTATTTCCTTTTTAGGGATATAAATGTTTTTAACTGGTGTTTATTTCAAACAAATTTTTTTCCAAATGAATTCTTCTTTTGAGAACACAGCTTTTACTTCTCATTTAAGGTTGACGGTTCATGTAACTTGCATGTTATTCCCTCTTTCTTTTGGGAACCCAATATTTATGAATGAGTTCTTATGATATAAAACCCATTAATTTTCATGGGTTAGTTATGTTTATTTTTTATATATGTTCATTGTGTAATGAATGATAAATGATAATTTTATGGTGTGACGGGTGCGCCCAGAATTATATAGCACAATATGAATGTTTCAATGTGACGGGTGTGCCCAGAATTATAAAGTGTTGCAATGAAATGGTTAAAGTGATGAATATCATGATTAAATGTGAAATTATGTTTGAAAAATATTCTATCTTTGTTCACAAGTATGTGTGGTAGTTAACTACTAATGCATGATGTTTCATTTTTATTCATCGCTACATTTCAAGTCTATTATTATTGCTTCCTCTCATGTTCACGATCCTTTGCCTATGTTGTGGTTATGCACAAACATTGTTATATTGTTCTTATATATCCTCTTACTGGGCTTTTAGCTCGCCCCTTTTTATTTATATCCTTATGTGACTACATGTACTAAGGAGAGTTCAAGTGACAATAAGAATCTAGAGAAGATGGAACTAAATAAATGTTTATGCTTGATGTTGTAATTGTTATGTATGGTCCTAGTTTTCCCAATACACTAAACCTTTGGATCCTCTATGTGTAATAATATTATTTTTTCATCTTTAAAATGATGTAATAGTAATATAAGAAAAGTTTGGTTTTCTATATATATCTTATATAAATACCCTCAATGGATAGTCTCTTCCAAATATATCATACATCATCCAAAAATCTTAGATATTATTCAAGGAATAAGAAGATAGAGATAATATTTATATCCTACCATAAATATCATAAGTTTCTACTATTGTTTATTCTTGAATTTTTCTCCTTTGCACCATTTCTTTTGATATTAGATACTCCTATATAAGTTAAAATTCAATAAAAATTATAAGTAATTTTCAATCAGATGTATCCAATACTTAAAAAAATGTGTACCTCATATGAAAGTTAACAAAAAAGTTCTGATGGCCAAAGTAAAAAAACTGAACTATACAATCCACAACTCTGGTAACCTCATTAGTTGGAAATGATAGTAGAGTAGTATGATCAATAACATCATGTGTTTATTCTCTAACCTGACCAATCTTCATAGGCTTGTGATGTACAGAATACCCTAAAAAATGCATAACTATGAACTCTACAATATGTACATTAGGATATCTATCATACAAATCAAAATATTTGGTTAGGTCTAAGCTAGGAGGTGTTTAATCGGAGTAGGTAGGATGGGTAGCTAGATCTATATGTGAGGGATGTATAGGTTGTGCAACTGGATAAAAAGGATGGATGGGATGGGAAGGTTGTGCAAACTATAACTATCTCATAAATTCTTCTAACATAGCATGCATAGTTGATTGAATTTGATCACCCAAGGGCTGTTTCATATATTTTATCTTAGCTTTTAAGGATTCAATTTATGGATCTTTTGATTTCTTACATTGATTCCTACAAACTTTTTGAAAACTAACACCCACCTCATACCCTCTTATGTGGTCGGGGTATTCTATACTTCCTAAATAAGTGGCTAGGATGTCCATCCTACCCTCAGGAATAAAAGTTCCATGTTATGATTTCTCCAAAATTTCATCCTGAAATGAAAAATGAAAATGGTATATTAGTGTTGTTAAGTTATAAAATTGAAAAATTCCTGAAAAATAAGAAATATTTCATTATAGTTCATTCAGCTACTTCGTTCGCTCTCTCTCTAAGATACTTTTCATTTTTTATTCTTCTCACTCTTTTCCATTTTTCATGGTGAGTGGGGGGGAGATTGAGGATAAAAGTGGACCTCATCATAACCACTAGTAGATTAATCTCTTAATGGTTTAAACATTTACTCAATAATTATTTCCCTAATAAATGATACCCTCCATGTGATAAAGTATGATGATATACATTCTTCAACTGGATGTCTTGATGGGATTTCCTAGAGTATTTTTATATAAAATTAAACTAATAAGTAATTAGGTACATATATAAGAAGTTTTACAATATAATATAATTATCATACCATAAAGTCTTCTTCAAGTCAGTTTGGAACAAATTTATTCCATGTCTTGGCATCTAAAAACACATACCCGAGGCATGGGTTTTCATTTTTTCTCTTTCCAAAAACAATTTTTTTGTCAACATTGTTTTGAAATCTCTTCATTGAACCACTGCTAAAGAAATACATCTATTCTTAATTTCTTTTGTTTGTTCAAAATTGAATGTCATATGTAATAAAATAAAATAAATATTAGTCATTTAAAATATATTAAATTTTAAAATATGATATAAAATAAATCAATTGAAATATTTTACCATTAATGCCTCCTAAATATGATTTATCATAGTATTTTTGACATACTTCCAATCAAGATATAAAATACTAATCCTAGAAAGACTCTACATAGACATATATCTGATAAACTACTTTCCATTTGGGCCAGTTTCATTATTATTATCATCCAAAATAATATGAAATATCTCATCTCCATGAGAAAGTGATAGTTTGGGTAAATGTGTAATTCCACATTTACCAACTCCAGAACTCAATTTCATAATAGTAAAAGCAGAATACTCCACACCTAAAGTCTCATCAGTAGTCCCACATTTATTTTATGTAAATTAAAAGTTTTTTTCAATAAATAATTATTTTACTGGATATTTAATAATATGAACAAATAAAAATACCTCTATACATGTTTCTCTATCTCTGTATCTGTATCCATCATTAAAAAAGGAAAATGTAATGAAATTCTTGTGTAGTTTTTTATTATTAGACAATTATATAATTAGAAAATAGTAAAATAGAAATATGTAAATATTTAAAGTGGAACACATGTGTATGTTTGAAAAAAATTATGATTCTATGATTCTAAATAAAAATATTACAAGGTGAACTATTAAATATATACATTACTTCTAACATGATAAAAACATTTATAAATTTAGATATCAAAGTTTGAAAAAGTTTACTCATATGCATAACAGTAACCAAATTATAATAATTTATGTCATGTATTTCAATGAAAAAAATGTTTAACCATAACTCTTGAATATAAAATTTGAAAACAAAAAATCATATAAATAATCAAATATATATACCTAAATATCCTATCATTATAAAATAATACAGTTTTTACACATGTAAATTTTAAAAACAAAATATAATGTAAATAATTACACAATTTTTTAGAAGATTAATTTAGTATTTTCCAATATCCCTTAAGCATGATCATTTTGTACTGCATGCACTATGTCTGTGTTATAGTCATTGTTATTCTGAAATCATGTAATAGACAAATAAGCCTCACATAAATCAATCACATCATCATTATTCTCATCAAGAAAATGAATTATTTTCCATTGGAAAACGACATACCTCTTATCATTCATTGGATCAATGATATAAAATATTTTTTTATATGTGAGGCCATGATAAATGGTTCCTCATTACAACAAAATCTTTTCAAATCAACCAGTTTAAACCAATATTCATTTTGTTTCACACCACTATTACATGAAACCCAATGATACTTAAACCCAATGAATCAAAATTTAATATAATCAATTTCCCATATATATTTAAGAAATAAAATATTTGGTGTTGATGTAGAAATTGGGTTTTTATCTTTCGCACTCAAAAAATTCAATGCTTTAGTAATGACCATTACACCACTATTTTGAACGATATTCTTATAATATAGATTTTTGTGTAAAATGTGTACCCATTAATATCAAAACCATACGATGTGATAACATTAAGATATGGTCCCCCTACCAACCATCTCAATTTTTCTGATACAGATATATCTATGATTAATTTCTCTTTAAACTATGAAACAAATTTCTTTTTATGCTCAATAATTTTTCACTTTTCATTTATTTTCAGATATCATAAATTTAATTAAGAAATATGTGATGATATATATGATTGAACGTCATATGTGTTATTAAAAATGTATACATGCGCCTTCATCACTTCATTACATATAATGAACTATACATTTAAGCATATAATCCCTCTATTTTAACTATCAACTATCATATGTCAAGATATAGGGAGACCAATATGCTCCACTTTATATAAATAATCAATACAGAAATCAATCACCTCTTCTGATACATATTTTTTAACAATAGAGGCCTCTATTTGATAAGGATTTTTGACATATCCCTTAAAAATTTTCATATATATTTCAAAAGGATACATCCATCATAAATAAATAGGACTACATATTCTTATCTCATGCATCAAATGAATCACCAGATGAACCATTATATCGAAAACCGTATGTGGGAAATACATTTCAAGTTTACAAAGAATAAAAAAACTTCATTCTCCAACACGTCTAACAAATTTTTATCAATGACTTTTTATGAAATTGATTTGAAAAATTACATAACCTGATTATAGTATTTCTAATAGCTGTCAACAATATACCACTTAATGCGACTGGTAGAGGTTATTGCATCAATACATGAAAATCATGAGATTTCATAACTATTAATTTAAAATCCTTCAATGACACCAAATTCATCTCATTTTAAGAATAAACACTGGGTATTTTATACCATCAAGACACTGACCAAAATTAATCTTCTCAATCTTTCCAAATGTGTGATAACCCAGAGTTAAATATATTTTGTTTCCTTTAATTGTGGGAGAAAAATATAAACGTATTCCCATTGATATCAAGTCCAATATAGTATGGAATCCATCATTTGAATTTAATTTTATGTCTAAAAGTTTTCCAATCAAACTATCACATTTTTTTCTCAACATGCATAACATCAATGTTATATTTTATCTCTAAAAATATCCAATTAGGTAGTTTGAAAAAGATTGAATATTTCTTCCAGGTATTTTTTTGAAGACCATAACATTTTTTACAAATATTTAATCAATACTTTTCACCCTATAATAATATTATTTAACTGATAATAGTCATGGGGGAGATTTTATACCTATAAATTGTTAAATTATTTTTTTCAATCTAAGATAAGGATGATCAATTTGCAAAAACATCAATGTCCAATGTACACTGTCTTTCTTCCAATCTGAAATTGATAATATGAAGTCTCTTCTTCATAAATTGGACATGATATTCATACCTTATCAATGTTTCCAGATAGTTTCTATATGAAATAAAGTTATGTATAGTGAACATTGCCATAGAATGAAGAAGAAAATACTCGTTCTTGTACGCATCAAAAACATTAAAACATGTCTCCAGTAGTAGTTTCAAATCATCAATCAATGGTGAAAGATACACATCTACATTATTTCCTGGTCATTTTGTTTCATAAATCATCAATGTCATCATAACATATTTTTTGTTCATACAAATATGTGGGGACTAATTGTAAACTACCAATAAAATTGGCCATGAACTATATTGGCTACTTAGGCTTCGATATGGATTCATTCCATTAGTACACAATCCAATTATGAGATTTCTCAATTCACTTCCAAAATCATGAAATTGTTTATCAAATATCTTCCATAGTGTTGAATAAGAAGGGTGATGCAATTTACCATCAGATGTGTGGTCATATGAATCTCAGTTTAACCTTTTTACATCAAGTGAATTTTCAAATAAATTCTTCAAATGAGGAATTATTGGAAGGTACCAAATTTCTTTATCAGGGTCTTTATTCTGGTACCTCAGAATGAATCATAGATGAATTATTTAATTATATGAAGGGATTATTAGATGAAATTTTAGAAAGTATACAAAATTAAATTTTCATGAGGTTATATGCTAGTACCTAACAATGAATCTAATTTAAATTTTTTATCCATCTTATAGCATGATGTCCCACATGTAGGACAGTTTGATAAATATTCATATGGTTTCCTATACAACACAAAATCATTGGGGAAATCATGTACCTTTTTATACCCCAATATCATTGGGAAAAATATTTTATTTTCATCATAATTAGAATCAATAATCATGTTTTCTTAAAGAAGTATCTATTTCAAAAGTTCAACTATGTTAGAAAGGCTGTTATAACTCCACTCATTTCTTTCTTTCAAGTTAACAAATCTCAAAATTGTTAATAACACTGTATATTTACAAAAACCAATGAATAATGGTTTTTTAGAATCTCCAAAAAATCATTCATAAGTTTATTTTTATTGTTTCAACACCTAAATCATTAATTAGTTTTTTAATATGATCCTCTACCTCATTTTGAATATTTTAATCAATATTAGTTATTGAATTTTATGGCCTTTCACTATGCTAGATCCAATGTGTTTAATTAAGGGTAAAACCATAAAAATGACATGATACTTGATTTCTATGGAGTTTAACTTTCTCATATTCAAACACATCACACATGGATATAAAATCAAATCTATTTTTTGAATATTTCATTTAGAAAATTATAAAAATCATCAACTCCTTTTTCATATTTATTAGAAGTTATTCGTAAATTTACCTAATTTTGATCCATTAAATACCTGATATTGAAATATAATCAATGAATATATTAAAAAATATAAACATTTAAAAATATATTTATAAAAAGATAAATTATAAACATAAACACATTCAAAAAAATGAATGGTAATCAGATAGGAAACATTAATGATTATTAAAAATAAAATAAAAAACTAATGTATTAAAGGTATTTATTTTGTGTGTTGTGTGTCATGTTGATCCAATGGACATCACATGTAATGACCCCAATAGAAATTAACAATAGAAAATCATTATTTAGTAAATTTATTTATTGTTTTGTTTTAGTTTATTTCCTTTTATTTCTTTATATATATGTTATATCCCTCATAAAAAATCATGATTTTTTCACTATATGTATGTTTTCCAAACAACATATTTTAAGATGTTTATTTAATTTTATACCCTAATTTTTGGGGTTGTGTAATATAAATGGTTATATATTTTACTAATTAACATTCCAATATAGGGGAAATAGTTGAACCTTGGTAACTCTTTAGACCCCCACTGCTATCGAGAAACTCTTTTTAGTAAAAATAACATTAATCATTATTTACATGAAAATGCATTATTTTCAAAAATGTACCACAAAGTTATACTATGATAATATTCAATTTATAAATCAATAATTTATTTTCATTTTAACAAATTAAATTTATACAATTATATTTTTTAAATTATGTATTATAAATAATGAAAAATATTTTTTATTGAAATATGACTATTTCAACATTTATTGTTTTGTAATATTATTTCAAAATAATATCAGGATTAATTAATACTAATATATTTTTTCATATATGGAAATATCATATATTGTTTCAATCATTTATAAGAGGTAAATTAGATTTATTAAGGTCAATTACATAAAAGGTTATCATATTTTATTTGAAAAAAATCATATTGTAATATAGATTATATATATTATGAATTTAAAAATAGTAGAATATTTATTTTCATATAATCTATATATGGTTTATTGAGATTATAATTTAATTATTATCAATCATATAATATTTATTATTTTATTTTATATAGTTGTTTCATTAGTTTAGTATCATTTGTGTCAAAAGGTATTGAAGATTGTATTAATTTAACGAGTGAAAATTATTGATTCATTACATATGATGTCCATTATATTGATAAGCGATGACACCATATATCATTGTTTATTGTATAATATAATAAAGAACATTTTAAAATTTTATTAAATAAAAAAATTATAAAAATAAACAATCTTTAACAATAAAATTTATAAATAACAATCAACTATATACAAATAATTGAAATAATAACTCAACAATATCACTAAATGATAAATAATTTAACATCAAAATTGAAAAAAAAATTAAAAAATTTAGACTTCAACAAGGAAAATTGATCTTTAATTTGAACATGATCTCTCGAATTATTTCGAATACTAAACATTGTAATATCTATCAAAAATGTTTGTAGAAATTAACAATAAACAAGAACAAAAAAATAAAATCAATCCGCGATTGATAGTCTGTCGAAAAATGATTTCTAAAGAAAAATACTTTTGTGGATGATGAAACAATGATATAGGATTAATAATTAAGACCACATATCACGAAATGATGATACAAATTGAATAAAATAAACATTAAGGGTAATTTAGGATCAGTGAGTAACCGTTGGGGTCATTGTGAGTCAAGAAAAAAGTTTCAAAGATCCAAAAAATAAGGGTTTCGTGATCCTGTGTTTTTTTAATAATGTTTTGGGCATAATTTTTTTCAGAAACTGACTCCAAAAATTCATTTTAGGTATATTTTTTTGTGAAAATAAACACAAAAAATTATTTTTTAAAAAAAAATTATAGCATCCGTATTTCTAAGAAATTGACACCATAAATCTTTTTTCTGGCATTATTTGCATCAGTTTTGTTAAAAATTTGACACCAAAAAGTCAATATAAAAAAATTCTGGCATCGTTTTATGTTAAAACTGATGCTAAAAAGTTCTTGTAGAAACATTTATCATCAGTCTATAAAAAAACTGATGTCATAGCTTCAATGATTAAGACACTATTTATACATGTGTAAGAACCCTATATCAGAGTTATTATGCTCATATCTTCAGGTTTTATATATTTTTATGTGGTTTTTTGGAAATTATTAAATGAAAAGAAGGCTAACAGGTCATATATTCCTTTTTTGTTACTTTTTCTTTATTACTGTATCCATTGGAGGTAGATGGATTCTCTCCCAATCTTATAATATATAAATATTGAATTATTGTATTTCTAAAACTCTTTCTTGAGATTTTTGGAAAACCCTCAATATATATTTTTTGAAATCCCCTTTAGTTTCATTGATTTAGACATTGGTTTTTTATGATGTACTCAAGGGGTTTGATATAATTTTTTAATGAATAAATGCTTAAAATTGTTTTCTTGGTGAGAACATGGATTTTTTCTATTGGAGTGTGTTCATGATATTTATTTTATGTGTCCTTGTTGATTAATACATGGATATTGGTTCTAGTGGGACTCGTGGAGGTTTCCACTATGTGAAAAATTGGTATAAGGGATGGGTCATCGGTCATGAGTATTTGGACTATCATTCATCATGAATGGTTGTGTACGTGTTTGTGGAATGGGTATTACAAGTGGGATATGATGATGGAAATTCTTGTTATATTTCTCTTTTTAATGAAAATAATTTGATATGATTATATCCTACTTTTATATTTATTTTTAAAACTTTTTCTTATCCCTGTGGTGTGTGTTGGGATGTCTCTGTTGTTTTCATAATAGGTTTTATACTCACCCCTTTAATAAGCACGTAGATGTGTATGAAGATGATATTGATCATGATATGTTCATGGGGAATAAATTTTATGTCTCTTTTTTAGAATCATGATTCCTTGTTCTTGGTGGTGGTGGTTAGTGCTTGGTGATGTTCCGGTTGGATGTTTAGAGTGATTTTATGTCAGTGACATTATGACAAGATTTGTTTTTGGTTTGGATAAAAATTATACATTTACCATCTATTACTAAACTTATTGATTGTAGTTGGTTTCATTTTTTGAGTTGTATTAGTTTTTATATCACATGCATTATATAGTATCATGGTTTGTTATGTTATTTTCTTTTATAGGTTGTATATTTTGGAGGGAAAATTGTCCCTAAATGATCTTTTAATCCCTTGAAATTTATTTTCAACATTTTGTATCCATGGGATACCTATAACTACTAACTCTTAACAATTTAATGGTTTTGGGGTGGGATGTTATAGTTTTCCTCAATCATTGAATTTTTTTAGAGTTTTACACCATCTTTTAAATCAAAAAACATGCGTCGACCAGTGTTTTGTTGACCAATGCTCCTATTTGTATGTAATCCATAATAATCTTCTCAATAGGTGTAATGAATTTATAAAAGTTATAGATGAGGATTTTCTCATTGATTTTTTATGTGAGCATCTTTACCATAACTTCTTGAATTATTCCCAATACTCATACATAAACTTCCCATGTACTATAATGATTGTTGGCGCCAAAATATTGCACAAAAGGAAGGGATGGAAAAGAAGGTCGGCACGCTACCTCGCGAAGCACCGACGCGAAGCACCCCGAGCATCGCGGTCTTGCGAAGCTCCGGAGGTGGTAACTCTCCATGAACAAGTTTGACGTTCGCGAGCCTGCCGCGAAGCTCGGGAGGGGGTAACTCTCTGCGACCGAGTTTGATGTTCGCGAGCCCGCCGCGAAGCTCGGGAAGTGGTAACTCTCCACGACCGAGTTTGACATTCGCGAGTGCGCTGCGAAGC
Organism: Viscum album; assembly: GCA_963277665.1. Classification (NCBI taxonomy): domain Eukaryota; kingdom Viridiplantae; phylum Streptophyta; class Magnoliopsida; order Santalales; family Viscaceae; genus Viscum; species Viscum album. The sequence continues at coordinate 339,886,323 of OY728127.1, read as the reverse complement.
TCGGGAGGCGGTAACTCTCTGCGAACGAGTTTGACGTTCGTGAGCGCGCCGCGAAGTACCTTTGGCGGTGCGCGAGTTCTACTTCACGGCGCCCCTTTCCTATAAATACTGGGATCCCCCTGAGTCTCAGGGACGAACAATCCGACCTTTCAGCTTCTCCTCTCTCAAATCGCGAAGCACCCTTTTCCCCCTGGAATCATGAGCTCCGCGAGGTACTTCTACTTCGCGTGACGCCTTTGCTTTGTCTCGTTTTGAGACCCTCTTCTGAGAGGGATGCCCTTCGCGAAGCTTAATGGAATTCATGAAGGAAGGGGATTCCCAAGGGAACCCGGGCAGCCGCAGAGCGTTTATGCTTCGCGAAACACCCAACCTATACTAGTGATCCCTAGGCCAAGGCAGGATCATTACACATCGCGAAGCACACTGCTTCATAGCACCCTGCTTCGTGAAGAACCTCTTCTTCATGAGGCAGTGCTCCGTGAATACTATTCTACTTCGCGAAGCACCCTCCACTCACACCTATGCCCTATGCTAAGGCTAAGGCACTCCACTTTGCGAAGCACACTCCTTTGCTTGGAAATTCCGCTTCCCGTGAGTCCCTCCAGGTATGCACGATGTGATTTCAAGGTCCCATAGACAATACCACTCGTAGCGTTGCTTTTCCTAATGCTTCTTCGCATTGGCACGCTAACGGATATTGCTTCTTCGCATAGCCATGCTAATGTGGACCCCTCGATGGTTCGCTCCACAACCCCCCTTGACCATGGCCTTGCCAGTACCTTCCCTCCCCAAGGACCAGAGGGTACCGGTTATGTAAGTCCTAGGGGTGTGGAGTGAACCCACCTCGTCCGAGCTGCAGGACGTTAAACTGCCAAGAATCACGTCCTCAACACATGACGTTAAACTGTGACCCGACCTCGTGCCTCTCACGAAGGGTCCCCCCAGCTCGAACATTTTTTACGCCACTCATCTCCACGGGAGTGGAATCACCCATCCACAAGGGATGATATCCTCCTTACTGGAGTGGCATATGTTCTCAGGAGAAGGGCGACCCTAGTTCCCCAACAGATGGCTTCACCCCTGCATCTTCGTACTTCCCCACTACCAAGGTCAGTGGAGGGCGTGATAGGGAACGAGGCACCTCCCATCATTGGTCCCAAATCCCTATTTCGTTGTGCTTTGCCGCAATTCGGTCCTCCATCCTGGAGTAAGTCCCAGCACCATGGGCCGCCTAACGCTTAAGCCCCTCTTCGCTTCTCACAGACGCATCTTTCGCGACGTGATCGTCAGGTCCCTGCAACCTCTTGTTTCTCACATCGAGCATGAATCACGTGGGCTTAGAGTGAGCACCGACCCTGACCACTGCCATTCCGAACTACGAGGACTTTGATCCATGTCAAGGCATGGTACGAAGCACGCCTCCACGAGGTTCAAGCCCACCACTCGGTCATTTATTCACATCGAGTTCTGCCCTCGTCCAGCATGACGTTAAACTTCATACCCTCATCTAGCATGACGTTAAACTGTATGCCCTTGTCCCGCATGACATTAAACTGCACACCCATTTGAACTACGAGGTCCTTGATCCATGTCAAGGCATGGTACGTAGGAAGCCCCCACGAGGTTCAAGCCCACCCGTCATACAATTCACGTCGAGTTCCACCTTCGTCCAGCATGACGTTAAACTGCATCCCAGTTCAACGGAAAGCCGTTGTCACCACCCAAACTACGAGGACTTTGATCCATGTCAAGGCATGGTACGTAGGAAGCCTCCCTGAGGTTCAAGCCCAACAATCATTGGCCCAAACCGTCTCCTTGTCGGTGTGCCAAGCCCCCATTTTCTTCTGAACTACGAGGACTTTGATCAATGTTAAGGCATGGTACGTAGGAAGCCTTCACGAGGTTCAACCCCACCACAAGTGGACCCCCGGGTTCACCCTCACATTGGTTCACCGACGAAGCCCCTCCGAACTATGAGGACTTTGATCCATGTCAAGGAATGATACGTAGGAAGCCTCCACGAGGTTCAATACCATCGCCCGTCGTTCATTCACATCAGGGTTCACCACCGTCCCGCATGACATTAAACTGTATTCCATCGACCATTTGAACTACGAGGACTTTGATCCATGTCAAGGCATGGTACGTAGGAAGCCTTCACGAGGTTTAAGACCACCACAAGTAGACCCCTAGGTCTACTTTCACGTCGGTTCACCGATGAAACCCTTTGAACTACAAGGTCTTTGATCCATGTCAAGGCATGGTACATAGGAAGCCTTCTCGAGGTTCAAGCCCGTCTCTCATCGGACCAAGGTCCACTTTCATGTCATTTCGCTGAAGATTCCCATCAGACCAAGGTCCACCTTTACGTTGGTTCACTGACGACATCCATCGGGCCAAGGTCCACCTTCATGCCGGTTCAATCGGAACCCTCCCAAACTACGTGGACTTTGATTCCCTGCCACGGGGATACGTAGGAGGTCTCTTCGAGGCTCACTCCCAACTTCATTTTCGCCCTTGCGATGGTTCATTTCCATTTCACCATCCACTTCATTCGTCCATCAATCATCCACCTTGATTCCCACCCGGACCGTCACATCCCGGTGAGACCATGTCGGTCCGCTCCTCTTCACAACCGCCCATGGGTTGGTCCTGGTATCGGCACCCCTTCAAGGGAAATTCCTCAATCCTATCCATTCTAGCTAATGCTCTGATCGGGTTGATCCGTCTTCGTTGGACGTTAAACATGTGACATACCCTGTGTTAAACACAGGAAGATGAGGAAAACCTCAGATATGTGTCTATGGCATATAATTCCCCGCGCACGATGTGGGATGCCTCGGGCCTCCACGCCCTCGAGAAGCCCTGTGACCAGGGATAATAGACAGACATGAAAGATCCCTAGTATCCAGACACACTACTGATGCCTCATCATGACTAATCCCCCGACTGAAGGTTGCTGCCCTGACCGGACCCTTTGGAATGTGCCGACAGAAGCAGTGTAATTAACCGGCGTCCATGGAAACATGGAACTGGGAAGAGTTTCACGAACAACGTATTAAATCTATGAGGGAGACCCAGACTAGGTGATGAGTTCTGAGGAGGATTCCACGGAAGGAAGAACCGACATCCCATCATCCCGTTTCGATCAAGGAGAAGACATCCCTGAATAAAGAGTGAATGCCGCCTGCCTTTGGAAAGCGAGAATGTGGGGAAACAGCGCAGCGCGTCCTCCTCTGCGGACGGACGGATGCGCGCGCCCCGGAGAAAGTGTCGGAACAGAAATGGTGAACCCGACGTGAAGATCTTCCCCTAAATGTGGAGATTAGTAGCGTTCAAGACACCAATAGATTCATGTGTCACTGGATCAAGATATATGGCACCTGGTCCCACCAAGCAAATAGCGAGCCTGTCATGAAACTCACCGGCAGTCGGGGCAGTAGAATGTGGGGCACTCCATTCTGCAGCGTGTTGGCGTGGATCCTTCTTACAGACATGGAGAATGGAAGGACGCTGGGGCACTGGTTGTCAATCCTTTTCCTCACAGTGCTGATGAGTTGATCCCTTCATTTCTCAGGAACCAGGTTGCTGTTACAGAGACACGATCACCACCTGATCTCCTACGCAGGGGCAGGGGAAACACCGCCCCAACCACCCCACGTGGCGCCGCTACCGCCACGACGGCCGCCACATCGTGGAATACGGGGCGCCCACGTCCCCTTTCCCCATCAGAGCTCATCCAGCGAAGGGTGATCAACAACCTAGTACGTAGGTACGAGGAGGAAGGGGTCATCCCAACTCGGGATATGGCCCGCCTGGACCTAGAGGCATCCAAGCCCCACCGTCAATGCCACCCTAACAGGCCGTGCAGGGAGCCCTTGCTCCCCACCCCACCGTTCAACCGTTTCGAGAGCTTATCCCCAGAACGCCTCGACGACTCCTCGCCTTACGCTGATGAGGTGGGCGCCGTCCAGCTCGGCCCGCTCAGGTTCCTGACCCAAGGGCTCCAGGAAAGGGCTCCCGTCCGGCCGTGTCAGCGCCACCATCTGACTCTACAGGAAGAGTAGGCAGGCCATGCCCCTGCACCACCTGCGCCAGCTCGTCTGACCCGACGTCAGCGCCGGGGCCGGGTTGAGGACGCTCACCCATATGAATCGACGTCAACAACTACAGTGGCCTGAGCCACTGCCGACGTGCATCATGGAGTCCCTGCATACACTGAGCAGGGGCACCCTTTCTCCCAACTAGGATAGAGACCCCAACTGCCCCACAGGTAGGCTGGGTTGACTCTCCCGGTTGTAGGCCTGAGCGGTGATCGCTGCGAACCAACCCGTAGTGATTTCACCTCGTACGGAGGCCCTCACCGTACCACTACTCCACGGAGCATGGTACATCCCCACTCCAAATCTCATCATGGAAGAATGCCTCGTGCTACCCCCATCCCGAAGGAAGACCTGCCCAGCGGCAGTGACGCTCGGCGCGGAAACTTTTCCCGCGCCCACTATACAGGGTATGGAGTCCATCCTCCTGCCCTTGAATGCCGATCTGAAGGCACTGTCCATCCGATCCTTCTCCAATGTGGGGGCCCTCCCTACGTTCTCTCTGCAACGAGTGAAGGTACTCCCCGCCCCAGCAACTTGGGGAGTGAAGGTCATCCTCGCTCTTCCTGCATCAACTATGGAGGTCCTCCCCATGCTCATGTCGATTCCAACAGAGGCTCTTCCCACATGGGTGTTGTCCATGGAGGTCCTCCCCATGTACCCTTTGACATTTTCCTCGGTGCCCCTCGCACCTCGGCTATCTCGAGCGGGGGACCCCTCCTCCACGGTGCCAACTCCACCCCAAGGCTACCTATTAGGGATCAACCCGGTCCCGAAGAGCCACCCCAGGGCAGGAGAGCGGGTCGTCGCCGCCACAAGAAGAATCCTGGGAAGGCCCGGGTGGAGATCAAACTTGCTCGCTTCTCAGACTCTGAAGCGGAATGTGACTCAGTGATGGAACCTTCTACCCGCTCCTCCGTATCAAGGACTGGGGCAGGAACTAGGCGTGTTAGCCTCATTATTCCGGAATATGAGGTCCACCAGATTCCCATATCCCTCCGCAGGTACATCCAGGAGGAAGAAATCGTGGAAATTCCGCAGGTCTCGACCGTGCAATCACCACCATTGTCACTATAAGCGCCCACCACCTCTACCAGAGATCATGGAGAGCTGTTTTGGGGGCTGACGGCGGTAGAGCGACGACATGACCTATTGCCGGCAGCCGCGACTCCTGTGCCGGAAGCTGTGGATATCAGCCCATCGTATCATGACATCGTGGCTAGGTCACCTCACTCTTCAGAGGATGGCCCGGAATTCGGCGGCTGGTCAGCTCGTTCGCTGTATTCTCCACCGCTGAGTTTACTATCTCAGAGGTCCACCTCGGTACCACTACCGGTCCCTCAGCCGCCCCCGTTTGAAGATTGGGGAAATACAGGGCCAGACCCCGAGTCTGAACCCAGGAGCTTCTGGAGCATTCTTGCAGTGGATTACTTCCCGGAGAAGTTCTGGCCGACGGTGGCGCTGAAATTTCGTGCACCAGAGTCCCTAACCCCTGAAGAAGTGGGGTGATTTTTTCGAACCCTATGGGCGACACACTTACGCCTTCGTTATGAGTGAGTGGTGTACCCCAGAAGTCGAGATCACTTTGAAGAAATTGGCGAACAATGCTGCCTGATCGATTTGGTCGCACTCCTTGTGGCCCAGCACCTTGAGTCGCCAAGCTGTCAGAGTGCCCTTCAACAGAAATGTGCTCAGAGTTTCAAAGTCCTCCACAGAGTCATCAGGGAAGCTACCCCCCATGTGCAAGTCTGTGGTTGGAGACACTATGCCGCTCTCCTCTTCGACCCTATCCGATGACAGCCCGATTCGCTATGCGACATTGAGGACATGCCCTCGAGCGGGGTCACGGTCCACATGGCTTACGTAGTGGACAAGGAAGACGAGATTGAATTCCTTGATGGAGAATTACCCCTCGAGGGTGTACCTCCACTACTGGACCCATCAGGGAGGGTTACCTGTCAGTAGAGGAACCTGCTAGGCCTCCATGTACCCACCGAGTTGCTGGTACTCAGTCGAAATACCGGCAAGGGAAAGGAGCACGTCGAAACTTTCAAGCACTCCGACCCATCTACCTCTATGCAGAAAACGGACGAAGATCCCAAGAAGGCCACATTACTCCAGCAGCTTGCTAAGAAGAAGAGGCTGGTTGATGAACTCTTGGCTGAGCGCGCCGCAGAGCGGTGACCCAACTATGGTAATCCCAGGCTGGGGTAGCAGGGGCAGGAACAATTTCCCCCCGGTGAGATGCCTCCGGGAAACCCTGATCATGCTACGAGCTACCGAAGCCATCTACCGTGTTGAAGAACCTGGAAATGTACTTGTGATCAGGGATCCCGGTCAAGACAGGGACCCCCACCCGGATGATCTGATAGCGGCACTCACATCCCGCCTCGAAGCGTTGGAAATGCGGAAGGTGGTGGTCCCACCGGATGGCAAGTCATATCCCGTGTGGGTGGATGTTATGCCCGTGCCCCCGGGTTTTGGGAACCCAACTTTCTCTCCCTTCAATGGGACAGGGGACCCACCATAGCACTTGTCTCATTTTTCTTCCAGGTGCGGCCCCATGCTGGGGACCCCGGCCCAGCAAGAAGACGCCAAGCTCCGATGTTTCGTAGAGACATTGGAACGTCCCGCATTCGTCTGGTACAACCAGCTCCCTATCAGATCAGTGACCAGTTGGGAGGATCTCCACCGGCAGTTCCTATACCAGTTTAGCTCCACCACGCAGAAGACCAGCATTGCAGGCCTCTTCAAGTGCAAGCAATGGCCTAATGAGCGAGTCGCAGATTTCATCGCCTGGTGGAAGGGACTTATGTATTCCCTCGATATGCCACTGACTCAGGAGCAATTACTGACGATGTGTGTGGGGAACGTCAAAACAGAGCTGGTACCCTCCCTATTTACCCAGAACTACCCTGAAGGGTTCATAGATTTCTCAGATAAGGCTCAGCGCCTTAAGGAGGCTCTGCAACAGGCTAGTCAGGCATGTTCGTTGCCCCCTATGATCCCAGCCAGGAGGACCGCCAGAGTCGAACCCACCGCGGTGGCCCAAATAGAAGCCCCTAGGTAGCTAGAATTACTACTAGCGTCACCATCCTCTCAACCCCGCAGAGGTCCTCCACCTCAAGTGCAGGCTCCCGCCCAGCAGCGACCGCCTCAGAATTGACAGGTTCCCCCGCACAATGCGCCACCTCCACCCAGGCGAGACAATCAGGCGCCGCCTCCTCAGCAGGCCCCTCCGACCCCTCATCAGGGCCAGGCCCCCAAGGCCCCTTATCCGGAAAGGAGGCACCAGACTTATTCGTTCAACGAAAATCAAGTCTCTGGCTACTTCCGAAGAGCTCTAGAGCAAGGGATTGTGCGCCTACCCGAGTGTAGAAGGCCGGAAGAGGCGCATCTCACCGATCACCCCAACTACTGTCCTTATCATTAGATTCTGGGGCACACCCTCAAGCAATGCTATGTGTTTAAATACTAGCTTCAAGACCAAGTCAACAACAACATATTCAGGTTGAGCCTGGCACCAGCACAAGTGGCGGGTGTCTTTGCAGGATTAGTGATCAGCAGCGACAGCGAAGGCGAGTGGAAACAGGTTCCCAGCCGCGGATCCTGGAAATAAGACGACTGGATGACTTGAAAAACCATCATCCATGCCCATGGTATCTTCCGGGTGCACCTGAAGCAGCTAGAACCTTCATAAGAAGTAACTGGTACCTCTGCATCGTCTTCACAGCCGACCACTTACCAAAAGGGCAAGCAGCGACGACGCAAGAAGAAGCAACGTGCTCCACCGGTGCTGTCGTCATCCCACACTCTCGGCAAATTTATGCCCCCTGAAATGGGGATTTCTCCCAGAATCCTCCCGGTGGTGGATGACTCCTCGAGTGACAGTTAGGGGTACGCTTCGGTTAACACCGTGGAGCTGGTAAATCCCTATATGACTCCTAACGAGGGGGAACGCCAGGCGAACCTCCCCAACGTTTCCAGCCGACATCAATGTCAGCGGAATCACAATTGCGCCGGTCATCGAGGTATGTCAGCAGGCACTTTCAGCCAAGCCGTGCATGCTACTGAGACCAGACAGCAGGCTCAGCGCAGAGCTCAGCACGCGCAACCCCATCTAACGCCCTCAGCTCTACCTCCACCATCGTTTGTGCTACTAGATCAGGGAGAGCTGCCTCGTTCGTATCACAGTCAGTCTTGCCCAGCTATAGTCCAGCCTCCGCAATCCGATCCTAGCCCAGTGACTACTCTCTAGGCTTCAACTAGTAGGAAGCAGGATGTACCTAGTACTAGCCAATTGCCAGTTCAACCGGCAGGACCCGCTATGCCTCCAAATGCTGAATGACCTCTTGTAGGCAGAGGTTCATGTTTGGCACAAAAGTATGATGTCCTGAAGCACCTAGTCGGCATACCGGCAAGGATTTCTATCCTCGAGGCCCTTCACCTATCATCTGAAATGCGCGAGGCACTTGCCGAGGCCCTAAGGAGCCCCCTCCAGTTTGAGACAGAGGTAGCAGCTGCAAAATCCTTCCAAACCGAGATTATTGAGAATGCCGAATGTCAGGTGGTTATCTCGTTCTCCGATGAAGATGAGGACCTCCTATATAGGGGCATATTTGCCCGCTGTACATCACTCGCTACTTCAATGGTGTGGAAGTCCACTGCTTCCTCGTTAACACGGGTTCCGGAATCAAACTAATTCCGACTCAGACGTTGCGAAAGAAGGGTCTGTCTGAAGGTGATTTAACTCCCTCTGACCTTAGAATCTAGGGGTACGACAGGACCGAGCAAACCCCAGTCGTCAAGATCCACCTGAAGACTTAGTTTGGTGGCTTAATTTCCAGCACCGATTTCTTGGTCATCTCTCAGGACACTGCCTACAACACGTTGATGGGTAGGCCATGGCTCCATCTGCATGCAGCGGTCCCTTCTTCGTATCACCAGTGCCTCGAATACTCACTCAATGGTCGAGTAGGCGTAATCCAAGGAGATGTGTATCCTTTCGCCTCTTGTGAGGCCCGCTATCTGGATGCTGGTTATTAAAAAAGTAAGGATAAGAAAATACTAGTAAGTGAGGATGAACCCGCCCCGGTCACAAGTGATCCCTGGGAAAGCATGGATGACGCCTACATCCTCCTGATCCACTGATTGGAGGCCATGACCCCCGACATGGGGCAATGTTTTGTTGTTTCGGGTACACAAGGAAGGCATGTTCCCGTGTCCAAGAAACGGCGGAAAATCACCTCGTACTCCTACATAAACCAGGCTCAGGTGATCCCGGAACCTCCTACCCCTGTACGGTATCGGGATGTCAAGCTTATGACAATGGTGGTGCACCATACGTGTCTCTTCCTCCAGGCTGGAATCAACCGACTTAGGCCGACACGTCACCACTTCTTTGATATCATCAAACGTGTCCCCTTAGGCCGAAGGCCAGATGGGCTAGGGTCGACTACCTTCATTGCTATAGTCTCAATGGCGAGTGAGTCTCCTGATAGGATGACCACTGCTGCCCAAGATGACACCAGCTGCCCCTCAGACTTTGATAGCCCAGAAGTGTCTCCCGTCGTGGGAAATCCCCCCACAGGTGGAGAGGAAGACCTGGAGGATGCTCCCCCCACCTTTGAGGAAGGCGTCTCTACCACGGTTGATGAACTGGTACAGGTGAACCTTGGTAGCGAGGCAGATCAGAAACCCACATTGATCAGTGCAGCCATGTCCCCCGAGGAGCAACAGCAGTACGTAGACTTCCTCAAACAACACCGTGATGTGTTTTCTTGGAGTTACAACGAGATGCCAGGACTAGATCCCCAGGTATCCGTTCACCGTCTGGTCCTCCCAGCAAACCATCGTGGGTTTAAGCAGCCTCCCAGGAAGATGCACCCTTCTCATGGTGCTATGGTTGAGGCCGAAGTTGACAAGCTTATCAAATCCAACTTTGTTAAGGAAGTCCAGTACCCCAAGTGGATAGCCAACATTGTGCCAGTCAGGAAGAAGAATGGGCAGATCAGAGTCTGCATCGACTTCCGCGATCTTAATCGCCACTGCCCAAAGGATGAATTCCCACTCCCGGCGACGGAGTTATTGATTGACGCCACGGCCGGGTTCCAAGCTCTCTCTTTCATGGATGGGTATTCTGGGTACAATCAGATCCAGATGGTCCCCGAGGACAAGGAGTCCACTGCCTTCAAGGCTCCCCAAGGTACCTTTTGCTACTAGGTTATGCCATTTGGCTTGAAAAATGAAGGTGCCACTTATCAGAGGGCCATGCACCGCATATTCAAGCTGATTCTTGGGACGCTGGTGGAATGCTACGTAGATGACCTAGTGGTCAAATCATGTCAGCGCCAGGACCATCTCAAAGACCTCGATAAGGTGTTCGGTTTCCTCCGTTCCCGTCACCTGAAGATGAACCCGTTGAAGTGTGCCTTTGGGGTCACCTCTGAGAATTTTCTGGGCTTTGTTGTTAGATACCGAGGTATTGAGATCGACCCAGAGAAGATCAAGGCCATCAGCCAAATGCCTCCCCCGAGCAACATTTGGGAACTTCGAGGCCTCCAAGGACACTTAACCTATATACGTCGATTCATCGTGAATTCGGACGGCAAGTGTAAGCCCTTTTCCCGGCTCATGAAGAAGGGCACCACCTACGAATGGGATGAGGAGTGTTGGACCGCCTTCGAGGAAATCAAGCAGTATCTGTTCCAACCTCCAGTTTTGATGCCACCCTTCTCCGGAAAGCCACTGGTCCTTTACGTGACCGCCCTGGAAAGATCCCTTGGTGCACTTCTCACCTAGAAGAATAACGAGGGCACTGAGAACAGTCTCTACTATCTCAGTCGCATGCTTCTTGATACGGAGGTCAGATACTCCCCTATCGAAAAGAGCTGACTTGCGCTCGTCTTTGCCGTGCAGAAGTTGCGACATTACCGGAAGCACCATGAGGTGCAATTGGTCTCCAGGGTAGACCCACTGAAGTACATCCTGAACCACCCCATGTTGACTGGCCGACTAGCACGGTGGGCGGTGATTCTCCAGCAGTTTGATATCAGGTTCATACCTCAGAAGGCCATTAAGGGACAGGCGTTGGCAGACTTTTTAGCTGCCCATCCAATCTCTGCGAATCAATCCCTGGACCTGGATTTTCCTGATGAGATGATCCTCTCAGTCGATCATGCCATCCCGTGTTGGAAAATGAATTTCGACGGTGCCTCCCAGAGCCCCACCAGTAGGAGGCTCAACGATCCTAAGCTCAACAGAGTGGGCCTGGGTATTGTCTTCATTACCCCGGTGCAAGTCGCCCTACTGTACTCGTTCCTATTGTCAGAAGGTTGTACGAACAACGAGGCAGAGTACCAGGCTCTCATCACCAGTCTCGAGTTGGCCCTTGAGATCGATGTGCCCCATCTACATGTGAAAGGAGATTCCGAGCTGGTAATCAAACAGGTTAATGGCGACTACGTCATCAGGAAGCTGGAGCTTGTATCGTTACTGGAGTACACCCTCCGCTTAATGGCCTAGTTCTCTTCTCGACCAGAGATTACCCATGTCCCATGGTCACAGAACGGTCAACCAGACACCTTGGCTGGCTTAGCCGCGTCGCTCGCAGAACCCGAGCAAGATGATTTGATCATACATGTGACACACCAGAGAGTCATTTCCCCCGTCACCCAAGAGACCAATGATGGTCTGCGAGTAAGTCATCTCACCACCGGACCCTCTACGTCAGGGGTCCCGGGTTCATCAGACACAGTGGTTGAAGCCACTTCCGACTAGAGGGAACCTTTTGTTGAGTATCTCCAAAATGGTCGCCTCCCGGATGATCGGGCTGAGCGCGAGCGAGTCCGATGCCGCGCGCTGAAATTTACCCTCCAGAGCGGCCCCAGTCTTGAACAGATCCTTTATAAGCGTAGCTTCGATGGAGTCCTCCTCCGTTGCATTCAAGGAGTAGAGATTCCTCAAGTTATCTAAGAGTTTCACGTCGGTTTCTGTGGCGCCCATCAAGCTGGGTCGAAGCTGTCCCATCAAATCCGGAGGTTGGGGTACTTCTGGACCTCTATGATCCACGATTGTATTGAGTATGCCAAGAGATTCCACGTGTGCCATGTTCAAGCCAACTTCCTACATCGGCCACCGGAGCCCCTCCACCCCACCAAGTACTCTTTTACATTTAGGGTATGAGGACTTGATGTAGTGGGACCATATCCACCGGCAACAGCTCGCCAGTGTAGGTTCATCCTGACTGCTACAAATTTCTTCTCCATGTGGGCAGAGGCAGTTCCACTCAAAGAGGTCAAGGCCCATTCCATCGTTGACTTTGTGAGCTCCAATATTATCCACCGGTTTGGGGTCCCTCACGCCGTCCTCACCGATAACGACACCAACTTCCGAGCAGCTGAACTAAAGATATTGTACGCCAAGTACAGAATCCGTTCGAACCATACCTCCCGCTACCACGCACAGGCAAACGGATAGATCAAGGCATTCAACAAAACCCTCTCTAACATTCTGCAGAAGATGGTTGGTCAGAACAAGAAAAGTTGGCCGGACAAACTCCCCAACGCCCTCTGGGATTATCAGACGACGACTCGTAACTCTACCCAGGTGACCCCATATTCCCTGGTGTATGGATCTGAAGCCGTCCTACCCATTTAGATCCAGCTGCCATCGTTACGCACTGCAGTCTATGATCACCAGACATCAGATGAGGTAGCCGAAATCTATCTAGCTGAATTAGAAGCACTGGACGAGAACTGGCTTCGTTCCCTGCACAATCTGGAAAGGCATCAGGATAAGATAGAAAGGGCTTTCAACAAGAAGTTTTGTCTACGCTCTTTTCTATAGGGAAACCTAGTACTGGCCCTTCAAGCACCAATGATTCCTGGTAGGAAACCGCCCAAGTTAGAACCCAAATGGGAAGGGGCTTATATCATCCATAAGGTTTACCCCAATGGGGCGTACTCCTTGGTGGCCACGGATGGAGAGTTCATAACCCCTCCCACTAATGCCAGGTTCCTCAAGCGGTACTTCACCTGATCCTAGTTGGTCCCGCATGACCTTAAACTGCATCTTCGTCCTGCAAGACGATAAACTGCAAAATGGTCCGAGATCTATGACCTTAAACTAAGATCTCCCCCCGTCCTTACTGCAAGACGTTAAACTGAAATCCAGTCAGGCCTTCCTGACCGAGGCTCAGCCTCAGGCCCCTTGGACTCCTTGGGCCCACGGCCCCCGTCTTCACTGCGAGATGTTAAACCGTAAGCTGGTCAGGTCTCCCTGACCGCGGCCTGGCCTCAGGCCCCTTGGTTCTCCCCGACTGACCCTCTTGAGGGATTGTGCGGTATGGTGTAGGATTACGTCCTCATTCACGTCAGATTACTTGACGTACCTTACATATCCCCAAATGAGATGCATCCTTGTCCCACATGACGTTAAACTACATCTCAAGAACTACGTGTGGCTTGATTATCATCTTAATGGGATACACAGGAATGCTCAGATGCCTCGTCTTGAGCCCAACCCCAAGATTTTCTCTTCCACTATCCCCCCTAGGAATAGTTTCCTTGTAGGATATTTGTGTAGCGAGGAGTAGGCTTTCTTAGCCCCGCTCATACAAATCAGCTCATACAAGGATTGTAAGGGTTGCACCATGTGCCCACTCCCGTTCTTATATCCTTCCACGTCCTCACCGCATGATGCTAAACTGCATGGCCTTCAAGAACTATGTATGGCTTGATTCCCATCCTAATGGGATACGTTGGACCACCCGGTCATTTCGTCTGTTGGCCCAGCCCGAAAGCCAAAATCTCCCCCTCGGGTCAAGACATACGGCATGGTGCACAATTTTGCCCCAACTCACGTCAAGAAAGCCTCGACCTAACTGCACGTCCCCCTAGAGATGTTCGCCTCTTTCGTGGATGGATACAGCTATGCTTCACCCACTCCTTGACTGGTATTCCATCATTTTTTACACCCAGAGGGACCCCCAAGAACGGCCTGGATACTATGCCCAAGGGCTCTCCTATCGATACGGGCCAACGACCTCGAGGGTTTTCGAGCAACAAGCCGATACAAGTCCCGTGTTGCGTATATGGTCAACGGTCGACACTCATTTGTTGCTCCCATATCAGGTCACCATAGGAACATTGTGTTTCGAACATGGTCAACAGTGTCTTGGATCTTCGGGTCTGCCCCGAGGTGTCCCAAACATCGAGTGCAGTGATTCATTCTACCCCATCCCAAAGTGACAAACTTCCCCCTGAGTGGTGCTAGCGGTCGGGCCCACGACCCCGACTCCCCTATAAGGGGTGTACAGTATGGTGTGGGGTATGTCCTCATTCACGTCAGGATCATGTACCATGCCGTACGCCTTCCCTTACGAGGCCCAGCCTCAGGCCCCTTGGCCTCCTCGGGTCCCCGTCCCCCGTCCTCATGTAAGATGTTAAACTGCAGACCAGTCAGGCCTTCTTGACTGATGCCAGACCTTAGGCCCCTTGTCCTTCTCGGGCCCCTCTTCCCAACCTCTTACCCAGGGTGTACGGTGTGGTGTGGGACTGTGTCCTCATTTATGTAGGGATCATGTACCATGCCGTACGCCTTCCCTTACGAGGCCCAGCCTCAGGCCCCTTGGCCTCCTCGGGTCCCCGACCCTCGTCCTCACTGTAAGACGTTAAACTGCAAGCAGGTCAGGCCTCCCTAACCAATGCCTAACCATCAGGCCCCTTGTACTTTTCAGGCCCCGACCCAGTTCCTCTATTATAGGAGTGTATGGTGTGGCGTGAGGTTATTTTCCCATTCACGTCGGTTTATTCGCCGTACAGTACACCTCCCTTGTTTGGGGGTATATCACTTCCCCCCTCGTCCTGTATGATGTTAAACTACATCTAGAGAACTACGTGTGGCTTGATTCCCATCCTCATGGGATACATAGGACCACCTGAATGCCTAGGATTCGGGTCCAGCCCCATCTCTCGGGAACCTTCATCTCATCTTGGCCCCTTGGCCTACCCTTCCTCCATGAGAGGATTATATGGTTTGGTGTGGGATTATTTCCTCATCCACATCGATCTTGTAATGACCACGCCATATACCTCTCCCTCCTGAGCTGTTTCGTTGATCCCTTTTTGGCAGTTCACCAATGTGCCTAAGAGTACTCTGGTTTATTACCTGGAATTCCAAGATTTACTCGGACACGTCCGCACCCGCTTTCCAGGCTTTGTGTATCCCTGCATCAGGGCTAACATCATCTATCACACCTGGAGGGACCCCCAAGAATGCCCTGGATACTACGCCCAAGGGCTCTCCTACCGTTACGGGCCAACGCCCCTGAGGGTTTCGGACAACAAATCGATAAAATCCCGCGTTGCGAATATGGTCAGCGGTCGATGCTCGTTTGTTGTTCTCACCTCAGGCTAACACGATATGGACGCTGCGTTTCCACCATGGTTAATAGTTTTCCTCTATCTCCACACCAACCCATTAAGCCCAAAATGTCGGGTACACAATTCACACCCTTCATCACTTCATCGTGTCCAAGTAGAGTCTCGGAACTCTTGGTACGTTTCCTCTGTGCACGTCTGCGCGTTGGGGAAGCAAGTCGCGTCAAAGGTGTCCTTCGAGGATCTCTACCAACTCCCCTCTAATGGGTGCCCCAGGTATTGCGATAAGGATACCCCCCTTCTTTCCCACACCGAGTTTAACTCACGTGGGCGTAGGGATCGGGTTGACGCCTGCGCTAGCTTGGGAAGTTGTTATCATTCATGGTCCGAGCTCTAAGACCATAAACTAAGATCCATCTAGAACTACGTTCATCTTGATTCCCATCCTCATGGGATACGTAGGACCACCCGGATTCCCTGTCTTCGGGTACAACCCATTTAGGGAGCCAGTCTCTCCCCCTTGTTTCACCTCTTACCTCTATATAGGCCCCTCGGCCTAATATCTCCATCTCCGAGTGGCGTACAATGTGATATGAGATCATGTCTCCATCAATTGTGTTTTATAACACTATGCACGTTCCCTAACTAGCATCGTCTCTGCTATGTCTGCGCTGCATGATGATAAAATGCATGCTTGGTCCCATCATATGACCCTAAACTGTGACATTATCGTCCTGACCGCATGATGAAAAATGGCACTGCATTGTGGTGACCTCGTTGTAGAGGACATCACGTTGGGTATTGGTCACGTGCCATGCCATTTGTCAACGCTCATCACGGCTTGATCCTTGTGGTGACACCACGACCTACTACTCTAGGCATGTCGCTTCACAAAAAAAACCCACTCACTTTAAAGGACAAACAAGATTTATCAAATTCCGCTTCTTTTAGTGGAAGGGCCACGCCCACACTCCCCTTTTCCCCTGGCATTGGTATCTTACCATGTCACCTTTCAGAACTACGTACAGCTTGATTCTCATCCTCATGAGATACGTAGGAGCGCCCGAGAACTTCCCCGCGGGCCCAGCCTAACTTTCGCTTTTGGTCCCTTGACCTAAAACCTCTCCCAAGGGGGTCGTGCAATGTGATATGGGATTATGTCCTCATTCACTTCAGGTTGTTCACCACACCGTACACACCCCCTATTCCCATTCACGCCAGGTGTTTGAGTTACTCCACCATGTGCCTCTTATGTCTCCTCCCATCCATGGTCCGAATTCTACGACCCTAAACTAAGATCTCCCTATGGGAAAGGAATCTACTCCCTATATCTAATACGTCTTGTTGTCGTATTCAGATGTGTTTTGACAAAGAGCCCGAAGTGTGGTATTTTCATAGGGACATCCTCCTCATCCCATGACCATGCTTCAGGAGCACGCTATTTGGATCCTCATCCTCTTCCACATCCAAAAGGACCATTAGACGACATGGATACTAGGATTAAGGGCTCTCCATAAATGCTGGACCTAAGGGCCCTCCAATCGTTTCGGGCCAACGTCCCTAAGGATATCTGACAACATTTGTGACATGGTCCAGTGTTTCGAACATGGTCAACGGTCAACCCTCATTTGTTTGTCCCCATTCTAGGCTAACGCGATATGGATGATGGGTTTCCTCCACGGTAAACAGTTATCCTCCATCATCACGCCTCCATCATGGTGATCTGAATATCAAGCGTCATGATTCACACATTTCCACTTCCTCATGTTCAAGTGGAATTCCATCATACTCGGCTCTTTCTCTTTCGCATCTAGCTGCGCTAAATGATCGTGTTAGTGTTATTGGGCCGGTATTCACCGAGCGTCCCTTTTCCCTAACCTGCCCCCTTTCTGTGTCGGGAAATTCCCACCACTACTTCTTGTTTCCCACACCGAGCACAACTCACGTGGGCTTAGTAGTTTTGGCAGGATTTTTACCAACATGGTCGGGCTTCTCATCATCCCACATGACATTAAACTGCGCTTCTAGAAATACGTAGGGCTTGATTCCCATTCTCATGGGGTACATAAGAACTCCCGACCACTCTGCTTTAGGCCCAACCTAATCCTCACTCTTGGTCCCTCGACCTGAAGAGTTTCCTCTGGGGGTACGTGGTGTGATTTGGACTCCAAGTCCTCATTCACGTCGGTTTCATATCTAACACACCATACGATCCTTGGGATCTTCACTTTTATTCCACGTCCTATCTTATGATGTTAAACTACAGGATTCCATGTGTCCTCAACGCATGACACTAAACTGCGGTTCTACCCTGAACAAGTTCAGGATTCCCCATGTTAACCATGGGATGCACCAGAGCCTCTATCAGAGAGGATTTCACCTGCCAGTGTTGGTCTTTGACTGCAATGTGCTTCCAGAACTACGTATGGCTTGATTCCCATCCTAATGGGATACATAGGGACACCCAGGCATTTCACATAGGGTCCAGCCCTAGGAATCATAAAATCCTGTTTCGCCCCCTAGTCAGACCCCTCATAGGGGACCGTGTAACTATGACTCTGCCCTGAACAAGTTCAGAATGCCCTAAGATTACATTGGGAAGTGGTAAATCCCCTTGCCAGAGAGGCCCTATCTGAAAGAAGGAATGATCCATGATCAAACCAATGTTCCCATATGGTGTACTCCCACTACGGTGGTGTAACTACCTAAGTGTTGGATTCTGTTCGGATAAACCATCACTCCATATTCAACGCTTTGCGTGCCCCTTATTCGGACCCTCGTCCCCTTCCATGTCTCACGAGATCCCCTAACGGCATGGTCTCATGCCGCATCGTCCCACCTACCGTCGTGGGAAAACGTTCCGGAGGACTGGTCATGTTTGGAAGGACCCCCTAACAGTTTGGATGTTTGACCTATGGTCCGCCAACTGTCCTGGGTCAACATCCCGAAAGATCGACCGACAATATTTGTGACATGGTCCCGTGTTTCGAACATGGTCAATGGTTGACCTACATTTTTCCCCCATTACAGGCTAACGAAGTAAGGATACCACTTCTCCTCCATGGTTAATGGTTGTCCCTTATTGTCACGCCATCCCCACAGCACTTCGAATCTTGGGCATCATAATTCGCGCTTCCCGTTTCCGTCTGTTTGGACTGATTCCAGTGCCCCTGGTGTTGCACCGTTCGTACATGCGGGAATGCCAAAGAAATGGTAATTCGGTTGTTCTAAAAAAGTTCCTTCTCTAGTCAAGCCTCCCCATCTTCCGGAAATTCGGACTGGTAATCCGTATCCCGGATGCCCGGAGCATGGTCTCCACTCCTATGTTAGGTGGGACGAGAAGGAAACTATCTCCTGTTTCTCACATCGGGCTCGACCCACGTGGGCTTGGGGAATTATCGACGAACGTCCCACAGACATTGTAGGGATGTAACGAGGTGATTCAAACAGTGGAAATCGTGCGCGCTACGACATTCAAAACAAAGAAGGAATAAATTGAAGCACGAAAGTACCAATAAAAGGTTTTTTGGTATGTTACAATACTCGGGGGTTGACTCCCCCCATGGATGGGTTGACCCCATCAAAAGAGCGTTGCAGCTCCACCACCCATTGGCTTGCGGCGTCCAAGGCTTGCTGCCGCTGACTCAGCTCCCGCTCCTCCTCAGTAGTGGCGGGGCGCAGTTCGTCAGCCTTGGCTCTGGCCCTTTCTACCTCAACCTGAATGGCAGCCATCTTTCCAGAGGCCTTCCTCATAATCTCCTCTGCATCCGCCAACTGGGCCTTCAACCGGGAGATCAGCTCAGATTGCGCATTCAGAGAGGCTGAGTGCTCATCCGCCCGGGTCTGCAGCTGTTGGACCTCGCTTTCGTCCTCCTGGAGCTTCTTGATGTTTGTCGCTTTCCTCCGCTGCCAACCCACAATGAGCCCACGATCATGCTCCCGGGTCTTCTCAGCCATAAGATCTCGGATGAACACGTGAGGATGTTGGGTGTCCACTCCCCCAGCGCACAGTTCGCACAATCGCGAGTGGAGTCTGTCCATTTCAGCCATCCATAGCGCTTGGGGGGTGTCCTTGATGAAGCGTGTGATTAGCTTCCACGAACGGTGGCGGACTGTGCTGATGTCTTCCTCGTCGGAGGCCATTTCGTCCCAGTCTGCGCGATTGGCAGGCTCGTACGCAGGATACATCTGCAGGAAGTCCTTGGTGGGATCTGCATCTGGCGTTGAATCCGGTGCGGCATCTGGCGCCGAAGCAGGCGTGACATGACTAGGACCGGCCGACCGATCCTCTTCATCAGAGTCCACTTCGATGACCTCGGGCACGACCCTACTGGTGGTCCCGTCGGTGATGATGTGTGTTGCAGCTTGAGGAGATGGGGGGACTATCTCCACCATCACCGGAATGCCCCTAGGGGGGACGCCACCAGACATCCCGACTATCCTTGCCACAGCAGCCCACGCCAGTCGGAGAACTGTACGACAAAGGGGGACACAAACGTTAGTTGTCATAGTCTACACATGACGACTAGGAAACCAGTAGATGAAACTTATGGAGATCGACCTCCTGGTGCTGTTCTCGGCCGGTACCGACGGGACCTCGAGGAAAGGCCCTCTGTATACTGTTGTAAGGTCTGGAGATTCCAGAGGAGCCACCTTGGGTGCTCTGGTCCCACCAAACGCGGAATTAGACGCAGCCATAGGCGCGGGTTCTGAAGGTCCCGCATCATCACCTGCTGAGGGGCGAGAATGAGGCCTGCGAACAAGTTCCTCCTGCATGGATCAAACATCAGTGAGAAGTCCATAATGGCCCGAGAACGGACCATAAGGAAAGAGGTTCGGAATGATACCTCGAGAGCCTCTGCGAAATCATCGGAATCTAAGCCTTGATCTCCGACCTCGCCCTCCTCCAACAGGCTCCCTCCTCCAGCCTCATCCTCCCGAGAGGAGTCCTCTGATTCTTCCGGCAGGGGGAAGCACTCCTTCAGATTGGCGGCTGATAACTGTGGGGGGGACCGTTCGATTCAGCTGTACCCTCACCCGGTCTGTCATTGGGCGAGGGACACCACTGGAGTGAACATAATCCTCCAGATCGTCCAGGTATTTCTCTACCTCCGCCGAAGACGCCATGAAGCCGGCCTAGACTTGGCCAATTTCCGGTATTTCCATCCCGAGGTGATTCAGGTGGGCCCATATCTCAGGTGCTCTGAGGAATTTCCGGTTGACATCCCAAATGTCCCAGGCTTCCGGGAAGACGGCATTCTCTGCCAGGTCGATATGATGCAGCCGCTTCCCCGGGGCCTGAGTGTATATCCTACGAAATCCCCTCAGTGGATGCCCCTCCGGATGGCTTTGCTCTTCCGGAATCACTTGATCCGCCGCTGTTGTCGCACCCTCGGCCGGTGCGGGTCTCGCTGCCATGACGGTCCCGCCACCACGAGAGGCCCTAGCTTCCCTCTGACCCTGACCTCGAGATAGAGAGGGCCCACCGTCACCAACCCAAATAGTTGGCTGCTTCAGCATCTCCCCTGGGTAAGCAGCTTCCCAACTAATGGCATACTCCTTCACCAATCCGAAAGCGGCGGTGGATGGAGGCAATACAATTCTCATCTTCCCATCTTCTTGTGTGAACATGAGCCACAACTGCCTCATCACACACGGGTTCTCCTCGTGGCACACCTCCAAGTAGACCTACGGGGTCAGCCCCTGGAGGCACCGGAACTACCTCGCAAACCAATGTGGGGTGTACGGTTTGCAGAGTGGATCACGATCTACTCGTGCCACCAAAACTCCACCTCAAAAGGCCAGGAGGTAAGCCCGATGTTCTTCCGTTCCCCACCCATCGTCAGTAAGTATCCCCGTCGGCAATGGGAAGGGGTGGAAATTAAACTCATCTGCCCTCCACACCCGATTCAGCACCATCAGCATGGTTAGTTTGAACGGGAAGCTCCCGACTGCATTCAGGATGGAGGGGCAGAAGTTTGATCCCGACGGCGAAATAGGGTTTGGATACTCCTAGATCCCCCTGATGTGCGCCGCAATCCACCCATACAGGAGGTGGAAGGGCCCACAAATCAATGGCGGGTTCTTGCCCTCGCTAATATGTCACAGCATTCTGTACAGTTTGGCGAGCATTGGAATCCCCAGATTGATCCAAGGCCCCATGGCCAACATGGACTCCATAATAAATGAGCTGGGCCGCACCCCCATGCTTGTATCCCTCACCGGTAGAATCCAACCGCAGATGAGAGCCGCGATGAACGCCGCCAGCCTGACTATCGGATGTTGTTCAGTGCTGACACTGAAACCCCAAGTCTTCCATTGGCTGTCCTCCAAGACCCGCCAATACAAGTGCCCCTTACCCCGCTGGGCCTCCCTCGGACAAGTTCGAGGCCTCGGAGGGAACTCTCGATTCTCTGGGAAATTTAGGAAGCACTTGAACCATCTCCTAAAGTGGACATCCCTCACTGCCTCCTTGTCCTCTCCAGGGATGAGTGCCATCAGCGCTAACGCCAGTCGCAGAATTTGCTCTTTATCCTCCCACGTGCTCATGATGGGGAGGAACTCATCATACATGGCCCCCAACATCGGAACCCCAGAAATCTGGTGGACATCCCATAGGCTGATGCCCACCTCCCCATGATGCAGGTGAAAGGTATTGGTCCTAGATGACCATCTTCTCAGCAATTCCGACATCAGTTGTTTCGGTTGGTAAATGTGGAATTGGGAGGCCCATGCCGCCTCACATAACCCCACTCTCCTCAGATCGACCCCAAAATCCTCGCATGAGGCACCTACCAAGTATGCCCTGGCCCAGTCATCAGTAAAATTGCCGCCCTGGCGCAGGTCCCACTCATCGGACCATCCCTTCTTCGAATCCTACAAAGCCGCCTTCAGCATGGTACGGTAGAGAGGAGGGGATTTCTCCGGTTTCAGTGGCTTCCCGTTAATATCGTTCACATGGTTGTAAAGACAGTCAGCGGTGACGGGTGTGAAGTCCTCCTGCGCATGACCATTGGCCTCCCTGAACCATTGTTGCTGACATGGTGTGCTCCTGAACCAGCAAGTTGGTTCGTCCCTACTCGCCTCAGGGATGAAGACGTCATCCCTCAACCTGAAGCCGTACAATGGCAGCTTCTTACACTGTGGATAATTCTTCTGACCCTCCGATAGCAGGTCTGTCAAAGAAGTGTGGTCTGAATGGCTTCGGACCATCTCCCCAAGGACTGGATAGTTGGCCATCTCATCCCGACGGGTGGCGTCTGCAAGCACCCCCAATACAGCTTCTTGATGGGCCATTTCAATTTCGGCACTCAGAAAAGAATTTTTTCAGAACGGACTGTGAATCCGGATCGCGAAGGTCGGTCGTGAGACTAAGCCGCAAAGTCTGGCTTAGGCCGACAAACTAGAGTTTTCTTGGTGCAGTCGCGGAGTACACGGAGCTTCGCGAAATAGAGAGCACCAAAAGACAAGGAAATCTCATAAGGACAAAAGACGTCGACCCCCCTATTTATAGGCAGTGACCCTGGAGCATTTCGGCACGCCTCACCCACATGGATCATCGCGGCGCATCTGGATCCGTGGCCCCGGTCATCACTGCGGTCCCTCTTCGCGAAGTCAGCATCGCGAACCGCCAATAATTTTGGTGATTTTCCCTCAGACTTCGACCCTTCACCCTCCGCGGCTCCAAGTCTGAGGGGGGGCATTTGTTGGTGCCAAAATATTGCATGAAAGGAAGGGACAGAAAAGAAGGGTGGCACGCTACCTCGCGAAGCACCGATGCGAAGCACCTCGAGCATCGCGGTCTCGCGAAGCTCCAGAGGTGGTAACTCTCTGAAAACGAGTTTGACATTCGTGAGACCGCCGCAAAGCTCGGGAGGTGGTAACTCTCTGTGACCGAGTTTGACGTTTGCGAGCCCACCGCGAAGCTCGGGAGGCGGTAAATCTCCGAGACCGAGTTTGATGTTCGCGAGCGCGCCGCAAAGCTCGGGAGGCGGTAACTCTCCGCGAACGAGTTTGACGTTCGTGAGCACGCCGCGAAGCACCTTTTGCGGCGCGCGAGTTCTGCTTCATGGTTCCCCTTGCCTATAAATACTGGGCTCCCCCTGAGTCCCAGGGACAGACAATCCGACCTTTCGGCTTCTCCTCTCCCGAATCGCGAAGCACCCTTTTCCCCCGGGAATCATGAGCTCCGCGAGGTACTTCTACTTCAGGTGATGCCTTTGCTTTGTCTCGTTTTGAGACCCTCTTCCGAGAGGGATTCCCTTCGTGAAGCTCAAGGGAATTCGCGAAGGAAGGGTATTCCCAAGGGTCCCCCCAGCTCGAACATTTTTTATGCCACTCATCTCCACGGGAGTGGAATCACCCATCCACAAGGGATTATATCCTCCTTACTGGAGTGGCGTATGTTCTTAGGAGAAGGGAGACCCTAGTTCCCCAACGGATGCCTGCACCCCTGCATCTCCGTACTTCCCCACTACCAAGGTCAGTGGAGGGCATGATAGGGAATGAGGCACCTCCCATCATTGGTCCCAAATCCCTCTTTCGCTGCGCTTTTCCGCACTTCGGGCCTCCATCATGGAGTAAGTCCCAGCACCATGGGCCACCTAACGCGTAATCCCCTCTTCGCTTATCACAGACGCATCTTTCACGACGTGATCGTCAGGTCCCTGCAACCTCTTGTTTCTCACACTGAGCATGAATCACGTGGGCTTAGAGTGAGCACCGACCCTGACCACCACCATTTCGAACTACGGGGACTTTGATCCATGTCAAGGCATGGTACGTAGGAAGCCTCCACGAGGTTCAATCCCACCACTCGGTCGTTTATTCACATCGAGTTCGACCCTCGTCCAGCATGATGTTAAACTGCATGTCCTCGTCTAGCATGACGTTAAACTGTATGCCCTTGTCCCGCATGACATTAAACTGCACACCCATTTGAACTATGAGGTCTTTGATCCATGTCAAGGCATGGTACGTAGGAAGCCTCCACGAGGTTCAAGCCCACCCGTCATACAATTCTCATCGAGTTCCACCTTCATCCAGCATGACGTTAAACTGCATCCCAGTTTGACGGCAAGCTGTTGTCACCACCCGAACTACGAGGACTTTGATCCATGTCAAGGCATGGTACGTAGGAAGCCTCATTGAGGTTCAAGTCCAACAATAATTGGCCCAAACCGTCTCCTTGTCGGTGTTCCAAGCCACCATTTTCTTCTGAACTATGAGGACTTTGATCCATGTCAAGGCATGGTACGTAGGAAGCCTTCACGCGGTTCAAGCCCACCATAAGTGGACCCCTGGGTTCACCTTCACGTCAGTTCGTCGACGAAGCCCCTCTTAACTACGAGTGTAAAGACCCGTAAATTTCAAGGAAATTTTTTTCCTTAATTTTCTTTGGAATTTTACAAGAGCGCAGTTTCTGACGGCACCTAATTCCGAGGCCCGGTGTGCCCAGAATCATTTTCTGAAGTTTGGCTCGGGTACGTTCAGTGAACGGACGAGCAGGTTTTTCTAACTTTTGAACCGGTGCCCGAAATCGAATTATGAGGGCACCGATGAAATCGCAGCGCCGGTATTCTCTTAGAAACGCCTCTTCCAGAGTTGCGTTTGCTCGGGTGTGGTTTTTAATTTTCGGGCTTAAAGTTAAGAAATAAAATAATTTGGCGACAACTTTATTTTATTTCACTTAAGCCACTTGGAAGCCACTTGAAGCCACTTAAAGGCGGCTTGAACTGAGTTGAACTGGATAGGATTCTATCCAGAAATATCCTACCCCCTTGGTAGGATATTTGTGAGGTGGGGCCCACACGAGCCCCGCCATTTCTTTCCGCTAAGAAACGCACCCGTGAAAACCCGTCTTAATGAAGGTCAACCGACGCGTTTTCTAAATTCTTAACAGACCATTTAATTGGGCTGTTTCTTTCGTGAATTAAATGGGCTGTTTCTTTCGTGAATTAAATGGCCTGTTTCTTTCGTTGAATTAATTCAACGAATTAATTCAATCGTTTCTTAACCGGTTTTCGTGTGTTGGCATGTTAATAAAATAAGACCAACCCAAAATCTTTTGAAAAGATTTGAGAGGATCCCTGTTTCTTCAGTTCCCTCGCGAAGAACACGAAGAACGCGAAGAACGCGAAGAACGCGAAGAACGCCGAACCCGGAAATCTACGACGCCTTCGTCCGAGACGTTCTTCCGATCTCCGATCTCCGATCTCCGATCACCGACCATTTGAGGTGAGTGATTTCGGATTTCCGCTCAAGGTTCTTTTCTTTGGGTTTAAACACAGATTTAATTAATTATAACTTAAATCTGTTGTTCTTGGTTCGTTGAGCTCGCCGACTCAACGCCGGATTCCGCGATGACGCGACGCCTCCCCGCGACGACGCGACGATCCCTCTCTTCCGCGACGATCTTATCCGCGAAGAACGCCCGCGCGCGACGATCATCAAGGTAGGGATTTTATAATTTTGGAATACCCCTCTTTGTTATTCCCGTGAACTTTCTTTAAAAAAAAATTAAAGAACCGGATTCATGGAAACAATTTTATTTTATAAAAATTAAAATTGTTGGTTCATGTGTTGAACAATTTCTCCCGGTTGTTTATTTCTAACGCGGAGGGTGCGGGCCAAACGAACACGGCCCGACGACCCTCCGTCGTTCTTCTTTTTGTGCGGATTTGGCGGACGACAACGAAACATGCTGCAACGGGTGTTTGATGATCCCGCAGTGAAGAACGGAACCCGGGAGGAACATCGGCGTAGACGGGAAGGAAAACGGGCCACCGGAGCGACTCCGGCGGCCCGCGGACCCACGGTCCGCGGGTCCGGTTCTTCCGGTCGGGACGCGACAATGCGCCGCGTCCGCTGACGACCCGCGCGGCCCGCACGCGGGCCGCGGCTCCCTCGACCGCGGGCTGCGCCCGCGGCTTCCACCCGCGCCCCTCGGCCGAGCCGAGCTGGTCGAGCCGAGCCGGCCGAGCCGGGCTGGCCGGGCCGAACCGGGTCAACCGGGTCGGACCCGGTTCGGGCCGACCCAGGGGGGGGTCGGGCCGGGTCGGCCCGGACCCGTACCCCCCTTCTTCAGACGTTTTCGTTCAAACGCCCGTAACTTGAGCTTCGTGCCTCCAAACGACCCGCCGTTAGCGGCAACGCGATCCTTGGATCGAGATGGTCGTTTTGGTATATCGAACTCAAGGTTTCGGAATACTTTGAGTTCGGCCGGGTTGGTTCGTACACGAGACCAACCGGGCCCTCGGAGCGAAAACGCTCATATCTTGAGCTACGGACGTCCGATTGACGTGTCGTCAGCTTTGTTGAATTCCTCTAAGTGAGACGGATCTTTTGGCATACTCCGCCTGAGGTTTGGACGCAGGTGGAGTGCGGTCGGGTTGGTTTTGCCTTAAAAACTAACCGGGCCCCTGGGACGAAAATGCCAATATCTCTCAGACCGGGCGTCCGATTGACGCGCCGTCTGCGACGTTGAGTTCCTGTTGACGATACGGAACTTTTGGATACATCAACTTCGGACTTCGTGTCAGTTGATGTATCAGCCTCTCGGCTCGTGGAGCCGACCCTCCCGAACGAGCTTGCTGTGTGCGGGAACCCTAGTGCTGGCTGCGACTGCTACTTCGACAGCGACGACCGTGCAGAGATCCTCAGTGGACTGCGACGACGACTGTGCAGAGATCCTCCGTGGACTCCGACGACGACCGTGCAGAGATCCTCAGTGGACTGCGGCGACGACTGTGCAGAGATCCTCAGCAGACTGCGACGACTCCTGCACTCAGCGATCCTACGTGGATCAGTGCTTCAGGTCCTGCGTGGGCCCGGTCCTGTGTGGGCCCGATCCTGTGTGGGTCCGATCCTGCGTGGGTCAGCGCTCAGCGGTTCTGTGTGAGCCAGCGCCTACAGGTCCTGCGTGGGCCCGGTCCTGTGTGGGCCCGATCCTGTGTGGGTCCGATCCTGTGTGGGTCATCTCTCAGCGGTTCTGTGTGAGCCAACTCCTACAGGTCCTACGTGGGCCCGATCCTGTGTGGGTCACTGCAAGGTTAGTACCTATCGATCCTTCATGGGTCCGACGACTTAGATGGTTCAATGATCATCTTTATCGTCATCCGAAGAAGTATACCTGTGTGAGCTGAATCTTGTGTTACTCTCCTTTGTGGATTGTGTTGAGCTATCCTGTGTGGATTTATTGTTTACTCTCCTTTGTGGATTGTGTTGTTCTATCCTGCGTGGGTATGCGTTTTGCTTTCCTGTGTGGACTGGGTTGTGCTTGGGTTTGGACGTTGGAGTCGAACGGGGAATTGCAGACTTAGGTATATGTATGGGCATATACCTAAGCCGTGTTAGATGTTACTTCATGATTGTACTTTTCCTTTGTGGATTTCGGGAGACCTTCGGGGGTCTCGGGGTCCCTACTGAGTAGCTTATACTCACCCCTGCACGGGCTATGCCCGCACTTCGTGGTGTTGGTTGCAGATGACGGACAGCGCTGATCGTGGAGGAGGCGTGCGGAGCAGGACAGTACCTGGAGGTAGACCACTGGGCGGGACGTACTCGGAGCGGTTAGGTGGACCCGAGGAGCAGTGGAGGCTATCTGTACCCACCATTCAGGTGGGACTTCCGGAGGACGGCTCGACGCTGCAGTTTTCCCTTTTTAGTTGCTGTTTTTCCTTTCAGTTGTACTTTACAGTTGGGCTTGTATTTCCGGCCCCTTTTTTTCTTTCAGCACAGCTTGTACAGTTTTTACTTAGTGTTTACTTTTCCGCTTGCTTACTCTGTGGTGCTTTTTTACTTTTCAAAGGCAATGCCTTCCCTTTTTGTTGGGATTTACGCCTTGGTGCTAGTCGCCAGCCCCTGGCCTATGGAAGGCGGGCTTGGGGTAGTCACGGCACGGGCCCCGAGGATGGGTCGTTACAAATTGGTATCAGAGGTGGTCAGTTCTACCGCAGACTCTGATCTTTCTTCTATGTGAAGCAATAGTGTTTAGCGTATTGAGTGTGGTTATCAGTCCAGGGAGTCCAGTGTTGGTGCGGCGGCCGATGTATCCATACACCAGGACCCTGACTTCTGATTTCCGACTTAATGCACGAAAACATTGATTGCATGTGTGTTTCAAGTTTTCTTTGTGATTACTTGTGTCAGCTCACCAGGTATACTGTTCTGACCATGGTGCACTTGTTTCCTTTTCAGGATGGCACGACGACAGCAGCCAGCTAGGGTTCCTAGAGTAGGGCGCGACGACAGCCCGCCGAGCGACGAGGCCTCAGTACAGGGCCCGTTGACAGCAGAGGCACCGGCGGTACCTTTACCCGCCGAGCCCCCGATGCTTCCAGCACTGGCAGCTGACGACGCACGACGCCTTGGAGCTCTGCACGAGTTCCAGCGCCAGCGACCACCCAGGTTCCGTGGGGAGTCGGACCCCCAGGCAGCCGAGGACTGGCTGGAGGCGGTCGTCCGAGTTTTCAGGCTAGTGAGGACGCCAGCAGACCTCATGGTGATCCTCGCGGCGAGCCTACTGCACGCAGCAGCCAGACGCTGGTGGAGCCGGATGCTCCAGGTACACGATGAGGCCACCCTCATCTGGACGGACTTCGAGAGCCTCTTCCGCTTAGAGTTCGTCTCAGCCACCCTCCGAGCGGTGCGCATCCAGGAGCTTCTTCAGCTGCGGCAGGGCAGCTTGACGGTCGCTCAGTACGCGGTGAGGTTCACCGACCTTTCTCGGTACTCGACAGACATGGTACGGGACCCCTTCTTCCGGGCCCGGACCTTCGAGCAGGGATTGAGACACGAGATCAGGGCATCGCTGATCTCCCTCAGCATCCGACCCAGGCAGGAGTACTGGAGCGAGCCCTCCAGATCGAGAGCTTCCTGGCTGAGTCCACAGCGAGACCTGCCGCAGGGCGGCAGATAGCAGAGTCTTCGGCAGTTGGTAGCCGGCAGATGACTCAGGGTTCCAGGCGGACCAGACCTTCCGGCAGACGACCCCGGGACACTGGCTCAGCGGTGCGAGGAACACAGCGCGGAGCCAGCCTTCCGAGAGGCAGACAGTGCTACGAGTGCGGCGGGCAGGGCCACATGGCTCGTGACTGCCCGACCCGTCATACCGAGGGGCAGCAGACGGTGGAGGGACCACCCAGGCAGAGGTAGAGGGTCGACCGTGGCGGTCCGCAGGGAGGAGGCAGACGAGGCAGAGGAGCTGGCCGAGCAGCAGGTGGTGGGCGACGCTTTGAGGCTCTGCCACCACCACCACCAGGAGGCCCGCCCCGACCACAGGGAGCTGGCGGGCAGAGACAGGCTCAGCTCCAGGCAGCGGAGGCCTACGACCACGGCGCGCCAGAGATGATTCGAGGTACGATCTGTGTCTATTCCACCCTTGCTGCTGTTCTGATAGACACAGGAGCGAGTCACTCTTTCATAGCCACTGCCCTTGTTCGGAGCTCGGAGATTCCGACGGAGCCGTTGGCTCGATCCTTACGGCTAGAGACTCCTACGGGAGCAGACTCGACGATTACGCACTGGTGCCGGCAGTGTGAGCTTACTCTAGGAGGCGAGAGCTTTGGCTGGGATCTTCTTGTAGCAGCGTCGAGGCCTTACGACGTCATCTTGGGCATGGATTGGTTATCTACGGTCCATGCTCAGATTGACTGCATTAGGCGCAAGGTGCGATGTGTGCGCACCGACGGGAGCAGGTTCACCTTCACCGGCGAGAAGGGAGCCTTAGCAGCACAGGATGGACTCACGCAGAGGAGAGGTCATCCCATCACTCATCAGTTGGCTAGCCTCATCCTGGGAGCAATTGACGTGCGGAGTCCCAGTTTTCCTGCAGTGGTGGATCAGTACGCGGACGTCTTTCCCAACGACGTTCCAGGACTACCTCCTCGCAGAGAGGTAGACTTTTATATTGACCTGTACCCCGGGACAGCCCCGATATCCACTCCAGCATATCGGATGGCCCCCGCTGAGCTTCGAGATCTGAGGGTACAGTTGGAGGACTTGCAGGGCAAGGGGTTCATCCGACCCAGTGTTTCGCCCTGGGCTTCCCCAATTTTGTTCGCCAAGAAGGCGGACGGGAGCTTGCGACTGTGTGTCGATTATCGTCGCCTGAATCAGGTGACAGTGAGGAACAAGTATCCGCTACCCAGGATTGATGACCTCTTCGACCATCTCAAGGGAGCACGGTGGTTCTCGAAGATAGACCTTAGGTCAGGCTATCATCAGCTTAGAGTTCGAGACGAGGATGTGCAGAAGACGGCCTTCAGGTGTCGGTATGGCCACTATGAGTTCTTGGTTATGCCTTTCGGCATGACCAACGCTCCAGCAGTGTTCATGAGCCTCATGAACAGAATCTTCCAGCCATACCTCGATCGATTTGTCGTGGTCTTTATCGACGACATTTTAGTGTACTCGATGACGGAGGAGGAGCACGCCTACCACCTGCGTGTTGTACTAGACACACTCCGAGAGCACCAGCTTTATGGAAAGCTCTCGAAGTGTCAGTTCTGGTTACGTGAGGTCCACTTCTTGGGGCACGTCATTTCTGAGGCGGGAGTTGCAGTGGATCCCGCGAAGATCGAGGCAGTGCTAGCTTGGGAGCCACCCAAGAGCGTGACAGAGGTGCGGAGTTTCTTGGGCCTAGCCGGATACTATCGGAGATTTGTGCCAGACTTCTCCAGAGTTGCGGCCCCACTCTCAGCGTTGAAGAAGAAGGGGAAACCCTTCGTGTGGTCAGACAGATGTCAGCAGAGCTTCCAAGAGCTGAGGCAGAGGTTGACCAGCGCACCTATCTTGAGGTTGCCTGAGGAGGGAGTTGGATACGTAGTCTACTGCGATGCATTAGGGACCGGAATCGGGTGTGTCCTGATGCAGGAGCGGGCCGTGATTGCCTACGGATCACGTCAGTTGAGGCCTCATGAGCAGAACTACGCTACCCATGACTTAGAGTTGGCAGCAGTGGTATTTTCCCTGAAGACATGGCGACACTATCTGATGGGCGAGCGCTTCACAGTCTTTTCTGACCACCAGAGTCTCAGGTACATCTTCTCTCAGAAGGACCTGAACCTGAGACAGCGGCGATGGCTCGAGTTCCTCCAGGACTATGACTTTGAGATAGTCTATACTCCTGGGAAGGGGAACGTGGTGGCTGATGCCCTCAGCAGGAGAACGGGCATCCAGCTACTTGAGGAGGCGACAGAGCAGCTAGCCGCTTTGCAGATATCCTTCATGGATAGAGACGGAGCAGCCTTCCTTCAGTCTCTCACAGTCTCTCCTCCACTTCTTCAGCGGGTCAGAGAGGCACAGCGTGGGGACGTCGACTGTGAGACACGGCGTGCACAGATATCCTCAGGACAGGCACCTGATGGTTTCTCCCTTGGAGCAGAGCACGATGTCCTTTTCAGAGGACGTACCTTGGTACCAGTCGCCTTACGAGAGGAGGTGCTGAGAGAGTTTCACACTTCTCCTTTGGCGGTACATCTTGGAGTGGCGAAGATGTACCAGGATCTCAGACGACAGCACTGGTGGCCGGGCATGAAGAAGGATGTGGCAGAGTTCGTTTCACGGTGCCTCACCTGCCAGCAGGTGAAGGCAGAGCATCAGGTACCAGCAGGTTTGGTACAGCCCTTGGAGGTCCCGGAGTGGAAGTGGGACGGGATATCTATGGACTTCGTGACTGGACTTCCACGCACTTCCAGAGGTCACGATTCCATTTGGGTGATTGTTGACCGACTCACCAAGTCGGCACACTTCTTACCCATCCGAGAGCAGGGCTCAATGGAGAGCTTGGGGAATCTCTACGTTCAGAAGATTGTACGACTTCACGGTGTGCCATCGACTATCGTCTCCGATCGGGACGCTCGTTTTACTTCCCGGCTTTGGAAGGGGTTGCAGGAGGTGTTCGGGATGCGACTACGTCTGAGCACCGCCTTTCACCCTCAAACGGATGGTCAGACGGAGAGGACCATTCAGACTCTCGAGGACATTCTCCGCGCATGTGTCCTCGACTTTGGTCGCAGTTGGGAGGACCACCTACCCTTGGTAGAGTTTGCGTACAACAACAGCTACCACTCCACCATCGGGATGGAACCCTACGAGGCGTTTTACGGCAGGCCTTGCAGATCCCCTTTGTGCTGGACAAACCCTGGGGAGTCAGCACTTGTGGGACCAGAGATGGTCCGGGCCACGACAGAGAAGGTCCAGGTCATCCAGGAGCAGATGAGGACAGCTCAGAGCCAGCAAAAGTCATATGCTGACAGGAGGCGGAGGCCACTAGAGTTCGAGGATAGCGACCATGTCTTCTTGCGGGTCTCACCTCGACGTGGTTTGAGGAGATTTGGCCGAGGCGGCAAGTTGTCTCCACGCTTCATCGGACCCTTCCAGGTCCTCAGCAGGGTTGGTGAGGTGGCTTATCGCCTGGCTCTGCCACCTCATTTGCACCGGGTGCACGAGGTTTTCCACGTATCCTAGCTGAGGAGATACGTGCACGACCCGACACACATCATCGACTATGGGGAGCTAGACCTGGATGATGGAGCGACTTTTGAGGAGGTCCCAGTGGAGATAGAGGATCGACAGGAGCGGGTCCTACGTGGGCGATCGATTCCTCTTGTGCGCATCAGATGGCAGCACGGGAACCTCCAGGAGAGCACTTGGGAGCGGGAGGCTCAGATGCGTGCTCAGTACCCACATTTGTTTCCCTAGTTTTTGATGTATCTTTACGGGGACGTAAAGTCCTGAGGTGGGAGTAATGTAAAGACCAGTAAATTTCAAGGAATTTTTTTTTCTTAATTTTCTTTGGAATTTTACAGGAGCGCAGTTTCTGACGGCACCTGATTCCGAGGCCCGGTGTGCCCGGAATCATTTTCCGAAGTTTGGCTCGGGTACGTTCAGTGAACGGACGAGCGGGTTTTTCTAACTTTTGAACCGGTGCCCGGAATCGAATTCTGAGGGCACCGATGAAATCGCAGCGCTGGTATTCGCTTAGAAACGCCTCTTCCGGAGTTGCGTTTGCTCGGGTGTGGTTTTTAATATTTGGGCTTAAAGTTAAGAAATAAAATAATTTTGCGACAACTTTATTTTATTTCACTTAAGCCACTTGGAAGCCACTTGAAGCCACTTAAAGGCGGATTGAACTTAGTTGAACTGGATAGGATGCTATCCAGAAATATCCTACCCCCTTGGTAGGATATTTGTGAGGTGGGGCCCGTACGAGCCCCGCCGTTTCTTTCCGCTAAGAAACGCACCCGTGAAAACCCGTCTTAATGAAGGTCAACCGACGTGTTTTCTAAATTCTTAACAGACCATTTAATTGGGCTGTTTCTTTCGTGAATTAAATGGGCTGTTTCTTTCGTGAATTAAATGGCCTGTTCTTTTGTTGAATTAATTCAACGAATTAATTCAATCGTTTCTTAACCGGTTTTCGTGTGTTGGCATGTTAATAAAATAAGACCAACCCAAAATCTTTTGAAAAGATTTGAGAGGATCCCTGTTTCTTCAGCTCCCTCGCGAAGAACGCGAAGAACGCGAAGAACGCGAAGAACGCGAAGAACGCCGAACCCGGAAATCGACGACGCCTTCGTCCGAGACGTTCTTCCGATCTCCGATCTCCGATCTCCGATCACCGACCATTTGAGGTGAGTGATTTCGGATTTCTGCTTAAGGTTCTTTTCTTTGAGTTTAAACACAGATTTAATTAATTATAATTTAAATCTGTTGTTCTTGGTTCGTTGAGCTCGCCGACTCAACGCCGGATTCCGCGACGACGCGACGCCTCCCCGCGACGACGCGACGATCCCTCTCTTCCGCGACGATCTTATCCGCGAAGAACGCCCGCGCGCGACGATCATCAAGGTAGGGATTTTATAATTTTGGAATACCCCTCTTTGTTATTCCCGTGAACTTTCTTTAAAAAAATTAAAGAACCAGATTCAAGGAAACAATTTTATTTTATTAAAATTAAAATTGTTGGTTCATGTGTTGAACAATTTCTCCCGGTTGTTTATTTCTAACACGGAGGGTGCGGGCCAAACGAACACGGCCCGATGACCCTCCGTCGTTCTTCTTTTTGTGCGGATTTGGCGGGCGATGACGAAACATGCTGCAACGGGTGTTTGACGATCCCGCAATGAAGAACGGAACCCGGGAGGAACATCGGCGCAGACGGGAAGGAAAACGGGCCACCGGAGCGACTCCGGCGGCCGGAGGTGACGGCGCCCCGGCGCGCCGCCGGACAGGCCGCCGCGGCTGAGCCGCGGTGGCGGCCTGTGGACTTGCAGTCCGTGGGTCCGGTTCTTCCGGTCGGGACGCGGCAATGCGCCGCGTCCGCGGACGACCCGCGCGGCCCGCACGTGGGCCGCGGCTCCCTCGACCGCGGGCTGCGCCCGCGGCTTCCACCCGCGCCCCTCGGCCGAGCCGAGCCGGTCGAGCCGAGCCGGCCGAGCCGGGCTGGCCGGGCCGAACCGGGTCAACCGGGTCGGCCCGGACTCATACCCCCCTTCTTCGGACATTTTCGTTCAAACACCCATAACTTGAGCTTCGTGCCTCCAAACGACCCGTTGTTAGCGGCAACACGATCCTTGGATCAAGACGGCCGTTTCAGTATATCATACTCAAGGTTTCAGAATACTTTGAGTTCGGCCGGGTTGGTTCGTACACGAGACCAACCGGGCCCTCGGAGCGGAAACGCTCATATCTTGAGCTACGGACGTCTGATTGATATGCCGTTAGCTTTGTTGAATTCCTCTAAGTGAGACGGATCTTTTGGCATACTCCGCCCGAGGTTTGGACGCAGGTGGAGTGCGGTCGGGTTGGTTTTGCCTTAAAAACCAACCGGGCCCCTGGGACGAAAATGCCAATATCTCTCAGACCGGGCGTCTGATTGACGCGCCGTCTGCGACGTTGAGTTCCTGTTGACGATACGGAACTTTTGGATACATCAACTTCGGACTTCGTGTCAGTTGATGTATCAGCCTCTCGGCTCGTGGAGCGGACCCTCCCGAACGAGCTTGCTGTGTGCGGGAACCCTAGTGCTGGCTGCGACTGCTACTTCGACAGCAACGACCGTGCAGAGATCCTCAGTGGACTGCGGCGACGACTGTGCAGAGATCCTCAGCGGACTGCGACGACTCCTGCACTCAGCGATCCTACGTGGATCAGTGCTTCAGGTCCTGCGTGGGCCCGGTCCTGTGTGGGCCCGATCCTGTGTGGGTCCGATCCTGCGTGGGTCAGCGCTCAGCGGTTCTGTGTGAGCCAGCGCCTACAGGTCCTGCGTGGGCCCGGTCCTGTGTGGGCCCGATCCTGTGTGGGTCCGATCCTGTGTGGGTCATCTCTCAGCGGTTCTGTGTGAGCCAACTCCTACAGGTCCTACGTGGGCCCGATCCTGTGTGGGTCCCTGCAAGGTTAGTACCTATCGATCCTTCGTGGGTCCGACGACTTAGATGGTTCAATGATCATCTTTATCGTCATCCGAAGAAGTATACCTGTGTGAGTTGAATCTTGTGTTACTCTCCTTTGTGGATTGTGTTGAGCTATCCTCTGTGGATTTACTGTTTACTCTCCTTTGTGGATTGTGTTGTTCTATCCTGCGTGGGTATGCATTTTTCATTCCTGTGTGGATTGGGTTGTGCTTGGGTTCGGACGTTGGAGCCGAACGGGGAATTGCAGACTTAGGTATATGTATGGGCATATACCTAAGCCGTGTTAGATGTTACTTCGTGATTGTACTTTTCGTTTGTGGATTTCGGGAGACCTTCGGGGGTCTCGGGGTCCCTACTGAGTAGCTTATACTCACCACTGCACGGGCTATGCCCGCACTTCATGGTGTTGGTTGCAGACGACGGACAGCGCTGATCGTGGAGGAGGCGTGCGGAGCAGGACAGTACCTGGAGGTAGACCACTGGGCGGGACGTACTCGGAGCGGTTAGGTGGACCCGAGGAGCAGTGGAGTCTATCTGTACCCACCCTTCAGGTGGGACTTCCGGAGGACGGCTCGACGCTGCAGTTTTAAATTTTTAGTTGCTGTTTTTCCTTTCAGTTGTACTTTACAGTTGGGCTTGTATTTCCGGCCCCTTTTTTTCTTTCAGCACAGCTTGTACAGTTTTTACTTAGTGTTTACTTTTCCGCTTGCTTACTCTGTGGTGCTTGTTTACTTTTCAAAGGCAATGTCTTCCCTTTTTGTTGGGATTTACGCCTTGGTGCTAGTCGCCAGCCCCTGGCCTATGGAAGGCGGGCTTGGGGTAGTCACGACACGGGCCCCAAGGACAGGTCGTGACAACGAGGACTTTGATCCATGTCAAGGCATGGTACGTAGGAAGACTCCACGAGGTTTAAGCCCATCGCCCATCGTTCATTCACGTCAGGGTTCACCACCGTCCCGCATGACGTTAAACTGTATTCCATTGACCATTTGAACTACGAGGACTTTGATCCATGTCAAGGTACGTAGGAAGCCTTCACGAGGTTCAAGCCCACCACTAGTGGACCCCTGGGTCTACTTTCACATTGGTTCACCGATGAAACCCTTTGAACTGTGAGGTATTTGATCCATGTCAAGGCATGGTACATAGGAATCCTTCCTGAGGTTCAAGCCTGTCTCTCATCGGACCATGGTCCACTTTCACGTCAGTTCGCTGACGATGCCCATCGGACCAAGGTCCACCTTTACGTTGGTTCACTGACGATATCCATCAGGCCAAGGTCCTCCTTCATGCCGGTTCAACCGGAACCCTCCCAAACTACGTGGACATTGATTCCCTGCCACAGGGATACATAGGAGGTCTCTTCGAGGCTCAAGCCTAACTTCACCGTCGCCCTTGCGATGGTCCCTTTCCATTTCACCATCCACTTCATTCATCCATAAATCATCCGCCCTGATTCCCACCCGGACCATCACATCCCGGTGAGACCATGTCGGTCCGCTCCTCTTCATAGCCGCCCATGGGTTGGTCACGGTATCGGCACCCCTTCAAGGGAAATCCCTCAATCCGATCCATTCTAGCTAATGCTCTGATCGGGTTGATCTGTCTCCACTGGACGTTAAACTTGCGGCATACCCAGTGTTAAACACAGGAAGCTGAGGAAAACCTCAGATATGTGTCTATGGAATATAATTCCCCGCACTCTATGTGGGATGCCTCGGGCCTCCACGCCCTCGAGAAGCCATGTGACCAGGGATAATAGAAAGACATGCCTGATCCCCAGTATCCAGACATGCTACTGATGCCTCAACATGACTACTCCCCCGACTAAAGGTTGCTGCCCTGACCGGACCCTTTGGAATGTCCCGACAGAAGCAGTGTAATTAACCGACGTCTATGAAAACATGGCACTGGGAAGAGTTTCACGAACAACATATTAAATCTATGAGGGATACCCGGACTAGGTGATGAGTTCTGAGGAGGAATCCACGGAAGGAAGAACCGACATCCCATTATCCTGTTTCGATCAAGGAGTAGATGTCCCGGAATAAGGAGCGAATGTCGCCCGCCTTTGGAAAGCAGGAATGCAGGGCAACAGCGCAGTGCGTCCTCCTCCGCGGATGGACGGATGCGCACGCCCCGACGAAAGCGTCAGAAACAATGATCTCTAAGATATACTTTTGAAAAATAGTGATCCCTAATTCTAGAAAAAATATTTACATAAAAGGACATTTCTATTCAAACAATCATGTTACATATTTATTTTATAAATAGTACATTAAATATTATGCGGTTTCATCTAATGAGAATAATAATTCTATTATTTTGAATTATTATTTATAAAAATTACATGGTTTCATTTTTGATAAAAATATAATGAATTCCATAAGCTGTTTATTTGGATCCTCACCAGAGAATCCATGGAAATTTTGAAGAAGGTGTATTAACCCTAATTATAGCTCAAAGTATGATTCAATAGTTCTATATGCAATTAATTTTGGTTTATTATTAACATTATGTACAACCAACTCATGAATGGTTCTATCAATGTTATTATTATAATTTGTATCCACTGTATCCAACTTTAAATTTTATTTAGGTGTGCTTCCAATTTTAATGTTCCTAGAATGGATCAATTTCCTAATTGGTTGAATTTTTACACTTCCCATAAACAAATTCTAATTAACTTGATCAGTAAGTCAATATTCAATCTCATGGTAAATATTAAATATATCCTTGGGGGGAGATGATATCATAAATTAGATAAAAGAAAAAATATGAAATGTGGACCATAATATCATGAGAATAAGTTTCTATTGATGGTCTAAAAAACTGAAAATTAATAAAATGAAAATAGTGGAGGAAAATAAGAGAATAAAATAATGAAATAAAAAAATACCCCTAATTGGTTATAAAAATTTCCTGGTTCCCTAATAAGGAACCAATTTGAAGAGTGTTTTCAGGGTCTCTATTAAAATATGTGTGGTTTTTATTACTTGGGTATTGTAGAGTAGCTGAACAAGGTCATTCTCTCAAGGTGGAAATACATAAAAAAATATTAAAGGTTTTATAAAAAATAACAAGAGATAGGGTTTTTTAATGTATTTTATAAAAATAATTTCTTATGAAAATGGTTTTTTTATAAATTTGATTGATAAAATTCAATGAGAGGTTGTTTTTTTATAAAATGTTTTTATAAAGAATAATCGATCAAAAGTTAACTCTTCACTTCCTTATCAATCAATATAATTAAAATTAAAAACCAATTAATTATTATCTCATAATTTTTAACCCCTTAAACCCCACGATAATTAATTCAACCATAAATATGAAAGGAATTAAACCCAAGGAAAACTCCAAAATGTGAAATCTCAGCACCCTGCTTTGGTTTTCATTCCAACGATAGCTTATAGTTATTTTTTAACTAGGTATTATATATATATATATATATATTAAATAAGGATGAATTTATTTTATGGATTATATTTAATCTCTACAAAATAATAAAACTTGGTTTGGCTTTAACGATTATATTTGCATTTTCATGATTCACGTATTCTTGACCTTGCATGTAAATTTCTTATCACTTGATTGTTTTATAAAATTAAAAACAAAATTTATATATAATACTAATAATAAATATAATAATATCATTGAATAAAAAAATTCTATTTTTTCAATTACTAATAAAAGCCACTCTTCCATGAGTGGAGTATTCATCAAAGAATGACTACATATGAAAAGGGATGGAAAATGTATAACTGAATAACATTTATACTCTTGATTTATATAAAAAATAAGTTATGTATTTGAGAATAAAAATTGAGTAAAACAATATAAATATAATAGAAACAAATAATATTATTATAAGAAATTAAACATACTACATGAAGAGGAAGAAGTAGGCATTGCAAAAGGGACCCTTACTTCAAGAGCTATCTCTATACTAATTCATAGATAAATAGATTTAAACCACTTATATTATGCCATAAATATTATAA
This sequence comes from Viscum album, assembly GCA_963277665.1. Lineage (NCBI taxonomy): Eukaryota > Viridiplantae > Streptophyta > Magnoliopsida > Santalales > Viscaceae > Viscum > Viscum album. The sequence goes on along the minus strand of OY728127.1, from coordinate 339,846,424 downwards.
TTGACATTAAAAACCATATAAATGAGAAAAATTAACATTTATAAAGTGGATGAGATGCTGGAGTTATAAGAGTTTACAAGTGTGAATGGGAAATTCACTTAACTTTTTTTAATCCAACTCACACTGAATTGTGGACCTCAAAAACACATGAAACATATATCCTTTATGATGGATTATACTTTTTATTGGATCATTAATCTCCTATAAAAAATTTATCCCAATCCAAGTGATAATGATGTAGATATATCTCAAATGGTGAACTAGTTTCCTTGTTGATGAGTAATGTCTAACTTTGTCTTCATGTCCCATTTTCTCACAATAAAAGTTCTATCCAACAAGAGTGGTCATAATGAAAATTGTGTAACATTGAGTTGATAATATTTTAAACAAAATTCATGTTCAAATAGAAAATTTAAAAATACTTATGTTTAAAATAATACAATGAATATTAAAGGGTTAAAAATGCAATTTTTATCACATTTTCAAATACATGATCGAATCCTGTGTTTTCGGTAAATAAAAAAATATCACAATGTGGGTAAAATATAATATTAATTATCAATAATATATTCAATAAAAATGTGTTTTATTAGTCATTTTCCAAAGGTTCTCACTGTGTTGTTCCTTATGTCTATTTTTTAAAAATAATTAATTTATTGTTTAAATTAAATATTAAAAGAGTTTTTTTCATTTCGAACAGTTGTATAGTTTGTATGACCTAACTATCATCTCTCTCCATCTCTAATTATTCTTTACCTATTGATATATATTCATTTTTTTCATTCTTCATGTCATTCATTGTAGAGATTAGCCATAGGGATGGTTGTCCTTTTGTTTCTAATCTTAGTTTCTCTCATTATTTCCTATTTTTTTATTTTTTCCCCAAATCAAATGTTTTTTCAAGTAACATGATTTTTTTTGATAAAATTCATACCATAAAAAGTTCATCGTTATGTGTATTCTTTATAACTTTTATTAGGTGATTCTTAGATATTTTCATGTTACAAAAATGTTTATGCTTCACATGATAATCATAGATGGGTAGGGTCATGTATGTGATTAGGTATACAACTTCTTATATATTTCATTATTCATGTGATATTTTGAGCATTAGGCTCATTAATGTACTGGAATGTTCTGATAGGTATGTCTTGTTTTACTTGGTTTTGTGGCTCAATACCTTGATTGGTGTGATTTAGTGTGTTAAAAAGTATCCATCGATAGGATATGGTGTTTAATATGGTCTCTTGGGAATGTGATGGGTGTAACCCATGTGTCCATGAGTAATGTTGATAACTGGTTATGTAATGAATCGTATTTTCCATGTATTATTTTTGGGATATTGTGTGGATTATTTTTAAGACCAGGCGATGAGAGGGTATGTGCTTTCGAGGCTCGGTGTTCCCCATATAAATGATTGAAATACATTAGATATATTAAATATCACATGCACATACTTTTCCTAAAAATGTGGAATAACATCCAAATGAAGTTCTGGATCATGAATTTGAGGGCACTATTGAGTTCAAAACACGATTTTAATCTTAGGCACAACATAAATTTTTTCATAATGATATGTTTATTGAAAATTCATCATGAGCGTAACATTAATAAAATAATAAAATAAATTATTTTATTTCATCTTTTTATGAAAATACCTAATTTCATTAATAATTATATGATTATTACAAATTATCTGGGTTAGAAACATAAGCCTCAAGCCATTGTAGAATCTTTGGAGAGAGCATTGGAGGATCTCTCTCAGATGAACATCAACTAGATCATAGATCTGCGATCAGAGTACAATGGGATTCATGGATCTTGCAAATGAAAATGTTTTAGGATCATTCTTAATCTGTGATTGATCCATCTCAAGTTAGGGAAATTTTTTATTTATATTTCTTCTAGGTAATTGATTTCTAAGAAGAATGTAAATCAATCAACCAACAGATTAATTCATGGATCGATCATTTTGCTGGATAGGTTTATTTGGGAGGACTTATTCAGAGATTGGTTTAATTATTATTGACTCTTCATTTGTCATTATAATGAATATGGATCAGGTCCAACATGAACATTGTCTGAGGTTTGTTCCTCATGCTTTTTATTGACCTTTTCTCCCCTATTTTCACTATTCATTGTGAGGGTTTCTTTTTCGTGGTGGTTCAACCCAAATACCGATGAATCAATCATTACACACATGTTTCTTTGAGAAAAAAAATCCTATATCAAAGATCTAAACTTGGTATGGAACACAAATGATATGACGTGGTAATGGTGAATGGATCAGATTGGATTGGAGACCTCTAGTGTCTAATTGAGTGTGTTATGGTGATAGGAAAAAACAGAAACTGATTTACATATGAATCAAGTGACCAGAATCTAATGAGCAGTGATTCTGAGACTCGGTCAGAGTAGATCTATATTTCTCAATGATATTCACGAAAGATCCAGTGCCAGAGGAATATATAGAGACATGGAGAAGGAAACAATGGGATATGTGAAATCCTATGGTACTTGGTGTGTTTTATAGAGAAAAACACCATATCAGACCCCTATGTAGTGGATAAGATTTATATGTGAGGTTAAGGATCCTAAGGAGTGTGAACCATATCACATGGGGTGTGATGCCTTCCCTGGTGGCTCATTATGTACCTCAAAGTGTACAAAAACATGTCCAGGTGTACATAGCCCAGGGCATGTCCTTTACTCCCATATATACATGGTTAGGAAAAAATTTACATGGGCATAGCCATGTTCTAGGACACAAGAAAAAATACACCATCATCATCATGTTGTGTACTTTTATATTGACATAGGAATGGTTTGTTTACATGGATAGTACTTGGCGCCAAAGGTACAATACATTTACTCCTATTACATATTGTTTACTCCTTAAAAGTTATCTTAGAGCCCTTATACTATGTATCTTGGACAAGTTTCATTATGGTTCGTTACCTAAACCCTTTTACCAAAGGATAAGTATGGAATCACATCCTACACATAGGATGGTGATCCCATTAATAGGACATCTTGGATAGAGATGTTGGAATCCTTCCATGAAGCTCAAAGTGAGATCATATATCATATTCTTTCCTTATGTGTAGTTCTTGGTATCATCATGACCATCACAATGTGGGATACGATCCCTTACTTAACATGTTAATAGAAATTGAATTGTAGGTATACCCCATGACCATGGGAGTGATCCTCATCTGTGTATCATATCTCTTCAAACGTCCATCATATACTACAAATGGTTAGACTTGATGCATAATTCCCCTCAGATTGAAATAATCAGTGATTTTTGACTCATGTAGTGTGTTTCCTAGATAGGTTCTATGTGAAACCTTCAATATGGAATCCTAGATTATCATTACAGTTGTGACCATACCATAAGACTGTGTGTATGTTTTTATTTTACCTAGATATCCTTATTATATCTATTGTAGATATAAACCTGTCTGGAGCTAATTATTGTTATTTTCTTATATGCATTATATTTTATAGTTTCTTACTAGGTATTATTATACTAACCCATGAAAGGGTTTTTTCCCACACATTTACTAGCTTGTTCCAACAGTAAACCTTTTCACATAGTCCTAGAGAGGCTAGGATCAGATGATGATTTGTGAGCTGGATAGACTGGGGTGTGTTCCTGTGGTATCTTGATAGCAGTCCCAATATTTACTTTTAGGTTGGACATGTATTCAGACTCATTGCGGTGGTTATGTATTTGGAACTATTTACATTCCATTACATCTTGTCATATTATACTTTTTGGATTTAGATGAATTCATGCATTTTTGTTCAGTTGTTTTTACATTTTCACATTATGTGGGATTCAAAATTTGTGCATGTGTATAGGTATATAGGCTAAGGCCACCCATGTTAGTGATATTCCTATTCAGTACTCATCGATAGCCCAAGGTCTATTTGAGGTAGACTTGGGATGTCCCGGAATAGGCCCCATTGGGATGGATCGTGAAATTGTGGTATCATAGTAGTTAGTTCTACCTTAGGATAGAAGTCTTTGTGTTTGGTTTGGGGTAATAGTGTTAAGTGTTTCAAGTTTAGCTTTCAGGTCAGGGACTCTAGTGTTGGTGTTGTTTTTGATGTATCCATACACCATGACTCTAATCACCTAACTTTCAACTTGGTAAATAAGAAAACTAGTTTCTAGGTAAAATTGTACATTCATTATATAGTAATGGGTTGTGGTTTTCATGTCCTTCTTGTGTCTTCCCTATATATACTCATTGGTTGTGGTACATCTTGTTTACTTTCAGGATGACTCCTCAATTTATTCCAACTAGGATTTAGTATTAGGATCTCAAAGATGATCCTATCAATGATGAGGCATCGATACAGGGACCAGTTCTAAATTTGTTACCTCTAGGTGGTGCACCAGCTATACCACCACCTGTTGAGCAGTAGATGGTACCCGTATTAGTAGCAGATGAGGTGAGTAATATGAGCGCGCTTCATAAGTTTCAATGAAATAAACCCCTTAGGTTCCAAGGTGATCCCAATCCATAGGAGTTTAAGGACTCGATTGAGGTAGTGATATAATTATTTTTTCCTATTCAAGATGACAAAAAAATTAGATAGTGGTTCTAGAAGTAGGCCTTCTCCATAGCTTAGTAGGATGATGGTGGGTTTTGGTGAAACATTCTTACAAAGAGGTTACTCTATCATGGTCAGAGTTTTATCACATTTTCATAGAGGAGTTTTCTATATCTATGTTTAGGGTTTTATGTGTCCTGGAGAATATGAAAATTCAGTAGGTTAGCATGATAGTATCTAATTATTCATTGAGGTTCACCAAGCTCTCTAGGTGTTCGATGGATATAGTTTGTGATCAATTCCCTTGGGCTTATACCTTCAAATGAGGACTATTTAGAGGTATCTAATCCATAATTATACCTCTTGTAATTTCTACCTATGTTGGGATTCTAGAGAGATTTTTGGTGGTTGAGAGTTTTCAAGCTGAGTTGATGCATATGGTGGTTACCTACAGTGGGTTAGTAGGAGAAAAAACCTTAGCAGTAGGTATTCAACATTGGTCTCAAGGATATATATGTGTGATAAATTTCAAGATTAGGTCTTAGGATAGATTTTATATGGTCTAGGGATCATAGGATGGATCTAGTCATCCTAGGGAGAGGTGGTTCTACTCTTGTGATGGTAAGGGATATCTTTCATAAGAATGTACGACCAACAATATAGCTGACAGGGATACAATGGATGGATCGCTGAGCTAGAGACAACATCAAGAGAATATAGGTCAACAGGTAAGCATACATGGTAGAAAAGTTTGGAGATTATCTAGAGGTGTTAGTCTCTTTAACTTTTTTCCACCACAACCACTATGTGGTCCATGCCAGGATTAGGGAGCTAGAGGATAGGGGCAAGGGAAGCTGCAGGTGGTTGACGCTTATGACCCAGAGGCTTCGACAATGATACGAGTTAAGATATGTATCTTTTTTACCTTATTTTTAGTATTTATAGACACATGTGAAAGTCATTACTTTATTTACACTTATCAGGTTTGAGACTTAGAGATTCTGATTGATCTCTTAGCTCAACCCTTGCACTTGGATACTTCTACTGGAGTTGACTCAGTGATCACACAATTGTACCAATAGCATTACCTGACTCTTGTAGGTGATATTTCCTCTTGGGATCTCTTTGTAGTGGAAATTAGGCCATATGGTTTCATACTAGGTTTGGAATGTTTATCATATTTAATTCCCAGATCAGCTATTTCAGGTGGAGGATATAGTGTGTCCATAGTGATTGGACTAGGTTTTTCATTGTGGGTGAAAAGAAAACCCAGACAGTGTAGGATTGAATCATGCATAGAAGGGTGTAGCTGAATACTCAATAATTTTCTAGAATGGCCCTTGTTGTAGTGGATTTTATGAGTTTCTAGTTCCCTTAAGTGGTGGAATAGTATGAGGATGTCTTGCCTAAGGATGTTTCAGGCTTACTTCCTAACCAAGATATAGAGTTCTGTATTGATCTACACCCTAGTAAGACCCTGATACATGAACCATCCTATCAGATGGTTCACATAAAACTTCAAGAGCTACGGGTATAGTTGGAGAACTTCTAGAGGAAATGATTTGTTAAACCCAATGTTTCACACTAGGTAGCTTTAGTTTTGTTCTCCAAGAAGGCAGACAAGAGTTTAAGGTTATGTGCAGACTATCAGTGCTTGAACCAAGTGACCGTGAAGAATGGGTATCCACTTACAAGGATCAATGAACACTTTGATTAGTTGAGAGGGTCATGATGGTTCTCAAAGGTGTACCTCAAACTAAGTTATAACCAGTTACGAGTATGGGATGATGATATATGGAAGATAGAATTCAGATGTCGCTATGGTCACTATGAGTACTTGGTGATTTCTTTTGGTGTAAAAAAACCCTAGATGTGTTAATGGGACTCATGAACTTGATATTTCATACCTTCTTAGATAGGTTCATGGTAGTCTTTATTAACAATATCCTGGTGTGCTCAGTATCTGAGGAGGAGCACGTGAGATGCTTCAGGATGGTTCTGGACGTACTCTGAGAACACCAACATTACGAGAATCTATTGAAGTACTAGTTATGGATATGGGAGTTCCACTTTTAGGGACATTTTATCTCAGTGGATGGTGTGTCAGTGGACCTGGAAAAGTTTGATGCACTGTTATCTTGGGGAAACCTAATATTCTGATGTCTCGACTTGAGTGACACACACTAGTGCCTCATGCCAGTTGGCCACATGACCTAATAAATTACTCCACATAATTTAGAGTCTGCTAACTAGAAATGAGGGTCTAATATCGATCAGGTGGAGACTATAACCTCTTTATCAAAGCAACAAAATAGTAGAATAAAATAAAAAATATCCATAATAATACTAGTATCACATGATAATCAAAACTGTATACAATATCCAAACTAAAAAAAGTAGATATTTCATACCAATATAAGCTTTAAGTGTCTAAGGAAAAATAAAAAGAAACACACACTTACTCTTCAAGAAGGTCCCAACAGGATTTATAGTTCCCTCATCCATGCTCTATCATGACTCATCCATCTAACATATAACTCTTGCCCCTATCCTTTATTTTAAACATTAAGTCTATTCGGGTATCGATCAGGCATCCCAAGTAGGGTGTCAGTACAACTCAGTAACCCACAACCAACGGTGTCTAAAAAAATATCCAGTCAATAATAGTGTATGTATTTGTATAAATAATAAAATATATGAAATAAGGTAAACCATTTATATAATCAATTATTCGTTATTTAATCACATAAACCCTCAGATTCCTGAGGACACCAACACCATTGATACATGCTTTGGCTCATTTTGGAGTCTGAACTTCCCCCAAGGGATATCACATGTCACAATACCATGGTTATCATTTATCATTTCAATTCAATTCAAATTACAGAAAATTAGAACCATAGTCCAATGCCAACATTTCAGGCCTAGAACGCCATGTCTAGTACCCTATGGGCATTTGAAGCATTATTCTGTGTCACACAACTTATTTATTACTATGGGATTTTGAATCATCATTCCATGTCACGCCCATGTATATCAGTCAATTATATATGGGATTTTGAATCATCAGACCATGTCCCACACACGTATATCACAAAATCACATGTATCACAATATCACACATATCAAAATTTCATAACATCAAGGTTAAGAATCATTAACCTTTTATTCAAACATTCCCATCATGGGTTAAGAAATCAATTATCAATTCAATATTTCTTCATCACTTTAATCACATGGATTTATTTAACCAATTTACCATTATACCATTTGTCGACATTTTATCATATAACTCATTAACCAAATTAAGTTTAGCCAATAATCTCATAATATACATTCTCAATTAATTAAAAATCACATTTACTGACTTATTAGACAATCCCAATATCCCATTAATTTTGCAATAAAAAAAATTCCCTTAATTAAAAAACAAATAAATTAATCCAATTCCACTAATTTCAATTTCCCCAATTTAAACCAAATCATTATGACATGGAAATTAAATTAAATCAATACACTTTACCAATCATGAAAATTTCAAATTCAAAATTACATAAATGTAATTAAATCAATACAATAAGATTTTCAATTTAGACCACCTACCTAAAAATTGTTGATGATTGATCACCCAATAGAAATTTCCCAAATTGAAATGGAATGGTCACACCCAAAATAAAGAATGATATCTATAATAAATTAATAGAAACAAGATAAAATGAATTAGATACCTGGAACCATAGATTTAGATCCATTAATAATAGAAGAAAACATCCCTTAAAAGGATAAAATAAATATGGCAGAGGGGGAAGTAATCGAGATGAGAATCTATTATTGTGAGGGGTGCATATCTTCTATAGAGGATTTTATTCATCAAGAACGGAGCATGGAATTCCTTGGAATCCATTTGGGAGCCTCTAAAAATGAGAGAAAATGGTTTAGGGTTGATCTAGGGTATTCTAGGATATAAGACCAGGGGTTCAATAATTTTTTAATGAATTTTTGGAATAATTAAACCCACATGCATGATTTTATGGGTAGAGGTGATGCATGGAAACTCTTAAGAGGGATAATGACTTAAGTGATTGTCCACCATCCAAAACATTCCTCTCTCTTTGGGGTTGCATGATTTTATAGGTTAGGTCACACAATTAGGGGGAAAAGTGTGCCAACATTTCACTACTCCAAAACCCTCTAAAAAGTTTCAAATTTCATGACAACACAAACAAGATAAAACCCAAATAAGTTATAATAAAGTCATTGAAAAAGATTACTTCTAAATGATCTTGAGACATATCCATAAAAGTCCAGGATCTTACCATATCCGCACCTTATAATAGACTATCCTCAAGATGTACTCCCTTGTATCTTTAATATTCGGAGTGAAAAATATCACACCACAGAGACCATGTATCCTCTTCTATCTCCCAAGTGTCCTCCTAAACACGTCCATATCTCTGCAATATATGAAATATCATCAAATTATTTATTGGTAACACTTTATCACTATGATTCAACAAAAGTATTATATGCTCCCCAAAGTACGCATCAGAATCAAGATCAACATCATCCACATCAATCACGTGAGAATTGTTAGGGTGATACCACTGAAGCATTGAAACATGAAAAACCTTGTGTATAACACTGTATCTCTGTAGAATAACCCATCGGTATTTCATTGGTCTTATTCTCTCTACAACCTAAAATAGTCCAACAATCCTGGGAACCAACTTTTATTATCTCTAAATCCTATGGGGACCCAATGTAGGCAGCACTCAAAGTATTACACAATCTTCCTTTGAAAACTCAAGGAGTTATCATTGTCTATTAGTATACAACTTATGCCTAATCTGAGTCCTAGCTATACACTTTTGAATTAACTGAACCAGCTCTAATGTCTCCTTCACAGAACTCAATCCTAAAATCTATGACTCCCATACCTCTATCCATCATATAGGTGATCTACACGACCAACTATAAATTGACTAATATTGTTTTATCTACATAGTTTCCTGATAATTTTTTTTATATGCTAACTCCACTAATGATAGGTTCTTCTCCCAAGACCCACCAAAGTCTAGGATACATGCCCATAACATATCCTAAAAAACCTATATAGTACACTCTAACTACCCATATGTTTGTGGGTGGAATGTTTTACTTTTTAAAACCTATGTACAAAGTGCCTTTAGTAAACCCTACCATAATCATGGAGTAATGTGTGAGTCGTGATCTAAAACAGCAATCTATGGCACCTTGTGAAGATAGAATATATCCTAAACATACATATCTCACAAATGATCCACTAAGAAAGTCACTTTTATAGGCATGAAATGTTCTACATTCATCATTTGATCTACTATCACACAAATAGCATCATTCCTTTGAGAAGTACTTGAGAGACCCACCAAAAATTCTATAGTAACGTCATCCCACTTACATTACAGAATAGAAAATGGTTGCAGTAAACCACTAGGCCATTGATTCTCAACCTTAACCTCTTTACAGGTGTAGCATCGTGTCATAAACCCTTATATATCCTTTTTATGACCAACCACTGATATTTCTTATATAGGTCCTGATACATTTTTGTCAAACCCAGATGCATCGCCAATTTTGAGCCATGAAATTCATGCATCAACTCCTCCTGCATGCTCGTAGGCACAATAAAGTGATTCCTAACATAGATGGTATCATCCTTATCTATGGTCCAATCTGAAGGTGAATCCCAACCATCAAGGCTCCCCCTTAACGTAAAATTGTCTTAATCATCATACTACCTCTCCTTGATCTGGATCAAAAGTTTTATACTCTACTAAAACTGATATTAGATTCATATACTCTTGACCCTCCTAAGCCACAACATGCATCTCAAATAGTAAATTCATCATATTCCACTCAGAGCTAGACTCCTAAAATGATTGAGTTTGAGTTTTCCTGCTCAATGTTCCAACAACATTGTTTCCATTCCCATATGTATATACTAGATCAAATTCAAATGAATTCATATACTCAGCCTATCTCCACTTCCATAGATTCAAATATTATTAGGAAAAGATATACTTTAATCTCTTGTAATCAGTAGACACGATGAACTTTTTTCCCAGCAAATAATGTAAACACTTCAAGGAATAAAACACTACAGCTAATTCAATATTGTGTATAGGGTAGTTCCATTCATGGGTTCTCAACAATAGGGACCTATATGTCGTGACTCAATTTCCCTACATCCACACTTCTTTAAGCCCGATCCCAGAAATGTCACAAAATACCATATACTCATCCACTAGCTTGGGTAGGATCAAGATTGGTGTCATTTTCAAGAGCTTTTTCAACTCTTAGAGGCCATTAACACATGCTTCCATTCAATATTTACCCCCTAATTGGTCAAGCATAAAAAATGTTCTTTCAAGAGGTTAAAAGTTATGAATGAACCTATGATAATAACACACTAATCCTAGAAAATTACACATATCAAAAACATTCTTTGTCTACTCCTAAGAAACCACTTCCTACACTTTCTCTCAATCCATTGACAAACCTTACTTTGAGATTATGTGACCTAGGTAGTGTACCTAATCAATCTAAAACTGGAACTTAGATAATTTGGAATATATTTGATTTTATATCGATTTACTCAATATGATGTCAAGATGTTGGAAATGATCATAATGAGTCTTAGTGTATACCAAGATGTCATCCACAAACACAACCTCAAACTGATCCAGTTACAGGAGGAAGAATTTGTTCATCAAGGCCATAAACACTTTTGTAGCATTCATCATCCCAAATAGATTCATGATGAACTCATAAGGACATACCTACTTCTAAAAATCATACTAAAGAATATCAGAAGTTATAAATCTCAATTAATGACACCCCAATATTAAGTTTATATTGGAGAAAACACAAGATCCCCTCAACTAGTAAAAAGATCATTGATACAAGGAACATGATAATGACTCTTCAAAGTCATTTTATTCCACTTATGGTAATCAACACATAATTGAAAAGTATAATCAACCTTATTTGAAAAACAATAACCATAAGGTAAATTACTCAAATGGATTAACCCCTTATCCCTCAACTCTTCTAGTTGACTCTTAAGCTCTTAAATATCTATAGGAGCCATTCAATATAGTGGAATAAAAACTGGATCAGCACCAATCATGATATCTATTGGAAATTCCACATATATTTTTGGTGGAATCCCTGAGAAGTATTGAAAGCACAGACGATTATCACCTATAGACCGCTCAAGGTTCCGATGCTCTGCTAATGTGTATAGAAGTACTTGGTTCAAATCCTCAGCGATGATACTTTTTAATAGTTGATTGTTTTTAGTTGATTGCATTTTGATTGGGGGAGTTTGTTTGCATAGATTAATTGAAATGATTAATTTATTTAAAAATTTAATAATTATTGGGGTGATTTCATTATTAGCCAGTTAATCTAGTGATATCCTTGAACTTTTCTTTATATTGCATAAATTTAACACCCACTTTACAAGAAGACGTTGATCGGAATTCTCAAGTGTTAAGGATTTAATCCAAGCCTTAACTTAACTAGAATTATAATCTCAATTAGTACTTGATTTTGTTATTGTATTTGTGGTTCCAATAATCGATGGAATCCATACATTAAATAAAATATGTCATTAAGCCATGACATGTTAAGTCCAACAATCACAATTCTATATTAAAGAATACTCATTGAGAAAAAGATCTTAATCGCTTAACATATTTAAATAATGACTCACCCCAATAGTAGATTTAATAATCCATTAATATGGTTATTAATATTCTAAAATAGGTTTAGGGTGATGAATTATAAATAGAACAAAAAGAACGTGATAAGAAAAGAGTTGTGTGTCGAACACACACACACACGAAGGGTGATGAGAATTAAAAACAGACTTTAGATTGAATGAGAAACCAAAATAAGAGATTGATTTTTAACATTATTTAAGAAATTTATAGAACATTAATATTTCAAAACAAAGGGTATATGATAATAAGAGTTAATGGGAAAGGTAATTTCATTAAAATAGAATTAAAAAACAAAGACTTACAAGATTACAACAAGAAGAACACAAAAGAACATGAAAACAAAGAGAGGAGGAAGGGTATCACAAGTGAAAACTTGAGTATGTAAGGTCTTCCCAAGACATTGAAAAGGCTTTGGTCATGCCAATGTATTCTCTTATCTTTTGAAATTCCAACCACATGCAAGGAGAAGAGGGGTTGTATTTATAGCCCAAGGAGGTGGACTGTTTGCATTCCAAATCTGCCCCTCCACTTTCATCACAAATTTGGCCATCCAGATAGCTAAATCTCTAGATATTCTATTCTTCCATGTTTTATATATTTATTTTTACTGTACTCCCTAAAAATTGGGTAGCTATTGGATTTTTGGAGCAAAAGATATGGCTATTTTACTAAACAGTTTTCACCTGTACATTTTTTCCAATACCTTTTCAAAGGCTGAAATATGAATTGGTTTTTGAATAGGAATATGTTATAAAATAAAAATAATTTATTCTAAAAAGTTGTCCACCCATATCTTATATTTCTAAATGAAAAATACCAGCCTCATTTGATAACTAAATCAGTAGAAAATTTAGGAATAGTGTCTTAATTTTAATTTCCTCCAGAATGGTGGGTGGACTTCAAAGATTAATTTTGGATATTAATTTTGGATTTGGGCCAAGAAATTTTTATTCATGACTCCTTTAATTGTTCCCATAAGGATGGGAATAAAGGAATTTTAACTTCCTGATTAAGCCCAGAAATTCAATCTTCATGGTTGGTCCAATTTCATCAGAAATTTTGTGGGTCTTCTTGTGTGGTTCATATGGACCTTAAAATTAAATAATTGGCAAATGATTCCTTGTAATGATATGTGGTAAATTGAATATAGAATCCTAAAAAACAAAAACCACACAATTTGGATCAGTATAGGGATAGTTATTATTAAAATAGTAAACTGACTTGAACCTGGATGAATTAAAATAATGCACAAAAATTATATTTAATATTTAAACATTAATATTTCAGACAAATCATGCACATTTAATATAAAATCAGTAAAGGGAGTATATGAAAAGTTATAAAAATATTAATAACATCAAATCCACCAAACATAGTCTTGTGTATGTCCTCATGTACAAAAAATATAAAAACACAACGAAATCATTCTCACTTGCCAATAAATATTATTATTTTGTTTTCACCAATCAGGGGAGGTTTAGACCATTTCACTCATCCATATTGAATTCCTCCACAAATTGTTATAGAAATCATGTTCCAAAATCAATTCATTTTTCATGCTCAAATTTATAAAGGGAAAATGTGGGCACTCAAAACTCACACCTCTCAGGATGATAAAATTCATTAATGGAGGTTCACACTTTCACCAACCAAAAGTGAAAATCTTAGAGTTTGAAAGACCTATCATCTTCCATTCCCTATCCTAATGTGCACAAGAATGAAGAGGTATTTTGAAGGGGTTTTTCTTTGGAAATGCACTACTAGAATATTGGGCTTTGAAGCCCCCTGACACTAGCGACCGCCAAAGGCATTCACTGCCCTTTGTAAAACAAATTAAGGGCTTCGACACCCCCCCGCGCACCGTCCCCTGCTGCACTGCCTTGCCCTCCACGCGTCGTCCCCCACCGCCATACCTCGCCCTCCTCCCGCTGTCCCTGTTGCCACCCTCCACCCTCCGTCATCGTTGGCCTCCGCCATCCACGCACCCTCCACCCTCGGCCCTCCCGCTCTGGCCGCCCTCCATCCATCCTCCAGTCCCCTCTAGCATCCATCCGCCCCCTCCATCTCCTACCCCTCTTCCCTTCGGCCTCCGACCTGGGCCCTCCACCCCCTCGCCCCCCCCCACCCCGGACGACCCCCGCACCCCGAACAACCCCCCCCCCCCCCCCCCCCCCCCGCACACAGAATGCCCCCCCCCGCACCCCGGACAACCCCCCGCACCCCAGACAACCCCCCCCCCCCCCCCCGCACCCTGGACATCCACCCGCACCCCGGACAGGCCCCCCCGCACCCCGAACACCCCCCCTGCACCCCGGACAGCCCCCCCCCTCGCACCCCGAACAGCCCCCTGCACCCCGGACACCCCCCCCCCCGCACCCCAGACACCCATCCCCGCACCACAGAAACCCTCCCCGAACAGCCCCCCAACACCCTGGATAGCCCCCCCCCCCCACACCCCGGACACCACCACCCCCCCCACCCCCCACCCCCCCCCCCCCCCCCCGCTGCCCGTCCCACGTCCCCTCACCACCTCATCTACTCTGGCTCCCCGCCGCCGCCGCTGCCCGTCCCCTCCCTCACCGCACCGCCTTTGGCTCTGGTTCCCCTTCACTCCCTCTCCTCTCCCTCGCAGCACCGCCTTCGTCTCCCCTCCCTTCCAGGTTTATAGCACAATTAGGTATGACATGGGCTTTCACTTACATTATTATTTTATCAATGGTTCATAAAAAAATGATTAGTATTTATTTTAAATATAGTTGATTTGAAAAATTCAAATGTAATAAGTATTGTGTAAATGTTTGTTGTACAGATATTATTATGGATAAGATTTGGATTGATCTTCCAAATCCAATGTGTAGAAAATATTTCAATGGCATTATGCAGTTTATTGACTTCACCAGAGGATTTGAAAGTGACTCTATTAGTTGTCCATATAGAAAATGTTCTAACAGATATCAGTTCACACGAGATATTGTGAGGGAGCACCTATTCTTTAATGGATTTCTAAAAAATTATAAGAGTTGTACTCGTCATGGAGAAGAATATGTTCATTGTCAAAATACGGATTTAGCTCAGATGGATGTTGATGCAAGGATGAATGATTCAATGTATGAAATGCTTACTGAAATGGTACATGGGTTTGATCCTGAAGGCATTGACATCCAGAATCTTGAGACCATTGAGATAAATCTTCACTCTAGTGCAGATCGTGATTCGAGGAGGTTTTATGAATCACTTGATGATGCGAAAATAGAATTATATCTTGGATGTACTTCTTAGAATAAACTGTCATTTATCGTGGAGTTGTTGCATTTGAAGACTTTGAATAATTGGTCAGACACATCATTCGACATGCTTTTGGTGTTATTGAAAAAGGTTCTTCCTGTCGATGCTAAGATTCCCGAGTTGTATTACCATGCTCATAAGTTGACAGAGATCTTAGGTTTTACATATGAGACCATAGATACATGTGAAAACAACTGTATGTTGTTTAGAAAGGAAACTTCCCATTTGGATATTTGTACGGTTTGTGGTGCTTCCAGGTGGAAAGAGAACAGGGGAAATAAGACTCATCAAAGTCAGATTGCGATACAGGGGAAACTGATTGTCGAAAAGAAAATGCATTACTTTCCCCTTAAACCGAGGTTGAAAAGATTTTTTATGTCATCTAAAGTTTCTAAATTAATGAGATGGCATGAAGAAAGAGTTCATGAAAGTGATATATTAACCCACCCGACAAACTCTCATGCATGGAAGTATTTTGATAAGAGACATCCCAACTTTGCTAAAGATGTTCGTAATGTCCGATTGGGATTGGCAGCAAATGGTTTCAATCCATTCATGTCTATGGTTGGTGAAACTCATAGCACATGGATAGTGGTGTTGGTTCTATATAATCTTCCTTTGTGGATTTGTATGAAGCAAAAATTTATATTACTTTCCACTCTTATCGATGGACCTAAAAGTCTGGGGGATAAGATTGAGGTTTACCTTTAGACATTCATTGATGAGTTGAATGAATTTTGGGGCAATGGTGTGATGAATTATGACTGCGAAACAAATGAAATGTTCAAACTGCAGGCCACTGTATTGTGGAAAATCAATGACTTCCCAGCTTATGCAAATTTATCAGGATGGAGTATGAAAGGGGAATTTTCTTCCCCTTGTTGCAATAAAAGTAAAAAAATATGTATGGCTTAAACATTCCAAAAAATGGGCATACATGGGTGACATACGTTTTCTACCCCCTCAGCATAGGTTCAAAAAGGACAGAGTGGCATTTGATGGTTCTAGAGAGTTCATCCCAGCACCAAAGATCATGACAAGAGTCGAAATGTTATCGCAAATTGAGGAAGAAAACATCCGCACGGTATATGAAATTCAGGATTTGGTGGCTCCTCCAGTACGCAATAATTCATGCTGCAGGTAGGCAGCGTAGTTAAAATTGGAAAAAGAAAAGTATTTTTTATAGTCTTCCAAATTGGAAAACTAACATGCTAAGGCATAATTTGGATTTCATGCACATTGAAAAAAAATGTTTGTATTAATATATTGTGGACCATTTTAGGTGTCAGTGGAAAATCAAAGGACCATGTTAATGCACGCCGTGATTTGGAAGAAATGGGTTTAAGGAAATAGTTGCATTTACAGTTCACTGAGGGAAACAAGGCATATATTCCTACTACATAGTATACAATGACTACAAATGATAAAGATACATTTCTTTCCATTTTGAAGATGGTCAAGGTGCCTGATTGTTACTCTTCTAATATTTCAAAGTGTGTGAATCTGATGAGAAAGACATTGAAAGGGTTGAAAAGTCATGACAATCACATACTACTTCAGCAGTTGATTCCAATCGCAATTTTTAATTGTTTATCCTCCAATTTTGTTCATCCGTTGATTGAGATGAGTAATTTTTTTAGAGATATTTGTTTAAGAAATCAACGAATGAGTGATTTAAAAATTTTTCAGGACCGAATTGTACTAACTCTTTGTCACTTTGAGAAACTCCCCCCCCCCTCATTTTTCGATGTTATGGTCCACTTGACAGTGCACCTAACTGATGAATTAATGACTACTGGTCCAGTGCAATTCAGGTGTATATATCCTATTGAACGGTATTTGAGTACATTGAAAAGATTTGTACGCAACAGAGCTCGTCTGGAGGCATCAATAGCCAATGGTTATTTGATGGATGAGTGTACAAATTTTTGTGCAAAATATCTTACGGATGTTGAAACAAAATTAGATAAGCCCTCTCAGATTCATGATGGTCTAGTTGGAGAAGGAACTACATTTGATATGGAAAACATTGAGTGGATACAAGAACATCGATATATCTTGTTCAATACTCCATCAGTTGCTCCATTAATGCAGTAAGTATCTTATCGATGTGCTTGTATAACTTTTACATGTTTTGTTTTCTTAAGTTGATCATTTAAACATCATGTTATCATTTGTAGAAAACACATTAATGAGATAAAAGAAGATATGTATCATGCGACTAAGTTTCAAATTCAACAATCTCATTATGCGCCATTTCATGATTGTTTCAAGGATTATGTATGTATAAATTGATTTTCATTATGAGTGAAGTATTATACTAATTTCTTTCTAAATATATCAGTATTGAATTTTATAAATTATTTAGGTTCATAAGCAGAGGGAGTTAGTGGAACCCATGCTAACTGAAGAATTTATCCAACTGGCTGAGGGTCCATCTATAACGGCTCGTCGTTATAAAGCTATTGATTCTAATGGTTTTGGATTTTTCATTAAAGATGTTGACGACAAATTAGCAACACAAAATAGTGGCATCGGTTTTCCATTTGTCGATTCTGGTTATTACTATGGTCAATTGATAGACATCATTGAAGTTGTATACACACACTGTTTGAAGTACATATTATTAAAGTGTAATTGGGTTGATCCAGTGCGTGGATGTAAAGTTGATCAATATCAGTTTTCATTGGTGAATTTTAACTATATGTTATACAGAAATAATGAACGAGTTGATAATGAGCCTTTCATTTTGACATCACAAGCGGAAAAAGTATTCTTTGTTACATTGCCTTCGGATCCAAGTTGGAAAGTTGTTGTCAAAATGTCTCAGCGAGGAGTGTTTTTATTTGAAGAAGATGAACCCAAGACTGTTCCATTTGTTTAACAACAGCTTGATCAACATATCATAGTTCAATTTGAAGAAGATATTTATTGGGTCAGAGCGGCTGTTAAAGGAGAAACAGTCGATTTTCATGCTTAATGAAAGGTATAATTGTTTTCCCGCTATTCAGTATTGAATGTCCTAGGATATCATAAATTATCTAACCATTTTATAAATCCTTGTAAGTTTTAATCCTCACTTTTTGAAGTTTATTCAGTTATAAATATTTAGGGTGATTTTACTCTTGGTTTATTGATGTTATTGTCAGTGTATCTTCCCTTTGAGGTATTCTTCATCTGGTTCATGTGCTGCTTGAATTTTTATTAATTTTATCTAAAATTTGGCTATGCATTGAATAGTTTTGTACATAATTTGTATATCTATTTTGTTAACTTTATAATTTTTTCAAATTCATTCACAACTAATTATTCAATACATTTTTTTGTTTGATTAACAATTGTACAAATTTTATTTTTTTAAGAACAATCCAATTTATCTTTTAGACACTTTGGATAGTCCCCTTACTAATGTTTTCTATGACTGCAGGCATGTCAGGGGAAGAGGCAGCAGATCCACATCATCCATCTGAGGCATCTATGACTCAGGGTTGAGGTATGTTTGAATGTCATTATCTCTATTTTTTATGTAATTAATAAACATATATATATATATATATATATTTATAACATCTGTCAAATTATATATAAACTTTCAATAGGATTAGACTCGAATGCTTCTTCCTCTCGCAATAGAGGCCCCAGTCGTGGAATTTTATCATGGAATTCCGACACGACGATTGATGTTTCATTTTATGAGGTATTTCATCCTATGGGACTGAATTCCCCTACATTTATTCATCAGCTGGGTCATATCATATGTGACCCACATCGATTTCCATTGACCACGCATGACTGGGCTTCTATCCCTCAAGACACATTAGATCGTCTTTGGAGGGAGGTTCGGGTAATAAGACCATTTTACTTTATTCTCTATGTATAAACAATACAAATATGTGTGATTTTTTTCTTTATAGAAAAATTTGAAAGTATGTACCGAAGAGTTTCAGCCCGTGTGTATGCGAAAATTCCGTAAGATGTGGAAAGACTATAAAGGCAAAGTGAAGAGGGACCACTGGGTACCAAATGTGGGTTCCCTAGACATTATGGAAAAAGTCCCAAGAGGTGTCCTCCCATCTCAGTGGCATGACTTGGTTGCACATTGTTCTACTGAGGGTGTTCGGTTTATATATTTATTTTGGTGTATATATATTTTCCAAAATGAGTGATTTGTTTGAAATTTGAATGAATTGAATGTAGGAGGTGTCAGCACGCCATTCTGAGAATCGAGCATTGTGGGGACCACCTCATAGGCTCGGGACTCGTCACGTGTCTCAGATCTGACATGACATATTTATTATTAATTTTTTAATCTATTAATTAATATGGTTTTGTGTTTATATTCTATTCATATATAGTTGTGGGTGCAAGGTGCACCGACTGATAAAATGTCGGTGTGGATGAGGACTCATGATCGCAATGATCCAGAGGCTACAGCATTGATAGTAAGTGCTTGTACTTAACAATACTTACATAAATATGTATATTAACATATATATGTAAATATATTTAAATATTTCACAGGCTCAATTTTAATCTGAGTTAGAAAATCTGCCAGAGGACCAGCGACAGCTTCTCGTGCGAAGGGATGAGATCTTTCATCGCATTATTGGTTGGGATGGGCATGGATATAGTTTGACCTATGGAATAGAGATTCCTCGTTCTGTAGTGTCACATACTGCGGCTGTCGGTACTGCTGTTGCTCAGATGACACAGCAGTTGTCAGATTTCGAGGCACGGCTGCAGGCTTCCGAGGAGGCAAATGCGCAATTGGCTGCTGAGGTTAGAGCACTGCAGGAATATGTGCGTCCAGGTGACGGTGCAGGGGATCATACAACACAAGTTTATACTGTATTTATTTATTTAATTTAAATTATTTTTTTTGTGAAAATATTCATAATGTTTATTTGTTGTAGGCCCATGGCCTACTGGATGGAGGTCAGCGATGAACACGCATGACGTATCATATTCACGCGGTGTGTTTTTGTTTTTACTGGTGGGATTGTTATTGATGTATAAGTTGAGTTTATAGTGAGATTTTTTATGATTCCCCCCCCCCCCCGCACCCCCCGGACAGCCCCACCCACCTCGGACAACACCCCCACACCCGAACATCCCCCCACCCCCCGGACAGCCCCCCCCCCTCGCACCCCCGTACAGCCCCCCCCCCGGACAGCCCCCCCTCACTCCCGTACAGCCCCCCGCACCCCTGAGGATAGCCCCCCCCCCCCCCCCGGCCCCGTGGACAGCCCCCCCTGCCCCCGTGGACAGCCCCACCCCGGACACCCCCCCCCCATCGCACCCCCGGACAGCCCCCCCCCCCCCCCCCCCCGCGCCCCGCGCACCCCCCCAGACAGCCCCACCCACCCCGGACAGCATCCCCCGCACCACGGACATCCCCACCCACCCTGTACAGCACCCCCCAGACACCCCCCCCCCACACCCTCGTGGATAGTCCCCCACACCGCCGTGGATAGCCCCCCGCACCCACGTGGACAGCCCCCCCCCCTGGGTAGCCCCCCCACACCCCGGACATCCCCCCCCCTCGCACCCCCGGACAGCCCCCCCGCACCCCCAGACATCCCCCCACCCCCAGACAGCCCCCCCCCCCCCCCCCCGCACCACCTTATAGCCCACCCGCACACCCGCACAGCCCCCGAACCCCCGTGGGCAACCCCCCCACCCCCGTGGACAGCCCCCCCACCCCAAACAGCCCCCCCGGACCCCGGAAATCCCCCCCCCCCCCGCACCCCCCCCTCGCCCCCACCCCCGTGGACATCCCCCCCACCCCCCAGACAGCCCCCCCGCACCCCCTCGGACAGCCCCACCCACCCCGGACAGCCCCTCCCACCCCAGACAGCCCCCCACCCCCGGACAGCCCCCCCCACCCCCGTACAGCCCACCACACCCCTGTGGACAGCCCGCCCCCCACCCGGACAGCCCCCCCCCCCACCCCGGACAACCCAAATGAGTTCCATGTGTAAATGTCATGCACTAATTTTTTACATCAAGTAATTTATTGGGAACCCATTTGAATACTCAATTTCTTCCTCATAAAGAATATTGATCATCCATGAACCCTCTCATATGCTATTTTTTCATCAAACTCAATCGTATTTGACCTAAATAGAAATACACTCTCATAAAACCCAATATTGAAATCAGACTCATGCTCCAATAACTCTTATCCCACTAAACCCATCATCACACACCTAATATCCCACCATTATCCACTACATGCTAGTCTAATCAACATGGAATCACCTTTGGTGCTTCAATATTAACAATAAAAATTCATCTCACTCATTCAAAGTCTTTCCACATGATCATCCACCAAACATGAATCAGTTAAAACCAATAAGTATCTACCTTTGCTGATTTCTTTATATATCTTACCATCTTGGATCATGATCCACAATCCTACTAAAATCCACACCCAAAACCAATAGTGATAGAAATCGAACTAATATTTCCCTCCAAAACATGAATTTAATACCAGATCACCACAAGAATTTCACACCACAAATGCAAGTAATTGATATGTATTTCCCAAACCCCTAAGGCTATCTACATCCTCAAGGAATGCTACGACCTCATCATGCCACTAAATCATACGAAAACAACCGCGGTGTGAATTTTGAAATGGCCAGACAGACGACACGTCAATTGGAGGTGTTGTTTGACTACGGTGACTGGAAACGCGTTTCCAGTGTCAGAAAACAGAAAAACGGCGTGTCACGATCGAATTCAGAGAAAACGTGCTCCGAATGACCTGAAACCTCACAAGAATGATAGTAATATTATTCGTGAGATGCAGGAGGATATGGCACGTCCATCGGACGTGCGGTGCGTGCGGTACGAATGAATGTGTCATTTTTAGCAGTTCGGTGTGCTCTTAAAGGGCACGCTGGGTGGTCAAAACCACCCGAACGACCTTGGAATGCCACAAAATCATTCAACAACAACTGCGGTGTGAATTTTGAAATGTTCGGATAGATGGCACGTCAATTGGAGGTGTCTTTTGACCGTAGTGACCGGAAACGCATTTTCGGTGTCAGAAAACACCAAAATGGTGTGTCACGGTCAAATTCAGAGAAAACGTGCTCCGAAAACACTGAAATCTCATAGGAACGATCGGAATATTATTCGGGAGATACAGGAGCAGACGGCACGTCCATCGGACGTGCGGTGTGCGCGGTACGACCGAATGTGTCGTTTTTAGCAGTTCGACGTGCTCTTAAAGGGTGCGCTGGGTGGCCAAAACCACCCGAACGACCTCGAAATTCCATGATATCATACAAAAACAATCGTGGTGTGAATTGTGAAATGGTCGGATAGAAGGAACATCAATCAGAGGTGGTGTTTGACCGTAGTGACCGAAAATGTGTTTCCAGTGTCAGAAAACACCAAAACGGTGTGTCACGGTCGAATTTAGAGCAAGCGTGATCCGAATGACCTGAAACCGCACGGGAATGATATAAATAATATTTTTGAGATGCAGGAGGGGAATACTCGTCCATCGAACGTGCGGTGAGCACAGTACGACCGAATGTGTCATTTTCAGCAGTTCGGCGCACTCTTAAAGGGTGCGTAGGGTGGTCAAAACCACCAAAACGACCTCGGAATGCCACGAAATCATACAAAAACAACCGCGGTGTGAATTGTAAAATGGTAGGATAGACTGAACATCAATCGGAGGTGTCTTCTGACCGCGGTGACCGGAAACGTGTTTTCTGTGTCAGAAAACACCAAAACGGTGTCTCACGGTCGAATTCAGAGGTAACGTGCTCCGAATGACCTGAAACCGCACGAGAATGATTGAAATATTATTTTAGAGATTCAGGAGCAGAGGGAATGTCCATCGGATGTGCGGTGCATGCAGTACGACTGAATGTGTCGTTTTCAGCAGTTCGGCGCGCTCTTAAAGGGCACACTGGGTGGTCAAAACCACCCGAATGACCCCGGAATTCCACGAAATCATAAAAAAACAACCACAGTGTGAATTGTGAAATGGTTGGACATACGAAACATCAATCATAGGTGTCGTTTGACCGCAGTGACCGGAAACACGTTTCCGGTGTCAGAAAACACCAAAACGGCGTGTCACGATCGAATTCAAAGAAAACGTGCTCTGAATGACCTGAAACAGCACGGGAACAATAGAAATAATATTCGTGATATGCAGGAGGAGACGGAACGTCCATCGGACATGCGGTGCACGCGGTACGACCGATTGTGTTGTTTTCAGCAGTTCGGCGAGCTCTTAAAGGGCGCGCTGGGTGGTCAAAACCACCCGAACCACCTCAGAATTCCATAAAATCATACGAAAACAACCGCGGTGTGAATTGTGAAATGGTCGGATAGACGACACGTCAATTGGAGGTTCCATTTGACCACGGTGACCAGAAACGCGTTTCTGGTGTTAGAAAACACCAAAATGGCGTGTCACGGTCGGATTCAGAAAAAATGTGCTCTGAATGACCTGAAACCGCACGGGAATGATAGGAATATTATTATTGATATGTAGGAGGAGACGGAACATCCATCAGACGTATGGTACGCGCGGTACGACTGAATATGTTGTTTTCAGCAGTTCGGTGTGCTCTTAAAAGGAACGTTGGGTGGTCAAAACCACCCGAACGACCTCGGAATGCCACGAAATCATACGATAACAAACGCGGTGTGAATTGTAAAATGTTCGGATAGACGACACGTCAATCGGAGGTTCCGTTTGACTGCGGTGACCGAAAATGCGTTTCCGGTGTCAGAAAACACCAAAACGGCGTGTCACGGTCGAATTCAGAGAAAACGTGCTCCGAATGACCTAAAAACACACAGGAACAATAGGAATATTATTTGTGAGATGAAGGAGGAGACGACACATCCATCAGACATGCAGTCCATGCGATACGACTGAATGTGTCGTTTTCAACAGTTCGGCGCGCTCGCACTGGGTGGTCAAAACCACCCGAACGACCTCAGAATGCCATGAAATCATATGACAACAACCGCGGTGTGAATTTTGAAATGTTCGGATAGACGGCATGTCAATCAGAGGTGTCGTTTCATCACGGTGACCGGAAACACGTTTCTAGTGTCGGAAAACACCAAAACGGCGTGTCATGGTCGAATTCAGAGCAAACGTGCTCCGAATGACCTAAAACCTCACGGGAACAATAGAAATATTATTTTTGAGATGCAGGAGGAGACAGAACATCCATCAGATGTGCGGTGTGCATGGTACGACCGAATGTGTCGTTTTCAGCAGTTCGGTGCGCTCTTAAAGGGTGCGTTGGGTGGTCAAAACCACCCGAACGACCTCGGAATTCCACAAAATCATACGACAACAACCGAGGTGTGAATTTTGAAATGGTCGGTCATACATAACATCAATCGGAGGTGTCGATTGACCGTGGTGACCAGAAACGTGTTTCCGGTGTCCGAAAACACCAAAACGGCGTGTCACGGTCGAATTCAGAGCAAACGTGCTCTGAATGACCTGAAATCGTACAAGAACGATAGGAATATTATTTGTAAGATGTAGGAGGAGACGACACATCCATTGGACGTGTGGTGCATGCGGTACGACCGAATGTGTTGTTTTCAGCAGTTCGACGCGCTCTTAAAAGGCGCGCTGGGTGGTCAAAACCACCCAAACGACTTTTGAATGCCACGGAATCATACGGAAAAAACCATGGTGTGAATTTTGAAATGGTCGGATATACGGAATGTCAATCGGAGGTTCCGTTTGACCGCGGTGACCGGAAACACGTTTCCGGTGTTAGAAAACACCAAAACGGCGTGTCACGGTCGAATTCAGAGCAAACGTGCTCCGAATGACATGAAACCGCACAAAAACGATAGGAACATTATTCATGAGATGCAGGACTAGACAGAATGTCCTTCGGATGTGCGGTGCGCACGGTACGACCGAATGTGTCGTTTTCAGACGTTCGGCGCACTCTTAATGGGCGCGCTGGGTGGTCAAAACCACCCGAACGACCTTGGAATACCATGAAATCATACGAAAACAACCACGGTGTGAATTGTGAAATGGTCGGATAGACGATATGTCAATCGGACGTGCCATTTGACCGCGGTGACTGGAAACGCGTTTCTGGTGTTAGAAAACACCAAAACGGCGTGTCACGGTCGAATTCAGAGAAAACGTGCTCCGAATGACCTGAAACTGCATGGGAATGATAGGAATATTATTCTTGAGATGCATGAGGAGACGGAACATCCATCGGACATGCGGTGCGCACGGTACGACCGAATGTGTCATTTTTAGCAGTTTGATGAGCTCTTAAAGGGCGCGCTGGGTGGTCAAAACCACCCGAACGACCTCAGAATGCCACAAAATCATATGATAACAACCGTGGTGTGAATTGTGAAGTTTTTGGATAGACGGCACATCAATCGAAGGTGTCGTTTGACCGCGGTGACTGGAAATGCGTTTCCGGTGTCAGAAAATACCAAAACGGCGTGTCACAGTCGAATTCCGAGCAACCATGCTCCGAATGACCTGAAACCACATGGGAATGATAGGAATATTATTCGTGATATGCATGCGGAGATGGGACATCCATCAGACATGCGGTATACGCGGTACGACCGAATGTTTCGTTTTCAGCAGTTCGGCGTGCTCTTAAAGGGTGCGCTGGGTGGTCAAAATCACCCATACAACCTCGAAATGCCACGAAATCATACAGAAACAACCGAGGTGTGAATTGTGAAATGTTCGGGCAGAAGGCACATCAATTGGAGTTGTCGTTTGACCGCGATGACCGAAAATGCGTTTCCGGTGTCAGAAAACACCAAAACGGCGTGTCACGGTTGAATTCAGAGAAAACATGCTCCGAATGACCTGAAACTGCATGGTAACGATAGGAATATTATTCGTGAGACGCAGGAGCAGACGGCACGTCCATCAGACGTGTGGTGCGTGCAATACGACCGAATGTGTCTTAAATGGCGCACTGGGTGATCAAAACCACCTGAACGGCCTCGGAATGCCACGAAATCATACAACAACAACCACGATGTGAATTGTGAAATGGTCGGATTGACGACACCTCAATCGGAGGTGCCGTTTTTCCGTGGTGACCGGAAAAGCGTTTCCGGTGTCCGAAAACACCAAAACGGCGTGTCACGATCGAATTCAGAGCAAACGTGCTCCGAATGACCTGAAACCGCACGATAACGATAGGAATATTATTCGTGAGATGCAGGAGGAGATGGCACGTCCATCGGATGTACGATGCGCACTGTATGACCGAATGTGTCGTTTTAAGTAGTTCGGCGTGCTCTTAAAGGGTGCGCTGGGTGGTCAAAACTACCCGAATGACCTCAGAATTCCACTAAATCCTACAAATACAACTGTGGTGTAAATTTTAAATGGTCGGACAGACATCACGTCAATCAGAGGTTCCGTTTGACCGCGGTGACCGGAAACGTGTTTCCGGTGTCAGAAAACACCAAAACGGCGTGTCACGGTCGAATTCAGATAAAAAATGATCCAAATGACCGTAAACCACATGGGAATGATAGGAATATTATTCTTGAGATGTAGGAGCAAACGGAACGTCCATCGGACGTGTGGTGCACGCGGTACGACCAAATGTGTCGTTTTCTGCAGTTCGGCGCGCTCTTAAAGGGCGCGCTGGGTGGTCAAAACCACCCGAACGACCTCAGAATGCCACGAAATCATACGGAAACAACCGCGGTGTGAATTGTGAAATTTTCAGATAGACGGCACATCAATGGAAGGTTTCGTTTGACCGCGGTGACCGGAAACGCGTTTCCGGTGTCAGAAAACACCAAAACGGCATGTCACAATCGAATTCAGAGCAAACATGCTCCGAATGACCTGAAACAACACGGGAATTATTGGAATATTATTAGTGAGATGCAAGAGGAGAGGTCACGTCCATCAGACGTGTGGTGCATGTGGAAAACATTCATTTTAAGACAACAAAAGACATTTTCCTAAACTAAATTAAAGACTCCAAAATAAGTAAAACAAATTCAAAAATGATAACATTTCTTAAATTGGTGGTTTTAAATTATTATAGCACCCATGAGATGTCAAATTTCATTTTATTATATGTATATAATAACTGAATAAAGATGTCAAATTTACGTTTGTTTTGTTTATTTCTTTGTATCTTATTGTAGGTTTTTAAAGCAGATGGTTGTGGATTGTTGGATCACGTCTATCATTTATTGTTTATGATGATCCTGATCTTTATTGTGTTTGGATTTTTTTTCATTTATTATGATTTATATGCTATTTTTTTTATTCTACATCATGAATTTTTTTTAAAAAAAAATTCCAGTGTAGCGACCACCAATGGCGGTCACTGTAGGCCCGATTTTTGTCCGTCTTCCGCGACCATTGCGATCGTTGTAGGCTGGTGTCTTGGACGCCTTCAGCAGCCACCATTGGCAGTCGCTATAGGCCGACAGCGTCGGGCCTAAAGTGACCTCCAATGGTGGGCGCTGGGCGGTCTCTACAGCCCAATAGTGACCGCCATTGGCGGTCGCTAAAGGCAAAAATTTTAGTAGTGATGGGATGGTAGGAATCCAGTATTCAAAATAGTAAAAAGAGGGGTAAAACACCAACATTGAAAAAGAAATGCACAATATTTTTGAAATAAAACATGGAAATAAATGGAAACACATATTTACAAGTTAAAAATTGTGTGAATCAAGACACAAAAGTGGAAGAAAGATTTAAAGGAATGAGATGATGAAATATTTACAAAACACAAAACTTCTCCCAATGAAATAAGAATATATAATGCAAGTGTTAATTTTTTTCATTTCATTTCTTTATTTTTCCTTCTAAAGTTGAACTTGAAAAAGATCTCACACTCATATAACAACCCATGATTGATCTCTTCATGACACTAATTGTAATAGTTATAACAATATCAGAGGTTGAGGAAGAGTGATTCTTGACCCACCCAAAAAACAACCTATTCTTTTTTTATTCATTTTTTTATTTGTATTTTAATTTTTTAAACACAAATCAATAAAATTTGAACAATATTCCATAATAATATATAAATTCACAAAACTCACTGAATTACAACCTCTAACCCACACTAAAATGGATGCTTTCCCTCAATCATATGATAACATGTTGAAAAACAATAAAAGGGCGCCCAAAATGAAATCCAGTCTCCCTACACCTAAATTTCTATAAATTATGCAATTTAAATCCATGTAGATATTGGGTGGGATAAGGTATTGGGATTGTAATGTGGTTATCAAAGAAAAGGTTTTCATAGGCTCAACAGGGCTTTCAAAAGGAGGATTAATATAAGGAAAATGGGAGGCTATTTGGCTATTGTGATTCTCACGTGGTTCAAAAGAATTCCTCTATCATATTAATGCACACCAAAGTATGAAATTCATCTCAAAGGTCCACAAACTCAAGAAATCCAATCTAGGGTGAAAAAAACACACATTTTGAAAAGATGTCCATAGGTGGCCTTATCCTGAAAGATAATTTTGTTCCTTACAGTTGTGGAAAATCATTTTCCAAATCAAAAACTGAGCATTCAAAATTTTTTGGGTTGGACACAAGATTCTTTATCCAAATTCATAATGAAAATACAAATAAATTACACATGTCTTTTTGACTCCCCAAAATGATTAGACAAAATTTGAAAAGTGGATGGTGAGTAAATATAACTATTTTTAATGCATTGTTTTAGTTTTTTAGTTTTTTTTAAATACACACCCATGAAATAGAGAAAGAGAAAAAGAAAGGATTTGATGAAGAAAGTGGTAAAAAATGAAATAGAGAGGAAGAAGATGAAAGAGGTTGAGAGAGGAAGATAGAGGGAGTTAAAGGAAAAAAGGCACCCTCTGGTTTATATTTGGTGGGTCACCATCTCCATCCAGTGCTATGTTTACTATAGAAGTTGTGGATTCGGTGGAAGTAAATGTTGTTCTAGGATTTTTCATCCTCTCATGGTGATGATTTAAAAAATGACCATTACTTAAAATAGAAACAAAATAAAAAATAATTATTCATTTAATGAAAAATGAAAAATAAATTAAAATTTAATAATAGTAAAATAAAACTTGGGTTTCCTCCTAGAATTTAATTTTCTACAGCTGGACAGTTGTAGTAGACTACCCATAGTCCGATGGTGACCACCATATTTTCTCAACTCCAGTTTGATTCTTGAAAAAATTCTCATTTGAGATGCCCGATTGTTCATTGTATAATTTATCCCCTTCCTTGATTTTGTGCTTTTAATTCAATGGGGGAGTAAGGATAATATTACTATACTTGCTTTGGTCTTCAACTTGAGGAATGATGTTATCCAAAAAGTGCTAGTTTTCTATGATTTGAAATTCATGAATATGTTTCAATTATATTGGTGAATTTATGTAAGGTTCAAACAACATGAAACTAGAGTATGAGATCTCAGTTGTTTTTAAATCATTGATTTCATCACTTGCCAATGTATAATAATGATGATCAGTGGAGTCATAATACTGAATAAATTTTTCAATATCCTTTATATCAATGTTTTTTTCCAAATAATGGTCAATTTCAACCTCACCAATGATCACTTTATTAATTAGGGAAAAAATATCACAAACATCACTACCATCAGAACAATATTAATATATTGGTTCAGGGTTCACCTCATATATAACAGAATTTTCAGAATCATGGATAGGAAATGATGAATGTTGGATAATCAGACTGGAATCAAAAAATGAACATGCTTGTTCATTTTCCCCATTACCATCCAAGTTAGAGAAGTAGAGGCCAGAGGTGAGATAGGGTTCCAAATAGTTTTCAAGATCCTTTAGATCAATGGAGTTTTCATTTTTAATGTCAACATCAACTTATCTATTTATGAATTGGTTAATATGGATGAAATATTCCCAAAATCCTCAATCTGTGTAATAGGAAGAACATGATATATTGAGATTCAATACAATTTCGGAGATAATTTTAGAAGCATGGATATAGAATACTGATTTATTCTCTAATGGGTATCACAGGGATTGAAAGATATTGAACTTGACCAGTTGGTCACCAAATTCCATGGATAAGATGCCTGAATGGAAATCAATCCAAGTTCTCACTGTCATTAGGAAGGGTCTTCCTAGAATTAGGGTAGATCGAGAAGAGTTCATTTTACCTTCCATTTCAAGGACATAGAAATCATCAGGGAAGATACGATCATTCACACGAACAAGGACATCCTCGATTATACCCTCAGGACTAGAAGTTCTTCAATTGGCCAAATGAATAACAACACCCATTATATGTAAGTGACCTAGACCAAGGTCAGAGAACATGGATTTGATCATGAAATTAATCGAGGCTCCTAGTTTTATGAGTGCATCATCAAAGTTGGAACTTCCAATTTGGAATGGAACCGTAAATGTCCCTAGATCATTGCATTTTATTGGAATAGATTACTAGGTGGAAACATTTTTTAAGGTCATAATTTTCCTCTTATGGGTGCACAATTCCTTAAGAAACTTTCCATACTTTGGGATATGTTTTATGGAATCTAATATGGGTATGTTAACTTCAAGAAGTCTAAACATGTCGAGCATTTTAGGATCGGGATCAAATTACTTATTTGGCTTAGAAATGGATTGAGGAAAAGGAATTGGATTCCTAAGTGGAATGGAAGGAGGTGAGGGAATGGCTTCAGGTTCATTTTCATGTTTCTTTTTCTTTTTAATTCCTAGGTCAACATTCAAAGGGGGGTTAGAGGACTTATCTTGAGGCATAGAAATTTTCTTCCCTGATCTAATTGAAATTTCACTTACATTACCCTTGGGGTTGGGTAATGGTTGAGCTGGGAGTTGGGAATAATTTTATTTTTGTTTCTATCTTAGGTGGGATTCAAGTTGA
This sequence comes from Viscum album, assembly GCA_963277665.1. NCBI lineage: Eukaryota > Viridiplantae > Streptophyta > Magnoliopsida > Santalales > Viscaceae > Viscum > Viscum album. Next base: position 339,814,906 of record OY728127.1, on the reverse strand, counting down.
CCAATTTGTGTTTTAATGTTTTTGAGGCTGGAATGAGTGATGGAGGAAATATCTTATATATCACTTTCCCATGGTTTCTTGGAAGAAGTGGATTGTCCTGGACTGGGAATTCCTTGATTTTGGTTCTTGGGAAAGAGATTGTATTGGTTTGGGAATTGAGAAGGCTGACTAGGAGAGTGGAATTCAAGAGGAGGATTTTTTTCATTGAGGTTGAGGAATAAAAGGATAAGGTTGTTGGACTTTACCAACACCTTGACCATATTGTAATTGGTTTGGGTTTTTAGGATGGAATTGAGGGGGATGAAAAATGGGATTACCAAACCTTAAGCCTTGGTTGAAGGTAGAAGAGAAGGGCTCAGAGTGGGGTTGGTTGAAGTTTTTAATGAATTGAACTGATTGTTGAGGGTTGGTGATCCTTTGAGTATATGCTACATTGAGCTCCATTGGTCCAGATGAATTAGATAAATCAGCTTGAAGTTTTGGACATGTGTTAGTTGGATGATATGGGGAGCTAAATATTCCACAGTTCTTAATAGGTCCATGGAACAAATATTGTGGAGAAGATGAGGATGAGGCTTTGGTAGCCACATCTAGTTGTATCACAAGACCTGTAAGTTCACTCATCCACTTTGTCATCTTGTTTGGCTCTATAGATTGACTATCTTGATCTTGTTTTAATTGACCATGGGCTCAAGTATGGAATTTTTGTGTGTTTTCAGCCATGTTTCTTTTGAAATATCTTTTAGTTGTATGAGTTTTATCAAAAAGAGCACCAGCACTTGAGATATCAATGAGATTTCTCTTCATAGCCAATAACCCCTCATAGAAGTATTGGATTAAGAGTTGGTCAGGGATTTGGTGGTGTGGGAAGGTTGAAACAAGAGTTTTGAACCTCTCCCAGTTTTCATGGAGTGACTCATTGTGGAATTTACGGATACCACTTATTACCTTTCGGATGGAAGCAATACAAGAATAAAGAAAGAATTTCTCTAAGAAAAGTTATTTCATGTCAATCCATGTGTTTATGGAACTAGGAGGAAGGTAGTAGATCCATAACTTGGTAGTGTCATATAAAGAGGAAGGGAATGTTGGGGGTTTTATTTTTTTCTTCAGAAACACCTTGAGGCTTCATGGTAGAGCACACCAATTGGAACTCTTTAATGTGGAGATGTGGATCCTCACCAGCTAGCCTGTGGAAATGAGGGAGAAGATGAATCATACCAGATTTGAGTTTGAAGTCAGCCTCTATGTTTGGATATTGAATATCAAGGGGTTGGTAATTCATATTAGGGGCAGTGATTTATTTAAGTGTTTTTTCCCTAGGACTGACCATTTCTAATTCAAATGGTTGGATGAGGAATGGTTCTTGAATTATTTGATTATCCCTAATGTTCCTCCTAAGTTGGAAATTTTTTTTCTCAATTTCAGGGTCAAAAAAATCTGAGGGATTTTTTGGGAGGCTATGGGGAATTCAGAGATATTTTGGAATAAATAAGAAGATGTGTTTTTCTTTGTGTGTTTCCATTTAAATATTAATTTTCTTTAAATTTATGCTCCTATCTTCTGAAATGCCAACCACATGCAAGGAGAATAGGGGGTTGTATTTATAGCCCAAGGAGGTGGACTGTTTGAATTCCAAATCTACCCATCCAATTTCATCACCAATTTGGACATAAAGACATATGAATATAGAGATAATATATTCTTACAAGTTTTATATATTTATGTTTACTATCATTCCTTAAAATTGGGTAGCCATTGGACTTTTAGAGCCAAATATATGGCTATTTTACTAAAAAAAATTCACCTGTCCAATTTTGTCAACACTTTTTTGAATGTTGAAATGTAAATGGGTTTTTGAACAGGAAGATGCCCTAAAATAAAAATAATTTATTCAAAAAAGTTTCTCTCCCATATCGTATCTTTCAAAATAAAAAATCACATCCTAGTTTGATGACTAAATTAAGAGAAAATTCAGTAATAGTGTCATGATTTTAATTCTCAGCCATAATGGTGGGCTGGACTTCAAAGCTTCATTTGGGCCCCTTTTTTGGATTTGGGCCTTGAAAGTTTTATTTGTGACTCATTTAAATGTTCCCTGAACTTTGGAGGAGACTAAAGGAATTTGGACTGCCTGATTGAGCCCAACAATTCAATCTTCCTGGATGGTCCAATTTCTTTACAGATTTTTTAGGTCTTCTTGTGTGGCCTATATGGCCCTTCAAATGGAAAATTGTCCAATGATTCCTTCTAATTATATGTGGTAAATTTAATAAGGAATAAAAAAAACCAAACAATTTAGATCTATATAGTGATAGTTATAATTAAAACATTAAACTAACTTGAATCTGGGTGAATTCAAATAATTATGAAAAATTATATTTAATATTTAAGAATTATTATATCACAAAAATTATGCATATTTCATATAAAATCAGTAAAGGGAGTATATAAAAAGTTATGAAAATATTAATAACATCAATTATTCTAGTAAAAATTCCTGAAACCTATCCACTATTGGTGTAAAAACATCATGATTTTCACCCCCATAATTTAGCAAAAGACTAGAAATTTTGGTGGTAACTGCCCCTAATTGTTGATGCACTGTCCCTATATAGCCTGCCTAGGTATCCCATTCTCCAAGGTGAATATATTTATCAATATCATGAGATTTATAAGTAAATATCTTGTAGTAACAATTAATGGGGGCTTGGTATTCTACTAACCAGTCCATACCCATAATTAGTTCAAAGACTAACATTTCAAGGATGTAAAGGTACCAACTAAAATGATACATTCCATCCTCGAGTGAACAATCATTATACAAGAAGATATCTCTCAACCGTAATACCAAATGTATATATATCATCAAAACCATTCTCAAGAGCTCCACTACTATGATTAACCCATTCAAATGTTATTGAAATATAAAATAATGAGAGGCACCAGTATCAATAAGGAACCATCTAGTGTAGAAGCTATAAGAATAGTACCTTCAATTGTCTATGGTACAACCTCACTATCCACAAGTGTAAGCTGAATGAAATACATTCATCCTGCCCTTATTCCATGTGGTGTAGTCTGAGTCCACTAAGTTGTAACACTCTACTAATTTGGTAACTCTTTCCTAGAATAACATCATCCACTACCTCGTCCACCACATTTAGTATAATTGAAACTACCAAATTGGTATGGGGTTGATGATCCCCTTCCCATGATCTAGTTTTTTCAAGCTGGTCCATCACTTTCCATCTATAGTGGGTTCCTACAAAACCTCTATAGATGTCTCATACTACTAAAATATCATCACCTTACTAGTTTTTTGGGGAAAGGTCAACAAAAGTGACCCGACCTAAAACAATGGTGACAGGTCACCCAAGTAAGGAACTCTATAACTTATCCTCCCCCATAGCCACTATGTTTTCCACTACTTTGGTAAAAATTATAAAAATGATCCTTCCTTACCTTAAAATTCATAACTCCAGATCATCCATTAGGAACCCCCTATCCTCCAATTAAATCCTCCTCTAGGTTCCCCTCAGAAATGAAAGCCTGATATACCACTTCTGAAACTTCTTCAGCCTAAAGATATTCTCCAAATAATTAATTTCATATTTAATCCCTTCCTGAAATAATATTTCCATTGTATATTTATATATTTCCAATACTATAGAAATGTTATACAAGTCAGTAAAGAATCCATTATAGTCCATCATAGACATGCTCCCCAATTTTAACCTCATAAACTTAGTTTCTCTCTCCTTCCTGAGCATCTTAGGGTAAAAGTGCTCCAATAACATCTATAGAAATATTTCCACTCCATATTCTAAAATTTTACATCCTGATTTTGGATGTCCCACCAACACTTTTCCTGAACACGTAACATATAAGCTTCCATCTTGACTCCTTTCTCAGCAGAAGTATCTTTGTGGTCAAGTATAGTCGAGATAGCCTCAATACAGAACTCAGCTAACTTAGGTTCACACTCTCTGGTGAAATTCAGAGGTTGATACAACTAGAATTCCCAAGACAGGTCAGATATACTCTTCATAACCCACCCTAGGTATCTTTCCATGAACTATATAAAGTGATAAAAGTTCTCATAGAACTTATCTCCAACTTTATCACCCGGTAATATATGTGCCTTAGGTTCCACTGCTTGTGGATAATTTCCATCTATAACCTTCTATCATCCTATCAATAGGCTTCTTCATGGAGGCTTATATCTACAATTAAAAACACAAAACTTAGGATACATAACAAAACATTAACACATTTACGTAAGAGGGATTCAAAATAATACATGGTAAGTCATTCCCCTAAACCCCACCACATGGTCAAAACTGAATTGATATAACCACACTTAGTCAACCTACATATAAGTCACGGTTAAGAAATGTTAAACGCATTATCATACTCAAATTTCACAATGAACACTCATTTTTCATTTTTTTTTTCATTTCACAAATTTCTAAATTTATATTAGGCACTATTTTCATTTAAAACACACATGCACAGAAAAAAAATTCATTAAAACAACTTACCCAAAAACTTGCTTTTCCATGCATGCCTAAAATGATGTATGTCACAATAATAATCTTGAGAGGCTAAAATGATGTATGCATACTCAACTCTCATGCTATATCAAACCATAGGTAAATCTAAAAAATACTCAGAAATAATAATTATATCACACAATAAGTGCATCACTCAAGGTGAAGTTACATTCATCTGTAACAACACACATCAATAACAACAATCCCACCATGGGTACTTATCTTTTACCCTTAAACATGGGTTATCTAATCCCATTCATAATCTCTTAACCAAGACTCGACTCATCCTATTCTCCTTTCTACCTTTCCCAAATAGTAATACAAAGGATAAAGAAAAAAGAAAACTTCCTCTGATACTACATTGTGATGTCCCAACCCAAGTGCCACGCATTGGTGCCCCGATCAAGTTAGCGACATGAACAAAATCCCACCTCCCCATATGCTAGAGGTTGTGACTAGTAGAGAGGTTCTAATATTAATCATGGGGTGACTATACCCTCTTTATCAAAACATAATAGTATAAGAAAATAGAAAATACCCAAAATAATACCAATATCACATGGTAATCAAAACTGTATACAATATCAAATCTAAAATATTATATATGTCTTTCCAAAAGAAAGTGTCAAGTTTCAAAATTAAAAATGAAAATAAATACACATTGAATCTCCAAGTGGGTCACGACACCACGCCCAGATCCCACATCCATGCTCTATCCTGACTCATCCATCTAAGAGAGGACCTTTTCCCCTATCATTTCCTAAAAACATGAATTCTATTTAGGTACTGATTAGGCATCCTAAATAGGGTGTGATTAAAACTCAGTGGGCGACCACCAACAACATCTAAAAAAATATCCAATCAATAATTGTGTATGAATATTTATAAGGAATAATGTACAAGAAATATGGTAAAAATTTTACACAATCAATTGTCCTTTATTTAATCACATAAACCCCTGGATTCCCTAGGACACCTAAATCATCGATACCTACTTAATCCCATGATAGAGTCTGAACTATCCCCAAGGGATATCACATATCACAATAACATGGTTATCATTTATGATATCAATTAAATTCATATTAATTCTAATTGTAATAATAGTCCAATGCCAACATTTTTGGCCTAAGACGCCATGTCTGGTACACTGTTGGAATTTGAATCATCATTCCATGTCTCAAAAATAATTGATCACTATGGTATTTGGAAAATTGTTCCATGTCCCACACACATATATCAGTTGATCAAATATGGGATTTTGAAGCATCAGTCCATGTCTCACACACATATGTCAAAAAAACACATGTATCACAATATCACATATATCACAATTTCATAACACCAAGGTTAAGAATAATTAACCTTATTTTAAAATATTCTCATCATGAGTTACCAAATCAATTATCAATTCAATATTTCTTCATCTCTTTAATTACATGGATTGATTTAACAAATTCACCTTTTAACCATTTATCAAAATTTTATTATATAACGCATTAACCCATTTAGGTTTAGCCAAAAATCTCACAATACTCATTTTCAATTAATTCAAAATCACATTAATTGACCAATTATGAAATCTCGATATCCCATTGATTTCACAATCATAATAATTACCTTAATTAATTTACCAATCAATTAATCCAATTCTATCAATTTCAATTTCCCCAATTTAACCCAAATCATTATCACATTGAAATTAAATTAAATCAATTCAATCATCAATGCAATTTCATAATAGTGGAAATTTCAATTTTACAATTATATACATGTAATTAAATCAAGACTATAGTATTTTTATTTTAGACCACCTACCTCAAAATCATTGATGATCGATCTCCCAACATAAATTCCCAAAATTGAAATGGAATGGTCACACCCATGATGAAGAATGAGATCTTGAATAAATTCCTAAAAACAAGATCAAATGGATTATATACATTAATAACTAGATCTAGATACATTAACAATATAGTAAAAAATCCCTTTAAAGTATGAGGGAATGATGGGAAAGAGATAGAGAGGAAAATAATCAGGATGAGAACCTTTTATTGGGAGAGGTGTAGATCAAATAATCTAGGATTCGATTAGTTAAGAATAGAGGTCGGAATGCCTTGAAATCCATTTGGGAGCCACAAAAAATGATATAAATTAGTTTAAAGACAATATAGGGTTTTTTGAGATATAATATAGGTGTTCGGGTTTTGTAATTATGTTTTAGAAAAATTAAACTCACCTACACTGTTTCCTAGGAAGGGGTGCATGGTTTTCCAAACCATGCTCCTATACAATGTACATCTTATAGGGGGTGCATAGTTACTCCTAAAAGTTTGCATGGTTTGAAAAATCATGCACAATATATACAATCACTATATATCTAGGGTTACATATTTTTCTATGGTAGGCTGCATGGATTTGGAAAACTATGCGCCAACCGTTCACTTCCCAAAGTAGCTCTAAAAACATCCATATTTCCCAAAAATGCACCAAAGATAAAACCCAAACAATATATACTCGAAATAAGGAAAAGAGTTTCTATAAAAAATCATGATACATCTCTATAAAAGTTCAGGATCTTAATAGGATTTTGATAGAAGTGTAGATGTTCCTTGGGTTGGTTGGCTATTATAAGAGATTCATACCTGACTTCTACAAGATATTAGAAACCATGATATCTTTGACCTGAAATGGGTAGCATTTTGAGTAGATAGTGAGGTTTCAGCAGGCTTTTCAGAAGTTGGGAAGATATTGACTAGTAATCCCATCTTGACATTACTAGAGGAGGGTGTCAAATATATAGTGTTTTGTGATGCATTAGGAACCATGCTTGATTGTTTTAGGATGCAGGGGAGAGTGGTGATTTGCTATGGATTATGTTAGATGAGACTACATTATCATAACAACAAAACCCATGGTCTTTAGTTAGCAATGGTATTATTCATACTAAATATGTGGTGACATTACATGGTGGTAGAGTGGTTTATTTTCTATTATAAATACAAGATTCTGAATTATATGTTCTCTCATAAGGATAAAAACATGAGACTAAGGTGATGTCCATAGTTCCTCTTGTAATATATGCTCCCAATAAGAGATCTTTTTTGTAATTACTACACTAGGAGTCAGAGTAGTTGGTCCCATTACAGTTATCCTTTTTGAATGGAGATGGAGGAGATTACATACAATAGATGGTTGTTACCCCTATTATTTTGTAGAAAGGTTGGAAGAAACATCTTGGGGATATCGACTATGAGACCTTACATACTTAGATATCCACTGGGAAAGATCCTAATAGATTTTTTGAAGGTGGGTAGTATGTAATTATTTTCGGAGGACACATGATGGTACTAGTGACGTTGCAGTAGGATGTTTTTAGAGAGTTTCATACATCTTTTTTGGAGGTATATCTAGGTGTGGAAAATATATACCAGGAACATTGATGTTAGTTTTGGTGGTCATGGATGATGAAGGGAGTTGAAGAGTTTGTCTCTTGATTCCTTATTAATAAGTAAAGGATAATCACCAAGTTTCAATTGGTTTATCTCAACCCCTTGAGGTTCTAGAGTGAAAGTTGTATGGGAGAACCATGGGTGTTATGATAGGATGGTCGTGGACGTCTAGGGTAAATGATACCATCTGGGAGATTGTATACCAACTCACCAAGTCATCCCACTTTCTAGCTATATGAGATCTAAGTTCAGTAGAGAGATTGGGATGCCTCTATATGCAGAAGAGATTTTGACTCCATGGAGTTCCATTGATGATTGTTTCGAACTATGATTCTCTCTTCACATCTTGGTAATGGAATGGATCAAAAGAGGATTTTGGGACTTATTTATGCTTGAGCATAGCGTTTCACCTCCAGCATGATGACTAGAATGAGAAGACCATTCAGGTTCTAGAGTACATTTTGTGAGAATTAATGATGGACTTTTTCCATAATTGGGAGGATCACTGACCACTAGTGTATTTTGAGTACAAAAAACTAATACCATTCCACCATTGGAATGGAACCATTTGAGGCCTTGTATAGGTGATCATATAGGGAACCACTTTGCTAGACTATCCTAAGAGAGTCAGTACTTATGGGAACAAAGTTTGTTGTGAGACACTATTGAGATGGTGAAGATCATAAAGAAGTGGATGAGTATTGTACAAAGTTTTCATAAGTCTTATGTGGACAGATGAAAGAGGCATTTTTAGTTCAAGAAAGGAGAAAATGTGTTCCAATGGGTTTCACCCCGATGTGGATAATAGTGATTTGGCTGGGAAAACAAGATATCCCAAAGGTTCATTGTCCCTTTACACATACTATGTAGGTTTGGTGAGGTGGAAGACCACTTAGCTCTATAGTCACATTTATACAAGATACATGATGTCTTCCACATGTCACAAATGAGGAGGTACAAGCACGATTCATTGCACGTAATCGACTTGGGTGACCTTGACATAGAGGATGAGGCTACCTTTACTAATTAACAAGTATAGATTAAGGATTGGTATTATAGGATCCTTCATCAGTGATTTATTTCTTTAATGTGTGTTTGGTGGTAGTAGAAGAATCTTTAGGAGAGCACCTAGGAGAAGGAGGGTCAGATACATACTCAATACCCACATCTATTTGTGTAGCTGCTTATTTTGGAATTTTTGGATGTAAATCCCCAAGATGGAGAGAATCATATTTTCCGTGTATTATCTTTTTGGATATTTTATGGGTTATTTTAGAGACCAGGTGCTAAGATGGGGTGTGATCCCTAGGTTCTTTGTACTTAGAATAAATGATTGAAATATATTAAATATATTAAATTGCACTCACATGTAGTTTTCAAGAAATGGTGGAATAAAGTGTAAATGGAGGCTCGATTCATAAATACGAGGGAACCATTGAGTTTAGAACATGGGTTTTACTTTAGTCATGACATAAGTTTTTTTAGTGTGAGACATTTATGGAAAAGTCTTCATTGGTGTAAAATGAATAAAATAATTAAATAAATTATTTTATTTCATCCGTTGATGTATAAAACTAATTTAATCTATAATTATATGATTATTATAAATTCTTAAGGTTATACAGATAATCGTGGATCCATTGGGGAACCATTGGAGAGATTTTTGGGGGATCTCTTTTATTCGAACATCAACTAAATTGTAGATCGACAATCAGTGTGCACAGGGTTCGAGGATCTTTCCAACAGTAATGATGTAGGATCATTCTTCATTAGTGATAGTTCCTTATCAAGGTAAGAAGATTTTTTATTTTTATTTCATCCCATTTATTGATTTATACAATGAATTCAAATCAATTGACCAATGGATTGATTTGTGGATCAGTAATTTTGTGGGATGGGTTTATTAACGGTGATTTATTGGGAGATTTGTCAGATTATTATTGATTATTCATTTTTCATTATAAAGTAAATGGATTGAAGAAAAAATGAACAATTTCCAAGGATTGTTCCTCATGTTTAGGATTGTTCTTTTCTCCCATGTTTTCTCCATTCATCATTAGGGATTCATTTTCTTGGTGGATCGACCCAAATACTGAGGAATCAATCATTGCACATTCTTTTTTTGGCACAATGTTCCAATATCGTAGATCTAGACTTGGTATGATGTTAGGATCATGTGATGGTGGTAGTGGTGAATTGATCATACTATATTGGAGACCCATGTTTTCAAATGGATTGTGTCATGGGGAAGGGAATGCAAATAAATCGATTTCTATGCAAATCGGGTGACCGGAACCGGGCGAGTGATGAGGGAGAGGCCTGGCTAGAGTAGATTTTTGATTCCTGATGAGATTCATAGTGGATCTAGTTTTGTATGAGAGGATGAAAATATAGATAAGGAAACCAGGGGACCTATGAAATCCCATGGTACATGGTGTGTGTTCTAGAGGAACATGTCGTGTGGGACCCCTGTGTGGTGGTTAGGGTTTTTGTGTGAAGTTAAGGATCACACAATGTGTGTCCCCTATCAAAATTTGGGTGATTCCTTCCCCATTGTCTTAATTTGTACCTTTAAGGACACAAATACATGGACAAGATAACACATCCAAGGGTATGTTGTGTACACGCACACAGATATGGACATGAAAAAATGTACACACACATAGCCTATTATTGGGACAAAAAAAAATGCATGGCCATCAACACTGGGTATACTTTTACATGGACATGGGTTTGGGGAATTTACAAGGGTATGACCTGGTTCTAAAGGGACACACCATGTCTTCTAGTAAACATTTTTTACTTCTTTAAATTTTTCTTGAAGCCCTTTTTCTCTGTACCTTGGAAAATTTTAGTTAGGGTTTGTTCTCAATATCATTTTCCCTTAGGGTTATTATAGAATAATTTTCTATACATAGGATGGTGATCCCTTCAGTAGGACTTCTTCAATATAGTTGTTGGAATCCTTCTATGAGGCCTAGTGTGAGATCCTCTATCATCTTCTTTCCCTAGGTGGATTTCTTGGTATTATCATGACAAAAACTATGCGGATATTGATCCTATACATAGCATATTAATCTATATTGAGTTGTTAGTAGACCCCATGACCATGTGAGTGATCCTCATTTGTGTATCATATCTCTTTAGACTTGCATTATATATATCTAATTGAAATACCTAACTATAACTACCTCTTTGATGGATTTCATCAATGCTTTCTGACTCATGGAGTGTGTTCTCCAAGAAAAGTGTTACGTGGAACCTTCATGCTAGAATCCTAGACTGGAATTATGGTTGAAAATTATCATTGGGACAATGTTTCTTTGATGAGTATATATGGATATCTTTATTATGTGTGTTGTCAATATATACCTATATAGAGATGTTATTTATTATTTTTTATATGCTTTATGGTTTTAGGGTGTCATAGTATGTATTATTATAATCACTCCTGTATGGGCATTTCCTTCACTTGTCGTATCTTGTGAAGATGCTAAAAAAATTTACATTCCTAGAGGGATTAGGACTAGATGGTGCTTAGTGATCCAAAAAAACATAGTTGCGTTACTACAGTATCTTGATAGAATACCCATATTTACTTTTAGGTTGGACTTGTTTTTAGACTCTTTTTGGCGGTCTTGTATTTGGACCAGTTTACTTTCCATTACTTCTTATTGTAATCTAGTTGTTATGATTTAGATGTATGCCTACGTGGTTGGTCATTTTTTTACATTTCATCATTTTTATGGGCTTCAACATGCGTTCATGTGTACAAGTACTTAGGTTAAAGCCTCCCATGTTACTGATATGCCTACTCAGCACTAGTCACTAGCCTATGGCCTATTGGATGTGGTTTTAGGAGGTTACAACATGGGACCCATTAGGATGGTTCATGACAAATGATGGGGAGACAGAGGGAATTATAATAAAAATAGTGGTGATAACCATTATTGTTGGTTGGGTGATGAAGGTTCACTGAATATGATGTGGTCATAGGTTATTTGTAATTTCCACTCACCATGGGGCTAAGGCCACTAGGGTCATTTTCATATAGGATAAGGCATATGAGTAAGTTTTAACAACTGGTTGCTGGTAGTATCCTCTATAGTTGGAGAAATATAAAGGTGATAGATCTAACAATCATTATGAAAGATGGATATATCATTGGTGTCTATGGGATATGGGAGGTGATTGAGATCATTGTGTGGGAGTATGATTCTTATTATATATGTGAGACGTGTTAGGGATAATATAATAGGATTTCTAAAGGAAGGGTATCATTATTCCTTGAGTTTCATTATACAATTGATTTATTGGTTACTGAAGGGTTTTGGTGACCATGAGACTTGTGATATGGTTTTTAGATGTGTTTTATGGTGTCATTGTTGACATGGAGTGGTTATATTTTCCTGTATTGGTTTGTGGTGTCGCGTGACACAAAATTGGTTAGAAGGTTGAGGAAAATTTTGGTATGATATATTATAGATGCATTGTTCTATTCTAGAACTACTCAAACTAGTTAAAATCCCACTCATGGATGGTCAAGCATGAGTGGAGTGGGTTAAGTGGTATGTTTCGGTTTTTATTATATTTTTCGTACACTTGTATACATATAGATATTATCTAGGTATACAATTAGTGGTGTCCTATTATGTTCATACTCACACCCTGTATAGTCCCTTAGGGACATATGCATGATTTATGGTTCATGACATTGGTAAGGGTATGGAATCATCATCCAAAGTCTAATGGAAAGTAATGATGGTGAGTAGTATCAATTTTGTGGTTTTGTAAATGATTTGGATGGTTACACTGTGCCATAATGATAGTATATTTTCTTGAAGATATCTTTAAAGCTGAATATATTTTATCAAGGAATGAGATAAAGAAAAACATTATTCATTAAAAATTATAAATCACTGAGTATATGTGTATTCACTCTTTCAGATCCTTTGATTAATTTTTAATTATTAAATATGGTACTTGCATGATCATATAAAAACTTTTCAAGAAATTTTATTAGTAATAAACATGTGTGAGTTATTATGAATAACTTTGAAATTTTTCATTGTTATTACAATTTCCATTCCCACTTAGTTGATCATATACTAATAAATTAATCATATAATCATAATGTATTAATATAAATACTTTGTGGATATTTAATTATTTGGAACTTCTATCCTGAACATTTTTAAAATGTTTAAACTAGAGAGAGTGTCATCGATGTATTTTAAGGTATGTGTATGTGGCACAAGAAGTAATGTCGGAAAATCTTCGAGAATCATAACACATCCCTTATTATAACTATGATTATAAATCATAAAATTGTTTTTTAGGTTTAATCACTTCATGGAATAGAATAAAAATTATATTATCAAATTGAATGATTGATTAAATATCAATGGTCAATAACGCCCCTTTTATAAAAAAACATGAATAATTACATTTATTCAAGGGAATGGATTATGGATATTAAAATCACACTTATATCATGGAGTTAATTTGAGAAATAATTTATCTGATTTAATTATTTTTCAATGATAATTAATTACATATAAGTAAATATCATCTTTTACAAAAATAAATATTTTATGTACAATGTTGATCGTTATTCAAATATCTCAGGTAATAAGATTATTTTCATAAAATATATTTGATAATAAAAGTTATGATTCTAATGAGAAATCTAAGAAAATAACAAATATTTCAAGAGATAATATCTCACCAATTATATGAAATAATATTGTTAATCTGTAAATATATAATAAATAATAAATTTTTATTTTTTTTATATTTCAAACATAGGATAAAATTTTGATAAATATAAATATTATTCAATATAATGTCAAAATATGTTATTTTAATATTATCCTTTAAGGAAATAGTATTTTATATTCACCCTAATATTAATTTTAAATATATTTACATTCATTTTAGTGATTTAAATAAAACAATTTTAATAAAAATATATAATCACATTACATAATTAAAAGAAATTAATTGATCAGTATCCCTGGTGTTTTGAGGCCAATTACATGAATATTAAATTCTACATTTTCATCCATGTTTACTATAAGAAATGAGTATATATATAAGATTTAAAATAAGATTGAAAAGAAATAAAACATGTAATATTTATTGATTAGAATTATAAAAACATATAAAGTCTCTTTCATGGGGATTTATAGATCCTCGTTATGCTGTATACCTTCAGGGTTTTCAAAATATTCAAAGATGCCAAAATTCATGACATCATCATCATATATCATGTTTTGTTTTACAAATTACACTTCAAAACTTTTATCTTTTACTTTAATTGGTCATTAATAAATATCAAAAAATGTTTTGATATATGACAGGTACATAACTAGAGCTCCTTCACCATACACCAAAAATATATTCACTTTCATATCACTCAACCAAATCTAGTGGTTTCATGCCCTATCTAAATTCCATGTATGACAACCTTGATAATAATATTTTCATTAACATCAACTTTTTATATTTTTATTATGTTTTCAATTACAATCACCTCACTTCATTGAATGAAATTGATTAAATAGATTATGTTTCATGATTACTATTCATGAGTTAGGAACTAATAATATTGGGATATTTTTTATATAGTTAGAATAAAAGTTCACTTAAATAATTTTCCATTTTTATTTAATTGTTTATTGATGAATATAAAAAACGTGGTATGAAAGATACAATACCAATTCCCCTTAACCGAACACTAAAAACATTTACTTTTATATATTTTAACCACTTCTAGTTATCTTATACCCTATCAACTTTTAGTGTATAATAACCTTCATCACAATATTTTCATTAACATTGACTATGATAATTTTTACCACAATATCAAGTAAAATCACCTCAATGTGTAGAATATAGTTGATTTATTTAGTTGAATTTCATGATAACTCTTTAGGATCCATGAGTTATAATTGGGGAATTTTTTTTTATGAAGTAAGAAGAAAATAATATTCTAGATATTTTATTGGGAATTTGATAGAGATTATGATAAACCATCAGCTATTATACCTCTATCAGAATATATAAATACATAACATATCACTAGAAGATCCCCCAAAACTATAGTGTCCAGAACTAGGATGTTTAAGCACCCTGACCACTATACCAAATCATTAACCTCTATTTTTGGTCCCCTCTAGTTGTTCATATAAGATCCTATTTCTGAATAACAAACATGTAAAAAATAACTTGATAAAACAAATACAACATATAATAATGACATACAATGGATTAGTGTTTTAGATAGTATACCTTATGTCCATGAGACAATGAAATCATATTTTATTTCATCCAAGGAAATATAGTAAATTTGGGTTATAAGTACAACCTATCTTTTGGTTCTGTACCCAGACAAATAGAAGTTGGCCACTAATACCTCCCCATGAAAAACACATTCCACTAGTGCTCCCATTGTGAAGCCCCATGAGTGAGGGGATATAATCCCTTTGAAATCTCCGTATTCTACTTATACTCCTTTGAATCATCACCCACACTAACTAAGACCTCTAGAATTAAACATTAAGGCCTCTAGACTATGAATTACTAACTCAACACCCATCATCTCATTAATGTTGTGTGTTAGGTATCAAACCCAAAAGTGGTGATCCATCATTACCAAATATAGAAAATTACTCCTAGTCATCAAGCTTCCACCACCTTCTAATCCTCATATGTTGAACTCCAATCTACTAAGATCTTCATTAGTAACCATTCACATTTTCAAGGTAACCCACCATCATGAAAAATTCTCACAGTGAATAATACAAGATTATACGCATCCCATCACCACCTCCAAAACATCATTTTTTTCAAAAAAAATCCCCTTATATATGCATAATTTTTTCCCTCAAAACATGACCTATATTGACTATGGGAATTAAATGATCCTCTTCTGTATTCCCATAAATTTCCACCACTACCACTAATTCTACAAAACCATAATCTAGCTACTTCTATTGAGAATATTTTACTCAGCCAAAACTGATGAGTTTTTACCACTTGAAAATAACTATTAAACTCTTCCTATGAAACTAAAAATTATAAATTTTGATGATGTAATTACCTTGAACTTGAATCTAAATAACCCATGGTGTTTTTAATCTATCTCCATCTAGCTTTCCATGAGTAAATATCAGATAATTAATGTCTTGAGATTCTAAAAAGTAACTTGAAAATAGTTCTTGCCACAAAATAAAAACAATATCCAACATGAGAAATTATTTTACTAGTTATATTTAATAATATACCACTTGAATAAAAATTTATATTTACACCAAATTCCCACCATTCAGTTGTAATGACCCAGATCGTTATGGGTAAAAAATAAAGGGAAATTTTAATTTGACATTTTAAAGAAGGGGACATTTTGTGAAATAGAATACATATTGGAATTCATAGAGTTAGAACATCTTAGGGGGATTTTTTAGATATATTTGGAAACTCAAAGGGTGTTTCAGATTATTAGGTGACTATTGAAGCCCCAAGTCCTTTTGAGCGGTAAACTAATAATTTTCTACTAATAAATGATCTTTGAATAAAATTATGAAAGCTCCATTAATATTGTGAGGTTATTTTTACCATTGGGATATAATTTGGTGAGATTCTGAGTTTACTTTATTTTTTCAAGATATTTAAAATTCATTAGAAAATATTAATTATTACTTTATGAATTGATTATAATATATCTTAAACTGATATTTTTATGGGATTTATGACTTCATGGATGATTCTAAAATGGGTAACTTAACCTAGATAGGGTATAAACTTTGTATATGTTCAGGGTACTTGGTCGAGCCTTTAAATGGATGATTATATTATTTTCAATTTTTATTTTTCTTATTTATTTTATTTTATCTCCCCCATCGCATTATCACCTTAATTTTCATGTGTGGGAGGGGAGGATTCCCCTATATGTCATCCAACTGAGAGAGGGGAAGTAATGAGGGGTTTTGATCATGTTTCATCTAAGTAGCTAAGCAGAGCCAGACTAGGATGCAATAGACATGGAGTGTGGATCCAGCATAGAATATTTGGTGATTCTCTATGTGGTAGGATAGATATTTCTATTTTTTAAACATACCCATTTAAATTTTTAATTTTAATGTATTATATGGGGTCTGTGTTTGTGTGTTATAGTCGAGGTCCATCATGAAGTGATTTTGTGTGAAATAGGGGATTCTATTGATTCACGAGAGGTTTCCATTTGGAAATCCTGATTACACTATGTGTAGTTTAAGAACACACATTATGTAGTTTGTTAGCCATATGAAGGTGTAATATTATTCCCACATGATGTGTTTCCATTTGGACATACTATGTAGGACCACTGGTACATGACTCGAGGTTTGGACAAGTGCATGACCAGCCACCCTGAGTGAGGCACATGGCATGTAATAGTACATGGTTAGATACCTTCTGAGGTACATGACATGAGATAGTACATTCCCAGTTAGGTTACATGACATGGTCTGAGAAAAGGTACATGTCTTGGTACCCTGTATGACTTATACTCCATGTAGGCTTGAGGCACACTATGTATTTGGTAAATACACATCAAGATAGGTATAGGGACACACCCGGAGTGATATTTTCAATATAAAAATCTTGTAAATGAGTTACACATCGATTATGTCACCTTTAGAGGGGGTTTTTCATATTTTTTTAACCTAGAGTTGTAATTGGATGAGTGATTATTCCATTCTAAATATTTTTTCATTTAGAACCTGATGGGATCCCCTCTTGGCTATTAGAGGCCTTTGGTGATATGATTTAAGGATGGATGAGTGGTGATGGGAGGATTTACTACATGTGATTATATTGAGATATTTCTTTACTGAGGTGTAATATGAGATCCATGTGTGGGTTTTGGGTATTGTTTGGATGAATTTCCATGGTGATTCTATAGGGCTTAGAGAGAGATACATCACATTAGTTCATAGTGTGTGAGATTGAGTTGTAAGGTGGACATGAACTAAAATATTTAGGATAAGGTTGGTAAAGGACCTATGGGCCATGATAACACCATGGTTATTGTCAATTTTTGATAACACATTAGATTATAAAGATCAATGGTGATAACCAAGTAAGGTTGTATTAATAAGTCTAGGTTGTGCACTTGATAGGCTAGCCAATGGGTTGTATTCCATATTAAGAGTATGACCAACCTATTTTTGTAAAATATGGTATTTTAGGGAGGGTATACCATATATTAATGATTCAGGAGTGTTATAAGTAGGAATATTCCCTCAGGTGTGTATAAAAAAGATATACTCATGTTTCTATATACGACATGATACATTCAAGGTTTCTAGTGATTTGTGGACTTGAGTGTATGGATATGATGTTTTGGGGATATTTTTCCCTTAGTTTTATGCTTTATGATGGTTCTTAGGTTGGATTTCCTTGGTGAAAGTGTTGAGAAGCTTTAGGAAGTGGATTCCTTAGGTATATGACATGAAATTTTCTCTTGAGTAGGAAGTAGGCACACCCCTTGGCACCTGATGAGATGATGCATGCTTATAATAAAAAGATAGTTGGTCTCCATATTCATGATTATGTGTAATTGATTCCAATAGGGGAATTAATATGACCCTAGGTACCTAATGTTGTGACATGATTCTAAGTAAGTAGAGGGTATTTCTCTTCATACCTGATGATGTGAAATGAAATTTCAAGTCAAAGAGAGTTTTCCCTTAGTTTATTAATGGAATTTGTTATTTTTTTCATCAAGGAGTGGGATACCCTGATTTCTTGATTATGGATTATTTAATTCTATGTGGGGAGATGGACACAGTTGGTTACTTGATGAGTTTTGATGTATTTTGGTTTCAGGTAAGGGATGAAACCCCTCTAGTGTATAGATATGTCTATACTTACTAGGGGATTGAACCATATAAGTGGATGGATATGTTGGTTCTAGGGTTGGACATGGATCCCCTACATGGTTATTCCCATGATCAAAGACACTTAAACACTAAAAAAACTAGGTATGTTTGGCCTCAAGTGGAACCTTATAACATAAAGATTAATGGTGTTTTATTTATTTCTATTTATTAATCGACTAGTCTTGTCATATCACATGTTCATTCACTTTTATATGATAAAATTTGTTAAGACCCCCATTGGGGGTTCTCTATTAAGAATTATTTTCTCACTCCTCTTCATAGTAATCCTTGTCTAAATGTTGATCCTTATGTCTACTTTCAATTTTCCCACAAGATGTGTAGTGGATTATGTGAAGGTAGCTCTATGGGGGTTCTGATATTGGGGTTGGGTGAGGCTCAAATATATTTTTAGACCCACTTATGGATTTTGTTTCTTTTTTTTATTTTACATATGTGATCAGACCAATGGGTGACCACTCGATGTGGTCTTGTATGGTTATATTTTATTTGTTATATCATGATTTATGTTCATAGTATTCTTCATACTATGGTGTTTTATTATGGATGTTATTTTGTTAATTTATTTGTTTCTTAACTCTAATAAAAAGATATAGTTGTCCCATGATAACACCTTAGACCATCACTGCTAATTACTAGCATATGATGTATAGGGAGGAACACTTAAGGTCTTTCAGCACTATGGTCATGACACTTTCGAGTCGTAATAAAATAAGGGTTTTATAAAGTGATATTACAATATTTTTTATTTGTCATAATATTTGGAATATGGTATATGGGTGATATAGGAATGTGTCAGTGCTTATGTCGGTCCTCAGATTATGAATCAAAAAGAATATTTTTTATTGGTTATTTTAGGCTACTAGGGGTACTGGATTATTATTATTGGTTTTTTATTTTACATATAATAAATTTATTCAATATAAGTTGTGTATTTAAGATTTAAATTTTTCTTTTATCTCTTATCACACAGGAAAGAGTCTTGGGTGCATTCATTATTCTTGTAACAAAGAATTTTTATCATATTCATGTGCTTGTGTGTGATTTATATTATTATCGATGGGGGTTTCACTATTTATATTATCAATTAAAACTTATAAAATGTTTTCCCATATAACTTATTGTTTTAATTATACTTAGTTGAACCATAATATTTTTTTGGATTATATGTCATGTGGATTTTATAGTGATATGTTCTTCATTGGTGATTGTACATTCCCTTTTAACATGGGATGTGTAGTAACCCTTAGTGGATCAATATAAGAATTTTATACCTGATTCTAGTTCTATATGAGGAATTTTATTTGGTTATTTTAAGTGTCAATAATATCCTATATAGTGTTTTCCCATATAGATTTTTTTGGAATTATACTTATATAATCTAGATATCAATGGATTACTTAAGATGAATCATCATAGGGAGGCACCATTATGCACGTGGGGATATGACTTAGTCCTTTAGAGGATAGTCTGGTATGAAGATACTTAGTGACGATGGGTTCCCTGGAGTTGGTCATATATTTAGCATGTGATACCTAATGTGTATCTATGGGCACACCAGAGTGGGTGTATTATCATATGAGTTAACCTATGATATTTGAGATGGGAGAAAGGGTGATTCTCTATGAACAGTGAAATTTATGTGGTATGATTTATAGACTATGTAGGAGAGCTTAATGGAATTTGATATGTAACTTAGGATATTATTGAGATGAATTATTGTGATATGGGAGGGTATCCTAAGGGGTTAACCTAGGCCCATGAGTACTTCTAGAATCAAATTTCTATTTTGAGGTGGGATTATTTGGATACCCAACCTATTGTATTTTGGGTGTTTTTTAATGGGATAGTTTATAGTGATCCTAGATAAGTAGATCTAGTACAGGTATAGTGTATGTGCACTCTCTTTTGTTTTGGAAGGATCTATGAGTCATTGGTGGTCATTTATTAGGCCTTTTTAGGGGTTAAAGGTATTGGTTTTTTGTAGAGTACACTGAGGGTGCCTCTGGGTAGATTATATTGACATGTGGTGGGGAATGGTTAATTTTTAGGCATGTGAGATTAGGTTTAATGGAATGTGACTCACATGAGCATGGGTTCAGTTATGTGATTAGATGGCATGAATGTGTATACCCATTGGTTCTAGATAATATTGATATTGGGAGGTGTTGCCAATATAGAGAGAGATAAAAATGGGAATGGGTATAAGTGAAGTGGTATAGCCAATTCCAGCTTGGAACCTAAGAGGAGTGTCATGGGTTGAAAATATGGATAATCAAAGCACATGAAAAGTGATTTTTGTGCAATGATACAACCTTTTGAGGCTCCCATTGAGGAGTAGTGCATGGAAATGCATATGGGGGAGAGTGAACCATTGGCCATTCAAGGGTGTGTTCCACATTGTAGATACAATTCGAAGGAGGTAAAGAATGATGTTCCTGGACATTCGAGGGTGAGTGAAGATTTGCGTTTCATGATGGTGTTTTAATATGAGTAGGAAAATCATGTGCATTCATTACATTTGGAAATGGACAGAGTGCAAACTATATATATTATAATTTCATATTATTGGAGATATTATGAGGGTACTCTTATGGTGGGATCATCAAATTGGTAATGAGAGTATGATCCTTGTGTTGGAAGGTTCGTGGATATGGTGAGACCAGTCGATGGATGGTCGAGATACCACCAGGATGAGGTGTATAGATAAATAGTATTTTTTGTTCTCTTTAGAGAATAATAGATTTGTTATTTAGATACAGTGTTTTATGGATTCTAGATGCTGTCATCGGACTTGGTATGTTGGTTATGTGGTTCGAGGGTGTAACACCTCGACCCCAGTTACCCAAAGTCAGTGCATTATTAAATAACATTGGAATGATCACAAAATATCAAGTCTCAAAAGACCAATTAGTTTAGTAACCTTGAAATCACTAGAAACATTCATAAAATTTACATTACATCAAAAAATAAAAACTACAACAACATTTTTTATCCATAGACCACACTCATATCCCCCTCATACTATCCCTGTAGGTCATTTATAAAATACTTCTTCGCATCCTGGAAAAAATACAACATAGAAATGGGTGAGCTCAGATGCCCCGTAAGGATAACAATATAGCGAAAACTTTCATAAATAAGCATAAACATTTAAGGAAATGTATAACTAAAACAAAAGCCTTTTAAACATGAACTTCAGCATAATATGGCATAAATAAAATGAAATAATGTCGTTTACTTATTCACATAGATATTATACTAGTCGAATAATCACATTCAATATCAATAACCACTTTTATAATGATGGAATTCATAATGCCAGACTATCATAACCACATATTCAAGGCCTTGTGCCAAGACTACAAATAAGATTTTGTCAAGGCATTTTTCCAAGACACTATTTTTTCTCATGAGACCTACCGATTCATCGAGGAGTTATAGCGATCTCCACCCATCACTTATTAATTCCAATGCATTCCTCATATGAACAGGTTTAAACATGACATAAACATTCGTATTAAAACTAGCATATGAAATGTCAATACTTTCTCCATAAAACATGAATGGTATAAAAATAACACATCCACAGTCAAACACATCACAAAACCTTCAATACAATATGAAAGATTTGTATCATAATAAATCAACTTCAAATAATCTTAAAATCCATCAAAGGATGTTGACATAGATGAAATCAAAACTATTTGAGAGAAATATCTCTCCTTTTGAAATCATTTAAAAGTCACATAATTATAAAATAAAACATTTACTTTGAAAATATCCTTATAAGCTTATAAGGGAAGCTTAAAAGATTTTATAATGGTGGAAAATATCCGCACCCGTCGTATAAGTTAAAAAAGACATTCTTACCTTAATTCTGTCGAAAAGGTTAAAAAGGACCTTGTTTGAAAAATGACAGAAAGATTCCTTTATAAACATCATATAAAAAGTAAAAAAATGGTATAAATGACTTTAACCCACAGTCTGTAAAATAGTAATAATGATTTGAAATACATTTTTAAGAAACATGGATGTGGATGATAAAGAGGTCCCAGTAGATAATTACGTATAAACAACCTCAGATAATGAAGAGATTGTGAAATAAACCCTTACCTTGTAATTTTCCTTGGTTGAGGATAGTTTAACCTCCTATATAATGGTGAAATAGTTTTTATTAAATTATACAATAATCATATACATTAATATGATATCATATATGATCTTTTAACATTGCTTTGTTAATAATATCTTAGTATTATCGTCGTTTCGGGTGTTACCTTACTCGTTTTCTTTTATGTGTTTTGTTACATAAGACGTGTTTTTTATGGATAGGTTTTATTTTATTCATATACATAATTATATCAAGTCCTTAAACATTATTTTTAATCATCAAATGAGAATTAGAGTTGAATGGATACGATTGGGAATGAATCTCATCGCGTTCGTGGAGACGATAGTTCGTACGTACGCACGAGAGACAATATCATTCTTTTGATATTAAAATAATATATAATTGGATGGTATATCATATATACAGAATCATTATAATTTTATATTTATTATTTACTTCAATTACACATCATTATCATACTCATCTAAATAATAATGTTTTGAATAACAATTACCCCAAGTCGTGGAGATGGTAAGCCGTACGTATGCACGTATGGTGACATGTCATTCAAAGGATGGATAGAATACTGAATATGGTTGTTACATATTTATAATAACATAAAAGTATATATAAGATATTGGATTTATTATTTTAGAATGTAAATAAAAAATAATGATGAAGTGGAAGAAGAAAGGAACTTGAAAGAGGGTGGTGAAAACATTACCTCTTCTTCGGGTTCTTCCTTTTGATTTGATCAAAAGGGATCCATAGGTTGGATTTATGACCAAAATAAGGACTCTAGGTTGAATTAAGGGAATTTGAAAGAATATTTGGGTAGGGGTTGGCCGAACCAAAATGCTTTGAAGGTATGAATTTGAGAGAAGTGGGAGTGCCCTTTTATAAGAGGGGTGATGGGCACCTTAGGAAAAACTTAAAATATTATTTTATAATAAATTCTTATTCTGTTTATAATGGCTCCAAAGAAACTTGTTTTGAGGATAAGGTGGGGATGGGTCGAAATAATTTCAACCAATAGATTTTAGATAGGTTTGGGCCACTATATTAACCTTATCATTTATATTTAACTCTTTGTTAAATAGTTTGACATTTATCATGTCTCTTTGTATTTTTATATTATATGGTTAATAAACATACTATATACATCCAATAGAACCCCAAGTGGTTCATTAATTATACACCTATCATTATATAAGTTTCTTTTCAGAACCATAGATTTTTAGGAATTGAATATCCATTAATAATATAATATTTGTTTTAAAAACACTTTTATGTCAATTTTTACACTATTTGGTATTTTGTTTTTGATAAATTCATAACAAAATTATTACTTAGAAATAAATTCATATAACCAACCCTAATATGTTATATTAACCTATAAAATTAATTGAATTCATAAAAAGTCTCATATTACATTTATTTTGATATTTATAATATCAATTATTTTAATATTTCATTAATTAGGTAATTACTGCATCACCATTATGTCATAAATAAATTAAATTATTTAATGTCTAAAAATTATAAATAAAATATAATTATGTATTAAATATTTTTATATTTCTAATTAATATTTATAATCGAATTAATCTTATGTATAACCCTATATTAAAAATGTTTTAGTTATTAAACTTTGATTTTAACTCTTTTAACTCTTCTTTGAATTAAATAATAATAAATGTCCTAATCTAATCCAAATGGACCCAAGAGGTTCATATTTTATTCCTAAGGTTTTTTTGGGTATAATTTTACTTAGAATATAGAATTAGGACATGTTTTAGGGTAGTAATATTATCATTTCTACCCTTAATTACCCTATTTACTTTTAACCATGGTAAATAAAAGTAAAAAAGTTACTATTCAACAAAAATTATTTTTATCTTATCGAACCACATTTTACTTATTGATATTAACTGTGTCTCTTGGATTTTTGATATTACACTCACAGAAGAGGTAAAATTATGTTTTATGTGAATTTGAAAATTCTCCTAGAAGATGGGTAAAAGACGGTGAAAGTTCAATAAAATTTTTATATATCTAAAATTATTATAAACTGAATCCAATGAATTACATTGAACTTATATAGGTATTATGTATCTATATTAACCTGAAATAAATTTTAAATAAATAAATAATTATTTAAATAAAAATTTGTTTTTAAACTATAACTCAGTGTTTTTCAATATTCATCAAAAATTGAAAGTTTTTAGAAAAATACCAAAAATTCACCCTAGGCTAATTTTGATATTCCGAATCAAAAAATGAAGTCCATTTTGAAAGATAAAATTTATAAAATTTCAAAAAGTGGTTATCACAATTCATAACGAGTAATTTGATTGGTTGTGGTGTGTGTTAGAACTCGAAGTTGCGTACAACACATGCTACTGTATTATTCAAAGAGAAGCATACCATGGAAGCTTGGGGTGTTATAGAGGGTGACTAGAATCTAAGGTCCATTAGTGAACATGGATCGAGTATGAAAACTGGTGTGGGTGTTTGAGGAACCACCATTGAGTTTCACCAAGATTTGGGTTCAGAATTTAGCATGGGTGATTGGTTGATTCTATGATACCTTCAAGATTTAAGGAACTATGATATAGTGAAGAGTTTAGGTGGTGATGTGTCATCATGTGAGGTCAAGCACTTTTATAGGAAGTCTTCTAGAAGATCAACTAGTTCGTTTATTTGGAATTAGATGTGATGAGGTGGAAACCACATCAGGGGAAGTATTTATAATGTTATTAGGGTTGTTTGAGGATTATAATGGTATTTTTTTGAGGAAATTTATTGTATCTAAGAATATTGGTTAGAGATATATAATGGAATCACACTTGGTGTTTGTTGATGAAACATAGTCCATTCTTGATGAAATGACAATTGTGGTAGGTTAGGATTTAGGTATAGAGGACCATATAGACTTATTGGGGACTAAAATTATTATGGTGGATAGGTTTTAATGAATTTAATCCTCAAGAGTTGTAAAATTTAAAGGAAATGTGATTTTTTTCATTCATAAATAAGGAATGTTTTTTGAATTTGAATTCATATTGGAATTTTGATAGTTAAAATATCACAATGGTATGATTTGGAAATGGTGGGAGGCTCATAAGGAATTTTTATTACTTGGGTGGATGTTAGAGACCTAGTTCTTTATTAAGTGAAAAAAGATAATTCATCCCTCCACCAATAAATGAACTCAATTTTTTTGATGATTTTTTTATCTTGAGAGGGTACATTTACCATTAAACTAGTATTTCATTATATTGGAAACCAGATTTATTTTATCATATATTTAATATTTATTAAAAAAATAAATTATTCATATGTTCAGGAATGATGATATATCCTAAAAGGATCTCTACATGGGAATAAACTTTGTTTAGGTGAGGTATAAACTTTGTTTAGGTTTTGGTTACAGAGTCTGATCTTTGAATATATGTTTATTTTAATTTTTTATCTCCCCACCCAATTTTCTCCTTTATTTGTATGGGGTGATGGGGGGATTCCCCCGCATTAAAAAAATATAAGATTAGAGAAGGAGGGGGTGTTTCAGGCTTTGTATGAGGATTTGAGTAGATATGGTCCAATATACAACATCCATGGTTCATATATCAATCCTTGAATCAATACTAATTCAGAACAAGGTAGGTTATATATTTTGATTTATTCTATATCAACTTTTAAATTGTCTTTTCAAGGGCCATCATGATGTCATTTTCAGTGAAATGGGGGTTTTGAGTGATTCACTAGGGTGTTTCAGTAGGAAAATATGACCACACAACATGTAGTACAAGAAAAAAATGTATATTTTTTTAGTAAAATAGAGGTAAAATATGATTCGAACACAACATATTTTCTATATAGACATTTTGACTTATGGTGTGGCCAAGGTCTTGGCCAGACACCCCAAGTGATGTATATGGTGGGTAGTGGTACATGGTCAGATACCATGTGAGGTACAAATTTTGTAATATAACACAACATGTATGGTTACATGACATAGTTTGATCCATAGTATGTGGCTTGGTACCCCGAATGTGATAAAAATCATCTTAGTTTGACACACATCATGTATTTAGGAAATATATATTGATATGGGTAAAGGTACATTTCTTGAATGGGGATTTTGATGTACACACCATGTACATGTGATGACACTGTGTAATTTTCCCTTATAGGGGGTTTTTATGTTTTCTTTCACTAGAATTGGAATTGTAAAATTTCATAATCCATTTCAAATATTTTTTCATGTAAAACATGATATTGATCCTCTCCTTATTATTAGAGGCCTTTTGTGAGAAGATTAAATTATAAATTTGATATAATAATATAATTTACTCTAGGTTATTAGATTAAGATCTATTCTTAGGGAGCTATAAGATGAGACCTAAGTGTGGGTCTTGGGTAATGTTTGGATGAGTTTTCATAAGAATACCATGGGGCACAGAGTGAGATAGATTGGGATGATTTTTGGTGGGTGGGACTGGGTTGTGGGGAGGATCTAGACTATACACTTGAGGCTATGGTTAAGAAAGGTCCTAGAATCCCGGATAATTCCACGAATATGGTTTATTCCAAGATTTATTTTAGAACATGAGGATTGACACTGATATCCTAGAAAGGATTTAGTGGTGAGTCTAGGTTATTGTATTGAGATTCTATCCTAACAGTTTCATAATGATTTAAGCAGGAGGTGTAACGCCCCGGTTCCAAAAGCCACCCAGAGGTTCCCCATACCCAGTTGGTCACATGGCCTCAAGCGCATCTCCCTGAATTCCAGAGGCTGCCGACTAGCAGCGAGGGCCTTGGGTGTGATAATGGGGAAACTATTCCCTCATTGGTAGAGTACACAGTGGAAAATGGAAATAATAAACAATAGTGGTAGCTGTAATCAATCCATACACAAGTGAACAACGGAAGGCTAAAACAATAAACAATTGGAGCACATATGTATGTATGAAATGGTGCATGATACATATCTAGGAAAACAACCCAACAGATCACAATGATGGAAATACAGCAATATCAAAAGAAGTACAAAATAAAAGATAAACATCCCCTCAGCATCGCAAGCCTATGCTTGGTCCCATACTCTCCTACTCCAAATAAATCAAGTACCCAAAGTCGAAGGGCGCTTTCCCTTGTCTATACCTGTAACAACAAAGTATTCTTGGGCCCAAAAGCATGGATCAAATAGGGTGTGAGACTAAATCTTAGTAAGCAACCACCCGAAGATCTATCCCAAATAGTCAGTGAGCATATGGCAAGTAATAGTACAATAAACAGTAAACAGTAACAGTAAACAACAGGCAGAAATAAGTGAGAAGTAACCGGATGATATGAAACAGTAATCAATCCACAAAACAGAAAGCAGTAGTGAAGCAAACAACAACCCACAACAGGAACCCCTCTAGGAAGTATTCATAGCCAACCCCTCTAGTCCTATCCAAGAAGTAACAACAACCCTCGGGGCAGTGAACTCAGCCTAACCCCTCTAGTTTGGTCATACGAAATTATAAGACTCTTTGGGGAAGCTCGCTCAGTCAATTCCCCTTATATAATGGGGTTTTCAGGGACACTCTAAGGAAGATCACGTGGTCTAACCCTCTTATAGCCCTAAGGTCTAGAAACTCTCTGAGGAAGCACACTCGGTCAATTCCTCCTATAGTCTTAGGTCTATCACATACTTTTTGAGGAAGCTCGCTCAGTCAATTCCCCTTCTAGCCTGGAATGGTTTAAGGAAACTCAAACAAGTAAAGACTCTCGGAATAAGCTCACTCGGTCTACCCTCCTGTAGTCAATAATATTAGAGACTCTCTGGGAAGCTCACTCGATCAATACCATGTAGTCTATAATGTCAAAGACTCTCTGGGAAACTCACTCGGTCAATCCCTTATATTCTATAACACCATGTTCTCATGGTCCCGTGCTAGTCAGTGCATAATAATGCTATAAGTCCAAAGCACACCTACATAGCTACTTGGCTAACCAGTCTACAGAAACAAGCATGTAAATAATATCATTCCATCCTAAGGTCACAAGTCATGGAAAATTGGTATAACGACCAAAGGCTATCAAGACCTAAAGGTTGTAAACAGAACAAGGCATGGGAAAAACATCCACGCACATCAATTATCCTCAAACATGATCAAATTACCTCTAAAAAATCATACATGCAAGGCAGAAAAAAATCAGGGGAAAAATGGTAAACATGCAATGTAACACCTGAATCTTTCATGGTACGCTTCTCTTTGAATAATGCAGTTTTGTGTGTTGTACACAACTTTGAGTTCTAACACACACCACAACCAATCAAACTAGCCGTTATGAATATCAATACCCACTTTTTGAAATTTTATACATTTTATATTTCAAAGTGGAATTAATTTTTGGATTCGGAATATCAAAATTAGCTTAGGGTGAATTTTTGGTACTTTTCTGATAACTTTCATATTTTGATGAATAGTGAAAATTACTAAATTTTAATTAAAAACAACTTTTTTAATCGAAATAATTAACAGTGATAAATTATGAATTTGAGTGGTTTTAAAGTATATTTAGAATATATTTTTACCATTTAATCCAATGTTGGTCATTGGACATAATTTCACATTTAAACCAGACATAAACAAGTGTCAATCTTTTGATAGTTAGTTTTTCTTAAAAACACGCTTTTTGTTTTGACAGCGGGAATTAATTTTAAATTAATTTCTGCCACTTCTGTGTTTTGAATTTGGAAAAATGGATTCCATATTTTGAATCTAGATTCCCAAATTGTGTAAATAGTTAACTCTTATTTTTAGTCATTTTGAATAATTACTTCGGTAAATATTTTATTTGTCATGGTTAATGGGTAAATATGGTAAATAAGGGTAAAATAATATTATTATAATAATATTAAATTACCCTAAAACGTGTCCTAACCCTATTGTTTGATACATGTCCGACCGTGGGCATATTTGGGTCGATTTTTGGACCCCATGGATCCACTTGTAAGTGATAATGACACTTTATATTAACAAAGATAAAGTAAATACAAAAATGACTTAAGCATATATCTTTTAGAAAAAAAAATTTACAATGGGTTATATATGTTATATTTTCGACTATAAATATTAATTATAAGTATAAAAATCTTTCCTACATAATGGTATTTTATTTATAATTTTTATACATTGAATAATTAAATTTATTTATGACACAATAATGATGCAGTATTTTCATTATTAATGAAAGAATCAAATAATTAGTATTATAAATGTTAAAATAAATATAATATGAAAGTTTTGATGCCATACACAAATTTTATTGATTAGTATGACATTTTAAGATTGCTTAAATGATTTTTTTGAATTAATAAAGTTTTTAAGACTTTAACAAAAACAATTATTAAATATAGTCAAAATTGACATAAATGAGTTTTTAAAACAAATATTATATTATTAATTTCTATTCTCTTCCTGAAAATATATGGTTCATCCATAGGACTTATATAATTATATTTGTATCATTAATGGACCACTTGGGGGTCTCTTAGAAGTATATAGTAAGTTTATTAACCATATAATATAAAAATACAAAGTGACATGGTAAATGTCAAACTATTTAACTAAGAGTTAAATATAAATGATAAGGTTAATATAGTGACCCAAATCTGTCTAAAATCTATTGTATGAAATTATTTCGACCCATCCCCACCTTAAACTTTGAATAATCCACTTTGGAGCCATTATAAACCGAATATTAATTTATTATAAATTAATACTTTAAGTTTTTCCTAAAGAGCCCCTCCTCCCCCTTATAAAAGGACACCAATTCTAACCAATTCTTCATACCATAAAATCCTTTTGGTTTGGACAAACCATGAACAATTATCCTCTCAACTTCCCTCAATTCAACCTAGAGGCCTTACTTTAGTCAGAAAGCTATCCTAAGGAGCCCTTTTGATCAAATCAAAAGGAAGAACCCGGAGAAGAGGTAATGTTTTCACCACCCTCTTTCAAGTTCCTTTCCTCTTCAACTTCTTATTTCTTTGTTATTTCCATTCTAAAATAATAACTCTAATATCTTCTATATACTGTGATGTTATTATAAATATGGTACAACCATATTCAGTATTCTATCCATCCTTTAAATGACATGTCACCATACGTGCGTACGTACGACTTTCCGTCTCCACGTCGTGGTGTAATTGTTATTCAAAACATTATTATTTGAATGGGTATGATAATGATGTGTAATTGAAGTAAATAATAAATATAAAATTATAATTATTCTGTATATATGATATACCATCCAATTATGTATTATTTTAATTTCAAAAGAATGATATTGTCACTCATGCGTACGTACGGACTACCGTCTCCACGAACGCGATGAGATTCATTACCCGTCGTATCCATTAAAGTATAATTCTAATTTGATGATTAAAAATCATGTTTAAGGACTTAATATCATTATTGATATGAAAAATATACAACCTATCCATAACAAACAAGGCTTATGTAACAAAACATATAAAATAAAACGAGTAAGTTAACACCTGAAATGATAATAATACTAAGATATTATTAACAAATCAATGTTAAAAGATCATATATGAAATCAAATTAATGTATATGATTATTTTATAATTTAATAACAATTATTTCACCATTATACAGGAGGTTAAATGTACCCTTGACTAAAGGAAAGTTCAAGGTAAGGGGTTTTCATCTCACTCCTTAATCCTATGAGATTCATGCCATATTACCACTATAACCTTTTGTGTGGTGTATATACTACCCATAATTGTATTATTTGTGTAATGCACTTTAATTTATGTTTATTTACATATTAATTGTATGATACTTCTTTTAGGGGGTGTATGTTTCGTAAGTTACCAAATTGGTAAGGTTTAATTTCACAATCTCTTTATTATCCGAGGTTGTTTTTACGTAAGTATCTACTGGGACATATTTATTATCCATGTAAATGATTCATAAAAGAGTTTTCAAAGGGATTATTTTTAAGTAACTTCTTTACTAAAACATAATTTTAAATGTTTTAAATATTTATTCTTCTAAATCATTCTCATTAATGTCCATGTTTTCAAAAATGGTTTTTAAGGATTTATTTATATGGACATAAATGTTTTTAAAATGTTTATTCCTTTGAAAAGTTTAAAAGTGGTATGGGAAACTTTGATTAAAAAATTTATTCAAATGTCTTCCTTTTTAAATTGTGTTACTTTTAAATGTTTTCATGAAAAACAGATATTTCTCTCAAAGAGTTTTAAAAATCAATTTCATCTATGTCAACATCCTTTGATGGATTTTACACTTGTTTGAAGTTGATTTATTATGATACAAAACTATCATATTGTATTGAAGGTTTTGTGATATGTTTGGCTGTGGATGTGAAATTTTTATACCATTCATGTTTTATAGTTAAATTATTGACATTTCGTATGATAGTTTTAATATGAATGTTTATGTTATATTTCAACCATTTCATATGAGGAATGTATTAGACTTATTATGTGACGGGTGGAGCCCGCTATAGCTCCTCGATTCATCGGTAGGTCTCATGAGACTACTAGATGTGGAATTGGCTGAGGCTCTTTCCCAATTTGATATATGGTTTTGGCCGAGGCCTTACTCATTTTTAGATGTCTTGGACGAGGCCTTGACAAAATTTTTCAGAATATCTGGCATTATATATTCCCTCATTATGGAAATAATATTGATGGTCCATGTGGTCATTAGACTAGTATAATACCCATGATTATGTTTTATTATGGCATTATTTACTCAGCTCATATTCTTACCATAAAATTATTCATGTCTATTATTGGTAAAGACATGTGGTTTCAATTATTCTCCATGCTTAATATTTATGTTATCTCCCACTATATTGCTTACCCTTACTGAGTGTTCGAGCTCACCCCTTTCTAAGTTTTATTTTTCCTAGGATTCCAAGAAGTGTATTATGATTGATATGCAAGGTTAATCTAAAGAGAATAATGGAGTTCTCAAAGAACTATTTACGATCTTTTTTATGTTTGAAATTCTAATGTAATGTTAATGTATGGAATCTATTTTCCAAGACTGCTAAACCGATCGGTCATTCGGGGCATGATTCCTTGTAATCATGCCAATGTATTAAAATAATGCACCGACTCTGGTCAACTGGGGTCGGGGCATTACATTTGGTATCAGAGGAAGTTTAGAAATAACCTTGGAATCTAGATTTAAATAAACTCCGATTATAGCACATAGAACTAAGATAATCTTTGAGGATTAGTATAGAAGAAATTCCTAGAATTTTGGTAATGTTGAGATCTTGTGAGTTTTCCAAGAAAATACATCCTTGTCTGGATACGAGCAGGTAGAGGTAGCTCTGGCACAGATGTACCTAGTTGTAAAATCCGAAAACGCCACTTTGAGCTAGACTCGAACGGGAACTAGTGCACGACAACGGGCCTTGCTGCACTCTTGGTTACGACACTCCCGGGGGATATGCTTAGGATAATTCTCATTTTCATTACAAATAATTATGAAGGGTTTATGACTATATACTTCCTCAATGAAAACATCTTTCTGATTATGGATTATATCCATAAACCGTTCAATTTACATTAGGTATTTTACAAGTTTGGAATTATTCATTGTAATTTATAAACTGACCTAGATTATGCCATTGTATAGAAATAGTGCCCAGTAGAAGGAATGTGAACTCCAGCAATATGTATGATCCAAAGAGTAAGAAGGATCATATATTTCACGGTATTAAGCCAACATTTAGAAGGGAAATATTCTCCCATGTATTCTCAACATATGAATAAATAGTATCATGTGTTAATAAGATAAGTAAAAAAATTCTCTGAGTCCTATGGCTTTGAAGGGAAGCAAGAGAAGAAAAGTATAGAAGAGAGAAAGATGGATAAAGGGAAGAGGGAAAAGAATAATTTTCCCATATGTGATAACTTTGGGAAGAAACACCTTGGAACTTTCCTGAAGGGAATGGGAGTTTGTTATAAGTGTGGAGAAAAAGGACACCATGTACATGAATGCAAGGGTAAGAAAAAT
The DNA here is from genome assembly GCA_963277665.1 of Viscum album. Lineage (NCBI taxonomy): Eukaryota > Viridiplantae > Streptophyta > Magnoliopsida > Santalales > Viscaceae > Viscum > Viscum album. Next base: position 339,780,754 of record OY728127.1, on the reverse strand, counting down.
GTTTCAAATGTACAATGCTTCATCTGCAAGGAGTTGGGACACTACGCGAACCAATGTCCAAATCATCAGAGTATTCCCCAAATGATACTATTGGATAATAATCAAGTTATGATACTACCATAGATGAGGAGGAATGATTAGAGTTGTTATGTTTTTATTAGATAATTATGTCATTTTATTGTTGTATCAACAATGTACTGGTTATAATAATTATAGAGTATATAAGGATTGTACTACAGTACTATTTCATTAAGGACTTGAGATTGTGTGGAACCAAGAAAAGTGACTTAATAGAAGGTTATATTTTTGGAAAATATATGGTTGAGAGAAATATAAAACATAATATGGTTATGATACCGAGGTAGTGATTTTGGAATAATACATGATTGATTTGGATAAATTATGTTGGATATTCTTGACTACCTTGAAACTGATTAATGATTTGTATATTCCATCATTGTTGGAGTCTACAACATTTTTTGAAAGAAGGAGTATATCCATTATTTTATAAGGAATAAGGGATCATGAATGTAATCAATAAGGTTTTATGGTAATTCAGGATGTTGCAGTGTTTTAAAAGAATACACGATGAAGGTGTTCACATGTTATTAAGCAGTAAAAAAGATATTCATTTTGTTTACCTTCATTATAAATTTTGGACTGTGAGTTTGGACAGAAGTATTTTGGATAATTCTATTTTGATATTTCCATAAAAGGATAACTCGGAGGTCGGGCGGCAACCCGTCGCGTCCGGAAAGTCCGCGAGACTTGAACCCACAACCGAAGGGCGACAAGGGTGTATCACCTACCACTGGTCCACATGATGTCCTGGATTGAATAATGTAGTCTTTTTTTAAAAAAAAATTGTAGTTTAATTATAAATTCATTTTTTAACCCTATATGAATAGGATAAATAGAATATTATTTTTAAGTTCTATTATTTTATAGAGTGAAAGATTAGTTTGTGGTAGAAATTAGTTAAACGATGAGACTGTACTTGTCAGGTATATATTTTTCTTCTTCTCTTATTCTATGAAGAAATTAATTCTTATACTTTAGTGAAGGGATCTTAAAACCAAAAATATGTTAACCTAATACCATATGTTTTGTTGAATAGATGGTAGTTTAAATCATCATAGATTGATGAATTTAAGGCCCTCAATTTTACACTAGTTTGTGATTGATGACCTCAATCACTACCTATAAATATTTACATTTTCCCTCCAATTATATGCCTTTAATTTCCACCATTTTTCTCCTAATAGAGATCATAATTTGGTGGTGACCCTTTCATTTTCCTTTTCCTCTTATTAAGACTAAATTTTATTAACCTAATTTCCAATGTGGGTTTTCCCAAAGGTATTTTCTATTTTCAACCTTTTATTTTTGAAAAATAATTTCAAATTATGAGGACCCAATTTATTGAAGGATAGGAGAATGTAACACCCCATGCTTCCACGGAATGCTTCTCTTTGAATAATGCAGTAGTGTATGTTGTACACAACTTTGAGTTCTAACACACACCACAACCAATCAAACTAGCCATTATGAATAGTAATACCCACTTTTTGAAATTTTATACATTTTATCTTTCACAATGGACTTCATTTTTGGATTTGGAATATTTAAATTATCTTAGGGAGAATTTTTGGTACTTTTCTGATAACTTTCATATTTTGATGAATAGTGAAAATTTATAAATTTTAATTAAAAACAACTTTTTTATCGAAATAATTAACAGTGATAAATTATGAATTTGAGGGGTTTTAAAGTATATTTAGAATATATTTTTACCATTTAATTCAATGTTGGAAATTGGAAATATTTTTACATTTAAACCGGGCATAAACAAGTGTCCATCTTTTGATTGTTATTGTTTCTTAAAAACATGCTTTTTGTTTTGACAGCAGGAATTAATTTTAAATTAATTTCTGCCACTTCTGTGTTTTGAATTTGGAAAAATGGATTCCATATTTAGAATCAGGATTCCAAAATTGTGTAAATAGGTAACTCTTATTTTTATACATTTGGAATAATTACTTCGGTAAATATTTTATTTACCATGGTTAAAGGGTAAATCCGGTAAATAAGGGTAAAAAATAATATAATAATAATATTAAATTACCCTAAAACGTGTCCTAACCCTATTTCATGATACATGTCCGACCATGGGAATCTTTGGGTTTATTTTCGGACCCCATGAATCCACTTGTAAGTGATAATGACACTTTATATTAATAAAGTTAAAGTAAATACAAAAAATAACATAAGTATATATCTTTTAGTAAAACAATTTTTACATAGGGTTATATATATTATATTTTAGACTATAAATATTAATTAGAAATATAAAAATATTTCCTACATAATGTTATTTTATTTATAATTTTTATGCATTGAATAATTAAATTTATTTATGACATAATAATGATGCAGTATTTTCTTTATTAATGAAAGAATCAAATAATTAGTATTATAAATGTTAAAATAAATATAATTTGAAAGTTTTGATGCTATAAAAGAATTTTATTGGTTAATATGACATGTTAGGATTGCTTAAATGAAATTTTTTCGAATTAATAAAGTTGTTAAGACTTAAAAAAAAGTTATTAAATATTGTCAAAATTGACATAAATGAGTTTTTAAAACAAATATTATATTATTAATTGATATTCTATTCCTAAAAATATAACATTCGTCCAAAGGACTTATATAATGATAGGTGTATCATTAATGGAGAACTTGGGGGTCTCTTAGAAGTATATAGTATGTTTACTAACCATATAATATAAAAATACAAAGTGACATGATAAATGTCAAACTATTTAACTAAGAGTTAAATATAAATGATAAGGTTAATATAGTGACTCAAACCTGTCTAAAATATATTGGAAGAAATTATTTCGACCCATCCCAACCTTAGACTTTGATAAATCCACTTTGGAGCCATTATAACCTGAATATGAATTTATTATAAATTAATACTTTAAGTTTTTCCTAAAGAGCCTCTCCTCCCCCTTATAAAAGGACACAACTTCTAACCAATTATTCATACCTTTAAAGCCTTTTGGTTTGGCCAAAACCTACCCAATTATCCTCTAAAAGTCCCTAACTTCAACCTAGAGGCCTTCCTTTAGTCATAAATCCAACCTAAAGAGCCCTTTTGATCAAATCAAAAGGAAGAACCCGAAGAAGATGTAATGGTTTCACCACCCTCTTTCAAGTTCCTTTCTTCTTCAACTTCTTATTTATTTGTTATTTACATTCTAAAATAATAACTCCAGTATCTTCTATATAATGTGATGTAATTATAAATATGGTACAACCATATTCTGTATTCTATCTATCCTTTGAATGACATGTCACCATACGTGCGTACGTACGACTTACCGTCTCCACGTTGTGGTGTAATTGTTATTCAAAACATTATTATTTGGATGGATATGATAATGATGTGTAATTGAAGTAAATAATAAATATAACATTATAATGATTCAGTATATGTTATATAACATCTAATTATATATTATTTTAATATCAAAAGAATGATATTGTCGCTCGTGCGTACGTACGGACTACCGTCTCCACGAACGCAATGAGATTCATTCCCCATCGTATCCATTCAAGTATAATTCTAATTTGATGATTAAAAATAATGTTTAAGGACTTGATATCATTTTAGATATGAATAAGATATAACCTATCCATAACAAACAAGTCTTATGTAACAAAACATATAAAAGAAAACGATTAAGTTAACACTTGAAACGACGATAATACTAAGATATTACTAACAAACACTAGTACAAAAACCTTTTTTACGTCACCATTTTTCACAACAGTTTTTTAGAACTGACGTAAAAATATCTAAAAATTTATTTTTAATGTCAGTTATTATATAACCGACGTTAAAATACATTTTTACTGATTTTTCACGTCGGTTATATAAGAACCGACGTTAAAAATCCATTTTATCTGATTTTTCACGTCAGTTATTATATAACTGACGTGAAAAGGTCACGAAAATCGATTTTTCACATCAGTTATTAAATAACTGATGTGTAAAATCCTTTTCTAGGAAAATATATTAAAATTTTCAATTGTTTTTCATGTCGATTATTAAATAACCGACGTGAAAAATCTATTTTCGTGACTTTTTCACATCGGTTATTTAATAACCGAAGTTAAAAGGTATTTTTCACGTCTGTTATTAAATAACCGACGTGAAATTTTTTAACAAAAATGTAGTTCATTTCTCAAGATTTAATTTGACAGGTCACGGAGCTCAAACGGAGTTACGGATTAAAAGTTATGGCCTTCATAAGTTGATCATCTCTAAATGATGTCTTAAGGATGTCCAAATTATGAAGGCCGTAACTTTTAATTTGTAACTCCGTTTGAGATATGTGACCTGTCAAATTAAATATTGGAAAATTAAGTACATTTTTGTAAACATTTTTCACGTTGGTTATTAAATAACCGATGTGAAAAAGTCCTGAAAATCGATTTTTCATGTCGGTTTTATAATAACCGACGTGAAAATAAGTGAAAATTTTAATATCTTTTCATGCTGGTTATCATAAAACCAATGTGAATGATATTTTTAATATCCTGTGAATGCGAAATTTCAATTTTTTTACATCGCGACATCGAAATTTTGAATTGCCGCCTAAAATTTTTAATACCGCATTTTCTCATAGAATATAAATAATATTTTTCCATTATACACCCATCCTAATTTGACGATCATTTATTTCAACCATTATCATTCCCCCAAATCGACTCTTTTTCTCTCAAACGTGAATCAATTATTTCTTCTTTCCGCGATCTCATCAAGGTATATTTAATCATACATCCATGATTTATAGTTTTTATGATTTGTTTTTTAATTGATATACCATTTTATGATCATTTCATTCAACCATCATCGTTCCACCGAATCAAATTGTTTTATCTTCAATGTGAATTAATGATTTCTTATTTCCGTGACCTCGTCAAGGTATTTGTAATTGTTTTCCCATGATTTATATTTTCTATGAGTAGTTTTCTTAATTGATATACCATTTAACGACTGTTAATTTATTATAATGATGGATGATTCTTTATATCATGATAAAACTACAAATCCCCCTATGGATTCAAAAATTCCTTCTAATATGATGTTATGGTTGGCTCATTCAATCTTTCCTCGAAAAAAATATCAAACTTCTGATGGTCATAACTTTTGATCCGTAAATCTGTTTGAGCTCTATGACTTGTCAAATGAAAGCTTAGAAAATTTTCTACAAGATAGTAAAAAAAATTTATGTCAGTTATTTAATAACCTACGTTAAAAATAACTTTTAACGTTGGTTATTAAATAACTGACATAAAAAATAACTTATAACGTCGGTTTTTTAAAAAACTGACGTAAAAAATGGCTTCTTATCACCATTTTCTAGAATGTATTTCACGTCGGTTTTTTAAAAACCGATGTTAAAAACTATATTACCCCATTTTTTTCGTCAGTTATTAAATAACCGACGTAAAAAATCATATTTTAAACATCACTCGCAATAACGTCGCTTAAAAACCAACGTTAAAAAGAAAAAAAATCACGTAAAAAAAGGTTTGTGTACTAGTGAAAGTAATGATAAAAGATAATAGATGATATAAAATTAATGTATATGATTATTGTATAATTTAATAAAAATTATTTCACCATTATATAGGAGGTTAAATGTACCCTCAACTAAAGGAAAGTGCAAGGCAAGGGGTTTTCATCTCACTCCTTAATCCCGTGAGATTCATGCCATATTGACACTATAACCTTTTGTGTGGTGTATGTACTGCCCATAATTGTATTATTTGTGTAATAAACTTTAATTTATGTGTATTTACATATTCATTGTATGATACAAATTTCATGGGGTGTATGTTTCGTAAGTTACCAAATTGGTAAGGGTTAATTTCACAATCTCTTTATTATCTAAGGTTGTTTTTACGTAAGTATCTACTGGGGCATATTTATTATCCATGTACATGTTTCATAAAAGAGTTTTCAAAGAGATTCTTTTTAAGGCATTTCTTTACTAAAAAATCATTTAAATGTTTTAAATATTTATTCTTATAAATCATTCTCATTAATATCCATATTTTCAAAAATGGTTTTAAGGATTTATTTATATGGAAATGAATGTTTTTAAAATGTTAATTCCTTTGAAAAGTTTCAAAGTGGTATGGGAAATTTTGATTAAAAAATGTCTTTAAATGTCTTCCTTTTTAAATTGTCTGACTTTTAAATGTTTTCATGATGAACAGATATTTCTCTCAAAGAGTTTTACAAATCAATTTCATCTATGTCAACATCCTTTGATGGATTTTAAACTGTTTGAAGTTGATTTATTATGATACAAAACTGCCACATTGTATTGAATGTTTTATGATATGTTTGACTATGGATGTGCTATTTTTATACCATTCATGGTTTATGGTTAAAGTATTAACATTTCGTATGATAGTTTTAATACGAATGTTTATGTTATATTTCAATTTTTTCTTATGAGAAATGTATTGGACTTAGTAAGTGATGGGTGGATCCCGCTATAGCTCATCGATGCATCGGTAGGTCTCATGAGAAAACTAGACGTGGAATTGGCTGAGGCCCTTTCTCAATTAGATATATGGTTTTGGTCGAGGCCTTAATCATTTTTAGACGACTTGGTTGAGGCCTTGACAAAATGTTTCAGAATGTCCAGCATTATACATTCCCTCATTATGGAAATAATATTGATGGTTCATGCGGTCATTCAACTCATAGAATACCCATGATTATGTTTTATTATGGCATTATTTACTCAGCTCATATTCTTACCATAAAAGTATTCATGTTTATTATTGGTAAAGACATGTGGTTTCAATTATTCTCCATGCTTAATATTTATGTTATCTTCCACTATATTGCTTACCCTTACTGAGTGTTTGAGATCACCCCTTTCTATGTTTTATTTTTCCCAGGATTCCAAAAAGTGTATAATGATTGATATTCAAGGTTAAGCTAAAGGTAATAATGGCGTTCTCAAAGAACTATTTATGCTATCTTTTATGTTTGAAATTTTAATGTAATGTTAATTTATGTAATCTATTTTCCAAGACTGCTAAACTGATCGATCCTTTGGGACATGATTCCTTATAATCATGCCAATGCATTAAAATAATGCACCAACTCTGGGTAACTAGGGTTAGGGTGTTACACACAATACCCCATTCATGGGTATTGGTGGAAATTTTCACATAAAACTCAAAGACATCAAACGGAAAGGCACAAACCACTTACATTGATGCTAGGAGATCAATATACTTGACCCACGAGGCTTGATTCTCCTTAGAATGGCGTAGATCTATGAAAACATACAAAACGTTTAACCCACGATATCTCACGAAAGAGGGAAATCATGGAATGAAACTCAAGAAGAAGGAAGAGCACACCACTGCAGTTATAACGCAATCGATAGCGGTCAATTCGGCAAACAGACGGAGGATTGGGGGCTCGGAGGATGTTCGAGGCCGTACGAACGCTCCCGGTCGAAGAACCTGGAGAATAATGTGTTTCTGTCGATTAGGCGTGACCCCAGTCCGTTTAAAGAAAAAACATTACACTTCATGTACTTCTAGAGTATATGGCGTGTACTAGGCCTTTCCGTACTCCTCCTTAAGCGGCCTCCACATCACCCCTACACACCGTGTGTGTGGCCCGGACACGGCCAGCACACGACCTTGCACAGCATCAAAGTACACGGCATGTACTTGGAAAATTTATAGATTTTCCTCTTTTCCTCAAAAACTACCAGAAAAGGAAAAAAATACCTGAAATGAAGATCCAAGTTCTTAAAAACTTCCCCCCTTAAATAAATTCATCCCCGAATATCCCTAGCGAGGCGTATATGAAGAAACCCTGAACAGCTTCGGCCACTGCGATCGTACATCGACCTCCATCTCCCAAGTCTCATCCTGTACTTGCCCGTGCTGCCATAGCACCCGTACCATAGGAAAAAACCATCCACGAAGAACATTCGTACTGCGATCAATGATCCGGATAGGATGCTCCTCAAACGATGCATCCCCTTCGAGATCAACCTCCTCGGGTTGAAAGACATGAGATGGGTCTAAAAAGTAACGTCTGAGCTGAGAAACGTGGAAGACGTCGTGCATAGCCCAGTACCTCTGAGGTAACTGCAACCGATTGGAAACCGGACCAACTCTATCCAACACCTCAAACATCCTGACATACCATGGTGAAAGCTTACCCTTTATTTGAATCCTATTGTGCCCCAATCTCAGTGCGACACGCAGAAAAACCTGATCCCTGACCTCGAACTCTAGAGGTCATCTCCGCTAATCAACATAAGACTTTTGTCGAGACTGTGCTGTAGTCATCCTCTTCCGAATCATCTCTATCTGATTTGAGGTCTCCTAAACAAGACGAGGTCCCAGCAAAGTTGCCTCTCCTACATCCAGCTAGCACAAAGGCGATTGGCATGACCTACCATACAAAGCTTCATAAGGTTCCATCTGAATATTATCCTGAAAAATGTTGTCATAGGTGAACTCCACAAGAGGAATATGCTTCTCCTAAGAACTGCCAAAGTCTAGAATGCATGCTCATAGCATATCGTTAAGCACCTGGATCGTACACTCGGACATTCCATATGTCTAGGGATGGAATGATGTACTCAAAAGTACTTGTGTACCCAAAGCCTTATGAATCCCTTGTCAGAACCAAGAAGTAAAACGTGCATCCCTGTCTGAAAAAATGGAGTGTGGAACTCCCTGCAGACGTACAATCTCTCAGATGTACAACCGACCCAACTCATCAACAATGAAAGTCACCTTGATCGGAAAGAAGTGAGCAACCTTAGTAAGCCTATCGATGACAACCCAAACAGTATCACTCCCTCGGGGTGACCTCGGCAACCCAGTCACGAAGTCCATCACGACATCGTTCCACTTCTACTCGGGAATGGGTAACTGCTGTAAAAGCCCTGCTGGTCGCTGATGCTCCGATTTCACCTGCTGACAAGTAGAACATCTCATGAAGAACCCAGAAACATCCCTCTTCATACCTAGCCACCAGTACTGGCGGTGTAGATCATGATACATCTTGGTGATGCCAGGATGAACTGCCCAAACTGACAATTGAAAATACCACATCAGTTCCTCACATATGTCTACTGGCACCCATACGCATCCCTAGAAACGAAAGATCTCATCCTTGCCCAATGTCCATCCAAGAAGAGGGTCCTCTCCTGACACACTCTCCCGTAGGACTGGGCCTTCTGAGTCTGATAGCTACCTCATCCATAATAGATCAAGGAGGGTAGAGGTAACAACTAAATATGAAAGAAAAGTCTGTCCCTGTCTATCATGCACCTCCAAATGCATATCAGAGAACATAGCCATAAGCTGCCACTCACTACTGGCCTTCTGAACTGCCTGAATCTGAGTTCTCCTGCTCAGCACATCAGCAACGGCATTGCCCTTCCCAGGTGTATAGGCAAGCTCAAAGTCGAAGGACTGAAGATACTCGACCCACCTGTGTTGTCTCAGATTCAGGTCCCATTGAGTAAAGATGTACTTGAAACTCTTATGGTCAGTGAAAACCATAAAGTGATCTATGAGAAGGTAATGTCTCCAACAGTGTAAGGCATGAAAAATAGCTGCCAACTCCAGATCGTGCGTCGGGTAGTTCCTCTCATGTGGCCTCAAATGCTAAGACCCGTACGCAATGAATCAATCTCCCTGCATAAGGACAGCTCCCAACCCAATTCCCGAAGCATCACAATAAACAATTTAGCTCTTGACCGACTCTGGAAAGACTAGTATCGGTGCTGACGTCAACCTCACTTTCAGCTCCTTAAAGGCTGACTCATAAGAATCTGACCATAATAACTTTGCCCCTTTCTTGGTCAGACTCGTCAAAGGTGCTGCTAGACATGAAAATTCCTGAATAAAGCACTTTTAGTATCCATCCAGCCATAGAAAACTCCGCACCTCAAATATTTTCTTCGGATGCTCCCAAGAAACTACAGCTCTCACTTTCTCTGGGTCCACTGATACTCCTATCTCTGATATAACGTGACCCAATAAGTGAATCTGATCCATCCAAAAGTGGCAACAACCCTCTGGGCAGTGCACTAAACCTAACCCCTCTAGTTTGGTCATACGAAATTATAAGACTCTCTTGGGAAGCTCACTAGTCCAATTCCCCTTATAGTTTAGGGTAGTCAGGGACTCTCTAATTAAGATCACACGGTTTAACCCTCTTATAGCCCCAAGGTCTAGAAGCTCTCTGAGGAAGCACACTAAGTCAATTCCTCCTATAGTCTCAGGTCTATCACAGACTCTTTGAGGAAGCTCGCTCAGTCAATTCCCCCTCTAGCATGGAATGGTTTAAGGAAAATCAAACAAGTAAAGAATCTCTGAGGAAGCTCACTCGGTCTACCATCCTGTGGTCTATAATATCCAAGACTCTCTGGGAAGATCACTCGGTCTATCCCTTGTAGTCTATATTGTCCAAGACTCTCTAGGAAGCTCACTCGGTCTATCCCTTATAGTTTATAACACCAGGTTCCCACAGTCTCGTGCCAGTCAATGCATTATAATGATATAAGGACAATGCACACCTACAGTGCTACTTGGATAACCAGTCTAAAGAAACAAGCATGTCAAGAATATCATTCCATCCTACGGTCACAAGGCATGGAAAACAGGTATAATGGACAAAGTCTATCAAGACCCAAAGGTTTTAAATAGAACAAGGCATGGAAAAAACATCCAGGAACCGTAATTATCCTCAAACATGATCAACCCATAGGTCAGAGGATCGAAACCTCCATTTGATACCACTTTGTAACGTCCCGGTTCCGGAATCCACCCAGAGGTGCCCCGTACCCGGTTGGTCACATAGCCTCCAGAGTATCTCCCTGAATGCCAGAAGCTGCCGGCTAGCAGCGATGGCCTTGGGTGTGATAATTGGAAAAACTATGCCCCCATTGGCAGATTACACAGTGGAAAATAGAAATAATAAACAATAATGGTAGCTGTAATCAATCCATACACAAGTGAACAACGGAAGGCTAAAACAATAAACAACTGGAGCACATATGTATGTATGAAATGGTGTGTGGTACATATCTAGGAAAACAACCAAACAGATCACAATGCTGGAAATACTACAGTACCAAAACAAGTACAAAAGAAAATATAAACAGCTCCTCAGCATCGCAAGCCTAAGCTTGGTCCCATACTCTCCTACTCCAAAGCAATCAAGTACCCGAAGTCAAAGGGCGCTTTCCCTATCTATAACTGCAAAAACATTGTCTGCTTGGGTCCAAAAGCATGGCCCAAACAGGGTGTGAGCTAAATCCTAGTAGGTATCCACCCGATGATCTATGCCTAACAGTTAGTGATCATATGGTAGGTAATAGTACAGTAAGCAGTAAACAACAACAGTAAACAGTAGGCAGTAATCAGTAAGCAGTAACAAGATGATATGAAACTGTAATCAATCCATATAACAACAAGTAGTAGTGAAGCAAATATAACCCACAACAGGAACCCCTCTAGGAAGTACTCACAGCCAACCCCTCTGGTCCTATCCAAGAAGTACCAACAACCCTCTGGGCAGTGCACTCAGCCTAACCCCTCTGGTTTGGTCATACAAAATTATAAGACTCTAGGAAATATCGCTCAGTCAATTCCCCTTATAGTCTAGGGTAGTCAGGGACTCTTTGAGGAAGATCATGCGGTCTACCCCTCTTATAGCCCCAAGGTCTAGAAACTCTCTGAGTAAGTGCACTCGGTCAATTCCTCTTATAGTCTCAGGTCTATCACAGACTCTCTAAGGAAGCGTGCTTGGTCAATTCCCCCTCTAGCATGGAATGGTTTAAGGAAAATCAAACAAGTAAAGACTCTCTGAGGAAGCTCACTCGGTCTACCCTCCTGTAGTATATAATATCCAAGACTCTCTGGGAAGCTCACTTGGTCTATCCCATATAGTCTATAATTTCCAAGACTCTCTGGAAAGCTCACTCGGTCTATACCTTATAGTCTATAACACCAGGTTATCACGGTCCCATGCCAGTTAGTGCATAATAATTCTATAAGGCCAAAGTACACCTACAGAGCTACTTGGCTAACCAGTCTACAGAAACAATCATGTCAAGAATATCATTCCATCCTACGATCACAAGGTTTGGAAAGTAGGTATAACGGCCAAAGGCTATCAAGACCCAAAGGTCGTAAACAAAACAATGCATGGGAAAAACATCCAGGAAAAAAAATTATCCTCAAACATGATCAAATTACCTCTACACAAGCATACAAGCAAGGCAAAAAAACAACATGGGCAAAATGGAAAACACGCAATACCCCATTTAGGGTTATTGGTGGAAATTTGCACATAAAACTAAAATACATCGAATGGAAAGGCACAAACCACCTACCTTGATGCTAGGAGATCAATATACATTAATAAAGAGTCTTGATTATCCTTAGAACGGCGTAGATCTACGAAAACACACAAAACGTTCAACCCACAATATCTCAAGAAAGAGGAAAAATCATGGAATGAAACTCAAGAAGAAGGAAGAGCTCACCACTACAGTTCCAACACAATCGACAGCGGTCGATTATGAAAACAGATGGAGACTCGGGGTCTCGGAGGATGTTTGTGGCCATATGAACTTGCTCGGTCTAAGAACCTGGAGAAGAAGCTATTTCTGTCGATTAGGCACGACCCCAGTCTGTTTAAAGAAAAAAAAAGTACATGTTGTGTACTTCTGGAGTACACAATGTGCACTAGGCCTTTCCATACACCACTTTAAGTAGCCTCCACATCTCCACTACACACCGTGTGTGTGGCCCAGACATGGCCAACACACGGCCTTGCGCGACATCAAAGTACATGTCATGTACTTATAAAATACATGGTGTGTACTTGGACAATTTCTAGATTTTCCTCTTTTCCTCAAAAACAGCCAGAAAAGGAAAAACATACTTGAAACAAAGATCTGGGTTCATACATGAGGAAATACATATGTGTGATATATTTGGTTTTAGGGATGGTATACCTTAATTTTACGATGTAGGATTACCCCATATATGGATATACACATGATTTTTTAGAATTAATATGTACACATGTTTGTGTGTGTGTCATGGTAAATTCAGTGTATCTGGTGATTTGCATCCCTAAGTTCATGGATATAATATCTCAAGGATATTTTCCCCTATTTGTATGTTTTTTGATGGTTTCTGTGTGGGATGGCATGGTGATAAAGCGCTGTCGTGGGCGCCCTCAAATGATTAGTGTGATTTGGGGTACTTAGGTGCAGTAGAGTGGCTGACCAAGGTCGTCTCTCAGAGGAGGAAGTGAATTTAACAACTTATTAGAGGTATTATAAAAAGAAATAAAATAGAATAGAGTAAAAAAAACTACTTTAAAGGATTGGGGTTTGTTTTAGTTTATGAATATAGAAGAAGTTTTCTGTAAGAAGATTGTATAATTTTTTTTGTTTTTAGTTTTGAAATGAATTTCAATTTAAATGACACAACAAGAAGATGTTTTTTTAGAAATCTATTTAAAAAGTGTAATCGATATAACTCTACCTCTTCACATTATTATTAATCATTATCATTTAAATTAACATTCACTTATTTATGATCCCTTAATTTGTTAAATCCCGAACCCTACGAGAATTAACATTACCAGAAAGATGATGTGAATTTAAACCTAGGCTAACTTTAGAACATGCAATCGCAGCACCCTGCTTTGATTGATGTTCTAAGATTAGCTTACGTTAAGTGGTAAATTAAGGCACATATCCATTATATAAATGAGGATGAATTGTGTTTAGGTATTATATTTTAACTCTACAAATTTATCCTTTGTGGTCTTGTATTACCGATTAAGATCGCGCTCTCACAATTTACACAAAATCCCGACCTCGCGTGTTTTTGTGTTAATTGTTCAATTTTTTGCTTAGTTTCTTACAATTTAAAAACACAATTCATGAATCATATTAAGTGAATTACATTAGCTCAATTATTCAAAATAATTAAATTAAGAGGGTAGAAGATAGATCGATTACTAAAAGACTACTCTTCCATTGGTGGCGTAATCATCGTAGAAGCGTTTTGCATGTGCAAATGTTTATAATGGGTATAACCCAATAACGCTTCTACTCAAGAATTCCAGACCAAAGAGGAAGATTAATAGAAGAATAAATTTAAACAAAACAGAATAAAAGAGAAGAAATAAAAGAATAACAATGAAGTTTATTACACAAATTAAAACATTACAAAATGCAGAAGAGAAGGAGGCTTCGATGAGGGGATCCTTGCTTCAAGAGCTACCCCTCTTACAATGGTTCGAGAATTTGGGTGAAACAAATTCTCCTTTTCCTAAAATCTCCCAATTCACGTCCCAACCCCTCAAAATGAGAAAAACTCCAATTTATAGAGGGGATGGGAGGAGAGGTTACATGTGGTTTCAAGTGTGAATGTGGAAATTCGGCAAAATATTTTATTCCACATTGCACCGCCCATTTGACCACCTAAACGCGTGAATGTTCCGGCCGTCCAGAAGGATAAAATGTTAGGATATGGGTCCTCTATCTCCCCTACAAATTTGGGCTCAATACATGCCCATATGAAGGAGTTATGACCAAAATATAGAAGCTTCTCCATTCTGCAGAGCCCAGCCCAACTTTGACTTCATGGACCAATTTCAACAACCAAATGAACTCATTAGCTCTAGTGTCCTGAATAAAAGTTGTAGATAATTAATCTAGGAACACTGTTACAAAATTGTAAATTCAAATAATAAATATAAAAATATTTATCTTCGAAATACTACAGTGAACTATAAAGGGTAAAACTGGAATTTTAATCAAATATTCAAATGAATGATCTAATCCCAAATTCTTTCTAATTAAACATATTTAACACAATGTGAGGAAATTATATCATTTATTATCAATAAAATATTCAATAAAATAGTGTTTTATCAACTCCCCCACACTTACCCTTTTTCACTCCTGGGCAAAACCTCATGTCTAGTAAACATCAATATTCAAAACCAATTTTAAAACACATATCCTTGAGATCAATCAATTTCCCACAAAGAATCAAAAGATATCATGCCTCATTAAAAAAAATATTTCATGTTGTCCATTTATATCATTCAATATATTTCCACTTCATTTATCCTCCCATGCACAAAACACTTACCTCACTTGAATTTTCTCTCATCACTCAAATATCAATTTTTTGCAATGTCTTTCTCAACCAAACTCATACAAGGGACACCATAGGCTTGATAGATTCCTACATCGCTACTCGATGTGAGTCAAGGACATTTGTTTATCATGAGGATTTTTCAGGGTTGTTCTGTGGCTTTCGGTTGGTAGGATTAAGATGTGAAAAACTCTGAGGCTGAATGAGGAGGGCTTGACTCTTTTGAAGCAAAATTGCATTAATCTAATTTTCACTTAAATATGGTCTTCTCTTAAATCCCCATAGTATCAATTCAGATCCATCATCATGAAAAGTCATGAAAGGTTTACACCATTCATCATTTCAGCATAAAAAATTTCAATATTCTCAAACATGATTTTCTTGAAAGCTCCAGATGGGCACAGCTTTCCACCTCAATTAGAAGCTCCAGAAAAGGCACAGCTTCACTTGTCATGAAAGCTCCAGAAAAGGCACAAATTTCAATATAATGACTTTGTTTAGCAGCAAACACATCTCTTCAGAATTTAATTTTCCACCCAAAGTATCACATAATGTGGTGGCACAACACAAGACAGCTTCCCCCACACTTAAGCTCAACTAGATTATGCAATTTCACTTCAAGAGTTGGTTGGATAGGGAAAATTGGCTTGTAATGTGGCTTAACCTAACAGGCTGTGCATGGCTTCTAAGGGATACAAGGATTAAATATTCAAGGAAGGCCATTATAAAAAAGGATTTTTTGAAATAGGGGCTTTAATACCAAACAAATGCCTCAATCATTTAAACATAATTACCTCAAACCCTAAAGTTTTGATAGGAATAGATCAACTTCTGGTTAAATCAAGTATGGTTTGGTTCTCTCAAGAAGTGAGATGAATGTAAAGAATCTGAAAATAATGGTTTAGAAGCCTCACAGGAAAGTGATTTCAAATATAAAGACAGTGAGATTGGCATGGGATTCAAAATTCAGCGTACTTTCATGAAATTACTAAATATTTGAACTTGAAACAAAGTCATTTCAGCATTCATTTAAGCTTAGTTTCAAGGGGTAAATTGTTTCACTTATTGATATGGATTTAAAAATGGTGATGAGAATCATTTTAGCTCAAAAATTTCAAAAACACAAAGAAAATTGAAAAATAAACACACAAAATTTGAAAAACACAATTTTTTTTGGTTTTTTTTGAATAGGAAAGTAATTGAAATTACTAAACTAAAAGGTTCCCTCCCCCACACATAAAATATTGCATTGTCCTCAATGTGAACCTATGAGATGATATATGCACATGAAATGCAGAATTTTTAAATAGGACAAATAATATAAAAGTGAAAGGGTTAGGAACAGCCTGATGTGCTCAAGTGATGATGGGGTCATGTAGTGTGATAAAATCCACTGCATCAGTAGGAAGTCCCTCAATGTATCTCTTCAAACGTTGCCCATTGACTGTAAAGCTCCTTCCAGTGTCCTCTTGTGTGATCTCCACTACACCATAAGGAAAAACATTAGTCACAACATAAGGACCTAACCATCTGGAACGCAACTTACCAGGCATCAGCTTCAGTCGTGAACTGTAGAGAAGGACTTTCTCTCCAACATGAAACTCCCTTTGTTGGATCATTTTGTCATGAGCTGCTTTTGATCTTTCCTTGTAGAGCCTTGAGTTCTCATATGATGATAATATAATCTCCTCAAGCTCTTGAATTTGCAGCTTCCTTTGGATTCCAGCTTGGGCCAAATCCATGTTGCATTTCTTTATAGCCCAATAAGCTCGATGCTCGAATTCCACTGGGAGATGACATGATTTCCCAAAAACAATCCGAAATGGGGACATACCAATGGGGGTATTGTATGCTGTTCTATAAGCCCACAATGCATCATCCAAGCGCTTGCTCCAATCCTTCCTATTTGGCTGCACGGTTTTCTCCAAGATTTGTTTCAACTCACGATTTGAAACCTCAGCCTGGCCATTTGTTTGGGGGAGGTATGGTGTTGATGTTTTGTGTGTCACCCCATACTTTCGAAGGATGGAAGCAAAATTCCTATTGCAAAAGTGTGTCCCTTGGTCACTGATGATGGCCTTTGGTACTCTAAACCTGCAGAAAATTTGAGCCTTGACAAAATCCATTACAACATGAGAATCGTCAGTCCTGGTGGCCTTGGCCTCCACCCATTTACTCACATAATCAACAGAAACCAAAATATAAAAAAATCCAAATGAACTAGGAAAAGGACCCATAAAATCAATTCCCCATACATCAAAAATCTCACAGAATAGTATGGGTTGTTGGGGAATCTCATGTCTCTTAGAAATGTTCCCAATGTGTTGGCAACGAGAGCATGACTTACAAAACACATGGGCATCATGGAATAATCTAGTCCAATATAATCCAGAGTCCAAAACCTTCCTAGATGTCCGTTGGGGTCCAAAGTGTCCACCACAAGCAAGTGTATGACAGAAATGAAAAATAGACTCAAACTCATGATCGGGAACACACCTCCTAATGACTTGGTCACTACACATGCGCCATAAGTAAGGATCATCCCAAACATAAAATCTTGACTCACTCTTTAATTTTGGACTGGATGTTTCCTTAAATTTGAAGGGATTTCAGAAGCAACAAGGTAGTTAACTAAATCAGCATACCAAGGATGCGTACCTGAGATGGTATAGAGATGCTCATCAGGGAAAGTGTCCCGAAGTGGTACCTGATCCAAGGTGTCATCCTCTAGTGTGTGAGTAAGCCTACTCATGTGGTCCGCCACCATGTTTTCTGACCCCTTTTTTCCTTTATCTCGATGTCAAACTCTTGAATAAGGAGCATCCAACGGATAAGTCGTGGCTTTGCATCTGGCTTCTTCAGGAGGTACCTCAAAGCTACATGGTCAGAAAAAACAACTACTTTAGAGCCCAATAAATATGAACGGAATTTATCTAAAGAAAATATGACAGCAAGAAACTCCTTTTCCATGGTTATGTAGTTTGATTGGGCTGAATCCAGTGTCCTCGATGCATAAGTGATCACATGTGAACGTCCCTCCACCCTCTGAGATAAGATATCTCCAACCGCGAAGTTGGAGGCGTCACACATAAGCTCAAATGGAAGGTCCCACCGTGGGGGTTGTATGATTGGTGGAGTGGTCAGACACTTCTTCAGCTCATCAAATGATACCCTGCATGAATCATCAAAATTGAAGTCAATATCTTTTTGAAGCAATCGAGATAAGGGTACAGCGATCTTACTAAAATCTCTGATGAAGCGTCGATAAAATCCAGCATGCCCAAGGAATGATCGAACATCATGCACACATGTAGGATATGTGAGGGATGAAATAATGTCTACCTTAGATTTATCAACTTCAATTACATGTTGTGAGACTATATGACCTAAGACAATTCCCTTTTCGACCATGAAATGACATTTTTCCAAATTTAAGACCAGATTCTTCTCAATACAACGATGCAACACATCACCCAAAATAGAGAGACATTCATCAAATGAGGACCCATAAACTGTAAAATCATCCATAAATACCTCCATGCAGGTCTCAATGAAATCTGATAAAATACTCACCATGCATCTTTGGAAGGTACTTGGGGCATTGCAAAGTCCAAATGGCATCCTTCGGTAAGCAAAGGTACCGAATGGGCAGGTGAATGTTGTCTTCTCCTGGTCCTCTACTACAATGGGAACCTGAAAATAGCCAGAAAATCCATCCAAGAAAAAATAGTGTGTCTTCCCAGCTAGTCTCCCAAGCATATGGTCAATGAATGGAAGTGGGAAATGGTCCTTACGAGTGGATTGATTTAGTTTCCTATAATCGATACACACTCGCCAACTGTTTTGTACTCTCACAGGAACTAACTCATCATTTTCCTTTTTTATAACAGTGAAACCAGTTTTCTTTGGTACAACCTGAACAGGACTAACCCATTGTGAGTCAGAAATAGGCTAAATGATACCCACCTCAAGTAATTTTTCAACTTCTTTCTTAACAACTTCTAGGAGGGTGGGATTAAGTCTCCTTTGTGGTTGTCTCACCGATTTATCCCCATCCTCCAAGAGAATCCTATGCATGCAAATGGAGGGGCTAATACCTAATATTTCTGTCAATGTCCAACCAATTGCCCTAATGTTATCTCTCAAAAGATTCAAAAGTTTTTCTTCGTGTTCAAAAGAGAGATTGTTAGAAATTATGACAGGTAATCTATCACCACTGAGCAAGTATGCATATTTGAGATTTGGGGGCAATGGCTTGAGTTCCAATGTAGGTGGGTGATGTATGGATGGAGAAATTGATGCAACAGGCATATCTACACAATGAACATCAGTATCAGAATAAAAATCATCACAATCAGAGAATAAAGCACCAAATCCATTAGCATACTCAATATCCATGTCATAATCAGAGTTCACATGATCAAAATCAGAATATGATTCCATTTCAAAATCAAATCTTAGAGAGTCTTGTTCCTTAAAAATGGGTGTAGAAGTATTCTTAGACATCAAAATAGAACCAATACTCATAATCTCCCTAAGCATAGGACAATCCAATTCCATGATGTTTTTACTTGGTGGTTCAAAATGGGAGATAACAAAAGCAGAATGGTCCTCTGAGGGGTACTTCATGGAATCCATAACATTAAATATCACAACTTCATCTCCAAACACCATGGAAAGTGTACCCTCATTGACATTTATGATAGTTTTTACAGTTTTGAGGAAGGGTCTACCTAAGATAATGGGGGCATGAGAACTTACCTGATCATCCTCCATGTTAAGCACATAGAAGTCTGCTGGAAAGATCATGTCTCTTACCCAAACAAGTACATCCTCAAGAACTCCCGCTGGATATGCCGTAGCTCTATTAGCCAATTGAACCACTACTCTTGTTGGCTTCAACTCACCAACCTGCAAGGAAGAGAATACAGAGTGAGGCATCACATTTATTGAAGCTCCTAAATCACAAAGAGAATCAGATAAGTGCAACTCCCCTATGGTACATGGGATGGTGAATGTCCCGGGATCCTTGCACTTTGTTGGCATTGCTAGAGTTGGTGTAATGAGTGCCGAGAAATTCCTTCCAAGGTTGATCCTCTCATTTCCCTTGAGCCCTCTTCGATTGGTAAAAATTTCTTTTAAGAATTTCGCATACCTTGGAATTTGATTAATGGCTTCAAGTAGAGGAATGTTGATCTCCACACGCTTGAATGTGTCCAAAACCTCCTTTTTCATTGCTTCTTCAGCCATATTCTTGGTTTGAACAACCCTGTTTGGAAAAGGAAGGGGTTTAGGAGGTACATCATCAATCTTTTTCTTACCTTTATCTTTCTTCTTGGATTTCTAATCAGTTGGTATGGAATGTGGCTTCTCTAGAGTAGAGGTGAATCCTGGTGGAATGGTAGGTCCAGATGTATCATTCATTTGCTTCCCACTTCTCAATGTGATGGAACTAACATTCCCCTTGGGATTTGGAGTGGGTTGGGAAGGTAGATTTCCAGAATTCTTACTCACAAGTTCATGGAGGGCGGTGGCAATCTGACTCATTTGAGTCTTCAACTCTCTCAGCTCCGAACCTTGACTCTTCAGCTCATTCTGTTGATTAAGAACAATTTGTTTCAAAAGATCATCAGTGTTAGAGTCTCCCTTGTGTTGGATATTCCATTGTTGCTGACTCGTTGATGTTTGAGCTTCGAATCTCCTTTGGGGTTGTTGGAAACCCTGTTGGTAAGGTGGAGGCTGCTGGATGTTTGGTTGAAAAGGGGGCCTTTGTTGTTGTCCAGAGCCATACCTCATGTCTGACTGATCTTTCTACCCTTGGTTGTATACTGTATCAAACTTCTTTTGGGGATATGGTTGTTGTTGTTGCTGCTGAAATGGTCTCCCAGGGAACACTGCTGCACAATCTTCTGTCTCTTGTAGTTGTGGAAAACAGTCAGTTGGGTGGCTTGTCTCAGTGCAAATGCCACATGGCCTTGAAGGAGGGGGTTGGGATGTCTTTTGAGCCAATGAAATTTTCCTCACCATAGTTGTCAATTCTTTTAACTTAGTATCAATCAAATTACTTTCAAGAGAAGAAGGGCTTACTTGATGTACTCCTCGAACATGTGGTGTACCTCTATCACCGAATTGTTGGGAGTTTTGAGCCATCTTGTCGATCAATGCACTTGCGGCTGCTGGTGTCTTGTCCACCAATGATTCTCCAGCTGTGTCATCCACCATGCTCCTCTCCATAGGTGTGAGTCCTTCATAGAAGTACTTAATGAGGAGTTTCTCACTGATTTGGTGATGTGGACAGCTTGCACACAACTTTTTGAATCTCTCCGAATACTCATACATTGACTCCCCTTGTGCTTGCTTGATCCCTGAAATCTCCTTTCGAATGGATGTGGTCCTTGATGCTGTAAAAAATCTCTGCAAGAAAAGACGTTTCAAATCGTTCCAACAAGTTACATATTTGGGTT
This sequence comes from Viscum album, assembly GCA_963277665.1. Classification (NCBI taxonomy): domain Eukaryota; kingdom Viridiplantae; phylum Streptophyta; class Magnoliopsida; order Santalales; family Viscaceae; genus Viscum; species Viscum album. Next base: position 339,759,014 of record OY728127.1, on the reverse strand, counting down.
GTAAATAATACATCCAGTCTTTTGCAGCTCCATCAAGTGAGAATGAGAATGCTCTTAATTTGATTTGATCTTCAGAAACATTTCTTGGTTTAAGGGTTGAGCAAACCACATTAAATTCTTTCAAATGCTTATTAGGATCCTCACCAGAGAGGCCATGAAACTTTGGAAGTAAGTGAATTAACCCATATTTTAGTTCAAAGTCCGATTCGAGATTTGGGTATGCAATACAATTTGGTTGATAGTTAACATCAGGTGCAGCCAATTCTCTAATGGTTCTATTAAGTTCATTTCCATTGTTTCCAGCCATTGGTTCCTCTTTTATGTTTGAATTTTAATTTCTTCCAATTTCAATGTTTCCAAAAGAGAGGAATTCACCAACTGGTTGAATATTGAAACTTCCCGTAGACTGAGAATTTCTGATTCGAGCCCTAAGGCTACGTTCAATCTCAGGGTCAAGATCTAAGAGATCTTCGAAATTAGTTCATGTCGTAGATCAAATAAAAATGAAAAGAAAGAAAGTGTACCATAGTAAAATAAAAATGAGAAGTTTGAGTTGATGGTCCAAAAAGAAGTAGAAGAAAATAAAATAAGAGGAAGAAAAATCAGATTGGGTACAGAAGGAAGAAAGAAGAGAGGAAGAGAATAAAATGTAAAATAAAATAAATACCTCTAATTGGTTGAAATAATTACTTGCCTCCCCGGAAACGGTGCCAATTTGATAAAGTGCTGTCATGGGCGCCCTCAAATGATTAGTGTGATTTGGGGTACTTAGGTGCAGCAGAGTGGCTGACCAAGGTCGTCTCTCAGAGGAGGAAGTGAATTTAACAACTTATTAGAGGTATTCTAAAAAGAAATAAAATAGAATAGAGTAAAAACACTACTTTAAAGGATTGGGGTTTTTTGTAGTTTATGAATCTAGAAGAAGTTTTCTGGAAGAAGATTGTATAAATTTTTTTGTTTTTAGTTTTGAAATGAATTTCAATTTAAATGACACAACGAGAAGATGTTTTTTTTAGAAATCTATTTAAAAAGCGTAATCGATCTAACTCTACCTCTTCACTTTATTATTAATCATTATCATTTAAATTAACATTCAATTATTTATGATCCCTTAATTTTTTAAATCCCGAACCCTACGAGAATTAACTTTACCACAAAGATGATGTGAATTTAAACCTAGGCTAACTTCGGAACATGCAATCGCAGCACCCTGCTTTGATTGATGTTCTAAGATTAGCTTATGTTCAGTGGTAAATTAAGGCACATATCCATTCTGGAAATGAGGATGAATTGTGTTTAAGGATTATATTTTAACTCTACAAATTTATCCCGTGTGGTTTTGTATTACCGATTAAGACCGCACTCTCACAATTTACACAAAATCCCGACCTCGCGTGTTTTTGTGTTAATTGTTCAATTGCTTGCTTAGTTTCTTACAATTTAAAAACACAATTCATGAATCATATTAAGTGAATTACAGTAGCTCAATTATTCAAAATAATTAAATGAAGAGGGTAGAAGATAGATCGATTACTAAAAGACTACTCTTCCATGGGTGGCGTAATCATCGTAGAAGCGTTTTGCATGTGCAAAGGTTTATAATGGGTATAACCCAATAACACTTCTACTCAAGAATTCCAGCCCAAAGAGGAAGATTAAGAGAAGAATAAATTTAAACAAAACAGAAGAAAAGAGAAGAAATAAAAGAAGAACAATGAAGTTTATTACACAAATTAAAACATTACAAAACGAAGAAGAGAAGGAGGCTTCGATGAGGGGATCCTTCCTTCAAGAGCTACCCCTCTTACAATGGTTGGAGAATTTGGGTGAAACAAATTCTACTCTGCCTCCAATCTCCCAATGCACGTCCCAACCCCTCCAAATGAGAAAAACTCCAATTTATAGAGGGGAGGGGAGGAGAGGTTACAAGTGGTTTCAAGTGTGAATGCGGAAATTCGGCCAAATATTTTATGCCAACATGAACCACCCATTTGACCACCAAAACGCGTGAATTGGCCGGCCTTCCATAAGGATCAAATGTGAGGATATGGGTCCTATATCTCCTCTCCAAATTTGGGCTCCATAAAGGCCCATATGAAGGATTTATGGCCGAAATACAGAAGCTTCTCCATTCTGGAGAGCCCAGCCCAACTTTGACTTCATGGACCAATTTCAACAACCAAATGAAGCATAAGAATAGAGTTACAAGATCTAGGAAGATTTTGGCTAGGATTTTTAACCAAGATACATGTTTCTGTCATATAATGGTGTTTTTATAGTCCACAAGGATGCTCTTTGGGTTGTTGAATTTACTCATGTGTTATACTATATGAGTAAGTGTTTCATCCAACCCATGGATACCTTACATGTATTAAACCCCTCTCAAAATTCTTCATCTTATTAAACGTTTTATTAAATGGTAGCTTATGTGGATGATTGGTCAAATCCACAGGCAACATGAAATTATATACCCAAAATGTATGAAAATCCTATTTTTCTTGTGAATAAAACTTATATATATATCATATACATACATGTATTTAGGTTATATATCCTAAAATCTCCCACTTTTACTAAATCCTCTTAGACTTTGTGTCATTTCACCATATATTGTATCATGTACAATAACTTATGAAATTATATCTAAAATCCCTTTTGGATATCCAATGATTTTTTTAAAATCTATCTTTTACTTCACTTTTTATCACATTATATAAAATAATTTGTGAATAAAAAACCAAAATACTTTTGGATTAACTCTAAAATACTTTTAGTGTGTCTCCCTTAGTTAAAATCTATCCCCATTCGATCAACCAAAAGGTGTGACCCCATAGTTATTTATAGCGTTGATATCAAATATAAATCTTTGGATTGATGAGTGCATAAAAATATAATCCTATAATAAATTCCTAGTGTTACTCAAGCTATAAAATAATCTAGTGTGATCTCTATCAGTCCCATGTATCTTTATAACTATATCCACTAAGTTTCATCATATAAAAATGTTCATTCACATGTTTTCCCTCCATACAAGACATCAAGTGACCCTAGGACATGGATCATGTCAATACTATATATCCTACTCATATATTCTCCATTATTATATTATAAACTGAATTGGTCAATGAATACATACCATTTCATTCATACTTTTAGATGATCACATCACATTCCCCTCATATGAATAGATAATCACATCATATATACTATCTTGGTGTGGTAGTACACTATATGGTATATCTAAATTAAGGGATAAGATGTCATACTCATCATACAAGAGGAAAATCCAATCTTTTTTTATCTCTAACTTATGACATGATCAATAACATACCCATCCATGCCCATATTAGCTACATTATTTTCAAACTTATGTATGTAGGTATCAATGTTTTAAGATTCTCATGCTCGGTATATCTTCAAACTCAGGTAGTGGGGCTCAAATATGATCCATGTAATACTATTATATCAAAGAAATCTATATGACACACTATGTGGTAAACTTCATGGGTCATCTAATAATTAAAATAATATATTTTTTATACCTCAAGACCATATTTTATATCTCTATATGAGAATCCCACCCATGTTAACCTTAACATGTGATCTTAACCTATAACACTCTTTGATGAACATTGATAGGTATATCTGAAATTAATACTTTAAGTGGTCAATTATCATTACACTTCATGAAATGTATATCTATATATTCATTTACGTAGCCAGTGTGAACGAATGATAAAGTGAACATTTACTCTAATACGATACATTTTTGAATCCACATAACTCTTTTAAGAATATTTATTAAAACCAACATAAGAACATGTTTTCCATATCATATATGATAAAATAACATATCATTATTATGTATGATACAATTTCATGGGTTTTGTTAACTCATTAAATTATGTGTTATTTCTACCACATATCTATGTGATCATCTAATAAAACTCTCTTACTAAAATATTTAGTGAGAAAAATCTGTAAATTAATCCAATTTTAACAATGTTGAGATTCAGAAATCTTATTCTAAATATTAAAATCTTTTAACATATTTGAACTCCAAGACATCACAACATCAAAAGTTATGTTGATAACTTATTTTGTTTACTAACAACTCTTTCTAAGTTTATTATCATCATCCTTGGAATTATTTCCATAAAACCTTTCCCTGAAATATTTTATTAAATGTAACTACTTACATTATTATTTTACTAACACATCCTAAAACATTTTATGATAAAATTATATTCATTTATTAATAATAAATTATTTTAAGTTTTTATTTTTTATAAAATATCTTAAACATTTTAGGATATTAAGTGAAACACTTTAATCTTGGACTGGTATAACAATTTAGGAAATAGTTATTTTCACTTATTCATGATTATTAAATGTAACTCCTTACATTATTCTATATCATCACATATCCTAAAATCTTTAAGATATTTAGTGAAAATAAAATTAATCATATATGGGTGTAACCCTTTATTTTTTGACTTTGAACTTATCTAAGTCCAACTATACACCCACTTGATTCTTTGATACTATATTTTTCTCAGAATATATTTTTAAGATACAAAAACTACTTTGTGTTTAGAAAATAATTCTTATTTACTTTTAATGGGTATATTAAAAAATAAATTATTATTCCATATAATATATTATATTATATGTGTGGTGAGTATTTTCCTTGAATTGATTTTAATTATTTAAAGTACACCATTGATGGGTGAGAGTCACATTCCATTTTATTTTAACAAATAAATGGATAAACACTTTATCCTAGATAAATTTTTAATCCATATTTTATCCTCAAATCATGTTATGGAAATTGATGAATCATAAACCATGTTTATACATTTAATCATCTCATGTTATTAATAATAACTATTTTTTAACTAGCAAGTTCTCTTATCATATAAGAGATATGATAAAAAGATACACATCCTTTAATTTGATTCATATGAGCTAGACATATTCCTTTATAATAAAATCATTAATGTAGTAATTTTATTATTTATGAATGTAAATTAAAATATTAATAAATTATTCCATTTATTTTGAACTCAAGTATATTTTCAGGACTTGTAAAATATATATTTGGTATCATGTAACTTTACAAACTAAATAATTAATTTCTATAACATTCATACCGGACTAGGATATTCAACGATATTTCCTAAAATCATTTAAATTTCTAGGATAATCTAATCAAATTGAATTATTAATTTTTCCTTCTCAATAAAACTATATTTTAAATCATTTGAATGGCTTCTTTGAGAAACATTGTTGAAAATTTCATCAAAATTGTCTTCTTCTCATTTAAACTTTTACCCAAAAACATTTTCTACAGAACACTAGTATTGATAAAATATATGTTCGGTTTATTGATCCTAAATATTTGAGAAAATGAGGGAAAATTTTATTAAATTTAATCATATTACCAAAACCTTTACACAAATAATAATTGAATGAATTTCCAAACTAGAACAATCTATTTTTATGACTCCCTTGAAGTGTTTTATAGAATGGAAAAAATCATAAACTATGTGTATCATAAAAAATATCTAATTTAATTTAAATAACCATTATTTACATTTTCTTATCAAGAGAAAAATGATAAAATGAACATATTATGAAATATTCATCTAAGCCCGAGGAATCGAAGTCATCAATGAAGTAAGTCATTTTACCCATTAATTTAAATCTACCATCATGATTTAATATTTAATCCTTTTTACTTTTTTAACGTTCTAGTGTAGACCTTCTTCTATGATTTTTACAACCTTTCAGATAATTTCGAAAAAAAATTACAAATGGAAAACATTACCATAAAGACCACATTTTCCTTCCTTCTTTTTATCAGCTTGATAAGTGGTGTAGACTCACCCTTCCCTCTTTTCCTTCCCTTTCGTACAACACCTTCTCCCTTGTCCTTCTCTACCATTATCATGTTACCTGAGATTAAACTACCCATGCTCTACCCAATAATCCTCAACATATTGAGAAGAACGAGTATTTGTTTACCTAATTCATTTATATTATAATTCAAAAAAAAACTACTAGAACCTTTTTGGTAATAAATAAAGACTGAAATTAATGACCACTTTAAGATTAAGGGGAGAACCTAGCCTCTAACAATCACTAACACACCCAATAATATTGATTAAATCGGTGGAGACTAAATTTCATTCTATTATATTTCATTGAAAAAGTGTTTAGACACATCATACTATTCATTCCTTGCTTTCTTCAAATAGTTCCTTTTGAATTATCTATCATTTGATAGGTATCTAGGGTATTATGTTGATTTTAAAAATTAAACTCCATTGAAACAAGAATTAGTGTGAAGATATCCTCGGTATGTTTCTTATTTTTTTCATTGGAATCAAAATCATTTTTAAAACAAAATCATCATGAGAGGGTTTCTTAGGAAGGGTTTTCTCCGACACATAGAATTTACCTTCTTGATTGAGAATAATTCTCAAATTATTGTATCCATCAAGGAAATTATATCCATTTTTTTTCCTTATGAAATATTTATCTCAAGGAAAATTTAGATGATGATGATGAAATTTATCTAGCATAAAATCTTTTATCATATGAGTATCATATTTAATAATTATGTTTATTAAATGGGATCCCACTAAAATGATAACCACTTTTACAAACACATCATATCCATTAGTGGGAAAAGATCTATATTTGACTAAGTAATGAGTTTTCTTTAGCAGTCATCTCAACACTTTAGCCATTTATGAATGGTATCATCCCAATCATATCATATACGACTCTTGGATAGTATAATGGATAACACTTTTTCAAATCCATCATATAGAAAAACCCAACTCTCTTTCTCTAGTATCCAAAATCTTAAGGCTTCTTAGCTAAGTGTAAACCAATAAAAATCCAATAATAGGATAAAAAAGGATAACCCAAGAGAAACTTAATTCATAATAACCTACCTAAGGATGATCTGGTGTCACCCATCATTTCTTTCCATACACAATATAATCCAGAGGAACCCTACTTTAGTTGAACTTAACTCATTCAATGACTAAGGCCCTAAAAAGTGCCACATTGGAAGGAATCTAATACATAGTATTTTAATGGGATTTAATCTCACCATCTTATCTAATATTATTTTATTTTATGTATTCATGATTCTAGAGATTTGGTTTAGAATATTCTTCCCTACACCAAACCAATAAATTTAAACCATATTGATGTGTAACTCTTTACAAAACATACACGTCTTTGTTACTCACCCAAATATAAATTCCTAACATATCCATATATATCCAAACTAATAATATGTATAAGGTCTATGAAAAATTAATATAAAGGAATATATTTAAGTGATATTGAAAATATCCACCTGTGTAAGGCTAGATCGACAAATATCCAACCTTGTTCACCTTTCCAGACAACATATAATATTTCAGGACAATAGTTAGTTTGATCCCATATCCCTCTACCTGGGGATACTTTTATTAAGATATAATTCAATTCATGATATCTATAACACATAATATGAAAAAAAAATATACAAAAACTGTTTTAAAGCATATAACATTAATTTCAAATTGACTTCAACGTAGATGAAAACTAAATTCATTATCGTCCTTGAATGAAATGTTGGGAAAAATTTCCTAGAAATAAAATAATATTTAAACTAGAGAATGCATAATTCATCATATAAACAATTTATATCTATGAATAATTTATGGAATAATCTTTAGATAAATGAAATATTTAAATATTTAAACATGAGATAAACATTTATGAATATTTTATAAATAAGATCTAATTATAAAACTTTTCAATTTTATCTTTAACATTATGAAAATTTCATAATTTGAAATATAAACACTTTATATTCATTACAATATGAACTCATTAATATTCATTATATGACATTTTTTAACTATATGATATTTTATTAATTATAAACAGTTTATAATACAAATTCAATTATGTAAAAATTGTACATAATCAAAATATCAAGTATTTAACAATATTTAAACCATTGTCAAATCAATCTTCAAAACATTTTGGATATGGCTTAAATAAAAACCAAATAATGCCCTTTTTATTTTAACAATTAATATTAATTAATTGTGAACAAATCATATATTAAATATAATCATTCTATATTTTGGACTTATTTATGTAATTTATAACTCTTTATAAATTATCCCAAGTGATATCTAAATAAAAATTTTATTTATATATTATCATATATGCAAGATAATTTATTCAAAAGGTATTTTAAATATTATAATTAAATATTTTAAGGGATATTCAATAATAAACATTTCATAAAAATTTATTAATTAATTATAAACAATTTATAATTAAGTAATTAATTAAAATTTTATTAATTAATAAATATTCCAAAAGTACCTTTTATTATAATTTATAAACAATTTATAAATTACTATAAAACTTTACAAGATATAAAGTTTTTATGTTTTTTGAATTACCCTTGTGTGGAAAGGGCCACCTATGTAAGAGTAAGTCTCACTACCCTTACATAGCCCAAATTCATAAAGATAATGCAGTGCTTACCACTACACAACCTTGATGTGTAAAAAATGACTCAATTACCTTTATGTATCCCCCACTTACTTAAAGATAACACAAAATATTAACAAAATTTCCCAAGATGAAAAAATGTTTCTCTTTTCTTCTTGTTTCATCATTCTAATACATGATTTCACAAAGCTAACACATGGGACTACTGTGACAACAAAACTTTTGATCAAGGTAAGGATCATTGTTTTTCATTTTGACTCATTCTTTTAATAGTTTTTATTGTATAATATGACCTAGGGAAGTCTCAAAGAGAGTCTGGGGTTGGTTAGAGCCCAGAGGTATGGAAAAATGGGATGCAAGTTGGGTCGCACACTTAGTGGAAACCGTGCGACCCATGCCGCAAAATTTGTGTAAACTGTGCAGCTGTAGATAAGGGCACCTACAAGTTTGCGCTGTTTGTCTGCAACCATATGGACTAGGAACATGGTTGTGTGGCCTACTTTAGAGGGGGTAAAAGCTGTCACCCACAGTTTTTAAACCATACACATTAGATTTTAGGGAAAAATTTCCATTTTCCCCCTCTTCCAACATAAAAATGTAATTCCCATTTCTCATTTGTTTCCAACAGAAAAAACTATGGGTTCTCTTCCTCCTTGAGATCAAACCCTCCTCTTCCTTAGATCCTTTATAACTCCTCCATCCCATTACTGATCTTCAATCCATCAGAGAAAAAGTATACCTTTTAGTAGAGCTCTGTAGTCTCTCTAATCTTGTCTTTGATCTTCTTGCCATCTATTATACTATTTAGTTTTAGGATCATATTACTTAATTTTATGTAAATGGACTGAAACTCATATCTATTCCAAAATTCTTCTAATATTATGTTGATATCAAGAAAGGCTTCATCTACATCTCTAAGGTAGGTGGTCAAATAGTTTTCCATTTGAGTTCTGGCAATTTCGTATTTAATAAGTCATGTTGTGAGTAGGAATTTTCCAATATCCCTTGATGTGATGGTTCCTTAATGTCTAAATGACCCTAGTTCTATGATATAGGGGAATTGGGTTTTGTTTAGGGGTTTAGAGACAACCCTTACTCAATATGGACACCCATAGGAGTTCCACCTTGAAAATTGCCTTTTGGGCCAAATGGTTCAAAATACATATAACCCAAATTAGCTCTCGGATTTACTTTTAATTAAAATAATAGTTTTCCCATGTGTAATTGATATATATAAAGGTTCATCAATTGTGATCATCCCCATTTTAAATGGAATTTTCCAAATGGGAATGTGAGTAATTGACCTTGACACTTTGGCCTTGACACCTTTCCTTAAATGAAGTTTCCATGATGGGAAAATTGGATGGTTGGTTTTTGTAGGTTGGATAGGTTAAGATGGACTAAACCTTAAAGATGAATTGTCTTTAATTGAATGGTTTCAAGGGATGTAATGGACTTTCCCTTGTTATGTTTTATCATAAAGGCATTACTTGAAATGGTTTTTTTTGTTTAAATTGAAATAATCTAAGAAGTTGTTGCCTTACGTTATATGATATGAATGGTTATATCACTTCTATTATTATGAGCTTTTGATATGTATGGGTGGGAGGAATTTTTACCCCACACGAGGTTGTGATATGTATGAGTGGGAGGCATTCTTACTCCATGATGGTTATAATCTCTATATGTATGGGTAGGAGGAATTCTTACCTCACATGAGTAATACTCTATATATGTATATGGGTGGTAGGAATTCTTACCTCATGCCAGCTATGATTTGAGTATATGGGCGGGAGGAATTATTACCCTATGATATGTATGGTATATATGTATAGAAAAGAGGTACTCTTACCTCATGATAGTTATAATCTATATATAAATATATACATATGGTGACTTGTTCAGACTTACCATCTTTGAGATGAAGAATGTATACCTACTAAGTATCCTCTAGGTACCTGAGTGGGAGGTTATTTACTTAATTTTCATTATTTTACATACCAGTCCTTACTTTTCACTATTTAATTAGGAGTGCCTAGTCGTATTACACATAGACACCATTGGCGGTGACCTACTAATATTTATATCACACGCCCTACTCAAGTCACCTTTGCCACCTGAGAAGACTGTTTTCTTACAGGTATGATTAGAGGCACACACCACTCTTCAGGATGATGATTTTTACTTCTTAGAAGGAGCATAGGAGTATAGGATCAGGCTTAGGCTTGAGATTATATGAAGAAGATTTTGTGTTTTGTTCTCTTTTGTGATTTTTTTGGAATGTGTGTTGCATGATTCATATTTTCCTTTGGTACTAGCATTCCATTCATACATTTTTTCATGAGACACTACTAAAGAAGCTTCTGCTATATATGGTAATCTATTTCTTCCACTGCTTGGATGTTTAGTTTTCTATTATTCTTCTACTGTTTGTTTGTTCTTTTTTCTGTATACGATTCCACTACTGCTTATTACTTTTTGTATTCGTTATATTCTATGGTATGTGGGTATAGTCTCCCCAATGATCTACCTTCACATCCCCACTACTATTCAGCATCCCCTAGCTTATAGGTAGATGTGTCGGTGATCATGTGGCCAACAGGGCTCAGGGAATTGGTTAAGTGGTAGTTGGGTTTGGGACATCACAAAGTGCTATTAGAGGTGTTTTCTTTCCTTCTTTACAATTTGGTGACAATATACTGGAGATTGGGAATGCTTAGAGACTTAATCCTAAGTCGTTGTTGGGCATCATGAACCCATGTATGGGTTAAATACCAAGTTTCCTTACTTATGATTATTATTTATTCTTCTATTACTATTGATATCATTTCCCCATTGAGTGCTTCACTTTTTTTATGATGTTATTTATATTTATGATATTAGAATCAAGATTTCATTACTTAAACCAATGAAATAAGTGTTATATATTATAACATGCATAATGATAGGCATAATAGGAATAGGCCATAAATTTTTCCTTAATACATTTATATTTTTAGCAAGCATTATCTATAGAATATTTGATGTTCCTTGTATTGTATATATACAATTGTGCAGACCTACTTGTAGGATTGGGACCATGAAATGGTGTGAGTTTAGTGGGTTCTACTCTTTGGTTCATAAGTTGTATGGACCCTTATGGATCAAAAAATGGAATTATTGCTAGCTAAACCATTTAATAATGGTATAATTGCATGAATAATCACAATTTAAATGAAAATGACATTCAAGTGTGTGTCATATTTTGGTTCATAAGGTGTATGGGCCGTTATGGGCCGGAAAAGGACATATCATTGGATTAATCCGATTTAAGCGATTTAATTGTTCTAATGAGCACAATTTAAAATGGGAAATGACTTTTAAATTGTGAACAACCATCTTTCACATGCCTAAAATAGAAAATTGACCCAAACTCAGCCTTCGTAGTGGGTAGTGGGTGTTTCTCTATTCTTATGTCTTTCTATGGTCTATTTCAACATCCAGTACTGACTTTTAGTGCTGGAAGAGAGGCATGTTCTTTGTTATAATAAGGATTTAGTACCAGCCCTATTTTTTAATCAATATTATAAATTTCTTGATTCCCATATGAGATGATCATTTGGAATTTTAGTGTTCTTCTTCCATGACTTCTTCAACTCATGCTCCCTGAAGGTGGCGACGATCACATTCCTAAGGTGGAGGTCCTCGAGCCGCTAGTTGTTCTTCCAGTCGAGAAACCTGTAGATCCTACTCCTATACCATATTTTGGAATTGATTCTTTGTTTCAAGATGTATTCTTGCGAATGATGTAGAATATGAAAGGAGGAGTGCGAAATACCCCAAGTATGGAGGAGTTGAATCATGAGGTTCAGTGGAATTATCCTCCTACTTTCTTGAGGGATGGCAGACCACTTACTGAGGAGTCTTGGATCGAAGAAATCCTATCTATTTTCAAGAGCCTGGAGACACCTCAAGAGTGGAGGTTCAAACTAGATTCTTATAGGCTTATGTATTTAGACAAGAGGTGGTGGGATGTCATCACCCAGGTAGGATATTATAGAGAGTTGGTTTGGGCCAACATCCAGACTGTCCTCTATGAATAATTATTCACCTAGACTATGAGGGATGATAGAGAAAGAGAGTTCTGTAGTAGGGGGCATGTTAGTTATGGATTACTCATCATGTTTCCCTAAGTTGCAATGTTTCCATTCTTTTCTAGATGTTGATGACATAATGGTTGCTGGGAGATTTCAGGATGGATTGTGTTATGCCATCTGATCTCAAGTTAATGTGTTCGTACTAATGACTATTTATGAAATCATTAACCAGGTCCTAATTTAAGAGCAGAATTTGAGGGATGCTGATAGTTAAAGCTAGAATGGTTTAGCACCTAAGGATTCCAGTGGATCTTCTTATGGACAAGAATAACACATTGAGGAATCTCACGGGGATTGTTGTAGTCAGGATCCTTTCATGGATAGTTCTCCTATCTATTACCAATGTAGATAACTAGGGTAATTAAAGAGGTAGTTTCCTCAAAATCCAGTTGAGTGCATAGGATGTGGAAGAATGGGACATCTTTATAATTTCTATAGGACTTTCCCGAGTAGGGATCTGCACCTACTCCTCTATTAGGAGCAGGGTCAGTAGGATCATGGTAGTCAGGTAGCTGGAATACCACCAGTCATTTAGGCCAAGGTGGGGGTTGAGGTAGAGGCAACCAGACATATGATTCTTTGTGCTAGCAGGTCGGCCCTGCTCAGGGTAGTCAAGTAGTGACCTAGGGTCATGGTACAGGCGAGTTACATGTAGTCCAGCCTACACCATAAGAACAAAGCACCAGATCATCTACTATATGAGGTATAATTCTTGTAGCCTTCACATTAGTGTCTAATTTTTTATACAGGTGAATATCACTCTTTTTTATAAGAGGAAATCACTGGGATCCTGTGCCTCAACATTGAGTTTCATCATGTCATTATGCCACTAGATGCATGTCACGACCCGTCCTCGGGGCCTGTGCCGTGACTACCCCAAGCCCGCCTTCCATAGGCCAGGGGCTGGCGACTAGCACCAAGGCATAAATCCCAACAAAAAGGGAAGGCATTGCCTTGGAAAAGTAAACAAGCACCACAGAGTAAGAAAGCGGAAAAGTAAACACTAAGTAAAAACTCTACAAGCTGTGCTGAAAGTAAAAGGGGCCGGAAATACAAGCCCAACTGTAAAGTACAACTGAAAGGAAAAACAGCAACTGAAAGGAAAAACTGCAGCGTCGAGCCGTCCTCTGGAAGTCCCACCTGAAGGGTGGGTACAGATAGCCTCCACTGCTCCTCGGGTCCACCTAACCGCTTCGAGTACGTCCCGCCCAGTGGTCCACCTCCAGGTACTGTCCTGCTCCGCACGCCTCCTCCATGATCAGCGATGTCCGTCGTCTGCAACAAACACCACGAAGTGCGGGCATAGCCCATGCAGGGGTGAGTATAAGCTACTCAGTAGGGACCCCGAGACCCCCGAAGGTCTCCCGAAATCCACAAAGGATAAGCCACGAAGGAGAGATACAATCACGAAGTAACATCTGACACGGCTTAGGTATATACCCATACATATACCTAAGTCATCAATTCCCCGATCGGCTCCAACGTCCGAGCCCTAGCACAACCCAGTCCACACAGGAAAGCAAAACGCATACCCACATAGGATAGAACAACACAATTCACAAAGGAGAGTAAATAGTAAATCCACACAGGATAGCTCAACACAATCCACAAAGGAGAGAAACACAAGATTCAGCTCACACAGGTATACTTCTTCGGATGACGAAAAGATGATCTCTGATCCATATAAGTCGTCGGACCCACGAAGGATCGATAGGTAACTAATCTCTGCAGTGACCCACATAGGATCGGACCCACACAGGATCGGGCCCACGCAGGACCTGTAGGAGTTGTCTCACACAGAACCGCTGAGTGTTGACCCACACCGGATCAGATTCGTACAGGATCGGGCCCACACAGGACCGGGCCCACGCAGGACCTGTAGCACTGATCCACGTAGGATCGCTGAGTGCAGTAGTCGTCGTAGTCCGCTGAGGATCTCTGCACAGTCGTTGTTGCAGTCCACTGAGGATCTCTGCACGGTCGTCGTCGGAGTCCACGGAGGATCTCTGCACAGTCGTCGCCGTCGAGGAAGCAGTCGCAGCCAGCACTAGGGTTCCCGCACACAGCAAGCTCGTTCGGGAGGGTCCGCTCCACGAGCCGAGAGGCTGATACATCAACTGTCACGAAGTCCAGAGTTGATGTATCCAAAAGTTCTGCATCGTCAACAGGAACTCAACGCAACAGACGGCGCGTCGATCGGACGCCCGGTCTGAGAGTTATTGGCTTTTTCGTCCCAGGGGCCCGGTTGGTTTTTAAGGACAAACCAACCCAACCGTACTCCACCTGCGTCCAAACCTCGGGCGGAGGGTGTCAAAAGATCCGTCTCACAAAGAGTAACTCAACGAAGCTGACGGCACGTCAATCGGACGTCCGTGGCTCAAGATATGAGCGTTTCCGCTCCGAGGGCCCGGTTGGTTTCGTGTACGAACCAACCCGGTCGAACTCAAAGTATTCCGAAACCTTGAGTGCGATATACTAAAACGACCGTCTCGATCCAAGGATCGCGTTACCGCTGACGGCGGGTCGTTTGGAGGCTCGTAGTTCAAGATACGACCATTTGAACGAAGTCTGTCCGAAGACGGGGGGTCCGGGCCTGGGCCGACCCGGCCCGACCCCCCCTGGTTGGCCCGAACCGGGTCGGGTCTGACCCGGTTGGCCCGGCCCGGCCCGGCCAGGGCTGGTCCGGCTCGGCTCGGCCGAGCGGCCGAGCGGCCGACGTGGGGGAAAGCCGCCACCCCGCGTGACACTCCCGCGGCACCCGCGGGGTGTCGGCCAGACACCCGCGGGGTGTCGCGTGACAACCCCGCGGCACCCGCGGGGTGTCGCCCTGGACACCCGCGGGTTGTCGCGCTGGACACCCGCGGGGTGCCGCGTGACAACCCCGCGGCACCCGCGCGGTGTCGCGCTGGACACCCGCGGGGTGCCGCCGCCTCCGGCCGCCGGCGTGGCGGCGCCGTTGGTGGCGCGGGTCACCGGCACCCCGTGGGTGCCGCGGGGTTGTCACGCGGCACCCCGCGGGTGTCCAGGGCGACACCCCGCGGGTGCCGCGGGGTTGTCACGCGACACCCCGCGGGTGCCGCGGGAGTGTCACGCGGGGCGGCGGCTTTCCCCCGCGTCGGCCGCTTGGCCGCTCGGCCGAGCCGAGCCGGACCAGCCCTGGACGGGCCGGGCCGGGCCACCCGGGTCGGACCCGACCCGGTTCGGGCCAACCAGGGGGGTCGGGCCGGGTCGGCCCGGGCCCGGACCCCCCCGTCTTCGGACAGACTTCGTTCAAATGGCCGTATCTTGAACTACGGGCCTCCAAAAGACCCGCCGTCAGCGGCAACGCGATCCTTGGATCAAGACGGTCGTTTCGGTATATTGCACTCAAGGTTTCGGAATACATTGAGTTCGGCCGGGTTGGTTCGTACCCGAAACCAACCGGGCCCTCGGAGCGGAAACGCTCATATCTTGAGCCACAGACGTCCGATTGACGTGCCGTCAGCTTTGTTGAGTTCCTCTTTGTGAGACGGATCTTTTGGAACCCTCCGCCCGAGGTTTGGACGCAGGTGGAGTACGGTTGGGTTGGTTTGTCCTTAAAAACCAACCGGGCCCCTCGGACGAAAAGGCCAATAACTCTCAGACCGGGCGTCCGATCGACGCGCCGTCTGTTGCGTTGAGTTCCTGTTGACGATGCGGAACTTTTGGATACATCAACTCTGGACTTCGTGACAGTTGATGTATCAGCCTCTCGGCTCGTGGAGCGGACCCTCCCGAACGAGCTTGCTGTGTGTGGGAACCCTAGTGCTGGCTGCGACTGCTTCCTCGACGGCGACGACTGTGCAGAGATCCTCCGTGGACTCCGACGACGACCGTGCAGAGATCCTCAGTGGAATGCGGCGACGACTGTGCAGAGATCCTCAGCGGACTGCGACGACTACTGCACTCAGCGATCCTACGTGGATCAGTGCTACAGGTCCTGCGTGGGCCCGGTCCTGTGTGGGCCCGATCCTGTACGGATCCGATCCTGTGTGGGTCAACACTCAGCGGTTCTGTGTGAGCCAACTCCTACAGGTCCTGTGTGGGCCCGATCCTGTGTGGGTCCGATCCTGTGTGGGTCACTGCAGAGATTAGTTACCTATCGATCCTTCGTGGGTCCGACGACTTATATGGATCAGAGATCATCTTTTCGTCATCCGAAGAAGTATACCTGTGTGAGCTGAATCTTGTGTTTCTCTCCTTTGTGGATTGTGTTGAGCTATCCTGTGTGGATTTACTGTTTACTCTCCTTTGTGTATTGTGTTGTTCTATCCTACGTGGGTATGCGTTTTTCTTTCCTGTGTGGACTGGGTTGTGCTAGGGCTCGGACGTTGGAGCCGATCAGGGAATTGATGACTTAGGTATATGTATGGGCATATACCTAAGCCGTGTCAGATGTTACTTCGTGATTGTATCTCTCCTTCGTGGCTTATCCTTTGTGGATTTCGGGAGACCTTCGGGGGTCTCGGGGTCCCTACTGAGTAGCTTATACTCACCCCTGCACGGGCTATGCCCGCACTTCGTGGTGTTGGTTGCAGACGACGGACAGCGCTGATCGTGGAGGAGGCGTGCGGAGCAGGACAGTACCTGGAGGTGGACCACTGGGTGGGACGTACTCGGAGCGGTTAGGTGGACCCGAGGAGCAGTGGAGGCTATTTGTACCCACCCTTCAGGTGGGACTTCCAGAGGACAGCTCGACGCTGCAGTTTTTCCTTTCAGTTGCTGTTTTTCCTTTCAGTTGTACTTTACAGTTGGGCTTGTATTTCCGGCCCCTTTTACTTTCAGCACAGCTTGTACAGTTTTTACTTAGTGTTTACTTTTCCGCTTGCTTACTCTATGGTGCTTGTTTACTTTTCAAAGGCAATTCCTACCCTTTTTGTTGGGATTTACGCCTTGGTCCTAGTCGCCAGCCCCTGGCCTATGGAAGGCGGGTTTGGGGTAGTCACGGCACGGGCCCCGAGGACGGGTCGTGACAATGCACCCTTAGGTATCTATTCATAGGGGGTTCACTACTACCAGTATTACCCCTTGAGATAGGTGGTTACCTTTTCAAATGGAACCTACACATTCTTAATGTGAAGGGTTTCGATGTAATCATCAAGATGGACTAGTTAGTTCCTTATAGAGCTTGTATTGATTGTTGTCTTCATTGGGTGACATTTACATCACCAAAGGGTGTTTCACACATGCACAAGGTAGAATGGGATCTATTGGGAGTTAATACCTCAAGGTGTCCTCTTGTTATGTATTGGGTGTGATTGTTTCTATTGATAAATCCAGATGACTGTGAATGAGTATGGTTGGTGTTTTTCGAAGGTAGTTTTTTACGGTTGACCAATTTCCAAGTGTTTTCCAATTTTTTGGGCCTCAAAGTCAAGAATTTGTGTTTTCAAAAGGAATTTTTTCATCACAGGAGAGAATGGTGGGAAGAACTGTGAAGCTAATCAACAAGATAAGGGAACCACATACCTCAGAACATGGACCGTGTACCTTGTCTGGGAATGGTTCGTGGTCGCATACCAAGCAATGGGAACAATATATGGAGTGGTGGAAAACAATATGCAGAATGATTCTTGGAAAATGGATTATGGTATATGGGAGGCATGGAGTTTTTTGGAATGGTCTTCCTTATAGTAATATATAAAGTACATGGATAGCGTATGAAAAATGGTTTGTGTATTTATTATAGTCTTCCATAGGAGAAGTGGTACGCCGTGAAAGTGGTACTGTGTTAAAGATTTGGTAAATCTTGATTTAGTGGATTAAGATTATATCATTGCCTATATAAGGAGTGACAATCACATAGATTTAAGTGAGAGAGAATATAACTAGAGAACATATATTTTCTTCGAGAATTCAGTGAATTCCAAAAGTGGTTTGCGGGAAGTGATTCCGCAAAGGCTGAATAAGTTTGTAGAATAGTTCACGAAAGTTTTTTTGGGACTTTGTATTATACAATGGAAGAGAAATCTTTGGAAGAATAATTATATTTGGAGAGGGGGAAATTAGGTATGTAGAATTGAAGGTAGTCCATGAATAGTGAATAGTTCACAAATATAGCGTGATTCAAAAAAGCAAAGCTGGTATGCAAACGTGGTACGCAGATGCAGTATGAGAAGGTGTGGAGAGTCAATATGCGGTGGTGGTACATGATAGTGTAAGAAAAGGCAGTCCATGGTAGAGGACGGTTGTGGAGAAGAAGTAGTTCACAAAAGTAGCAATGGTACACAGAAGAGGCAGTCTGCATAGTAAACCCACTACACAGTACGTGGGAGGAGCAGGTGATTCGTGGAACATTCAAGGAAGCTTGAGAAAGCTTCAAATAATTTTTCATAAGTATTTTATGGTATCTAACCATACTCGTGAAGCTGTACATAATCTTTGGGTGAAAAAGGAACTTCAAAAAATCCTTAAACTATAGTTGAGGATGTGGAATTCATGAAAATGAAGGGACCTACATGTCCATAAACTATGTTCGACCTACAAGTCTATAAACTATAATTGGATTCCTTTCCAAGAGTAGTGAGTGAAGGAAGAGGAAGATAGTGAATCTTTCCACTGGAAGTGATCCAGAGAAAGAGGCATAGGGAGTGACTTTTGGGAATTCAATGAGAAGACCCTAAACCTTATAAAGGAAGTGAGTCTAGGCATAGAAGATCTAGCCTAAATCTTGTAATCATTATTGGCAGTGAGCCTTAGTGAATTTGGAAAATTGGAACATCATCGTTGTATACTCCTTGGACGTAGCTTAGTGAGGGTGAACCAAGTAAAAATTGTTGTGTATCGTGCATAATTTAAATTTTTTTAATACTTTAAAATGAGAATGAGAGAAAATATTGTTTTTTTAACGATAAAACAATAACTGAAGGGGAATAATTTTTAATATGTTATAATATGATTCACCCCCCCCCACTTAGGGTATTCGACGTAGTTGACCTAACAATTGGTATCATAGGGAAAGGTTGAAATGTTGAAAGTCTGTGGTTACCCCTCAGAAGAAGAAATGGAGGTGGTCAATAATAAAGGAATTCCAACCTTCAACAGAAATAATTTTCAACTATGGAAGAATCGGATGCAGCACTACTTCTGATAATTAGGAATGGATGTCTTCGTAGAAGCTATTTATGGAATATCAACTGACATCAATAGTGGTGCTTTATCAGATACTGAAAGAAGGGATTTGGATGATGATGATAAAGGGATCAATGTTTTAGGGGTAGCCATGTAAAATTAAATTTATACGAAGGTGATGTCCTATAAAAAATCACATGATATGTGAGAAAAACTGTAGAACATTTATGAGGAAAATAAAAAAGTATGAGAAGAAAAGTTATAGGTTCTTTGGAATAAGTATGAGAATCTCAGAATAAAACCAAATGAGACTGTTGATGCATTATTCAATAGGGTAAATGTTATTTTGGAAGACATGTGGGTTCATAGGGAATTCGTTGAAGATATAATGATTGTGAAATGTATCTTGAGGAAACTTTAACCACAGTTTAATCCAAAAGTTTCAGTATTGGAATAAAAATACCTAAAAGATATGACACTAGATAAACTACACAGTACACTAATAGCATATGAAATAAGAAACAATGATAACAATGTAGTGGAAATGGGGAAGTCCAAAGAAGTGTCATTCAAGTCCATAAAGAATCTATTTTTTCAAGATAGCCCTGAGGATGATAATTTGGATGATGTCATGTCATTTATCTCCTAAAATATGTAATGGGGAAAAGGGAAGTTCAAAGGTAAAGTTTTATTTTCATGCTCTTGGTGTGGAAAGAATAGACATTTTGTAGTAAAGTTTCCTAATAAGTTTGATGATGATAATGAATATAATGATGAAATTCTCCAAAAGAAGTATTCATCAAATGTGAAAGGTATGAGAAGTGCTAAGAGAAAGTTCATCAAAAAGGAGAAACTACTTTCAAAAGAATATGAAAGTTCAAAATAATATTTGGCAGAAGAGTTGGCGGACTACAAGGATCATAAAGTAGATTCTTTAGTGGAAGTTATCAGAAATTTTTTAACAAGAGAATAAAGTGACAATGAAGAATGAGATAATGAAGTAAGATCTGATCTTCAGGATGAATTAAAAGATTCACTTGAAGAGATAGAAATTTTGAGATCCAAAACAATGAAATCTAAAAATGTTTTTCATGATTCCAAACTTCATATGTAGTAGTATGAAGAAGAGAATTCTAAACGAAATGTAGAAATTGAAAAGCTAAGGTCTTCAATGCCAGAATTCTCAAAAAAGGTGGTTGAGTACAAACTCAAAATCGAAGAACAAAAAATATAAATCGATAGTTTGAATGAAAATAAAAAAGATAAAATAAAACTTATTGAAGATCTAGAAGAAGAATTCATCGGTTTGTGAAGAATAGTTAAAGATCATGAGAAACTGTTAACCCTTGGTTTGACATCCGGAACGAAGATCATATAGGAAACAGAGAAAATGAAATTTGAGTAGAGTGGTCCTATAGAATAGAAGCAATAATCAACTCTGAATGATAAGGCTGGTATAGGGATTGATCTAAAACATAAATCAGTTATGGTTTAAGTCAGACAACAATCACCCACTCCAAGATTGAAGATTTATTTGGGTACAAATCAGAATCAGAAGATTTGTAGAACCCAAAGTACAACTAGTGGTGCATCATTTAAACATAGGAATGTACCTCTCATAAGATTCAATTGTTGTGGTAATATATGACACTCTCAAAATGTTTGTTCCATAGAAAATAGGTACCAAATGGAACAAGACCAACTGAGGTGGTCGTACAAAGCTCAATATTACATGTCATCATTTGATGGTATTTTTTTCAGGTGTAAAGGACTCATACATATGGAAAGATATTGTACATAAACAATGTAGAGGAATGTGCTGAGGCAGACTAAATTTTTTCATAAGAAGTATCCAAATGTATCATCAAGAGAGATGAAAATTCAAAAATGATTTGTAGCTTTTCATGTTGAATCTAGGCCATCATATACTAAGGAACATCAAGATTATCATTCCATATCGGGTATGATTTCAAAGTATGGGGTCAAAAATAAATGGGATGAGTATATAGGGGTTGTAAAAATTTCATTCAAAGCATCATATCGCACTAGAATATGGATCAATGATAGTGTATTCACTTCCTATATGATAGGAAATAAGGATATAGTGACCGAAATTAGATACGATAAATAAGGTATCGTAAGATTTGGTAATGATGAGGGCCTAAAAATTATTGGTTTTGGAAAAGCCACGTTTAGAGGAAAAGACATGAGATGAGCATATGCCATGGTTGTTGAAGGGCTTAGTCACAACATTCTTAGTGCCAGTCAATTGTGTGACTCAGGTTATTCCATGAGTTTTTCCAAGAAATTATTTATTATCATGGAAAAGGACAATGTTTTTGAGTTTCAAAGAAGCATACAAAAGGGAATCTGTACCTCATGAGTGTAGAAAAAGATATGTGCTTTCTATCTAAGGATGAAGAAAGAAAGTTGTGGAATAAGTGTCCTGGACACATAAGACAAACGTCCTTGGAAGATCTAGTAAAATCTGATGCTACTCGAATTCTCCCTAGATTATCACATGATCATACTCATACATGCGATTCTTTCCAACAAGGGAAGATCATTTGAAATACATATAATCCAAATGATAAAAAGTCAAAAATATTTCTTGACTTAGTGAATATTGATGTGTGTGGGCCAATTTCTACAAGGAATATTGATGGGAGGAGATATTATGTTCTATTCATTGATGATTATAATAGAATTTCATGGGTTTCAATAATCACCCACAAATACGATGTGTTCATTTTCATTATAATATATCGATGGGAATGTGAAAAGATTCTTGGTTATAAATCCATATGATTCGAACAGATAATGGAACAAAGTTCACAAACAGCCAAGTGACAGATTATCTTGAGAAACCTGGGATAAGGCATCAAGTTTTACTTATAAGAACTCCACATTAGAGTGGATTAGTTGAGAGAATAAATTGGATTTTAAATAATATGACCAAAATAATTCTCACTGAGAAAGACCTTCCGGATAAATTTTGGAAAGAATTAGTGATGGTAGCAGTCTACACTTAAAATAGAGATTTACTTTGTCTGAAAGAGGAGAAGACTCCATATGAGTTATGTTATGGAAAGAATCCATCATTGAAGTACTTTAGAGTCTTTGAAAGTAAAATCTTCATTCTAAATAAGGAGAAACATAGGAATTTTGAATCTCGTGGGGATGAATGGATATTTCATGGCTACTAAAAGAAAATCAAAGTATATAAATGATTCAATAAGTGGCTAAGAAAGATAGTTGAAAGTCATGATGTGAATAAAGTGTAGATTCAATAGAATCTTCAGAAAATACATGATTATACTTAGGAGGATAGTGATAAAGAGATGAGAAGGTTAGTAGATGCTCCATATCCAGAGGTTGATTCAGAAGAAGACTTAGATGATGAGATTAAATATGTATATTCCTAGAGACCAGTGAGAAGATATGAATGTTACTAGAAGAACATAATTGGTTATCAAACAACCCCAGTTCAGATAAATATAATGAATACTCTATAACAAACAACATACTTATCACAAGTGGAACCGGATTGTTTTGATGAAGCAGTTGGAGATGAGTACTGGTTTCAAGCTATGAATGGAGATCTTGACCAAATTGAAAATAGTCAAACAAGGGAGATTGTTTCAAGACCAGAAAACAATAAATTTATAGGGAAGAAATGGTTCTTTTGTAATAAAATGAATGAAGATAGTGTTTTGATTCGAAACAAAGCACGACTTTTTTGAAAAGTTACTCTTAGATAGAGGGTATAGACATTGATGAAACATTTGTACCTATTACAAGGCTAGATACTGTCAGATTATTCTTGGACATAGTTGTCCAAAGAAAGTTCAATGTTTTCTAGATGGATGTTAAGTCATAATTTATGAATGGAGTACTTGAAGAAGAAGTTTACATTGAGCATCTAGATTATTTTCTCATTCATGAAGATGATATAAAAGATTTTTGGCTAAAGAAAGATTTATATGGTTTGAATCAAGCACCAAGAGTATGGTATTAAAGGCTTGACATGTTTTTTAAGAAACTCACTTTCTACTGTGGTGGAGTTAATTGCAATCTATATTTCAATAATGGCAGTAATAAAAGGATGATGGTGCTAGTTTATTTTTATAACATAATATTTTGTGGATAAAATAAAGGAAAATGTAGAAAGTTTTTTGAATTCATAAAAAGTGAGTATGAATTTTCAATGATTGGTGAACTGATGTTTCTTATTGGTTTATTGGTAACAGAAGGATCTAATTTCACATTCTTTTATCAATATAAATATGCCAAGGAAGTTTTTAGAAGGTTTGTAATGGATAATTATAAAGAGATGAAGACTTCTATTTCTACTTGATTGAAACTGTTACAGGATTATGGAGCAAGGCAGTTAATATTATAGAATATAGGAAAAACATTATAAGTCTTTTGTACTTGACAATGAAAGGCCTGATATTGTATTTACCACATGCCATGCAGTTAGATATCAACGCAATCCTAGGGAGAGCACATCATTTCTATGAAAATAATACTTTGGTAGATCAATGGTACAGTGGATTTTGGTTTAATGTATAATGAAAAATCTCGGCTAGATTTATTGGTATATACAGATGCTGATTGGTCTGAATCAATAGATGATAGGAAATCAATTTTTGGAGGTTCTTTCATTCCTGGTGGATTGTGTATTTATTGGTTGAGTAAGAAACAAGATTTCATTTCATTATGCACTACAGAAGATGAGTACATTGCGACTACTCAAGCATGCACACAGTTACTATGGATGAAGCATCAACATGATGATATGGGAGTTAAAGTGACGTCTCTGGTTAGAATCCATTGTGATAATTAAAGTGTTATAAATTCGAGTAAAAATATAGTGCATCATTCAAGGACAAATAATATTGAAATCAAATATCATTTTATCTCGGAGAAGGTGGAGCACAGGCTTTTGAAGTTGGAGTATGTGACAATAGAACAACTAGTTGCAAATATTCCTACAAAGGCCTTACCCAAATAAGAGTTTGAATGGCATCGACTAGCTCTAAGAGTCCAATTGACTCCCCACATTTGAAAAAGTGTGGATGTGGGGGGCCCTCTCCTCAGGGTATCATGTGTTTTTTCTTAATGTACTTTTATGTGTTTTTACTCTAATATAGACAACCATGAAGTATCCTTCAGGTTTGTTGACAAAGGTATAGAAAGTGTGACTATTCAAAGGGGAGAAAATGACTTTTTCAAGACACAGGGAGGACATGTTAAGTGAAGTAGTGAGATAGGGTGACTTGAAGATGATCTGAATCTATTTGGAGGAGTTGTGATATAGGGGGTATTAAATTTGACGATTCTATAAGTGATTGATCAAATATTACATATCATGATAGATGATGTTCATGATGAAATAATTTTATTTGTTTCAAGAGTTGGTGTCACGAATTAAGTGATTAATTGATGAAATTTTCAATAAACTCTAATTTCTCACACCTAGCATGGCTCATGTGGGCTTAGAGTATGTGTTGAGTAAATCTATGATCTATATCTTAATCGCATGAAGTGGATGCTGATTGAAGAAGGGTATAGATTTAATGAGGTATCAAAATGTGAAGAATTATTATGAGAAGAATTGTTAACAAACCCAAAGGGGTATATTTTTGGGCAAAAATCCCTCAAGGTGTCCTCTTGGTATGTTTTGGGTGTCATTGTGTTTTTTGACAAAGATAGATGACTGCGAATGAGTATGTTTTGTGTTTACCGAAATCATGTTTTAAAGGTTGTGTAGTTTCCCAATGTTTTCCAAATATTTGGGCCCCAAAATAGGGAAAAAATTGTAAAAGGAAGGATTTAATCATAGGAGTGAATGGTGTGAAGAACTGTGAAGAAAATCAGCAAGATAAGGGAACAACATATCTTGGAACATGGACCGTGTAATATGTCTGGGAATAGTTTGTGACAGCATACCAAGAAGTGGGAATGGTACGCGGAGCAATAGAAAACAGTATGCAGAATGGTTCACAGCGAAGGGATTGTGGTATGTGGGAGGCATGAATATGTGTGGAATGGTCCACCATGTATGAAGAGATGCAGTATGCGAACTGTGAACAAAAAATGGTTTGTGGATGGATTTCGGTCTGTGGTAGGAGAAGTGGTATGCGATGAAGGTGGTGATGTGCTATGGTTTTTTAAATTTTGATTTAGCAGATAAAATAGATATCATTTCCTATATAAGCAGTGTTAATCCCACCGATTTAAGTTAGTGTGAATATCATTAGAGAACCTATATTTTCTCTGAGAATTCGGTGAAGTCTGAAAGTGGTTTGGGGGAATCAATTCTGCAAAGGATTAAGAAGTTCATAGAACAATTTAAAAAAGTGTTTTTGTGGGATCTTGTAGTCTGGAAAGGAAAAATAGTTCGTGTAAGTAGAATGTGGTATGTAGAGGTGGAGCTTTGGTATGCGGAAGTGAAGGTTGTCCACAAATAGAGAATAGTTTGCGGACAGAGGGTGATTCACAAAAGCAGTGATGGTATGCAGACGCGGTACCTGGATGTAGTATACGGGGGTGCACATAGTCGGTACATGGAGGTGGTATGAAACACACAAGCGAAGGTAGTCCACGTGAGAGGTAGTCTGTGGATAATAAGTAGAAGAGGAAGTCCACATAGGAAACCCACTACATAGTATGTGGGAGGAGCAGGTACGCAGAAGAGGTAGTCTACATAGGAAACCTGCTACATAGTACGTGGGAGGAGAAAGTGGTTCATGGAACATTCAAGGAAGCTCGAGAAAGCTTTAAATCAGTTATAAAAGTATTTTATGGTATCTAATCATACTTGGTAAGGTGTATTTAATCTATAGGTGAAAAATGAACTTCAATAGAGCATCTACCTATAGTTGAGGATGTAGAATTCATACAAATTAAGAGACCTAAATGTATTTAAACTATGTTCAACCTAAAAGTCTATAAACTATGAGAGAATTCCATTCCAATAGTAGTGAGAAAAATAAGAGGAAGACAGTGACCCTTTCCACTAGTAGTGAGCTAGAGAAAAAGGCATAGGGAGTTACCCTTGGGAATGATGTGAACAAACCCTAAACCTAGAAACGGCAGTGAGCCTAGTCATAGAAGATCTAGACTAAACCTTTTAATGATTATTGGTAGTGATCCTTATTGAATTTGGTACATCAACATATCATCATTGTAAGATCATTGGACGTATCCCAGTGAGGGTGAACTAAGTAAAAATAGTTGTGTCTCGTGCATAACTTAAATTCTATTCATGCTTTGCAATAAGAACAAGAGAGAATAGGGTTTTGTTTAACGAAAAAACAAGATATTAAAGAGATTAAATTATAATATATCATACCCTTAATCACCCCCCTCTTTGGGTATTCAACCTAGTGGGCCTAATAGGATCTCATTGCAACATGACACGGACTCGAGCAATAGAGGTTGGGTAGTGTTACATCCCAGGTTTCCAGTCTTTACCTTGATGATCAGGGGTTAAAACCCATTTAATTTCCTCTTGTAGTGGATTGTTAGAGAGATGTATTTCCTAAAAACTTATATGGTCTACCTCTGGTACAAGAGTTAGATTTTACTATTGATCTTGTGTTAGGAACAATTTCAATGACCATTCCTCCTTTAGGATGGAACCTAAGGAGATTATGGAGCTCAATAATCAGTTGGAGGATCTAGAGTCTAAATGATTTATACATCCTGTCACTTCCCATTGGGGTTCACCTATCCTCTTTTCCATGAAGGTTGATGGTACACTTTGTATTTGTGTGGATTACCATCATTCAGATCAACTAACTATCAAGAATCGGTATCCATTTCCTAGGATAAACGACCTCTTTGATTAGATATATGGAGTGAATGTGTTTTAAAAGATAGATATGATGTCTGGAAATCATTAGATGCATGTTTGGACGTCAATCATACCTTTCATAGCTTTAAGAAGCATGTATGGTCTTTACGAGTACCTGGTTATGCTGTTCGGACTCATGAACACTCCTGATATCTTCATGATTCTTATGAATATGGTTTTTCACCCATATCTATATTCATTTGTGGTTGTCTTCATTGATGATATCTTAGTGTATCCTCATTCCCGACCTGACCATGAAACCCATCTTGAGATCATGCTAAATATGTTGAGAGAGAATCATCTCTATGCTAATATTAGAAAATGCCACTTATGGATCGATAAAATCCACTTCCTTGGTTATATAATCTGAGAGTTAGTAGTTTCTGTTGACCTAGATGATGTGAGTGCTATCGTTTCTTGGGATCATCCCCAGAATATCTTTGATATTAAAAGTATCTTGGGTCTTGTTAGATATTAAAGACTCTTAATTCAATATACTCATGCCTTTCATCACCACTTAGGGGTTTGAAAAATAAGGGTGTGAAATTCAAATGGTCTGAATCTTGTGAAGAATCCTTTCAAGATATGATGGTCGGACTAACTTCATCACTTATATTGATTCTTCCAGAACCAGGAAGGACTTATATAGTCAATTATGAAGCATTAGGTATCAGACTTGGAGCTATTCTAATGTAGGATGAGCAAGTCGTTCCGTATGGTTCTTGTCAGCTGAGGCCTCACGAGTAGAATTATCCAAAACATGACCTTGATATTTCTATTTTTGTTCCTGAATTACATTGTTGGAGACATTATTTATTGGGAGATCATTTTTTGGGTGTTCATAGACTATAAAATACTCAAATAAATCCTCACTAAATGGGATCTGAATCCTGTGAAGAAAAGGTGGGTTGTGTACCTGCAATATTTTAATTTTGAACTTGCCTACACTCTAGGGAAATGGAATTCAATAGCCAATTCTGTGATCCATAAGAATTATACCTAGGAAGTTCAAGAATCCAGTGATGAATGGAAGTTAATGTCCTTATCCTCAGAGTTTCATGTTAACATTAAATAGGACCATGTTCAGACAATTTTCTCAGCCTCAGCAGCAACATCTACCCTTCTGAAATGAGTAAGTTTGAGATAGCTATCTGGTCCTAATGTCCTTTCCCTAGGGTAAAGTGTCTCATATGATGATAATACTCCTTGTTTTATGGCTGATTGAGATGATACTCTATTGTTCTGTGGGTGTGTATGGGTCCCAACAAACATTAGAGAGGAGCTGATGAGGGATTTCCATGCCTCAACATGGGAAGTTCACCCCGATATAAGCAAAATGTATCAAGATATATGATGCCAATATTGGTGGGACACCAAGAAATGAGAGAGAGATGATTTCATCACGTGATTTTCCACCCGTAAGTAGGTGAATATAGAACATCAATTTTTGGTAGGGATTCTTTAGTTGTTGTCTATTACTAAGTGGAATTGGGATGATGTTTCGATTGAATTCATGATTATTTTACCCAGAACACCTCATGGAAATGATAAAGTATGGGTTGTCATTGATCGTCTGATGAAGGCTGAACAATTTTTTCCTGTGTGAGAGACTATCTTGGTAGACGATCTTGGAAGGTTTTACATCAAAAAAATTTTGCTTCTTCATGGATCACCTCATTCTATCATTTATAAAAAAGATAATTATTTCACATCATATTTATGGAAGGGGTTGAAAAAGGCATTGGGTACATAGGTACTTTTGAGCCTGGACAATCACCCATATACTGACGGATAGACAAAGCATACAATATAGGTGCTAGAGGATATGCTTCATGCATGCATTCTCACCTTTGGGGTTCTTTTTAGAAACATGTTCTCCTCATTGAGTTTTCTTATAACAATAGAATTCAGGATACCACTGAGATGGATCCCTATGAATCCTTCAATGGTAAGTCTTTTCTCTTTCCTTTATGCTGACTAGAGGCTGGGGAAGTAGTTGTTCTTGGTCCTCATCTCATTTAGTAGACTACAGAGTAGTTACAGCTAATTAGGAAATGCATGTTGAAATCTTGATCTAGGAAGTAGTCTTATGCCAACAGACACTGGATACCTCTTGAGTTCAAGGTCATAGACTGGATTTTCATGAAAGTCTCACCCAGGTTGGGGCATAGATGTATTCATAAGTAGGGTAAGCTATCACAGATGTTCATTGGACCTTTCAAGGTTGTGAAGGGAATCAGACCAGTGGATTACCAGATGGTACACCCTCAGAGATACCAATCTATGCATGATGTATTTCAGGCATCTCAGCTTCATGAATATTATCCAGACTCATCTCACATTTTTCATCGAGATGAGGTTGAGCTGGATATGAATGCTTCATTTGAGGAGTATCAAGGTTGTATTGTTGATCAGAGTGTGAAGACTCTCCAAGGTAGGTTTGTTCCTCTTGTATGGGTGCTATGGTTGATTACAAGATGATACATGTGAGTGTGAATTTAATATATGATCTTAATGGATGGTGTCGTTTTCCAACATTACATATTTACCCTCATAAAGATAACTCGGGGATGAGTTTCTATAAGGAGGAGAGGTTGTAACGACCTAACTTTTGACCAAGGTATGGATTATTGGTTTTTCTTTATGAATCTTTCCATTAATCGGTGACAAGTTATATTATAGCCTAGGGAAAGCATGAGGAGATTCTAGGGCTAGTTCATAGCCCGGAGGTCTGGAAAAATTGGTTGTAGGTTGGGCCTCATGGTTAGTGGAAATTATACAACCTAGGCCATGTGGTTTTTCTAAACCATGCGGCTGTAGACTGGGGTACCTTCATGTCTGAACGGTTTTTAAGAAACTGTTTGAATCAGGTGCATGGCTACACGACCTACTGTAGAGGGGGAGAGATCATTCATGCACAATTTCCACACAATTTTTAAAACATGTGCAGAAACCATGTGTATTAGTTTTTGGGAAAAAATTTCTATTTTCCCCTCTTCCAACTTAAAAATATAATTCCTCTTAATAATTTGTTTACAATAGACAAAATTTTGGTTTCTCCTCCTATTTGAGGTCAAACCCTTCTAATCCTTGTATCCTTGATAACTTCTCTATTCAGCGACCGATCATAAATCTGTTAGAGGCATTGGATCCCCTACAGTAAGGATCCCTTGTCTCTATACTTCTATCTCTATTCTTGTTATCGTTTATTGAGCTATTTGGTTTTAGGATCATATTCCCTTTTTAGGGTATTGGACTGAAAGCCATATCTCTTCTAAACTTCTTTTAATCTAAGGTTTATATCAAGTTAGGCTTCATCTATGGCCTTAATATAGGTGGTCACATAGTTTTTCATTTTATTTTTGGCAATTTCATATTCAATCTATCATATCGTGATCCATCCTTTATGGATCTCCATTTATGTGTTGGTTCCTTCTTGTCTAAATGATCCAAGTGACTTGATATAGGTGAATTGGGTTTTTAGGGGTTTAGAGACCACCCTTACTCTATATAGACCCCCATAGGGGTGCCACCATGAAAATAGCCTTTTGGCCCAATGGTTCAAAATACATGGAACCCAAATTAACTCTCAGATTAAATTTTAATTGAAATAGAAATGGTCACATGTTTAATTGATGTATAGTAAGGTTCATCAAAGGTTCTTGTCCCCTTTTTAATTGGAATTGTCCAAATGGTCATGTGAGTAATTAAAATTGACACTTCGTCCTCAAAACATCACCTTAAATAAATTTTCCATGTTCAGAAAATTGGATGGCTGGATTATGTAGGTTGGCTAGGTTGAGATGGAATAAACCTTAAAGATGAATTAGAATTAATTTAATGGTTTCAAGGGATGTCATGGCCTTGCTCTTGTTATGTTTTATCATAAAGGCATTACCTGAAGTGGTTTGTTTTTTTTAAGTGAAGAAATGTAATATGGTATTGCCTTACATTATATGATATGAATGGTTATATCCCTGTTATACTTATAATATTATGATATGTATGACTGGGAGGAATTTTTACCCCATTCCAAGTTATGATATATATGGGTGGGAAGAATTATTACCCTACGCCAGTTGTAATATCTATATATATGGGTGGGAGGCATTGTTACCCCACGCTAATTATAATATCTATATGTATATGGGTGGGAGGAATTCTTACCCCATGCCAGATATGATATGAATGTATGGTTAGGAGGAATTCTTAACCCACACCAGCTATAGTATATATGTATGGATGAGAGGAATTCTTTCCTCGTTCCAATTATAATATATATATATATACATATGGTGACTTGGTAAGACTTACCATATTTGAGTTGAAGTAGGTAGACCCACCAGGTATCCACTAGGAACCTAAGTGGGAGGTTATTTAATTATTCTACACTCTTTTATATACCTTTCCTTAATGTTAATTTTTTTACTTATGATCACATACTCAGATTACCCGTAGACATCGTTTGTGGTAGCCTATCGATATTTTTATCTCAGACCCTACTCGGACCGCCTTTGAAACCTAGGAATATTGTTTTCCTATAGGTATGGATAGAGTCACACACCACTCTTCTGGATGATGATTCATACAACTTAGTTAGATCTTAGGAGTATAGGATCAGTCTTATGCTCGAGATTCTATGGAGAGGCTTTTTGATCTTGCTATCTTATATTCTTTTTTTAATTCATGTTTCCCACTTCCTATTTTCCTTTTTTATTAGCATGTCATGCATACATGTTTGTGTCAGATGGTACCTATGAGGATTCTGCTATATTTAGTTATCTAATTATGTTGCTTCTTGGATGTTTAGTTTTCTATTATGCTTAAATTATTTACTATATCAATTTCATGTATACTCTTCCACTATTACTTATTACTTTTTTTATCAGTTGTGTACTATGAAATGGGGTTATAGTCTCCCTACTGATCTACCTTCACACCCCCACTGCTAGTTTCCAACCACTGGCTTATGGGGAGATGTGTCAAGGGTCATGTGGACAATTGGGCTCGGGGCATGGGTTAAGTGTGAGCCAAATCTGGGATGTCACAACTGCTTTAATACCACTGTTGGGATTTAAAAGTGTCTAATAACACTTATTAAATGAAGTGTAAGTGATCAAATCCCTCATTGAGGATCTCCCACGTGTGAAACATGAAATCTATATTTATAAACTAAAATTAAGATAATACTACAAATAAGAATAGAATATACTAATAAAGCTATTAAACCTCTTGATCTTCCTTTAATATGAGTTTAATGAAGATCAAAATGTGGAAAAAGAAAAGATTCCCACCTCTTAGGTACCCATGGGCTCTCTAAATCACACATCGTACATGTAAGATTCTCCTTTCACCCATGGTGTGCTAGCACCTCTATTTCCAAAGGAATAAAATGAATTATATATTGCTTCTAATGAGGTTCAACCAATATTTTTAAACAAGATACCCACAATAATCTCATGAAACATTTTTATAAGCCACAATCACACTCCTTGGGTTATCTCATTTACTCTTGTGTTATAACACATGAGTAAATTATTTGACCAACTAATATAACCCTTATATAGATAAAACTACCCACAAACATTTCATCGCATGAAATGGTTTATTAAATGATGGATTATAGGGATGATTGGTTGAAGAGATAGGTAGTATGAAATGGTATACCCAAAATACATTATGAATATAATTTTTATGAAAATATATGTTATATATATATATCATTATATATAAGGATTTAGGAAATATATCCTTTAATGGATATATTGATTTTGGGGTTGTTCATGGATCCCCCTGGGTAGATAAATAAATGTTTAGATATACTATGCTGCTAAATGAACTAGATATGGTCAACCTTGAGTGGAACTTTATAACCTAGGGATCAAAAATGTTTTATTTATTTATTTATTTCTAATTATTACTTGACTAAGTTGGGTATATCACATATTCATATGATTTCATATGACAATATCTGTTAGGATCTCCATTGGGGGTGGCCTACTAAGAATTATTTTCTCACCCACTACATTAGAACCCAAGTTCACATGAAGATACATATTTCTACTTTTATGTTTGGCATTGCATGTGAAGTGGATTGAGTAGTGGTAGCTTGGAATAGTTATGGAGATTGGGATTGATGCGAGGCTTTGGGAAGATAGTAAATCCATTTGAACATTTTGTTTCATTTTTTATTTTTAATATTTTATTGGAATAGTGGGAGATCATTCATTATTTTGTTTTATGATTTCATTTATTTTTTTATAGAATGATTGGCATTTTTTGGATACTACATACTCTAGTGTTTTATTATAGATGTTATTTAGTTATTTTTACTAGTTGTTTCACTTTAATATGGGGGTATAGTTCATCCATAGTAACACCATAAACCCTCTATATTAGTCCGTATCCTATAGAACATGGGTATAAGTGCATGATGTCATGTATTACTCTGATCAGTACATTATTGAGTGGTATCAAAATAGAGGTGTTTCATATCTTTCGTTCATCACTTCACAATGCCCGCATGGTTCTCCAACATGCTACTTGTGATCATTCAGACCATGGTGATAAAGATATTACTTGGTTCTCTAGAACCACAATATCATTCTAATACCACTATATAATTTCCTTACATTAATTAGTCATTATTCTTCATCCTTTAAATTTATTGATATCTCATCAATAAGCTATATTGAGTACCATGTTGATATAATTTCTTCTTCAGGACATCAATGTTCTTCCAAATATTATTTCACCAATATTTTATACTATATGAGAGATATATGGTATGAAAATATCTAGAAAAACATTGAAAACTAACTTGTCTATGAAATCAAAATTTCTGGAATTTCTGATGCCATAGGCATGACAAAATCCCACTGAACCTCCACTCAATTTAACAAAGAAATACACTAGTCATTTTCTTCCACTACTTCAGCCTGCTTCTGAATCTTTTATGAACCCACATCCATTATAGAGGTTAGATTTATACTCTTTTGAACTTATAATTATAATTTTTATAAATTTATAAGCACAAAAGTCATCACAACCACCTTTTACAAAGAAAAACATACCCTAGACTAAGGTTGTCCATATCCCTACTTTAGCATTACCAAGATCAAATTTTCCAAAGAACTTTACAATTTAGAGAACAAAAATCATCCATCTTATGGAATTATGAAGATTTTATAGAAGATACTACCCAAAATATAAATGAAACACCCATTTTCATATCTTCTATACAAACAAAAAACTTATTATACCTCTATTTCCATAACCCACCACTTGACTACACCATTAGGAAGAATTTAAATCTAAGAGACACCCATAGGTTCGAAAAATGATTTGGGATAATTAAAATTTCATTTTGTGACACCTTATTGTATTCCATGTCAATATTCACAACCTATCGGTAAATATAGTCAGCGGTCCTTCTAAAACTCCCACATTACCTTTGATCTATCAGCCCCTAGATATCATTAAATATCTACAACATATCATGGGTCCTCATAATAAAGGATATAAAACTCTTAAAAATTATGATATTGAATAAAAAAACCTATAATTTTGGGCCACCCTATTGAAGAAGGTATAGAGTGAAATGTATTCTATGAGAGAAAATAACTAGAACATTAAATATTTTGACTCCCTCCATGTACTTCTCATTGATCATGAATAACCACTATAAATTTTGAATACTTGCCTCACTACTATCGAGTTTTGAGTGAATATTTCAGTGACCAGGGATTTGTATCCTCCCTTATCTCTTTCCTATGTGATCATGAAAACCATTCCACAGACTCCAAATTTTGGTAGTATACTTCTTTTATATCTTACTCTCCTTTGGAATGAATTTTTCTAGATTCGAGAACCTTGTCCACACTTAGATGTATCCATGATTCCCCCAACATGAAATTCATTCCCTTCCAATGAATATGATTCTACTTCCATCACTGATCATCTCTTAATGAACTAGGACCATTTTATACACCTTCCAATCCTTTTCTAGATGAAACCACTACATCCTTTAGTTCTATATAAAAAACACTTGGTCCCACTCATGTGATGAAAGATGATAACCACCAAGTCACTTCTTTAAACTCAAAGTGTTATATAAAACACTTGGAGTCATATCATACATCCCCAATTAGCTATGGTAATTATAGAAATTTATACAATTTTCACCTTCTTGGAATATATATTATAGAACCAATAGTCCTACTACAATCTTTTTTTATTTATTCCCATAATTTTAGTCACATAGATAGGAAAACTAGCTAAAATTCCATCAACTAAAAACCAACCTTCAACTTTACTAATGAACTCCCATTATGAAAAAATTATCCATCTATGACTACAAATTTATAGAAAATTTCAATTTTATTTTCATGGAATTATGAATCTGGTAAACACCTTGGTTTTTGACTCATCTATCTAACTAAAATTACACACCCTTCAAGAGTAGTAACACTATAATTATCTATGATCTATAGCCTCCTCTTTCAAATAATCAAATCAGACTTTTCTCATGAAATGATGTCTTCTAGAAATATACCTCCTACTAAATCTAAATATCATGAGGATTATTATTTTCCATTAAATTATATAGTAGTATCTTTAATAATCTTTTATTCCACCTTAATGAATGGAAAATGACATCAGACTCAAAATAGACATGGAGAGACTTTTTGTAAACTTAGAATCCCTATTTCCACATCTATATACACTGGTAAACATCTTTTAAGAAATTAACAAATGATCTTCTAAAATAACCTAATACTCTTCTAACCAAGCTCAAAATTTCTCTAAAAATGTAATATATCTCAAGTTGCAACCTCGTTATAAAAAAATTCAATATCCCAACAATACCACTGGTAGAACCACTATCTTCTAGTAATAGTTTTTCAAACCATTTATTAATAGATCACCAAATTATCTGAAACCAAGATCAGATACCATTAATTTTGAATTCAAGTGATATAAATATAATCCACCAGAAGTTTTACCTCCAAAAAATTCAATAAATAAAGAACATAGATCCATAAGACCCCTTATGACCACAATGTCTAGAACTAGGAAATTTACACTACACTAAGTTATCCATATATGGTTCTCTTTTTTATCTTAGTTAACTCAATAAATTCTTTCCAGATAATAAAAAATTAAACAGTCATATAAAAATAAAATGAAACATGTAAACATGAAACATTGGGATTATGTGGTTTAGATAGTGTGTCTAACACCCATAGGAGAAAAACATCATATTTTATTTCATTCATGAAAATATAATACATTTGATTTATGATATATTTTTGTTCCCTACCTATAGTAATCAAAAATAACCACCAACTCAATCCCATGATGAACTCCCACTTATAGCACTCCAACTATAAAACCTCATGAGTTAGGGGATGCGATCCACCTCATTCCACTTCTACTCTTTTCAATCTTTACCCTTCGTAACTCTAACTTTCAATATTTTCTACTAAAGCCTCCATCCTATGGGGTACTGATTCAACACCCCATTATTCGATGCAGAATGTGTGTCAGGTCTCTCAACCTGTAGTTAAGGTCCCTATTTACTTGATATAATAAATTAATTTTGATGTTTAGGTTTCCACCACCATTTGATCTTTTTAAGTAGAATTCTACTTTACTCTGGTCATCTTGGGTAACCATCCACACTATCAACGACATCTATATACTCTATTGTTCCACCCAATGAACAATGTATGTTTTTGGGTTTCCCATATCCAACTCCAGAACATTATTATAATTTTAAAAGATTCTCACCCCATCTACATCACTTCTTCTTTAGGAATGAAGCCGAACCAAAGTGCATTCATCGAATGATCCTTTTTTGTATTTTTGTACTCAACCAATGCTATCATTTCTTGCACTAAACTTTCATTTAGCTACTTCCACGAAGAAGTTTTCTATTAACTAAAACAAAAATTCTTTTATTTATATTCCTCAAACGTTTTACTCTTTATATTCATATTAAAAATACATATTTAAGGGATCTACTTCCATTAAATTTGAATCTAAAAAACCAATGGTGCTAGTGTTTTTTCTACATCTTTATTTATAAATATAACCACAAAATACTTGATTTATAAAGATTCAAACACTTAACAATAATAAAATTATCACACAAGAACCTAACATATTTTAGTTTTTTAATAGGGGAAATAAATATTAACAATATTCACCAAGAATCACAAAAGTATAGTGGGTATTGCATGTGATTAACAAGGCATAAATTTTGGGCGTTCACATAATTCATCTCAATTTTTCCTAATATATTTTTTTTCTTTATTATTCTTATTTTATTTCCTTACAGAAGTTGTGATCCTATTTATTTTATTTGATGTACCCCCTATGATTAATTTTCCCTCCTTTATTTAATAAATATATCATATGGATATTTTTATTTTATATTAGGTTTTACTTAGCCATATTTATCTTCAATTATAGTTTTATTAAAACTTATTTTATTTTATAATTTATTCAATCATGTGCCAGTTCGATTGTCATAGTTATTAGTGCTATGATTTTTTTATCAAATTACTTTAAGAAATGTGTTTTTGAGATACATTGTGATGTCTCAAACTCGATTCAGTAACTGATCCCAGTTGGCCACATGGCCTCAAGCATGCATCCACATATTTTAGAGACCACCGACTAGAAGTAAGGGTTTACAGTGGTACAGTGGGGAGAATATACCCTCATGTTGAGCATGGAACAAAGAAGTATGATAAATGAATTACAACAGAAATGGATTTCATAGAACAACTGGAGAAGTATAAAATATAAACATATAGATAAGATAAATTTATTGAACAATAACAAACAACACTATATAAAAAATGATTTCTACATCATTATATTATACAAAATAGGTATACATGGTAGCTAGAATACATACTATACAAGTATATCCAAAAGAAAAAAAATACCAGAAGAACTATCACTACTAGAATTCAGTTATCTATCCATGGACCTATATCCATGGGTAATTAGGACCGTGGAAATAGATAACTTATCCCCAAATTTTTAATTATGTCAGTGGTTGTAGCCCACCCCTATCTTCAATTTCTCCCCTCCTCTTGACCCTCCTCTTTATGAAACTCTCCATCCTCATGACTCCTCCCTAACCCCATCCTCCTCCTAACCCTCTTTCCTAGATGTTTCCATGATCATTCTCTTCTGATGTGGCCACACAAACCCCCCACGATCATCTTCCTCTAATGAAACCACCCCACCACCCCATCGACCCTACTCTGATGTGGCCTCCCCACCTCCTCCTCTGACACACCTTGGATATGGCCACCACACTTCACCATGATCCTCATTCTCTAACTCACCTCTGACATGGCTTCAACGTGGATCCAGCATATCTTAGATATGGCTACCCCACCTCCTGGGATACTCCTCCTTTGACGCGGCCACCCCCAATTATTCTCCTATGATGTGGCCACCCAATCATCCCAATTTCTCAATCCAACCAAGACATACCCTCACAATCCTCCTCCTCCCATGATTTATTACTAACCCTATTCAGTTGACCCTAGATAAATCCTCCCTTCCACAATTTCTCATGAAAAAACCATACCTAACTGAATCACAAGTTAGAGTTCTCCCAATTTCTCCTATAAGGTGATTTTTATTCAACTATAACATGTTTTTATAAAGACAGTAAACCATATTTTTTCCATGAACATACAATTTAATTTTTTTCTCCCTAAATCAATGGCTTATTTGGTTCCCATTGTATTTTTTTCATAATTTGATTTTTCTACTATTTATACAAGCTTATACTCTGTCAATGACTTGGATATATTTCATATTCTTCCATGTTTATATTTATGTAAGTTTACAGTGTAGACTGACAATTATTTTATACATTACCTTTACCAATACAATCATACCCAACATGCAATAGTACCAATATTAGGTGAATTTTATATATATAATAATTTTTATAGGAACTATTGAATTATTTTTATTTGGTTAGGGTTTTTTATATCACTTATTGAAAAATGATTATAGAACTTATCACTTATTTTAAGTATTTTTTAGATGTGTTTCCTATTGATAAAATCCTTTTCTACAACTTATTTATGTATATTTTTTGTAATATTATAAACAATTATTAATTTTTAAATTGATTATCATACGTGATAAATGCATAAATATTTTTCAATATGTGTAGTCAATAATAAATTCAATCTTTTTGTGTTATGTTCTTGAACAGTTTACAATAAGTATAATTAATTTTTTAATTTCATAAATGACTATAAATATGGTGCTTAAATAAATTCTTTTTTTGTATGTTATGATATTTTTCATGCATTTTTGATAGTTTTATAAGTCTTTTTTATAGTTATGTTTTACACTAAGCCATATAATAGTATTTATTTTCCATGCTATGAAATTTTACTTTCTGTGATCTCATGATTTATTAATTTTTACAATGTTTTTTCATTTACCAAGATACATAATAGTGTGACATGTAATTCAATATACGGAGAAGAATTTTTTAAGTAAATGAAGTATAATTGTATTCATGAATAATTATTAAGGGATAATTTTTTAATGGAAAATAATCTATTTTTTATGACCATTCTAGAATGTTCATTTTTTTAATATTTTTTCTAAATTTATAACTATTTTAATATTGTTATATAATAACTTTTAAAAAACTATAATATAAGTGTAATAAGTAGTTTTAAAATTTTTTCATCCTAAAAACCAAACATAAGTGACTCAAATTTCATTAATATTTATATTAACTTGATAAAGTTATTATCATAGTGTACTAAAAATAGATTTCATTTTAACTTATTTGTTATTTATATTCCAAAGACAACTCAATCCATGTTACCTGGTATTTGTTAGGTCTCCCATTGGATGAAACATTTATTATGATGAAAACATCAATTTCAAGGTATTATTTATATACATATATCATATTTTTGGTTTTCATAGATATAATAATTTTGATTTCCATTAGAGTGTTTATTTTGTGAGGGTAGTTTCAAGTATAATGTTTTATTATTTCATGATTATATTTTTTTATTTGAATCCCTCTATTGGTGTAATGTGATTTTGTTTTTACTTTATTATTTCAATAAGGGTTTTAAGTTTTAGTAGTTAATAATTTAATACATATTTAAATATTTTTCTAATTATTTAGAGTTATTTCATATAAAATATCCCTAATATTTTATTTTATATGCATCTTTTTATTGATTTCAACCTAAGATTGAGGAGGAATGGCTTCAATTCACAAGAATAAATGTGTGGATTTTATTAAAAGACTGAATATTAATATCTTCTTAAAATTTATATGTAAAAAATATGATTATTCATTCAATATGAAATTACTATTTATTTCCTTACAGGGTGCTTCTTTCGATGAAAGATTCTGAATAGCTAACTCAAGTAATATATCATTGTCATCATTGTACCTAACAATATGTAACAACATATTTCATCTATCATTTACTTATATTTTAAAAACTAATTCAAAGAGATGCCTTTCACTTTGAATTTTTGTTTTGTTATCGATATTTTAGTGATTATATTTTAAATTTGTTCATGAAAATATGAGTTTATATGTTAATTTTATTGAATTTTTTCAACTTATATAGTAATATTTTTTAAAAATAGATAATGAATTTTATATAGTTTATATGTTAATTTTATTAAACAAATCAACATCCAAATAAACATATAAAAATTTTCTAAATGTTTTTCTTCTTAATATAAAAATTTTATTATTTATAAAAAATTTATATATGTACTTATAAATTAATATAGTTTATATGATTATAAATTTATATATTAACATGGTTTATATGTGCAAGAAAATTATATGTTAATATGGTTTATAAATTTATGTCAGTAAAATTTTGATTTTTCTTGGATTCGGGTATGAGAAAAGAAGACCCAAATGTATCATGATCAGATATTGGTGTTATATGTAAAAATATAGATGTTACAAAATCATTCCCATTCTTTAAACTCATATTATTCTTTAGTGTTTCATCTTTAATATAGTATTTTAACATTCTCAACAATGATAAAAGAGTGAACATCATTGAAGATGTTATGTTATGACTTGGGTCCAATGATGTTCTTCACACTAGAAAAGTGTTAAATGTTATATATTATTATTTACCTCTAGAAAAAAAATGAATATTGTTTTTTATAAAATAATAAGCAATTTAAAAAAACTAATATTGATTTTTTCTTTCCCTTAATATCTAGTTAATTTATATGTGATGAAATATTTTGAATTATGTGTTCTGTATTTAGTATGATTATTTTATTATTAAATCATCCTTGATTTTATATTTAAATTTCATTTACTTAATTGAGAGTTTGAGTATAGTTTCACTTAGTTTTAACTTTTATTCAGTGATAGATAAACAATTTGATAATATCTCAGTATGTAATAATGTTATTTCTCTATAATTTAGTGTAATCACTCTACATATAATATAGTTTAAGGGAGGAATCTTATGGTTTTAGGCTATACTTTGAGAGAATTATATTGAGAGAAAATCCTTATAACTAGTAAAGAAGTTATTTTCTTGGTAATTGAACGACTCCTAAACACTTTTCAATCATATTTGTTTAATTTACCTTGTTTACATTATTTCTTACTCATTAAATGTTTTAAAATCTAGATCCTCAATCAATCTTTTATAGTTCTCTAATTTTTTAAACTATTAAATAAATGAGATCCTGACCATAGAAATAACATATCAAAATAAATTTCATAAATATCTGCCTAAATTATACCTAGGAAATTCATTCTCATTTATCAATTATCTAATTTTTTATCATCTTTCATCATAATATTTACTGATCAAAAATTTGTATATAATAGTCATATAATACATAAAATATCATAAAAATTTCACTTTGAAATATAATTCAGTAAATAATATATAATAAAGGATATCCATTTAATTTACTTAATGAAATAATTAATTAATATGTAATCAAGAAAAATTAAATAATTAAATCATTTATAAAATTTTCTTTTCATTTTAAACATAGGTATATAGTTTAATAAACCATTTATCCATTAAAAAAATACACATGTTATTTAAAGTTTCTTGATATTATAACATAATACTCCATCAATTTCCTAATATTTTAGACACCATGGATTCTTCTTTGGTTCACCTACACTAATTTCTTATTACCCAAAACATATACACATTCACACACACTAACATTGAATGGAAATACTAAATATTTATAGGGTTCACATACATTTCACTTGATTGGTGTAGGATACAAATAAAAAATAACCACCATATAAGTAGATTAAATATCATGATATCTTCATCATTAATATATCTATTTTCATTGATGGGGAATCCTTTACTTTCATAGCTCAAGATTTCTAATCTCTTCAGGTAAATTCCTGAATATTAATTTTTTCTCTAAGAATAAAAATGTCACTAAGAATAACAAAGGATTCCACATCATTTTGAAGGAAAATTTCCCTTCAAGGGTTTGAACGTGGTTTATTTTGAAGAATATGTGAAATAATTACTTGACTCGAAATTCAGATTAGTGGTGGTGGGTTATTTATTATTGGTCACCACATATTTATGTCCATCGGGAAAAGAATTGAAATTGTTGGATTAATCATGTTTTCCATTAAATTTATTAACCCTTACCATTGTGTTATAAATATGTTTTTTCATGTAAAACTTATGGATGCTAGAAAAAAAGATGAACCATTAATGGCCATTCAATGAAGTGGATAAAATGATCTGTATAATTTCATCCAAGGAATGAGTCATTAATTATTCTTATTTGGTTTTAGTTCAACCGCATTCATATTCACAGTAAGGATGAAAAATCTTGGCTCCCAATCCATATGTCAGTCTATCCAATGCCAGTTTACCTCTATTTTTTCAGTTTCCCCTCTAACCAACTTTTCCTATATGTCTCCCCTCTTCTCATACATTTATTTATATTCAAAAAAAAATGACTTCAGATATAATTAATAAATATAATTAATTAACTAATCCTGGTTAAATTTAATTTTCATATTTATTAATACATCATTTCTCATGTATATGCATAAATTAGTACAACTCTTTCCATATATTCTTATAAAACCTTCCATATGTATTAATTACACTATGTAAAATTTAATTTTCATATTTATTAATAAAAATTTCTCATGTAAATGCATTATAATGACATATATACAACTAATTCATAAATTTCAGTTCTATATCATGAATAAGACTTATAAGTTCGGATTCCTTCATGAACTATATATTTTTAAGAAAAAAAAATTATTGTCAATCTAAATTATAGACTAAAATATATTATACCATTGATAATCCTTTCATAAGAAGACTTATGCAATTTTATTCATTTATGAAATTCAAGGGATTATCATGGATTTATGGAAATATTTTTACCATTTATAGGTAGTATCGTTATTTATAATCATATTTGAGTATATATTTTTCATAAATCTAGACATATTAATTATTTTTATGGTATATTTTAATTTTTACCAGCTCTATGTCATTATTGGAACATCGTGTTTTAATAGGGGAGTTGTAGAATTCATGAGTATAGTTATCTATACTAGATGGAAACCCAATGTTATGCACCTGGGATTTACTTAAAAAGATTTTCATAACATATTTACATTAACATATGCAATTTTTTCAAAAAATTTAACTTTATAGGATTAAATGAGAGGGAGTAATCTTTCCTAAGAATAAATTTGTTTTGCGGTGCTCACATAGGATTAAAATCACAAGTAGATCATGTTATATTAAATGTTTGTGTATGAGAGATGAACTAGGACACCCATCTACCGATGTATGAGTGTGATCATGTAATAATATAACCAAGGGATGTTTCATTCCAAGTCACCTTGTGTGACTGATCTTTAGTCTCTTCATGATATTAACTTCAAGAGTTATGATGACCATATGAGATAGAACCAGATTAATATAAAAAAATTATCACTCAACCTAGAATCAATATTACTCATTTATATAGTTTACCCAAATCATGAAATCACCAAATAACTTCCACACAACATCCATCCAATGAAAA
The DNA here is from genome assembly GCA_963277665.1 of Viscum album. Taxonomy (NCBI): domain Eukaryota; kingdom Viridiplantae; phylum Streptophyta; class Magnoliopsida; order Santalales; family Viscaceae; genus Viscum; species Viscum album. The sequence continues at coordinate 339,714,272 of OY728127.1, read as the reverse complement.
ATGGATGTAAGAGATCAAAGATGATGGTGAATGAATTTCACACAATATGGAATATTCTAAAGTGTTTATACATGGAGAAATCACACCCCTATGCTAATACATATGGAAGAAGATATAGGAATAAATATTGGAGTATCGTAGGCATTTCAATTAATGGGTATAAAGAAGAATATCCTCTTATTAATTTTTAAAAATTTCCCAATTTTATTTTAAAGGAGGGGGAACCATGGGATTTGGGAATGGCTTTGATGTATTTTAGGTTTTTTTATATTCCAATTTCAATAATATATTTATAAAATTGATTCTATTATTTTTTTATGTTTTCTTCTGATATATTTTATATTTTTTAATTATGTCCTTCACCACCATGCTAATAGAGAGTTAACCCGAGGTGTTATCATATATAGGTTCTTTGATATTCACCAGACTCCTTACATATTCAAGTTTTAATTTTCAGTATAAACTTTCAGGATTCATAAATATTCATGGATAATAAGTTGGTGAAATTTTTTATCATCCTTATTTCACATATATTTCATTCCCCTTATTAGAATCAATTTACTTTCCATTATTTAGTTCTTTGATGTATGGTGGGATCGAGGGATTGGATGGGGAATGGTAAACATGATATTTCTAGCAGAGTGCACTCTTAATCGATGATTATTCTATTAATTTCATAAGAGGGTGGTGGATAACTACTGAAATAAAATATTCTTAGTTAAATTGGTAATTCACACATCAAGATTAAATAGAGGTATGTTCATACATATGTTGGGGTGTGATCATTGAGTGATAAATAAACTAGTAGATGGGGTAGTAAATAAACTCATTAGTACTAATATTAAGTGTATCACTTTCTTACTAACATTATTTCATCAGAATTTTCATGTTTTTCCTTTCAATATTTCATCACACTAATCTATACCACTTTTTTCTTCCATTTATTTAAAACACCAAAAAATAAAATAAGCATTAGATCAATGAGTGTTTTTTCATGGATATTTATGATGAAAACCCATAGAAAACTCCCTACCTTTATTCATGGGGTATTTTTAATATTCTATTTGATTCAGCTAATACTTTGATAATATTTTAGTAAATTAGGGAAATTACATGCTTCTCTATATTTCTAATTTCTTCTTCTCCCTCTATATGGATTTTTTGGGAGTATTTGGATTCACTATGGAAATATTTTTCTATCCTATTTCATCTTATTTCTTCCACCAATAATTTTTATTGATTTTTATGGGAATTTTTGAGTTAATTTCACCAGAGTAGGGTAAAATCACATCACAACAAAGTTGATTTCACATTTAATGTATAAAGGAGTCTGAGAGTGGATGATCATAAGTGTTTGATCACAATTTCACATTAGTAAAATCACTCAAGTACTTTTTTATTTGGTAATGTTCATGCTTATACAAATATTTAGTATATACATACATAGTGAATAGGAGTGTTGATACTTATTCTTATTCACTTACATGAATAAAATATACCAACTCTTCCTTCTTCTACCTCTACCAACATATAGTGAATCAAACTCTATTTATCTTCCTACTTTCCTATTTCCACATTCTTCTTTCATCAATTCATCTAGAATTAATTTCTTTTTATCCTTATTTTGGGTATAGGAATTTCACTACATATTTTTCCTCATTTTTTCTTTGCATCAATGACATCACTGGTTCTCATACTTATAAAATAGTATTAGTGTTGTAAATTATGGTTTCATGATATACATTGAGTAAAATATATTGATAAAAATCCTTATATCCAATAAAGAAATGTTTTTCTTAGGTTTCTATGCATTGATTTTATAATTAATATTTAATGCCATTAAATTTACTTATTCATGTTTCCATTGATATTTTGAATTTAAAATTTTATTTATAAATATATTGTTTCATATTATGCATGTGTGCACAAACTGATTACTTTCCTCTTTAACTATTCATTATGAAGTAGAGTATTTTGGTAATTATTCCTATTCTAATTTATATATTTTGGTAGTTTTATATATTTCTAAATGTTCTTCTTCTTTATTCATGTATTTTTTCCTAAAACACAAAGTATCAACGTTTTTAAATTGGTTTCAGTTATAAACTAATAACATTACACAATAATGATATTCTGTTCTAATTTTGTTTCTTTTTTTCCCCACTCATCAAATTTTCAATGGATTCTGTGGTTTTTATCTATGTCATAAGTCTATTATATCCTATATTTACATGTATTTGTTTAATTATACTCATAGTTAAATTTAATAATTTATATGAAATTTCAAAACTTAGTATAATTATTTTATTTTAAAAATAATCAATTAAAGCATAATTTGGGAGACATATAAATATTTTTAGCTCATCATTTTATTTTTATTTTATTCTATGAATTTCATTTTGTACATTTATAATTTTTTGAATTCATTTTTATTCTATATGGGTCAAATACTAGAATTTCAAGGTGATGTTATTATTTTAATTTTTATTATTATAAATAGGTCTCCTAAACTGATTTTATTTCTAACATGATGTGTTTTAATGAGAGGTTTTTTTATTTCTATTTTTATATGAACTTTATCTTAATTTAGAACACTTTTACCATCATATATTGATTCCATTTTAATATATCAGTAATAATATCCATATTTAATCAGACCAAATGTTACCTCTTTGCAATAAATATTATAATGATGAAGCAGCCATGGCTTCCCTCATTGGAAATCTCATTTAGTATTTTCCAGGGAAAAGTTCCTTATTGCCTTACTGACATTCCTAACAGTGCAGAATTTTCTTAATCTAATGGCATCTTTGAATATATTAAAATTCTAAACTAATCAAGATACACTACAAAATATAGAAAATTTATCACAATAGGCTGTATCATTAAAATAATAATGTTCCTATACCTAATCCAGTATGATTTGTGTTCTTTTAAATTATTAATTATTACTCTATTTACAAAAGCATACTAAAACCATGGAATTAAAGTTATATGACAACAATCAGTTATCTTTTTTTATTTTGAATTTTTACTTTTATGATAACATTTCAATTTTGGATTCTATGATTTTTTCCCAAAATTTTAGTCTGAATTGATATTTACTATGAGTGGTTTCTCAAACTAATTAGAGAGATGGTGAAATAAAAGCTATACTGAAGATGCATATAAAAGAAGAACAGGTTTCAAGACTACATGATTAGAAGGATGCCATAGAAGCCCATAGTAGATCAAATAAAGAGATTTAGGAGCTGAGAGTGAACCTAAAGAGAGATAAAGAAGATATTTATGGGATCTCTATGGGAGTTTCTAATGGTAGGTGCACCATTATCTAACTACTTGAACCATCATCTACCTTCAATAGAGCTTCACCAGCCAACTGTTTCTACACCTATTTGTGGCCACTAAATCTTCATACAAAATCATTTCTAAGACACTAAGAGGATTCCTTTTCCTCTTTGAGTTAGATGAACTATCACTTTCCCATGGCCTTGGTATGTGTTTATATGTGAAATATGGACTTCTTAATGATTTAAATTGTTCTTTTGTGTTTCTTTAATTGGTAATTAATTTAATTGGTGATAAATAGTTTTTTTTGTGATTTATAGATTAATTTAAATTGATTCTATGTTTTTGTTTGAGGGATATGGGAAGGATATGTGTTTTGGTAGGCTACACGGTATAATTAGTTTTCTGACAAGAGGAGGATGTATCCATAGCTTACAGTTGTGGAAATAGTCATATTTCCATGGATTGCATCATGGATACTAGAATAATGTTTTGGTTATGAAATGTGGTTATAATTCAGGAAATATCCATGGTTTGTAACCATTGAAATAGTTCTATTTCCATGGTTCAAACCGTGACTATAGGCATATTTCCATGGTTATAAACTGTGGATGAGGCTATATCTATGGTAAAAAACTATGTTAATAGACATATTTCTATAGTTCAAACCATAGTTATGGGTCTATTTCCATGGTTTTCAACCATGGATATAGCTTGTTCCCTATTTCCATGTCATTAGGATCCACATATAGCCAAACCATTGTTGTAGCTTATAGCCACGGTTTTGGTGGCGATATCCATGGTAACAAACCGTGGATATAACCTACTTTTCTAGTTGTGTATCTCCAATATAATCATAACCCAAATCCCAATCATATGCTCCTAATCTCCCAAGCTACAATTGAATCAATAATCCATGACCAGGAACATTCCCTTTTCCCTACTTGCATCCATAAAGAATTTCTAGGTACCAAATTCTAGCCTAAATACAATGTGAGATATGATCAGTAGGCCACCACCAGTAGTGTCTATAATTATTCCAGTCTATGTATATAAATATAATAGTGTCTAGGTATGAGAATAAGTTGTGGAAAAAAATACATGAAATAATAACCATGTCTGGGTAAGACTCCTCATTGGATTCCCAACTGACCATACCTGGTTTTTTCAATTCTAGATGTGTCTAAATGGGTGATATCTAAACAGTAAAAGTATAAAGAACATAACCAAGAATTCTAAGTAAAATCCACAAAAATGGGACCTAAGGTTTAACCCAGGAGTCCATGTAATAATGATAGGATGGTAGTACCTAAGGTGAAACCAAGGTGTCATTGAGCTTCGATGGTCCTGATAGCTCACAAAAATAAACCATAAATCCTATATATAAAGGTATAAGTGTAATCCAAGGAAAAAACCCTTATCATTCCATTGGAAAAGTTTCAAACCGAGTCTATGGAACATGTCCATAGTAAATATCAGGATTAGCATGACTGGATCATAAGGAGAGCATCCAAGGAGCCATGTATCCAAGGACATCAAGCTGAATATAAGGAGTGTATATCCAAGGAATTCTAATTTCAAGATATTTAGAAAGTGAATTATTATTACTTCTTTGAGAAATTCATGTACTAATAATACAAAGAACAAATTCCAAGGTGGGTATCTCCCTTGGAAATCTGCATAGTGAATCATGGAGGCATCCTCTAAGCACCCAAGGAATTTCCTTGGTAATCCATGGATGGATCAAGTCTGAAAACTCCTTTAATAGGAAAAAGGTATATAATAATAATATGCACCTTTCTTATTAAATAAAACTTGGATATGTAATAAATATTCCAGTTTAATCACTCTATTAATTTAATCCATTACCCTTTTTATTTAAAAATGAAGAAGTATTATATAAGGTGTATTACCATTAAGTCATTCATTCAAATTAAATAAACTAGGTGAACATTATTTTCATGTCATAATTCAATAGGTCTTATATTAAGATTAGTTAAATTCCTTATTGGAATTCAAACAAAACACACTGAATGGGTGATTGGTTAATTATATGAAAATGGTCAAGTGGGAATACACATACAACACCTAAGGGGGAATATCAAGTTGATTTAATTGAACTCATATAATAACAAGGGGTTAATTAAGGAAGTTGGGTTCTAAATTAGGATACTAATTTAAGGTAGATTTATTTTAATGGGAAATCAGGGGTAATTATGGTGTGAGGCATAATGGAAAAAAATATAGATGATAGTACTTGAGGGAAAGATATAGAACACCAAACCTATGGGGGTTGATGAAACCTCACATAATATCAACTTCTAATTTGGGATAGAATGGAAAAAATAGGGGAATAGAAAAAATACATAAAAAATAGTTAATATTAGCTTGCATAGAAATGATGTCAATGATTGGGGAATAAGATGATAATAGAAAATAACAGACTAAAGCACTTACTGATATACTTCTAACATGATGAATGGTGGTCTGATCAGAGTTTGATATTAGGAAAAGATTCAATTCCAATGTTGAGTTGGAAGGGATCTCTTATGACAGGGGAGGATCTATGCATATAGGGGAAAGAAAAAGAGGGTGAGAATTTATATGGTTTCAAGGTAAAAATGGTGTTTTTACCCTTCATTAAAGCGGTGCATGGTTTTTCCACACAGTTTGGAAAAACCTTGAACCAACCATGTGGATACACTACCTATGTGGCACTACCCATATAGGTTAGGTAAATGATTTGGGAAACAATGTGTAGCCTATGTCAGTACCCTCTAAAATTCCTCTTTCGTTTCTCAAAAAACCATGTAGACTCCTATTCATGGTTAAAGAAACCATTAACCTATTCTTAATGGGCCTTATGGTTGAGATACATAGTTACTGCTAACCATGTGCCTACCATGAACCTCAAGTTGTTCCTCTAAAAACTGGTGCTCCAAGCTCAAATCAAGACACATACACTTCTGAAACCTTCCTTATAAACATGGTAATTTTCATAAAGATGAAAAAAAATGTTTAAATTGAAATTTAAAGGATTCATACCTCTTAAAAATCCAGTATCGTACAACCTCTAACACTTAAATAAATCTCATCCGCAAGTTACCCTTCTGGGGGTTGTAAAGAATATTCTATGAATAACTCCATCTAGTGATCATGTACGTCAGCCTCCTTCTCTCATGTCTCATCCTATACATGACCATCCTTATATAGCACATAGACTAAAGGATATGACCTGAATCAAAGAGACTTCATGGCCTGATCAACAATATGAATAAGTTACTCCTTAAAAGAATCATCAACATCAAAATCAACCTCATTAGGCTGAAGGGCATGAGATGGGTGTGAATGATAATGTTGTAACTAAGAAATGTGAAACACATCATGAATAGATTTGTATCTATGATGGAGTATTATATAACAATCCATTGGTCCAAACCTCTCTAAAACCTCAGAAGGTCTAGAAAATTTAGGTAATATCATACCCTACCTCTAATTCTGTTGATGCCCTAGCGAAGGAGAAATACGTAAGAAAACTCGATCCCCAACCTTGAACTCTAAAAGTCATCAATGTTCATCAAAATAATACTTCTACTTAGACTAAGTTATAGAAATATGATTTCTGATAATTTGTACCTACTCTATTGTCTCTCAAATAAGATGATGTTCTAGTAACACTACATCTCTTTCCACTAACTAGTATAGGGTTGAATGACCTGGTCTACATTATAAGGCCTCATAAGGAACCAACTTTATTATAGCAAAAAAATAGTTATTGTAAGAGAAATTGGCCTTAGGTACATGATTTTCCCAATAACCTCCAAAATCAAGGATGAATTATCTAATCATGTTCCCTAACACCTATATTGTGCGCTCATTTTTTCAATCAGTATGATATTGGTGTGATGTACTCAAAAGTACATGCGTACCTAACACACTCTACAAGCCTTTCTAGAACTGATAGGAGATACTACTGTCTATGTGTTGATATGATAGTTTGAGTAACTCTATGAAGTAAGATAACCTCTCATACATAGATCCTTCTAAGATAATCCACTAAAATGGTATCCTTGATATGTAGAAAGTGAGACATAATTGTTAGGTTGTCGATGATCCCACATATTGTATCACTTCCTTGGGGGGATCTCTATAATCTAGTCACAAAATTCATGGTTAATTTAATCCATTTCCACTCTAGAATGGGAAATGGATATAAAATTTCTACTGGTCACTAGTGTTATGATTTCACCAGCTGATAGGTGGAACACTGAGTAACAAAGGAAGCTATATTCCTTTTCATACTTGGCCACCAGTATTAACGGTGTAAGTCATGACCATATTCATAATCCCAAGGTGTACTACCTAAGAAGAGGGATGATATTCTCATATAAATTACTCTCAAACTTCTCTAGGAAGCCATATTATTCATGAATGTGCAATATCTCATCCCTATCAATTATACATCTTGGTGGTTGGTCCACACCTAAAATACTCTCCCTTAGGACTAAGCCATAGGGGTCTGAATGTTTCCTCATCTTCAATCTATCTAGAAGTGAATATGTAACTACTAAAGCTATAAAGATAGTTTTTATATGATACTCATGGGACTCTAAGTTCATCTCAATAAATATTTCCATCAACTACCACTCACTAATGGCCTCTTGAACTATGTTTGACCCTTCCATCTCAGATCATCAGCCACATCATTTCCCTTACCATACATATAATCTATCTAAAAATAAATGGACAATAGTTATACAAACCAAATCCACTATATGAGATTCAAATCATGTTGTATAAATATGTATTTATGAATCGTGTGGCCTTTAAAAACCTCAAACCGCTCCCTATGAAATTAATGCCTTTGGAAACTCAAGGCATGAACTTTATGTACTAGCTTGATACTGTGTGTTGGGTAATTCATGTCATGTGACCTCAACCAATGATACTCATATTCCATGACTTGATCTTCATTAATTATAACTTCTCATAAACCAATACCTAATGCATCAAAAGAAACTATATTTTTTATTCCCAGCTTTGGTAAAATCATGATCAATGCAAAAGTAAATCATCTCTTCAACTCCTAAAAGTCCCTCTCACATTCCTCGGAAAACAAAAAATTATGACCCTTTTAGTCAAGATTGTAATAGGTGATTCTAGGAATGAAAATTCATGAATTAACCACCTATAATATCCAGGTAACCCTAAGAAACTCTGAATGTAAAAAAAATCTATGGGATGATCCCAATAAACCACAGATCTCACCTTCTATAGGTTAATACATATTCCTTCTTTGAGATAATGTGACCTAGGAAGTGCACCTTTTCGATACAAAAGTGTAATTTGGTGATCTTAGTAAATAGTTGGGGCATTATTAGTGTCCTAAAAATTAAGAAAATATTTCTAGCATGTTATTTTTTAGTATACTAATACACCAAGTTGTATTCCATTAATACTTACACAAGTGAACCCAAATACAGGTGGACAAACCAATTCATCATATCCATGAATACTGTTGGAATGTTTTTAAAACTAAATGGAATAACCATATACTCATAAAGGGAACATATAATTTGAAATTTTGTATAGAGTATTTATGAAATCATAACTCATACCAAATTATATCGTAAATTCAAATCGATATTTGAGAAAACCCTCACTCCTTAGAGTGACTCAAAGAGGTTGTCTATATAAGGTAGGGGATATCATTTCTTGACTATATAATAACTCAATTTAGGATAATACATGAAAATATCGAGGGAATCATACACCTTTTTGTCAAAAAGTATGGGTGAACCCCAAGAAAAAGTTTTGGGTCATATAAACCCCTTGGATTCGAGGTCCTCTAACTGCTTCTTCACATTATGAAGCTCAATAGGAGTCATCTAATAATGTGGGATAAATATAAATGTTTCTCTTGGAACCATATCAATAATAAATTCTACCTCTACCTTATGAGGTATTCTAGAAAATTCATCAGGGAATACATCCCTAAATCACTACCCCACTAGCGGCAATCTAGTGCATCAAATTACCCGATCAGGTAAAAGGTAACTTGCAATCTAGGCTATCACTCTTACTATCCCGTGTTTCTCTAGTCCATCTTGACTAGCTTGGAAATCCAATTTATCCTTATAAACACAGCTACTATGAAAAAGTTATAATAAAGAAACCCTATAATGATTAAATTATTATGGTCATGATATGGAACCAACCATTCTATCCCAATATTGATACCATAGCACATAATCTTGAATATGAATAGGTCTCATATGAAGTGATAATAACTAATCTCAAGGGGAAACTCTCTGCATTTGTGTAAAATTTCTGATCTTACTCCCAATGGAGTATCCAGTGACACCACTAGGTCACTTAAATGTTTAATTTTGATTTTGATTTATCTTTTGATACATTTTTTGAGTTCTAAGGTTCCAGGAGTAGAAAATAAGAGTTTTTGGAAAAAAACCATGGTGCATGATTAGTGCACGGTTTTTATAACCATTTGAATAACCATTTTAGGGGGATACAAAGGGTGATGGTGGTGGTTTAAATGATTTTAGAATCATTTTGGAAACCATGTGACACCCTACAGTAGTCGTGTATCCCATTTTGGGTGGAAAGTGGCACCCGCATAGTTAGATCATGGTTTGCCGAACAGTTTTTCCAAACCATGTAGCCATGTCTATCCAACATAAAATTTAGATTTTAATATCCTAACCCTATCTGGTTTTTATGTTTTTGGGGACTCATCCCCCCCATCGTGTGAAACCTTTCTCCTTTAGTAGGGGAGCTTTCCCTCTCCCTTAGTGATGATTTCTCCTTGTAGTCTTAGTTTTTTGGCATGAGGTAAGCCCTTTTTTTGAAGGTTTCTTCTTCCTTCCCCCTCTTTCATGATTATTTTTTCATTTTCATGGATGTGTGTAACTCTATTAAGGGTGTTGGACAAATAAATGGTATGTAATGTGGGTTTTTGTTTTCTTTCTTATGGATTAGGTGAGTGATTATTTCTTATCAATATTTCAGGTAGTCATCATGTAATGGCCCAGACCTCTCGAGTCCATTCCTTTGTGAAAATCTATTGTTTGGGGTGTTTTGGGAGGTATCAATGACTCATTAAGAGAGTTTTCCAAAAATTCAGTTTTTCTGTTAGTGAGTCATATTTGTATTATCGGTGTCGGTGAGTTATTTTGTACTATCGGTTTCGATGAGTCATTTTGTACTGTCAGTGTTAGTGAGTCATTTTTGTACTGTCAGTGTTAGTGAGTCATTTTTGTACTATCAGTGTTGATGAGTCATTTTTGTACATTAGATGTTGGTGAGTCATTTTTGTACTGTCGGTTCCAACGAGTCATTTTTTTACTATCTGTATCGGCAAGACATTTCTGTAATGCCAGTGTTGGTGAGTCATTTTTGTACTATTGGTGCTGGTGAGTCATTTTTGTATTGTCGGTGATGGTGAGTCATTTTTGTACTATCGATTTCTGTGAGACATTTTTATATTGTCGGTGTCCGTGATTCATTTTTGTACTATCAGTGTTAGCGTCAATGTCAGTATCGGCGTTATAATTAGTGTCAGCATCGATTTCGGCATCGACATCTGCATCTGCGTCAACGTCAGCGTCAGCATCTGTGTCTTTTATAGTTTTCTCGGGTTTTTTTCCCAGTTTCTCCTCTCTTACGTTTTTTCATTGTTAAATGAGGAACCTATCATCTCTTATCCATTTTTAGTTCCCTTTACACCATTTCAAGAGGGAATAATTAAATTCTCAATATCTGTAACATCCCTCAAACCTTGTAACTTATGAACCATGTGGTCAAACCACGATCCAATTTTCAAGTATTTTGAAATCGTCTCCCTAATTTTAGGATCTTGCCTTTTCTTAAAATGAGATCCCTTCTTCCCATATTCCTTTTCATTTCCCTTGGTGCACCTAGAGCATTCATCCCCCAAAAAGTCATGCGTTTTTTGATAGATCCCTCTTCTATTTAATTTTCCTTAGAGTTTCCTACTGCTCTTGCGACTCCCTGTTCGGCATAAGGAGGAGTTCTGGCCATCTTTTGTTCCAAGTTAGGATTATCCTTTTTCTCTATTTAATTTTGTATCATGTGGGGTGGGTGTAGTAATGCTTCATGGGATAGAACAGATGAATTAATTCTTTAACAATAGTAATAAATGAGGGGGGGAGGGAAATGATGATAAAAATATAATACGACATTTTATGATAACATGAAGGGAATAGAAGATGGAATAATGTTGAGATATATTTTATTTTATTATCCTTATATTCATATTATAAATTGTTGTTGTTGTAAGACCTTCTGAAAATCATGGTCATTGGTGGCCATTTCTTGCACCCTGGTGATGTTATTTTTCTTGTTATTGATACTCTGTGAATAATCAAAAATATCAATCCATTTAGTCACATGCACTTGGTTAAATAAATGGATCCACCAGGATCAGATTTGTTTTGTGATCACCCCTATTATTTAAATTTTAATTAAAGAACTCCTCTTTCTAAATCTGAATATGCTTCACTTAATGGTGTGGCTATGTGTTGTGTTTTGTTGGGTTTTTTACTTCGTGGGGGTTGTGTGCATTTGCTATTGGTAGCCTTGTTATGGGTACGGTGGTTGACAGAGGGAGTGAATTTGTGTATGGGGGTGGTACATGAGGTGTGATGGAATTTGAGGTTGAGAGATTGATTTATTTTGGAATGGAAGAACTTATAGGCAGTGGGACTGCATTTGTTTGTGTTGTGATCGTCGATCGATGTTGTGAAGTTGAACTGTAATGTGTATATGTATTTTTTGTGTAGTGGGACTATAACTTGACTTTCTCGTTGTGTTGATAATGGTTACAGATAGTGGTTTCCGGGGCAGTGATGGAATAAATTATAGTAAACTCCTTAATAAATAATGAACAATGATTAAATGAAAAGGGGGTTGGGTTTATGATTTGGTTATGGTTGTTGGGTGATTGTTCATATAGGGGTAGCAACAAAGGTGGTTCTGTGTGGGATGGTTTTTTGTTTGAAACCCATTGTTTTGTCAGGTGCTTGTTTACACATATGTATAAATTGTAGTTCTTTGTGATTTTCAATACGCATGCCACCCTTTTTGGTCCTTATGTATCAAACACCCCTATTTCATGGGGGATGGTTTCTTTCCCAACATCCTGGTGGGGGGATGTATGGATGGTTATTGAATTTAATCATTGCACCCCCTTTTGGGTTCTTAATGCTCTAGCGTATCTGGTCAGGCTGTAATGGATTAAGGCTTACTATAGCCCAAGATCCTTTGAGAAGGTTGTGTTGTAGATGAGGGTCCTAGGTCTATGGGCCAGTTTTATTTCCCAAGTTTCTTTGAGATAAGGCCCAGGTGTTTTCGGGCGAGAGGTGTGGTTGTTGGGACCCTGGTTCCTATGGGTAGGATATGTGTGGTTTGTAGCCCAGGTGTGTGTAGGAAGTTGTGGCAGTGGGGTTGAATATGGGGAAGGGAAATGGTTTCAAGATGTTAGCTGTTAGGAATGAGTAGTTAACCTTTGAAAAAAGTGATGTGTGGTACCCAAATCATTGATGTGATTATATTATTACCATACATGACTTTCATAATATGGTGAGCGTGCCATGGTGAGGTTGGGATGGTTTGTATTTTTTCATTGTAGGTGTTGTTGGTTTCTGTTGTTTTCATAGGGTAATTAGTATGCTTCTCCCACATATGAATGAGTTACTTTGGTCTCCCTGCTGAGTATACTTGTATGCTCACCCTGCATTATAAAATAACTTTCAGGTTTCTAGAAGGACTTTGAGGACCGTTCTGGACTTTACTAGCTCGGGCATCAGGAAAGTTGTTGTGTTGATGCTTAGTCTCTTTATTTTGGTGTTTTCTTTGGTCCTTTTATTGAAATTTTGTTGTATTTTACATTTAAATAATGGAAGGGTTGGATTTTGGTATCCTTTATATAAATTTTTTCTATTGATTGGGATTTTTACCATCTTATCTTCTGATCCAATTTTCATTAAAAAGGGTAATTCCTTCCATTTTATGTGAGATTATATACCAATAGTGCTAGTCTCCACTCTAGGACCTATTGAAGGTGGGAATCATGGTTCATTATCTCTCCTTCATCTTGAAGAAGGAAGGGCGTGGCACATTGTTATCCCTTCACTCATCTTAAAGAAGGCGGGTCATGACACATCATCAAAGACGATGAGTTTTGGATTGAATTTGAGGTACATGTCTCTATTTAAGGATTTTTTTCATGGATTACCAATAAATTATGAATTTTCTTTAGTTTTCATTCTTAAATTTCCAAATAAATTATTTATGGTTTATTTTTATCCCGTGTTAAATGTTTTTTACGACTTGATTTGGAAATTTGGGGTTTTTCCAATTGGGTGTGGCTTGTATGCACACCATGGGTTTAATAAAACAACTCAAAGAGGTTTTTATAGGTTTAAAAGTATTTATAAATTGGTTTTAGAAATGTTTTTACCTTGGGAAATGTGTTTTGAAAAAATGGGAGTGTTATTTATGAAATAGATTATGTTGTAGCTTGTTTGATCTGTTCACTTTCTAATGATTGTGTTGTAATGGAGTAGCACATGCGTTAACTGGGGTGTGAGTGAGGGGTTTGTTCAAGGGAACCTGTGAGTCTTCAAACGGAAAATAATTCAAGATTCCACTTTGATTCTTTCTAGTGGCCATGTGATCTATCAAATGTAGGACTATGTGATCCTCCAAGTTTGTTTCTAAGGGACTGTGAGAGTCCTTGGGTAGGAAGACCATGAGAGCTTCCATGTTCGGCCCAGGGAAGACCATGAGAGCTTCCATTTTTCATATCTAGATAGAATACATTTTTACTCTCTCATGTTAGCCCTGATGGTTAGATCCCTAGGTGAACACCACTCATACCAGATCATTTTATATGAATTATTCATTCAATTGGTTCCATTTTTATGTAATGAGATATACTATACACATTTTCCACTATTATGAATACATGTTGTTGATTTTATTATCACCCTTAGTTATTATTTTCTTATTATATTGATCATGTCATGCCTTGTGAATATGTTTATATATTGGAGACATGTTCGCATTTTTTTTGGAAAACTGATTTGACTGAAATAGAAAACCAAAAGGATTTAAAAGGTTTATTTGAAAATAGTATGTTTTCAAAGTGGTCAAGTTTTGATTTTTTTTAAAATAGTTTATTGGTTTTAATGGGTATAATCATGAAATATATTCATGGTGGTATCATACTATGATTTGTGCCTTACAACCTTCTTAGGCCTTTGGGTGTTTTTAGAATTCATTTTGAAAGACTTGGGTAAAGGAAAGAAAACCATGTACCAGAGTGTCTCCTCTTGATTACCATTATCCAATGTTTGGGGAGGAAACATGGCCTCATAGGGATTGGATCATTTCGAGTCGTTTGGGATTTTTTATCCATTGGGTTACATTTTTTGGCCTTGTTTGGGTTTATACCCTTTTGGGTTTTGGGGTTTGTTTTGAGATACCATTTATATGTTAAGTTATGACATGTCTTATATATTATTTTATGTTCTTTTTTATGGTATATGATTATATTTTTTTTAATCTAATGTTATTGGTGTGGGTATCCAGTTTTATGGATGGATCATGTCAGTTTGGTAGGGTAGAAACCGTTCCTAGCTGACGGTTCTACTCAGTGCTCATTTCTAACCCATAGAGATCAAGAATCCACTTCAGACTATGTGGTAAGACTTCTTAGGTGATGTATTGGGTAAACCTAGGTTGGTTTATTAAATAATGGTATCATCTTAGGTTATTTTTTTTGCGAGTTAGTGTTAGATTGGAGCTAGGACCTTTGGGACTCATGTAGTGGAATAGGGGAGTGCCTGGTGAGCTATTATTATTTTTAAACCCTGAGATTACATGGGTGGTATAGGATTTTGGTTTTTTTTATCCCATTTATGGGTATTTTATGATATTGAGAGGTATTTCTTTGTCATTGTTGACTCTCAGGATGATCCCAATGGTTATTTTTTGTTTTGGGGGTCAAAACAAGGAGGTCTAGAGGAGGTGAAAGGTTAGTAGTAACCGTGTGAATCTCATGAAGCCCTAACTTCCAACTACAGTTAAAACGAATGGTTGGAACATGGTTAGACATACCATGAAACCAAACTTTTCATAGTGATAAATACTTCATATTTTTGGTGCTTTTCTACATTTTCATCTGGAGTTTCTTGTCAAGATTGTGCTTCTTGTTGATACCCATGTTAAGGGTTTCTTTTTTATATTTTGTTATGGATTGAGGTTGAATTTTTCTTTTCAAATATTATTTTTTTTCTCTTGTAGAAAATGCCTCCTATTAGGTCCTTGTACATTATTTGAGAGGGTGTAGCAGAGAGTACTCCATAGGAGAACCCTCCACTTGATCCAGATTTGGTGGAGTCATTGATTCATACAATCCAAACCTTGATTCTAGTGGGTGGTCAAGAAAAGACATGGATGGTAGACCATACTCATTATTTTTTGAGGAAATATCCATCTATGTCCCATGGAGAAAAGGGACCCAATGATCCTAATGAGTGTTTGGATAATATCGAGTCGATCTTTGAGTTCTTGAAGACCCTTGAGACCTCTAAAGTGGGATTTTCCACTTACGTGCTAGATGTACCATGTATGAAGGGATGTGCATCGATGTTTATGGTGAGGAGGCATAAGGATCTCACATAGAACACTTTCAAGGTGGAATTTAATCAAAAAATATAACCAGATATGTTGAGAGCAGAAAATCCCCATGAGGTCTTGAAGTTGGAGCAGGGTGACAATTTCATGATAGAGTATGCCTCCATTTTTACTTATATGGTTCTTGTATCCCTAGAACACCTTAAAAATGATTACATTATTGGTCATTATTTTGATATGGTCTTGAGGATTAAGATCATATCTATACACATTATTCTTTCTCAACAAACTTATTCAGAGGTGGTTGACAAGGTAGTTATGGAATAGGTTTATTTTAATGTAAATACATGTTTCATGGGTGTTTCTTGAATGGTACGAATCCATAGTTCTTAATTTTGAAAGAAATTGGAGTGGGATAAGTCTCATAGTGGTAGTGGAAATAGTATCCAGTAGTCATTGAGTTTAGTTACTATTTCTTATTTAGGGAATAATCCCCATGTTTTCAATTTGTGTGGGAAGGAAGGAAACACAAGGACAAATTTCTCAGATGCTCTGTGGATGTTCCACTAGTGTGTGAAGTTAGGGAATATCTATAACTTATATTATTTGGATGTATGGGGGAGTGTTATGGCCTCCTCCTTTTGGAAGGGCTATTAGATGCAGTTAGAGGCATATAGGCGTAGAGGATCTTTCCCTCATTGTAATGGAGATTCCTACCAAGGGAAGTAGGCATAGGGAGGGTCTGGTCCATGTAATATCCATGCAATGGAGTTCATACAATATGAATAATATTGTGGATCGCCCATTGTTAGAGGTACGTTTATTATTGCTTCTTACATGGCATCAGTTTTATTTGATACCATCGCATCAAATTCCTTTATTTCATTTAATCTTATTGATTCTTTGGGTCTATAGGATTAGTTGATTCTATATGTTATCAATTCTCTAACCTAATTGGGAATTAAGGATCAAGGTTTTAAGTTCCTTGAGTTCTGTGTTGTGGTAGGTGGTGTGAAAGTCAGTTGGGACTTCCTTGTTTTAGACCTAGACATTTTCAACCTTATTATCAACATGAATTGATCGATTAGCTTCAAGGAGTTGGTTTATAGTTATCAAAAAATGGACCTATTCCTAACTCCTTATGAGAGCACTCACATCTTCTAGAGAGTTTGGGATCTGTGATCAGGGAGGGTGGGAACATTTTCTTTAGAGTTGAGGTTGATCTCATTCTATTTTTCTTGGCTGTTCCTTGAGGCTGTTGAGAAGGGTTCAGTGGATGAACTTCTAGTAGTCATGGATAGGTACCCATATGTGTGTTCAAAGAGATTTTTTTGGATTTATGCACCAATTATAGGACAATTTTACTATATATGTGCTCCATGGGATAATCCCAGTCTTATTTACCTATTATTAGATGGATTCAAGTGATCGTAAATAGTTTCAAGTTCAACTAGAGGATCTTGAGAGAAAGGGTTTTATCCATCCTAGTGTGTCTTTGTGGGATTATATTGTGATATTTTAAAAAAATTGATTATATCCTTTGAATTTTTATTGAATATCATAAGTTTAACCAAGTGAAATAAAGAACTAAACACTCATTACCCAAAATTGATGACATTTTTTATAAGCTCATAGGGGACCATGAGCTTTTGAAGTTCAATTTGAGATCAAGGTACAATTTGTTGAGGGTCCGGGAATAGGAATTTCCAAAGACCTCAAATCCAAGATGTTATGAACATTTATAGTATTTATTTATTCCATTTGGGGTAACCAATTATCCTATAGGATTTATGGAATTGATGTACCAGATCTTCCACCACATTTTGGACTCCTTCATAGTCGTATTTGTGGACAATATCGTGGTGAATTGCAAGATGAAATAAAATAATAACAATTATTTGGAGGTTATTTTGGGTGTTTTTATAGGGAATCATATATATTACATGTTTTCCAAGTTCCAATTTTGGATCCAGGAAGTGTTGTTTTTGGGTATGTGATTTTTGAGGAAGGAGTTTTAAGGGATCCAAAGAATGTTTGAGCAATAATTTCTTGAAAGAATCCAAATAATTTGTTAAATATAAATATTTTTCTAGTATTATTTGGGTATTATAGAAATTTTATTCAAGACTTCTCCATGATATTTTCTACCTTGATGGATTTGACTATAAAATGGGTGGAATTTGAGTGGGATGAGAAGTGCCAAAGGGATTTTGAGCAGTTACAGACATGTTTGAAATTTATACATTTAATTATAAGACTATGAGATCTTAAGTAGTGTTTTATTATGCTTCCAGTGTTGGGTTGGGCTGTGTGTTAATTCAGGATGACCATGTTTTGTCTTGTGGCTCATGGAAGCTATGCCCGCATGAGAACAATTATCCCACCCATGAACTGGAATTGGAAGCTACTATGCATGCATTGAAGATGTGATAACACTACCTATTTATAGAGTGTTTCATAATGAATTCATATCATAAGACACAACAATATATCTTCACCCATAGGTGCCTAAACCTTATACATCAATGATGGGTTCAGTATCTTCAAGCCTTTGATTTTGAGATTGTATATATTCCCAGAAAGGGAAACATGGTCACTAACGTGTTAAGTAGGAAGCTTCCAGCACATGAATTTTATAAATAATAAGAAGAGTGGGGTTTTATGGGATTGTTTTATTATTTGATGTTGGAAATGTATGAGGATATATGGTAGGTATTCTTTGTCCGTGTATAGTGTACACTATCTCTCATTAATCGGGTGAGGATTGAGCAGGCATATGTCCCTGAGTGCAAGCATATTAGTAGTTCCTTAAATGATGGGGAGGCCTCTAGAGATTGGTCTCAGCCACTTTATGTTTGTATTTTCTTTGGAAATAGGTGAGTGGTTCCTTTGAGACTGATTAAGGATGTGATTTAGAGGGTCCATCAATTTAGTTGGTCCATTCACCCTGGGGTGGCCAAGAAGTTTTATACCATGAGAGGTCAATTTTGGTGGCCTGATAATAGAAATGCAGTGGAAGACTTTGTTTTTAGGCTCTTTGGCTACTATAAAATCAAATATAAGAATCATAGACCGACCATGTTTTTACAACCACTTTATATGCTTATTTGGAAGTGGTCAGAGATCTTTATGGATTTTGTTATTGGGATACCTCACACTCTAAGTGGGAAAGATACTATATGGGTGATTATTGATCCTCTAATGAAATCATCCCATTTTCTACTCATTAAGGAGTCGATGAAGGTAGAGGACCTCAAATTCCAATACATTCAATAGGTTTTTCGACTTCATGGGGTTTCCTTAGTGATAATGTCAAATCAGGATGCCAGTTTTACATCTCACTTATAGAAGGGACTCCATGGGGCTTTTCAAACCTAGATAAAGTTGATCACGACATATCATATATATATATGGATGGTCAATTTGAATAGACCATATAGGCTCTAAGGGATTTTTTGTGGGTGTGTATGATTAATTTTAGTGGTTTATGGGAAAAGAACCTACCTTTGTACATGTTTTCTTATAACAATAGTTATTTGGCCTCCATCTAGATGGCCCTTTTTGAATAATTGTATGGGAGGGAATGCTAATACCCATTGTGTTGGGCTGAGGTGCATGACCATTCCTTGATTAAACCAATCCTCATCTATGAGATGACTGAGATAGTGTGAATAATTTAGAAATGGTTAGAGATGGATCAGATTATCCTAAAGTCATATGCTAGCTATCATCATTATCAATTGGAGTTTCTGGTCGGTGATAATAAGTTTCAATAAGTATAAGTTGGACTAGGACACCATCATTTGGGAAAGTAGGGGAATTTGGCACCATGTTATGTTGGTTCATTTCATGTTGTGGATAATCTCAAGAAGGTATACAGTAGATTGGATATTCCAACATATTTTTCCTTGATCCAAGACAACTTTCACGTTTCCTAGCTAAAAATTTAGACCCATATTATGCATTGAAGTTGGAATATTGGGAGATAGATCCTGATACCACCATAGTGGAACAACCTGTTCATATCATGAATGTTTATAAAAAGGTGTTATGTGGTAATTCAATCCTATTGGTTTGTGTGATCTGGAAATTTGGAGGAGATAGCCATGAGACATGGGAGTTGTAAGGTTAGATGAAGGAGTAGTGGCCTCCCCTATTTTTGTCTAGAAAATCCTGAGGACTATTTGGGGGAATAAAGTCTCATGGTGGGGAGTTTGAGACACCTACGGATTAAATGGTAATTTTTTTATTTTTACTTATATTTTTATGTGTTCTAAGAGTTCCCAGTTGTGGGGAGTGGAAAAGGGGAGTTTTTCAGAAAATATACCAAGGTATACAGTTTGTGCATGGGTTTTCTGACTATGAAGCTAACTGTATGAGGGGAATTCATAGGGTTGTAGTGGGGTTTATAATATTTTAATGAAAAATTCTCAAACCATGTTACACCCAACAATAGTCATGTGGCCCATTTTGGGTGGGTAGTGGAACCTTCATAATTACATGGTTTTCCTAACTATGCATCCAAACCATGCAGCCATGTCCAGACCAATTAAAATGTGTCTTTTTACTATTTTACCCCTATCATATTTTAATATTTTCAAGGCTTATTTTCCACCCTCATCATTAAAACCCCTCTCCTTTGGTGTTTTATATTTCCCTCTACCTTAGTGATGATTTATCCTTGGAATCTTGGTGTATTGGCCTGAGGTAAGCCCCTTTCTTCATGGTTTCTTCTTCCCTCTCCCTCCTTCAGTCTTATTCTTTAGGGAATTTATCATAAAAGGTGATAAAATTTTGACGGAATCCAAGGTAGGTGTCTCTGTTTAATATCATTTATATTTCCTTTAAATTAGGAATCATTGTTGATTTTTGTTTTTACAATTTCTAAATAAATAATTTGTGGTTGATGTTTATCCCTTGTTGGATGTTCTTGATACTTGATTTGGAAATTTATGGTTTTAAGGGGGGGGGGGTTTCAAATGTGGGTGGCTTTTATGCACATAAAGTGTTTTATAGAATGGACTAAAGTGGTTTTTATGGGTTTAAAATGATTTATAAAGTGTTTTTAGAAATATTTTTACCCCGGAAAAAGTGTTTTGAAAAAATGGTAATGTTTTTTATGAAATGGAGTGTGTTTAATATTTTTTATGTGGGAATATTCCTGTGATAGTGTATGAATGGAGTATCACATGGGTTAACTTGTGTGTGAATAAGAGGATTTTTTGAGGGACTATGTGATACTTATGAGTTAAGATTGTGTATGATTCCACTTTGTTTTGTTAGAGCGTATACGTGAGCCATTAGGGGGAGGATAGTGTAATCATCCATGTTGGTTTCCAAGGGACCATGAGAGACTTTTTGTAGGAATATGATGAGTTCTTTGATGTTGGGCACAAGAAATAATTTGATAGCTTGCATTTTTCTTAGCTAGCTAGAATACTTGTTAACTCACTCATGATAGGACTGATGGTTAGAACCATAGGTGAAAATTACTCATTCCAGATTGTTTTATGTGTATTATGAATTTAATTAGTACTATTTTGATGTGATGAGATATATTATTCCCATTTCCCATTTTTATGCTTGTATATTGTTGATGTTATACTCCCCTTAGGCTTTAATTTCTTGTTATATTATGCTTTTTATTTCTTATGGATATGTTTATCTATTTGATCCATGTTAGAAATTATTTTAGAAAATAGATTTGCTATAATAGAAAACCAGATGGATTTTAAAGGTTTATTTGAAAATGGTATGTTTTCAAAGTGGTATATTTTTGAAAAAATATCAAAACTAGTTTATTAGTTTGCATGGGTAAAATCCATAAATATATTCAAGGTGGTATCCTACTAGGATTCGTTCCTCAAACCCTACATAGGCCTCTGGTAATTTTAAAGTTTTATTTTGTATGACATAGGTAAAGTCAAGGGCACCATGTACCAAGTTTCTCCTCTTGATTACCATCAGTCGGTATTTATGGAGCCGATATGGTCTCATAGGTATTAGATCATATTGAGTCATTTGGGATTTTGTATCCATTTGGTTGTATGATTGGGCCTTATTTTCCTTTATTCCCTTCCTTTTATGTTTTGGGGTTTATTTTGAGATACCATTTATATTTCAAAATATGAAATGTATTTTATATGGTTTTATTTCGTTGTTTATGGTATCTTATTCTCTTATGTTGTTGAATATAATTTTATTGGTGTGTTTGTACCATTTTATGGATGGTTCATGAAGGTTTACCAGTGAAAAAACGAGTGATAGATAGTTATTTTGGGTGCTTGTCATCAGCCCATGGTGATCGGGAATTCACTTCGGGTCATGTGGTGAGCTGGATTGGGTAATGAATTGGGTCAACATAAGTTTATTTATCGCATATCTAGAGTCATCACTCCATATAAATACTAAATATTAATATTAAATATTCCCATTATATTCACATAAATAAAAGAATGTGAAGAACATGTGAAAAATGGGGAAGATACTAAATTAGAGGCTACCATGATCGTACCTCATATTATATATGGATCGACACCCTAATCCTCAAGTGTAGGATATACTGTGTATATATGGATTGATCCATGGACCTAATCTACACCATGACTATCTGAAGTGGGTATACTCAGATTGAACTGTATATCCTAGGTCTGGCCTCCTTGACCATGTCCACTTCCTCGAGCTGTATGGCCAATGATGGTCCAACTTTCCTCTTGGTAGGATTCTATCAATCCTACTCCAGAATTCAAAGCTGGGGTAGATCCTATCCCACTAGGAGAGGATGGGATGATCTAAAAACCCCTCTAAAGACGGACCATTATATTGTAGGCTCTTCATTTAGCTGGTTCCCAGTCACACTAACGCTTTACATGACCTTATCAGCCACACATATGTAATACAATAGAACTAATAGTACAGACACCCTAGACACCACTACTCTACTTAGAAACCTCAAAATGATGTTTCATACCATTGGTTTACTGACTAACCTACTTTGGTGATGAACCATTGTTCCATGTACCATTAACTGTCATTAAATTTTACTCAGTGATAAGGTCTTGATTAAAAATTACTAAGATATTAGTCAAAGGTATGACATTTACCTAAGGCTATATGGCATATATAAGCTCATCCTAAAAGCATATCACTTGCAAGAGAACATCATCGATGAAACAAGGTGTAAAATTATTAATCCAAGAAAATAGATTTGAGTAATCGGTAACTAATATGAATCCTCTCTCTAGATTCATAAATATCAAATCTCGGCTAGCCTTCAACATCTATGGAAAGAAGTATTCATAGAAAGTAGCCTGAGAATCTCTCCAGACCATATCACAAAGATCGTCTACCTAAGTGATAATGGCCTACCAATTTTTGGAAGAACAATGAATCATATAAGAATCAATATTTAACCTCCTCTAGGGAGGAATCTCTAGATTCTCAATGATAAGCATCATCGCCTCTAGCCATGTCTCCACATCCTATGAACTGCCATCCCTCGTAAATGTGGGCAAATTCTACTACTGAAACTCTTACATCAACTCTTCTATTGTAGGGGCAGGTCACGAGGCTCCCTTCATGGTCCGCATGACCTAGAGAAAACCCACTCAAAAATGGGAAGTGGTGCCCATGTCAGGTATGAATAGAGGTTCCACAGGTGGAACTATTGGTGAGTTAGGTCCCACCACCTCAAGATCATGGTCATTTCCACCTTCCTAGCACTCAAACGAGGCCTCCATGGAATAATATATCTTTAATTTCCAATATCATGCCTCATAATTTGATAATAAGTGAAATGAAGTTTTCATGGTATAATAATAATCATAAGGGATCGCTACCCAAAACATACTAACCCAATTACCCAAGATCTAAGGTCAGGGTATTGATCAAGTTCTAATTTTAAAACACATGTTTTCCAACATATGAAGTGTCAATTACATTTTATAGAGGAAAAATCTATTTAATTTGTAATTGTAATCCCCATTTTATGGTAACCAATTCAATTTAAATTTATAACTTAACTATTTATAAGTGTATTTGTATGTATATATATATATATCATGCTACAGTTAGATGCATCTACCATTCCTAAGTTATAAATTCCTTTGCTTTATATGTTTCAATTGGTACTACATGTAATTGTCACCTGTATTTTCTAATGGTTCAATTAGATAGATCATCATTCCTAATTTATAGTGCCACACACACTCTTTAAATTTCAATTTGCATCCATATAATTGTAGCCAACTAATTTTTCAACTCATGTGACTAATGTTTCATGGCTCAAACTCAATAGAATTGGATAATTAAGGTATATCCATCAAGATATTTGGGGAAAACCATTTATATTGATGTATGAACTTTAATTAATCGAATTACTTTATCCCTTCTAGAAATGTTATCACATATCAAATATAAATTTCAAGGCATTAAGATCATGCAGTAGGAAATTCATGCAGTAAGTAAACTTGGAATGGAATAATACATAACATATCAGTCCTCAAGTGAATATAATGATTCATTTGACACTGAATGTAACACCCCGAGATTTTATGAAAATTATTCCATTTAATTTAATTAATGTCTTGTGTTGTATTCTACACCAAAAGGAGCTTGAACAACACACATCCCTGACTTGGCTTGCATTACATGCAATCACGACCTTCCACGATAGCGTGTGTTGTACGCAATACCGAGTTTCACTAAACGAGATATTATTATAATATTATTATGAACTAGCCATTATGAAAATTAATACCCAATTTTTGAAATTTTATAAATTTTATTTTTCAAAATGGACTTCATTTTTGGATTTGGAATATCGAAATTAGCTTAGGGTGAAATTTTGGTACTTTTCGGATAACTTTCATTTTCTGAAGAATAGTGAAAATTACTAAATTTTAATTAAAAACAACTTTTTTAATTGAAATAATTAATAGTGATAAATTATTAATTTAAGTGGTTTTAAAGTATATTTAGAATATATTTTTACAATTTAATACAATTTTGGTCATTTGATGTAATTTCACATTTAAACCAGACATAAACAAGTGTCAATCTTTTGATAGTTATTATCTCTTAAAAACACGCTATTTGTTTTGACGATGAGAATTAATTTTTAAATTAGTTAATGTAACTAATATGTTTTCAATTTGGTAAAATAGACATCATTTTTGAATTCATAATATCAAATATAGCTTAGGCCTAATTTTCGGTATTTTTCTGGAAACTTTCATTTTTTTATGAATAGTGAAACCACTAAGTGGTAGTTAAAAAACTGAATTTTTCATAAAACATAATTTTACCGCTTATGTGAGTGGAATTTAGAAAATCCGAGAGACACGGTTAATATCAAGGACTAAAATTTGGTTCAATGAGATGAAAATAATTGTTGGTGAATAGTAATTTTTTACTTTTTTTACCACGGTTAAAAGTAAATAGGGTAATTAAGGGTAAAAGTGTTATTATTATTACCCTGACACATGTAATAATTCTATTTTATAAGTGTAATGCGACCAAAAACAACCTTAGGAATAAAATATGACCATTTAGGCCCACTTGGATTAGATTAGGACATTTATTATTAATTTATTTAAAGAAGGGTTAAAATAGTTAAAATCAAAGTTTAATAACTAAATAATTTTTAATATAGGGTTATAAATTAGATAAATTCGACTATAAATATTAATTAGAAAGATAAAAATAGTTCCTACATAATGGAATTTTATTTGTAATTTTTATACTTAAAATAATTTAATTTATTTATGACACAATGATGATGCATTAATTATCTTATTAATGAAATATTGACATAATTGATGTTATAACTACCCAAATAAATGTAATTTGAGACTTTATATGAATTAAAATAATTTTCTATGTTAATATGTAATTTTAGTATTGATTTAATTAACTTTGTTCGAACTAATCATTCTGTTATTATTTTCACAAAAATCAATTACCAAATAGTGTCAAAATTGACATGAAATTGTTTTTAAAACAAATATTATATTATTAATTGTTATTATATTCTTAAAAACCTATGGTTCGGCCAAGGTAATTATATAATGATAGTTTTATCATTAATGGACCACTTTGGGGTCTCTTGGATGTATATGGTATGTTTATTAACTATATAATATAAAAATACAAAGTGACATGGTAAATGTCAATCTAATTAACTAAGAGTTAAAACTAAAAGATAAGGTTAATATAATGACCTAAACTTGTCTAAATTATATTGGATGAAAGTATTTAGACCCATAACCACCTTATCTTCTAAATATATCAATTTGGATCTATTTAAAACCGAATATGACTTTATAATAAAATAATATATTTAGTTATTCCAAAGGTGCCCCTCTCCTCCCTTATAAAAGGAAACCTTCTCCCTCTCTTCCTCACACCACTTTGAGCCTTCAATCTCGGAAAATCCCTTACAAATTCTCTTCTACACTTCCCTAGAAACATCCTAGAGGTCCTTGTCTTCTTCAAAGACCAATTTTAGTGCCCTAAGAGGAGGTCTCAAAGAGGCGCTTCAAAGAAGAGATAATGTCCATTACCGATTCTTTCAACTTTATTTCTTCTTCCACTTCTTCTTCTTTAGTTGTTTCATTATGAAGTAATAACATAAGTATCACTCATATAATGATATGTTATTATAAGTATGAAACAAACCTATTTCACCATCTATCCATCCTATAGAAAACGAAATCATCACGCGTGTGTACGTATGGAATACTGTCTCCACGCCATGATGTAATATATTTTCCACCACCACCTTACATGGATGGGTATAATGGTGTAAATAAATAACTATATATGTTTATTGTAAATTGATATTTATTCTGTAATATTATACATACACTTCAATACAATTACACTATCATGGGAATGATATCATCGCTCGTGCATACGTATGGACTACCGTCTCCACGAATGCGATGAGACTCATTTTCCATGATTAACCATTCAAGAATGATTATAAAGTATATATAATGAATAATAATGAAATATATGACATAATGAGGCTAATGGATTTATGTATACATATATATATATATATATTTCCTCTACTTAATTCCATTCAATTCAATAAGGACATGAAAACAGCGTTCGTGCGTACGTACGGACTACCGTCTCCATGAACAGTGTATTTCATTCCATTTATTGATCTATTATATATATGTATATTCTGAATATATATTATATATAAATAATGTTTTAAATTATGGATATAAGTAATCATGATCTAAGTAATCATATGAATAATTACAAGTTAAAACACAAACGACAAATGAAACGATTTTACCCAAAACGCTACTTTAACATGAATTTACAAAAGAACGGGTAATATAAAGTCATAAGTGAACCATATATGATATAATAACAATGAATATGATTCTATAATAAGTCAATGACATTATTTAAATCATTATACAGGAGTTTTGGATACGTACGAAGCATATCAGACCTAAGGTAAGGGATAATTATTCCAATCTCATTCTTAACCGAGATTGTTTATACATAAATATTTACTGGGGTTATATTTTTCATCCATGATCATAATTTTTTTTTCATAAAGTGTTTAATTTTCTTCCATGTATGTTTAATGGAATGTTTACCCTTCTTTGACTTTTACTTTGTGTTATGGAAGGAATCTTTCTTTTATTTACCCTACAAGGTATTTTTTGACTTTTCCAACAAAAGTACGAGAAGAATGTTTTTTTAACATATACGACATGAAAGGATTTTTATGGTTTTATAAAGCCTTACTTTCATGAAGATTCCTCCAAAATATTTCATGACTATTTTCAAAAAAATCCTTTTCTTTTAAAATTTCATGACGTTTTGTGAAAAGAAATTGATTTTGAAGAAGAAAGGATATTTTCCTCAAGAATTCATTTCAAGTGTTTTATCAAAATAATTTTACATCTAAGATGAAATTATTTCATATGTGTATATTTCAAGTATCATGTCTATATGATTTACATGGTTTTAGTTTTATTATTATGAAATGATATCCATTACTTTTATATAGATTATGTGATGATGGGATGATGTTTATGAAACCCATTTTATTCATTGAGTTATTATGAATGATGTATGTTTATTTTGTGGCACAAGTAAGAATGATTTCATTATGAGATGGGTGGGACCTATATCTCCCTCCAATGCATTGGGTAAAGATTTATATTTCAGGATATAGACATGGCTGGAATGGTAATTTAATCCAGTTTAGTATTACAGGACTGGAACGAGGAGTGAACTCGATTCAGAAAGGGACTTTGTCCACTAAGATGGTCTTGGAAGCAATGCCTTGGATATTATAGAAATCATTACATGTGCTTAATGGATGCCACAATTAAATGTTTTATTCCCATGCTATTTTATCATGATTAATGTTTCTTTATGATCTATGCATTATGTACTTCCATGATTTATGTCTTTTCTCAAGATTTTGATGTTTAGATTTTATGTTCATGTTTTTGCATTCAAATGTTTATGGATTATTTTATGTTCTTTATGCTTACCCTTACTAAGCATTTGAGCTCGCCCTTTTTATGTTTTATTTTCCACCAGGATTAAAATAAAGGTTTTAGGTAAGGAAGCAAAGAGTGGAAGATCTTTATGGGAGATGTTGAAGATCTTTCACCACAATTAGAAGATTACGTTCCAAGTTTCCAAAGACACTAAACTATTATGGTCCTTGTGTGTCTGTTTTTGTTATGTATTAAGTATTCCAAAAAATTAATGTAATGTCCATGTACATCAGGCTTTGGGAATCTACACTAACTCCTTACCATATTGGTCCAAGGATAAAGATAAAATCCAAAATATTAATTAATACCACAATCCATGTGCATCTCCCAATGGTGAAATCGGTACAACTGTAATAGGTATAATCTTGAACACCAAATTTCTATCCTAGACCATTTAGGTTTTCCACATATGTAGGTTAGCTACTCCCAGGAACATACTCATTACAAAATTACAATAATTTTCTATTCTCTTATCTATCAACCAGAAATAGTAATAAAAAAATAAAAGATTCTCTAATACCACTTCATGACTTGACAAACCTAATTCACTCCTATGTAAACGAATCTGGTTCGACACATGGCCTCAAGTGCACCTTCTCATATTCTAGAGGCTACTAACTAGTAGAAAGGGTATATAGTGATATAGTGGGGAGACTATAACCTCATGATCAGAGTGTAATGAATAGGTATAATAAACTTATAATAGTAGAGATTTATTACATAGAATAATTAGAGCAGCAAAAAAGATAAACACCCAGTTCAGATAAATAGATTGAACTATAATAATCAGAACTTTATAAAAAAATATGTCAATTTCATGATGCTATACAAAAAAAATAACATGAATACATGGAAGCATGTACATATACAATACAAGTATATAAAAAAGAAACAAATACTATAAGTACAATCTCCAATAGAATTTCAATCCTAAGCTCGGTCATGTCTTCCTAATTTTAGATGCTATAAGTAAATCAATCATCTGTGACTGGGTTTTTATCCTTGTACCTACCTATATCCATAAATTCTATCTAGGTACAAAAATAAATCCCAAACAAGGTGTGATATAAACTCAGTAGGCCACCACAAACAGTGTCTATAATGAGTCTAGTATATGTATATAAATGTAATGTTTTACAGGTATGAGAATAATCAGTGGAAATAAAATTTATGAAATAACAACCATGTTGGGCTCAGACTATTCATGGGATACCCAGTCGACCATACTTGCTTCAGCCTATGCTGAATGCATGTGAATGGGTGACCTGTAAATGGTCGTGGTCTAGAGAACATAACCAAGAATTAAAAGTATAATAAATAATAAAATGGGATCCAAGGTGTATCCAAGGTTTCCAAGAAGTAATGATAGGGTTTTATGACCCAAGGTCAAACCATGTAATCCTTGACCTTAGAAGGTCATTCCATCTCATAGAAATAATTCATGTATTTTAGCTATAAGGTTCTATGTGTAATCCAAGGGGAACCCCCTCAGCATTACACTAGAAAAGTTTCAAAACAAGTCCATGGAACATGTCCAAAATAAATCTTAATCTTTTTATGACTGGATATCAAGGAGATAAACCATATTATCACATGTCCAAGGAAATCAATATGAATCCAAGTAGTGTATTCAAGTAATTATAATTTTCTGATATGAAGTGGGGGAATTATTGGTACTATACTGAGGTATTAATGTACTAATAAGGAAGGTACCAAATTCTAAGGAGGTTATCTCCCTTAGAAAATAGATCAATGAATTGGGTTGGTGTCCTCTAAGTGTTCAAGGAATTACATCATGAATATAAGGATGGATCATTTATGACCACTCCTTTAATAGAAAAAAGGTACATATTAATAATAGGTGCCTCATATTTATTAAATAGTCCATTTCTATGTAATAACTATTACATTTTAATCCCTTTATTTAGTTTAGGCAATTACCCTTTTCATTTATAAATGAAAAGGTTTTATATAATGTGTCATACCATTAAACCATTCATTCAAATTCAAAAAACTAGGTGAGTATTCTTTCCATATCATAATTCAATAGTTCATTTACTTATATTAATTAAACTCCATAGTGGTAGTCAAACCGAATGCACTAATGGGGTGTTTTGATTAATAATACACAAATGGTCAATTATAAGTATACATGGTACACCCAAGTGCATGGATTAAGTTTATTTCATTGACATACAATGAAAATAGCGGGGGTTATTAGGGAATTTGGGTTCCAAATTAGGCAACTAATTTAAGGTAGATTGATTTTACGGGAAATACATGGGAAATTTCGATATGTGGAACAATGGTTTCAAATATAAATGATTATACTTGAGGGAAATATTTATAGCACCTAACTTATGGTAGTTGATGAACCCTCATCCAATATCATCTATTTATTTATAATAGAATAGAATAAAATAGAGGAATAGAAGAAAATGGAGGAATAGAAAAAAAACATAAAAATAGTTCATTTTAGCTTATATATAAATAATGATGAATATGGATAAATAAACTGAAAAAGGAAGATAAAATAATTATGTGCATACTGATAATTTTTCCATGTGATGAAAAATGGTCCAATCAGAGTATGATTGAAGGTGATGTTTCAATTCATAGGTTGAGATGGATGGGAGCTCTCGTGATGGAGGAGGAGTTATACTTGTAGAGGAAAGAAGAAGAGGGTGAGAAGTAATAATGTTTCTGGAGAAAAAAGGTAATTTTTCCTTATTTAAAGGGGAAAACAATCTGGATTGATGGTTTTTCCAAAACTGTGCGCCAATCATGTAGCTACACTACCAAAGTGTCACTTCTTTTCTAAGATAGGCACACTGTTTGAAAAATCATACACTACCCATATGGGTCCACTCTATAATTCCTTTATAGTTTATCACATGGTAATGCAACATCCTTTACATGGTTAAAAAAACCATGCACCTCCTCTTAATGGGCCATATGGTTTACTCGCATGATTACTACTAATTTTTCACTAATTTTTCACTTTAGATTGTTTCTCTAAAAACTAGAGCTCAGGGATCTGAACAATCCATAGACACTCCTGAAACATTTCTTATACTCTTGGTAATTTTCATAAATATCAATGATGATTCCCATAAAAATGATCATTGTAAAATCTATAATGGAATAAAAACCAAAAGTAGAAGTATTATTTTCTCCACAAAACAAAGGAAGAGAAGACAGGTGACTCATGTGAATTTCATAACCATTATAAGGACATCAATTTACATGGAATTTGGAAGGTCATGTGAATGAGTCATACAAAGTGAATGATCTACTATTGATCACATGAATCCCCTTTGATAAGCCTCCCAGTTTATGTGAAGGAATCCAGATAAGAATTGGTGATTGATCATAAGCTACCACACAAGTTCCTCTTCATCATGAATCTTTTCAATCGAAGGAAGCCTGACAATCCTTATAAAACCCCCTTATAAAATATAGGAACATAAGGGATGAAGCCTCATGTGAGGGAGGGTTATGTTGATCTTCATACGATGTGATCATGCAATCCAAAATAACCTAAAAATTTCCTAGTAATATGTAATACTTGTCACATAATAGCATGATGGAATTCCAATCCAATTATGCATAGAACCTCAGACATATTCATCCAAGAATATGATGCCAATGTGGCTCCACAAACAATAAAATGGGTTTCCCATGGAAATACTAATGTGAATCCATGATATCTATGATTAATCATGTGATGTATCATGGAAAAGGATACTTATTTCCCTTGAAAACCCTCACATGACTTCATGAGATCTATTGCCTTTGTAAGATAAGGAAATAAATAAAAAGAGAAAAGGTGGAAGCTTCTTACCTAAAGAAGGTATGATGATCTTCATGTTAAATGAGTCATACACCTTGGATGATCATTGTTGATCACATGATTCCCCCTCAACATGTTGGCCTAACCCCATTAATTCCCCCATACAAGTCACCATTATCTCATAAAGGACCCCAGACAAGCCTCCTTTGTCGCGTGAAGTGCCCTAGACAAGTCATATTCAAACAAATGAAATCCTTTCCATGGTCGTCCAGATTTTTTGATGATTCCTAGACATGTCAAAATGACACTATGAAATATATTTTACATGTCCATAAGGTTAGGAAAAATAAATTTGATTGGATTGGTCTGATAGGCATGGAAATGGCAGAACATTCTCATGGTCAATGTCATGATGTGGTGTCGTGGATGACTACTGGCAGGATCATGCAAAGTACATGATACAAAAATCCCTCCACCAACTCCAGATCATATTTGTGAGATACACACCACACAAGGTAGTATATAACTGTGGAATATGGGATTATAAATCCATTCCTATTAGCAAAAATAAAATGATTATGACTGCTACATGGGCGCACAGAAGAGGACTTCTCAAAGTGGAAATTCATGCAATTGTAAAGGTCTTCCACCATGTAAAATTCATGAAAAACCTAAGTTATCATGTGGAATTTATATATGATTCATGTGATCACTTTATAGATGATATAAAGGAGTTTTGGAATTTAATCTAGATTACATGAGGGAGCTCCCATATATTGATTGGGTCACAAAAAACCTAAAATAAGCTAGTGATTGAAAAATATTGAGGAACATATGCAATAAAAGCTATAAAGAGACTAAAAATATGACAGGACTATGATAAGATGAATATTTTAATCTTCATGTGCTTTTCATGACCTTCCCATAACATGAAACAACACCGTGACATGTCACCCAAGTCTTGTGACACCCCTTAGACATGCCATTTGGGTCATGTGATGTCCCATAGACATGCCAATAAAGTCATGTGATTCCCTATTGGAATGCCACATGAGTCTTTATAAGTCCTTAGGGCTCACTGTCCAACTCTTGTGATGTCTTCTAGACATGTCTCCCAATTTATGTGGCAGCATTAGGTATGCCACCCAATTATTTTGAATTCCTTTTGACAAGGCAGCCAGATCAAGATATGTCCTCTACACAAGCCCACAAGATCATGTGATGTCCTCTAAAAAATTAAACTATATCATGCGACACCCTCCATAAATTTCATCCAAGTCTTGTGATGACCTCTAGACTAAGTCTCATGAAAACCTATAAACATTTCAACCAGGTTATGCAACAACCTACTGAATATTCCATCCAATCATGTGATGTCTTCTAGAAAAGACAACTTGGTCATGCGGTTGTATTTTTAAATTTATTCTAGGTAACCAAGACATCTCCATACATTATTATACATTCCATAAAAATATCCTCAAACATGTCATACAAAAACTCAAGACATGTTAGGCATCCAATTAGGACACTTCAAATAGACATCCCAAGATATGGTAACTTTGTATGGTGGATATATTCAAGTATACACCTAATTAAACCATGAGTACTTTAATTCCTATTCGAACAAGATATGTAGGATTCCTTCCAAATTCCTAAGATCCAAGGGGAACCCACTTTTTTGTAAGCCCCTCCATCTCTTCAATATTCAAACCCATGACACCCAGACTCTCCTAGGGGTTCATTATTATTTCTCATCCACCAACAGATAGAGAATCCAACTAAACTATGATGACAATGATTCCTAACATAACCAAGATATGTAGGATTACTCACTAAGTCCCAAGATACATATCCTATAATTTTATCCCATTGCATATTTACCACACCCATATGTAATGAGACCAATCACTTGCTACCCCTTGTTTCTCACATCGAGAATGGATTATGTGGGCTTAAGGATTTGAAATGATAATATCATTTTAATCATGAATCTCCACCATCCAAGAAAACCTTAGTTTATATTCTCCATTTAGAAGCATTGTATGAATACCCCCATATAAGGGAATCAACCTAAGGTATGTTTCAAGGGTGTGATCAAACTACGGTGACTCAGATTCCAATTATAATAAGGGTATGTTGGATTCCTCCCTAAGGCTCGATCTAAATACTTAGTGCCTAAGTGACATCATATATTCCCTTTACAAATGATTTTAAATTGAAAATTTTAAATAAACTATGTCCAATTTGAATCCTATTGTAAACATGATATGTAGGATGCCTCATAATGGTTCAATCCATTCTTCAAGATATTAACCATCTACCTGAATGGAAGTAAACTATGGAGTTCCTAGTTATATGGATTCAAAATATATGAAACTTACCATTAGTGGGAAAGAGATAAAGAACATAGGATACATATATATGGACTCAAAATTATACCCCTATTTACACATGGAACGATTCATCACTAGGCCATTTTTGTTAGGGTAACTAGTCTCATATCGGGATTAGGAAGACATTCGTGAATATATCTTATATCTATAAGAGAGTCCTAAATTAGCTAATAACGTCCCCCAAAAGGGTGTGATGAGCCTGACCTCAAGCATCTAGTGGAAAATCAATCATGGCTATAACCCCTAAAAGTCACAAAACGACCTCATCCACCTGAAACCTTAAGCATCTAGTGGAAAATTAAAGGTTTTAGAAATAATATCAACATGGTACAATCCCAACCCTTGATCCTACACATAAGGGCCTCCAGATGAAGAAACCAATGATTTTGAATTGTCTACATAAAGCTGAAGTGAAACCAGTGGAACTCATTGCCAATTCCAGTTGATTATAAAGCTTATCCTCAGAGGGTGAAAATAAACACTTTTATTATCTAATGAAGGTGGATCATGGAGTGAACTACGACTCCATCCCTATTTAGGGGCGTCCAAAGAGGAATATTGTTAACCATCATCACCATCACCATCCCACCAGTGCCCTTCAATCGCCTACTGAGGGAACCTCCTAAAACATTTACACCTTTAACACTCATTCATGGGAACAAAGGAAGTCACATCAGGTGCATAGAGATCTAGAAAACTAGAAGTGGGATCATATCACTGTTGCTACTGAAAAACCTTGATGGTATATTCTAGTGGTATCCAGTGAGAAGGCTCATATCAATTCTCACTTGAAGTTGGTCTTCAGGTATATTCCAATAGAAATCATGGGGAGGCACATATTCCTACCCCTGGTTTCGATGGATTTAATAATGGATTCTTTCAACATCACTGGGATGTCATTCACCTGGATGTGTGCAATCTTGTTATGACCTTCTTTTCCAATGGTTTTCTCCCGCATGGGATTAATGCACAATTAATTTAATTCACAAAGTAGATAATTCCTCTGATATCCAACAATTTCAGCCTATTTCCCTAATAAAAACTCTCTACAAAATCAGTACCAAGATTCTTACTAAGATACTTACTCCAATATGCAATAAAATTGTTTCTTGGAATCAATTTGGTTTTATAAAAGGTAGGTCTATTCAAGACTGTATTCGCATTTCCTCAGAATGCACTAATAGCCTAAACAAAACTACTAGGGGTGGTAATGTTGCTATCAAAATTGATATTAGAAATGATTTTGATACGATAGAATGGAGTTTTATTTTCAAAGTTCTAGAAATATTTGGATTTAATGATACCTTTGTTATGAGAATAAAAACCTTGTTTAAATCTGCCTCGATTTCCATTTTGGTTAATGGCTCCCCCAAGGGCTATTTTAAATTCACCAAAGGATTTAGACAAGGAGACCCTCTCTCGGCCATCGTCTTTTTCATTGCTGAAGATTACCTCAGTAGATTCCTCACACACCTTGTCAATCAAAATAAACTTAATCCCATACAGGATGTCAGAAATCTCAATGTACCTACCCATCTTCTATATGCTGATGATATCATATTTTTTATTCAAGGTGATCAAAATAATATTCATGTACTCAAAAATGCTTTATCTCATTATGAAGAGGTTTTTGGCCAGGCTATTTCATGGAACAAGTCACATATTTTCTTTGGGAAAAATTTCTCTTCACAGAGAAAAGACTTTATCACCAGCTATCTTGGAATTAAAGAAGGTCTCTTCCCCTTCACTTACCTGGAGTCTTATTTTTTGGGTAAGACCCAAATCCAACTACTTTTCTAACACCGTTGACCAAATTATTAATCATATTTCTACATGGAAAGGTATGTCCCTCTCCATGGCTGGTAGAATCTATCTTGTCAAGTCGACCATTATGTCGAAAATGGTCTATTATCTTATGATTTATAAGTGGCCTGTCGGCACACTTAAAAAAATTAACACTTGCATTAAAAACTTCATCTGAACGTGAAGTATTCTCGGAAGGAATCTTGTCACCATTCATAGGAAGACCTATTCAAAACCTTTAGATAAAGGGGTACTGGTATCAAAAACTTAAAACTCTTTAATGATTCTCTTCAGGCTAGACTTACTTGGCGATTAATTAACAGCAACTCTAATTCTATTGACTTCCTCAAAAATAGATTTCTCTCCAATATTAAGAAAGGGAACTTAAATTATATTACTTCCTCGATCTGGACATCCATTAGGCACTCTTTCAATCATATTATGGAAAATTTTTGATGGATGGTTAACGCTGACTCCAACATGAATTTCTGGCTTGATAATTGGAATGATTCTTCTTTAATTTCCATGATACCTTCTAACTCCCCTCCTGAGAATACAAATTACACTATTAAAGATGTTCTTCACTCTCACATGAATGAGGTCCCTGATATAATTGCATGGATCATTGATAATGATCCCTACTCTAGCTCTGATGGATTTCTTGTCTAGGAGCCGGCTTCAAATGGAATCCTTGACTCTAAAAATTTCTACAAGCATAATTTCTTTAGCACTTAATATAACTTTCAATGTTTGAGTTATTTTAACAAGGCTTGGATCAAGCCTACAAGAATCACTCTCATTTTTTGAATTGCTCACAATAGATTTCCCACTGAGGTCCGAGTTCAAAAATTTGGTATCCAACTCTATTCTAAATGTCCCCTACATAATCAACATAGGGAAGATACTAACCATATTTTTCTATCATGTGCTACAGCTAATGCTCTATGGAATTGCATTTTAGACATTTTTTACTGTAGATGGTTTTTTCCTGACTTGATCTACTCTCTTTTAAAGAAATGTGTTGACCATGAGGCTTCTTAGAAAATTAAAAATGTTTTCCTCACTGTTGTTGCTGAGATATTGCATGTTATCTGATATGACAGAAATGATATTCTCCATAATAAATGCTCATTAAATCTTAATGTAGGAAAATCCTGGATTCTCATTGCGGTCCGAGAGGCTGATTCGATTCAAAAGGCCCACTACAATAACACTGTTGGTGATTTTTAGATTCTGTGCAACCTTCGGGTTAAGGGACCCTATCGACAACCCAAATGAAAATTTGATGTTTTTTGGAAAACTCTAATGCCATAATGGATCAAAGTGAACATTGACGGTGCCTCAAAGGTAAATCCAGGTCATGCTACCTTCGGTGCGATTTTTAGAGATTCTTCTGGCCAGTATCACGGTTTCTTCTTTGGCAGATATGGTATGGTTTCATCACTGGAAGCTGAAATGATGGGTATAATTCATGCTGTCAATTTTTTTCTTCAAAAAGGTTGAAGGAAGCTCTGGATTGAAAGTGATTCAACCACCATTTTCCAGGCGATCTGGAATGGTGTGATCCATCTGTCTTGGCCTCTTACCAACCTTTGGATGAAGTCTCTGGATTCACTCCGGGAGATTAATTACATTTCCACTTATGCCTTTCATGAAGCGAACGCTGTTGTTGATGCCCTTCCCAACAAAGGTGTTCACCAGGATTTGACTTGGATGAATGTCCTTCCTCCTGATTTATTTCATCTTTTTGACAAAGATTGTAGAAAACTTCCTTCGACTCCTGTCACTTTGTGGCTTTTTATTTTCAATAAAATTTTCTTTGGTATTTGACCAAGGCACTACCCTCTTCAAAAAAAAGTAATCATATATCCTTGATTCAATCAAATATAACCTCAAGTACATATTGGAAAATATAAAATGTATATTCCTATATTCCTACACACACTTTTCTAAAATGTCACTACATTCTTGAAATAGTTGAATAATTTCACTAGCATGGTCTGATACTAATACAAATACAAGGATAGGCACATATTCCTATCTCATGCACAGATCGTCCAACCTGAGTACACACCCATATAGATAAGAAATCTTCACACACTATTTACTCTAAGTTATCATGTTTTTTATTCCCTCCTAGAACTATTAGGTGGATAATATAGCTTCTACATGCCATGTATATTGTTTTTATATGATGTTTATCCTCACCTACTGAATATTGATGCTTCAAATTCAATGGGTCGTGCAATGGTTCACCTATCAGTGGAGAAAAAAAGGGAAAAGTAAGTTGACCCATGAACAAAACATTTACTTTTATGTAAATATTTTATAGTCCATTATTTTATAAATAGAGAGTCGTCCCTATGAGATCTAGGTTGGACATTCAAGGGGGGAGGTGCTGCTTCTCTACCATTCAATCTCCCAAGAATCCAAATTTTATTTTTCTCTTTTTTTTCATTTCCATTTTAGTATAATTCCCCCATATCCCTTTCTCCTATTATATCCATGGTAGGGTTCAAGTTTCCAATCCATCCACACATCATGACCACGGTAAGAAGATGCTGAATTTTTTGTGTTGGGGTTGTATTAATGGTTATGGTTTTGTTGTAATTTCAATTCTTGTTGGTTTATTTTATTATGAATTTTTTATTATAATTCCTTTAATGAATTAAAACCCACATTTATTGTTGGTGTCATATAAAATCAATTTTGAAACCAATGGGAAAAAATAAATGATTTAAAAAGGGGGAATCCATGACCATTGGGTGAGACCATTTCCACTATTTTTGGGGTAATGAACATAAATGTGTTTTAAGTGATTAATCACAAGACCAAGGTTTCCTTATGACTATTCCATTCCTCAATGTTTTGAAAATAAAAAACACATTTTCACAGGAAAATTATCTTTCTCTAAGATTTATATTCTTAAGAAAAATTATATTTCTCTAAGAAAAGTTTTATCCTTACCTTGGTTTTTAATGCCTTATTCAATGTATTCTCAAAACCAAATCTAACCATTTTTTTAATAAGTCAAAAATAAATATCCCTATCCAAAACCTCAAAATATTATAGTTCCTTAGATATTGAGTCTTTCTGTTTTCAAACTCTAAATTCTATGAAAATCAGACTCCGGATTATCTAAAATTCAGATTCTGAATTCTCCAATATTCAGACTCCAAATTCTCTTAAAATTAGACTCTAAATTATCTGAAATACCAATTATGATTTCTCTAAAATTCAGACTTCAAATTATCTCAAAATCAGACTCTGAATTCTCTAAAATTCAGATTATGAATTTTCTGAAATTAAGACTCTGAATTCTCTAAAAATAAGACTCTAAATTCTCTGAAATTCAGATTCCAAATTTTCAGAAAATCATACTCCAAATTCTCTAAAATTCAGATTTAGAATTCTCTAAAATTCAGGCTCAAAATTCTCTAAAAATCATACTCTGAATTCTATAAAATTCAAACTCTGAATTCCTTAGAATTTAGACTCCTAATTCCTCAGAATTCAAACTCCGAACTCAATGGAATTTAAACTCTGAAATCTATAGAATTCGTACTCGAATTTCTTTGTAAAAAAATCCGAATATCCATTGTTTCCTAGATTCTGATTATTCAGTTTTGATTCAGCTACTTTACTTTCATAACATATTGTTCCAATTTTATCAGATCTGATTTTACTTAAGGTTTTTAAACTTGATAATGTTTTTATTACATGATAAAATTTTCATACACATGTTTTTGGTTACGTAAAACGATGTTGTACAATTTATTTCTAACTAATCATTTGTTGAGTGAAACATGTACAGTTCCCTCTAAGATTCAAGGAAAAATATTACCGTTGGAAGAGGGAGCCAACCATTAATGTTTTTCCTATAAATAGGACCTCATTTTAATGAGATATTCATTGTTCCAAAATCCTAGAGATTACATGCTGTGAAGTGATTTCTAGGGAGAGAAAGATCCTCATGCCTTGTGAATTTTATGAACATCTGGTTTAACTGTGAACATCATGTTCAACATGCTTTTTAGGACTCCGATTGTTGCTAAGTAAAATCAAGGGCTTATAGGGATAAGAAGACAGAGGTTCCAACTACCATGAAGTTTGAGGGCTTGTGAGGATAACAAGGTAGACTCCGATATTCTTATCAAGGGATTACCGTAGTGTGGGTAATACATAGTTTTTTGAAAGTATATATCAAGGGACCTTTATACAAGGTTGTTGGATACACTTCTCTTTGGGTTAAAATATTTCCTACTTGTTTTCTTGATTATTGTTTCATGTTTTATTTCCACTATGTTTTGTTAAATAAATAAATTATAACTTTCATATGCTTTCTTATATTTGTATACTCTGATAAATAAGATTTTATAAACTCTATGGTAGAATATTTCATTAAGAGAAATTTTTCTATGTTTTCTTAAGTTTAGTATTCTATTAATAGGACCTAGGACCTTCCAATTATCCCTTTAAGTAAAAACTAAAGAGTGTTTAGGAATTTACCTTATTTAACTCTATTAAACATATTTTTCCTTAAGGTTAAAATAGAAAGTTTTTAAACCTATGATTCACCCCCCCTTGTAATTGAGCATCTACATATACTATTCTGATCCTATAATTGGGATCAGATGAGGTATCAGAATACTTATACATACATATAAGTTTTTTTGCTCAATTTCTTTTTAATTTTATTGATTAAGTATTCTTATACAAGTTTTTCTTATAGAATTTTTATCTTTTACTATAAACTTTAACTATTAACAAGTTTTTTGGAAAAGATATTTTCTTTATATAATGGAAGGTATAAATATTGGTTCCATTGAAAACCTAAATCTCACCAGACCCCCAATATTTTATGGTAATTATTATGAGTAATATAGAGATATGATGAAAAATTTTGTTATTAACACTATAGTATAACTTTTTTTATTCTTACTAGAGACTACAAAATACAGATAAGGAATTCATAAGCTTCAACAACAAAGATAAACTAGAATATCATCTAAACTACAAGGTACAAAATACATTCATGTTTTCTATGACCACGAATA
Source organism: Viscum album (assembly GCA_963277665.1). NCBI lineage: Eukaryota > Viridiplantae > Streptophyta > Magnoliopsida > Santalales > Viscaceae > Viscum > Viscum album. The sequence goes on along the minus strand of OY728127.1, from coordinate 339,672,718 downwards.
TATATAGTCAGATATCTTCTTGTGAAGCAGCCAACTGAATTTGGAAGAAACCTGAAGTTGCACATTTTATAACTTCTAAAGTGATAGAAACTAGAAAATCATTGTAAAGAGATGGATATCATGGATTCTTATTTACTTATGGAGAACCTATTTTCAAAGTATACCAAATATTTATGACTATTGTAAAAATTCTTCAATCTATGTGAGAGAAAATTCTTGATGATGAAGTTTTTGGGGATAAGATAATAGACATCATGCCCAATGAGTGGGAATATAAAAGAATAGCTATTGATGAGAATAGAAAATTATCCAACATTACTCTTGATGAGTTATTTGGAACTCTTCTTTAGTATGAAACCAGAATGAATATAGATGCTGATTTCAACAAAAATAATAATGGTAATGGAAGTTTAGCTTTCACTACTACATCTAATGATAAGACTCCAAAAAGGGTAACTAGATCTAAATCTAAGAAAGTTGTTGTTATATCTAAATCTAGTGTCAGTGATAAATCTGAGAAGGAATTAGAAATATTTCTTGAGGGATGAACAAGATTGTGGGAAAGAAAGATTTTTAGTACATATATAAGAAGAAAGATAGAAAGGACAATAAATATTCTGAAGTAACCTATTATGAATTCAAAAGGGATGGACATATCAGACCTGATTTTCCTATGATTAAGTGAAAATACAAGAAGAAAAATCATGCTAAAATAAATAGAAATAAGTATTAAAAATCTAATGCTAAGAAAGTCTTGAATGAAAATGAGACCTAGAGTGCCAGTGGTGGTGACTATTCAAATGAATCTTTAGAATATGAATCTTCTAGAAAAAAGAGTATTGGGTATTTAGCCAGAGTACCCATTGAAAATCATTTTCTTATGGATAAGGTACACAATGATGAGTCCTTAACCAATATTTCTTAAAATGATAATTTTTCTAATGAAGAATATTACGAGTCTTCGGATGAATAATCTTCCTCAACAAAAGATAATACCTTAACTTCATTTGAATAAGTTTCCAAATTTTCTAAATTACTTGAGAATGAAAATTTTAAGATAAAGAATAAGTTAGAGAAAGTAAATTCTAGAATTTAGGTTTTAAAAAAATAAGTATTAGATCCTTTTAAAGATATTTATCAACAAACTTTTGAGTTTGAAAGTGCATTCAAAAACCATAAGGAAGTTAATTATGAGAAGAAAAAAATTTCTAAGGATCTCAAAAATATTATTTCTAAGAAAAATATTTTAGAGGATAACTCTAGTTCTAAAACTAATAACTTTGAGGATAAAAAATTGGTCATTAGAAAAAAAATCCTAAATTTCTTCCTTAAAGAAAATTTAATCAAATTTTACTTCAGGAGGGAAGGAATTCGATAAAATTTATTCTCAAATATGTCCTCTTAGGATTTGTTCCGGAATTGGTTATACTCATTCAAAACCAATTTTTCTTAACAATTATTTTGTTCCCCAAAGTGATACTTTTTACACTAAATGTCAATGTGGTGGATATTGTGAAATAAATTTTTCTTTAAATAAAACCCAATCCTCAGGTTTTCATAAATCTTACTTTTCTAAGAAAATGTGGATTCCTATGATTTTACTTTCTAAAATTTTTGGATCCAAGAAATTTTGGATACCGAAAGACTAACAATTTTATTTTTAGGAAAATAAAAAACGTACCAACAACAATATATAGTACCTGTATAGTGGATGTTCCCAACACATGACTGGTAACAAAAACTTATTTTAAAATATTATCAAGATGAAATGAAGAAAAGTAACTTTCAGAGATAATGCTCAGGGAGAAATTGTCGGTATATGTAACATTGTTCTTCTAAGAAAAACATTAATTTTAAACATTTTATTTTTCAAAGTTCTTAAGCACAACCTCATCAGAAAAATCCAATTATATGATTAAGGTTAACTTGTGGATTTTTGGAATGAGAAATTTCTAGTACAAAAAACCAAGGAAGAGTTTATTCCTTTTTACCATAGGCATGAGAATGTTTACACACTTATCTTATAAGACCTTAGGATCCAAGATATACATTGACTTAGTGAAATGGAAGATCAATTTTGGTTATTTCATAGAATACTAGGGCATTGTAACATTAGGAATGTATGAAAATTCTCAAAGAAAATACTTGTTAAGGATATACCAGAGCTTAGATTTGATTCTTCAAAAGTTTGTGATCCTTGTCAATATGCCCAGAAACATAATTCAAGCTTTAACTCAATCGGTGAAGTCTCAACATATGATGCATTACAGTTAGTGTATATGTATCTTTTTGGTCTAACACAAATTGGAATTATTAGAGTAAAATACTATTTATTGGTCTTAGTTGATGATTACACTAGATTTATGTGGGTCTATTTTCTTGGAAAGAAATATAAAGACTTTTTTTATTTTAAAACTTTTAGAGCCCAAGTAAAAAATTAGAAAAACCTTCCATTTAAAACTATTCATAGTGGTCATGGAGGAGAATTTCAAATTTCAAATTTTGAAACTTTTTTTAGTAAGAAAGGAATTAGACATAACTTATTAGCCCCAAGAACTCCTAAATGGAATGGTGTTGTTGAAATAATAAATCAAATTCTTTAAGAGATAACAATAACCATGTTCAGTGAATATTATATTGCTAAACACTTTTGGGCTGAAGCTGTTAGTAATTCTTGTTATACTATAAATCAAGTTTTAATCAGAACTTTTCATAACATAACAACTTATGAATTGTGGACTGGTCAAAAACCTAAACATTCTTACTTCAAAGTATTTGGATGAAAATTATATATCCTAAATACTAAATATAATTTATATAAATTTGCAACCAAATAAAATGAAGGAATTTTCTTAGGCTATTCCCCTAATTTTAAAGCTTATAGAGAATTTAACAAAAATACTTGTACTGTTGAAGAAATACTTCATGTTAAATTTGATTAAACTGATCCTTTATTTTAAACAACCCCAACCTATATCCTCATATGTGTTTTCGAAAACTGATTATTAACCTTTGATAGAAGATTTGTCTAATAAGGGAAATTCTCAAGAAAATGTTTCTGAATTATTTACCCCCAGAATATTTTCTACCATATGTTGACAAAAAGGTTTTACAAAACCCAAATAAGTTGTTTCTTAAGAATAAACCATGTGATAGTATCATTAGTGATGTAAATCAACATGTAAGTACTAGAATTTATTTATGAAATGAATTCTAACATCTATAATTTCTTTCCCAATTGAAACCAAAAAGTACTAATGAAGATTTAGGTGATGATGATTGGATTAAATCCATGCAAGATGAGATAAATGAATTCCAAAGGAATAAATTCTGGACCTTGGTTGAAAGACATAAAGAAAATTTTGTAATTAGAGTAAAATGGGTCTTCAAAAATAAATGTCCTGAAAATGGAATCATATTAAGAAATAAATCTAGATAAGTTGATAAAGGCTATAATCAACAAGAAGGAATAGAATATGAAGAAATATATTCTCCAGTAGCTAGTCTTGAATATATTTGTATTTTACTTGGCTCTATAGACTTATTTAAATTAAAACTTTTTCAAATGGATGTGAAGGGTTCTTTCCTTAATGGATATGTTCAAGAGGAATTTTATGTTGAAAAACCTCCTATTTTTGAAGATACAAAACATCCTGAACATGTTTTCAAACCTACCAAATCTTTATATGGACTTAAAAAATCCCCTAGAGCATGGTATGATAGACTTACAAGATTTTTGTTACAAAAAAAATTATATTAAGGGAACTGATTATCTAAATTTTTTATAAATAAATATAAGAAAAATATTTAGATTGTTGAAATATATGTTGATGACATTATATTCGGATCAACTCAGTAATATTTAATAGATTCATTTGTGAATATTATGAAATATGAGTCTGAAATGAGTTTGATGGGTGCATTAACATTTTTCCTTGGTTTTAAAATTTCTCAAAAACCAAAAGGAACTTATATGTCTTAACATAAGTATATTAATGATCCTATTAAAAAGTATGGATATGAAAATACTAAATGTATAAGCACTACAATTGGTACCACAAATTCACATAATCTTGATAAAGTTGAGAAACCAGTAGATCAAACATTTTTTAGAGGTATAATTGGAAGTTTATTTTACTTAATATCTAGTCGTCCAGATATAATATTTTCAGTATACTTATATGAAAGATATCAATCTAATACAAAGGAATATCATTTAAAATCAGTGAAAATAATTGTTCTCTATTTAAATGGAACCATAGATTTAGGACTTTTTTACTCATCTAGAAATGATTTTGTTTTAAAAATATTTTCAGATGCTAATTTTGGTGGATGTAGAATGGATAGAAAAAGTACATTCAGAACTTGTCATTTCTTAAGAGATTCATTAGATTCTTCATCATGAAAGAAGAAAAACTCAATAGAGCTTTCCACTAATATATATGAATATGTAGCACCTGGATTTTGTTGGGTGTTTGTGTTGTGGATGCAAGACACACTCATAGACTATGGCATGAGTTTTACCAAAACACAAATATTGTGTGATAATACAAGTTCCATTTCCCTATGAAAAAACCATGCATGTTACTCTTGTAAAAAACACATAGATATTAGGCATCACTTTCTTAGGGATCACACACTTAAAATAGATATTATTTTACAATTTATCATAATGCAAGATCAACTTGTTGATATTTTTACAAAATATTTATGCTCTGATAGATTTGAATATATTAAACAAAAGTTAGTAATCCTAACCGTAAGGAAATATTCCATTTTAATTTTTTATTAAAACTTGTCTCCTTATATTAAGAAACTCTATTTCATAGAGAGAGTAAATTTATTATTTATAAAAATTTTCTCTCTTAAATAAAATTTTTCCAAACACAAATTTTTTTTGGAACCCCAATTTATGAAATCTAAAATATCCTTTCCTTAATTTTTTTTGAAATCTAAGTTCATAGAAAAACTTATCAACAATGACAGTACTTTATAAGAAAACTAGAAGGTATGTTTACTTACTTAAATCTTCTTAATTTTATTTTTTCATTTTGGTATTTCTATATTGTTTTAAGAAAACCCTATCAGATTCACTTTCCCTAAATCCGATTTTTTCTTAAAACCTCAAAAGATCAGAACCTACAAAATCCTTATTTGGCATTCATCTCAACCGTCAGATTAGATCAAGATTATTTCAGCAGTTGGATCAAATTGGGAAGTCGAACCATCATCTCGAAGCCTATGTAAAGGTCCCCATATTCTTTATCCCATATCAGTTTTTCAAGACATTGTGCATTGAATCTTTGCTTCTCTTCAAATTGGTAGTTTAGTTTTCCAAGTTTACTTATATTTTAAATGTCTCTTGAATTTTCCCTGTAGAATTTAATTTCTTCAAACAATGAAATCAATGATTGAAAAATCTATAGAGAAAGGGTTGTTGATCCAAATTTCTTTTCTAAGTACAATTCGTTGATTACGAATAATATCAATCAGAATGGATGAGAGAGTTTTTATGTTGCTAAGATGAAGATTCAGGATTCGGTTTATCTTGACCTTCTCATAGAATTTTAGGATACAATCAATTTTTGTGAAGAAGGGGGAAGGGAAAAATTTTCATTCAAGAGCTATGGAAAAACATATTCTTTATCTTTCAATATGGATGCAAATATTCTTGTAATTCCTTATATAGGTGAGGAAATTTATTTCTCTCACAAGTTGGCTGAAAGGTAAGTATGCTTTGAGAAGGAAAAGGAAATTCAGTGACTTGACTCAAGGGAGTAAAATCACTAAAGATCAACCATCTTTCAACAAACTTCAAGATGTTAGCCTTATGGGTAAAGGGTTTTCTTATTCCAAGAAAATGAGATAAGGATTATCTAAATAAAAGTGATATCTTTATATTGGACTTTTTGATTAACTGTAGAAAGGTAAACTTATTGAATTCTATCCTTATACCAATCACCAACATAAATAATTGAACTCTTAAATCTCAGATAATCATGTATCTGGTGATCTTGTTGAAGATCATAGTGCTTTGTTTAGAATATTTTAAAATTCCCTATAGTTCTAAACCAAGAACCTTCAAGATCATGTTATTGAGTGATGAAACTCTGAGGATGATGAAAGTAGATTTCAGTTCCAAATATAGAGAATTTAATGATCTTTTAGAGAGTGAAGTTCACGCTTTGATCAAAAAGGGGAAGTATTAGAAACTTACAAGAAATCCCAAAGGAAGAGAAAAGATAAGGAACCAAAATAAAAATAAAAAGTGTCAGTTCCAGAATCTCAATTAGCTCCAAAAAAACCAAAAATGGAAAAAACCTTCTCTAATGAAGTAGTATCAAAGTTGAGAGAGTAGAAGAAAAAGAAAAAGGAAGGATATTCAAGATTTGTGCTTGATTCTTCTGAGGCAAAGGCCCTGAAAATACAAAATTCTGAAGAACTTGAAAATTAATAAAAATATAATAAGTTAAAGAATAGAATGTTAGAAGTTTAGATTGTTTAAGATACTCTTAAGGATACTGAGATAACATCCAAAAAGATTCAAGTACTAGAATCCTTCCTCTAAGAAATAGATCCTTTAGAAACTCTGGGAAAGAAAATTCAAATTCCAGAACCTATTGTGGAAGAATATTTTATTCATAAAGATGATGAAGAAGAAGAACAAGAATAAGAAGAAGGTGAAATTAATGATGTGATTAATAAAGTGAAAGAATATCATGAGAAGTAAATTCCTTCAAATAAGCTATCAATCTCATCTTCCCAGGTTGGGTCAACCAAAATACTTTCGCAAGGGAAAAATGACGATGGAAAGGATGATGTTGAAAAAACTACTGATGATGAGAGAAGAAACCATGATTTCATTCATTATGAAGATAATATGGGAGATGCTATTAAATAAGTGGTTGATGAAGATAAGATATTTCAACTCTCTGATAGTGAGCATGAGTCTTTGAGGGATGATAAGGTTATTTCCAAAGTTGAAAAATGAAAACTTGTGGTTGTTGATATGACTAGAAAGGTTGTGGTTGTAAAAGAAAAGAAGGATATTTCTGGATCATCCAAGAGGAAAGATGAAGATCTAGAAAAAGTATCCTCACTAGTAATGGAATCAGCTTCTGAATCTTCACCTTCCTTGGGACAAGATTTTTTGTTCAGTCCTTGAAGAAGTTAGTGAACATTATTCCTGTGATTCCTAGTATTGATTCAAGATGCTAGTTGCTTCAACATTATGTCTATCAAAATTCAGATTCCATAAGCATTCTCATGGAAAAATTTATCAATATTGAGGAAGATTTCAAATCTTTTCATAGTGGATATAATTATCATAAGAGATCGTGTAAGGAAAATAAAAACTGGTCAAAATCAATAATCTCAAATCTAAGGATTTTAGATGATTTCCATGAATCTGTAAAAGATGATTTTGGTCAGTTAGATGATACTCTGAAGAACCTTATTTCAAATATTTCGTAAAAGTTTAATCAATTGCAAGATGTCCATATGCACGAGAATAAATATTTAAATAGAAATTTGAATTCAGTTTCTCTAAATTTAAAGAGAGAAATGAAACTTAGGATAGAGTTTGAATTAAAGTTCAAACAACAAGAAGATTTAGTACAGTCTTAGGTAAAAATTCTAGTCTCAAGAAGAAAAAATCAAGGCTCTAGAAAAGAATAATTAGGATTAGGATCAGTTGATCAATAATTTTGAGGATGATCACAAATATCTCAAGAAGTTAAATGAAACCCTGAGAAAGCTCATGCCAAAATAAAAGAAGGATAAATGATTTTCCTGTCAATTCGGTATTTTTTTTGTATTTTTACCCTGTAATAATTTTTACTATCATGATGAAAAAAATTATATCCTTAAATTATTTTGCCTTGCATATCATTAACCTTTCAAGTACATTTTTTCATTCCCTCCATTCCTTTTTGAAAATCACAAATGGGGAGAAAAGAATGATCAAATGAATACTATGTATAATGAAGATAATTCCCTAAGAACAGGGGAGATTAAGTATGGGAGATTACATAAAGAATATTTTCTTAAGAAAGAAAATTTTATTTCCCTAATAAAGACAAGAATATGATCCTTAGGGATTTATAAATATAAGGGGGAGTTAGTCATATTCATCGTGGTTCATAGGTAAAAGGAGTTTTTATTTTAAAGTATAAAAGAAAAATCTGTGTCCCTTATATTATTTTTTGAAAGGTTCTTTGTGCTTTGAAAAATGTGGGATATTATTGAGTTAATAAGATTTCCTTATGATTGTTCCATTCCTCTTTGTTTTGAAAATCACAAGCAAATTTTCTTAGGAAAATTGTCATTCTTTAAAATTTATTTTCTTTAGGAAAATTTTCTTTCTCTTAGAAATTTTTTGTCCATAACTTGGTTTTCAATGCCATATTCAATGTCTTCTCAAAACCAAGTCTAACAATTTATTACTAATTCAAAAATTCATATCATTATCTAAAACCTTGGAATTTTATAGTTCCTTTAATATCAAGTCTTTTTTTAGACTTCAAATTCTCTGAAAATTAGACTCTGAATTCTCTAAAATTTAGATTCTGAATTCGTTGTAATCCAGACTCTGAATTCTCTTAAAATTAGACTCTGAATTCTCTAAAATTATGATTTTGAATTCTCTAAAATTTAGACTCAAAATTATCTAAAAATCAGACTTCGAATTCTCTAAAATTCAGATTCTGAATTCTCTGAAAATCTAACTCTAAATTCTTTGAAATTTAGATTTTGAAATCTCTGAAATTCAGGCTCTGAATTCTCCAAAATTCAGACTCCGAATTCTATGAAATTCAAACTATGAATTACCCATAATTTAGACTCTAAATTCCTCAGAATTAAGACTCTTAATTCCTCAGAATTCAAACTCCAAACTCCATGGAATTTAGACTCCAAAATATATATAATTATGACTCCGGATTCTTTGTAAAATAGAATCTGAATATCCATTATTTCCTAGATTCTGATTATTTAGTTTTGACTAAGCTACATTCCTTTCATAACATATTTTTCCAATTTTATCAGATCCTATTTCACTTAAGGTTTTTAAAACCAATAAATTTTTTCTTACATGGTAAAATTTTATTACGCATGTTTTTGTTACATAAAACAATGTCATACCATTTGTCTCTAAATAACCATTTTTTGAGTGACACGTGTGCAGATCACTCTGAAATTCAAAAAAAATATGATTGTTGAAGGAGGGATCCAACCATTGAAGTTTTTTTTATTAATAGGATCTCATTATTGTTCCAAGATACTAGAGATTACATTATATAAAGTGATTTCTAGAGGGGGAAAGAATCTCATTCCTTGTGCCTTTTATGAACATCTTGTTCAGCTTGCTTTGTGTGACTCTGATTGTTGCTGAGTACAATCGAGGGCTTCCAGGAATAGGATGACAGAGGTGTCAACTACCTTGAAGTTCAAGGGATTGTAGGGATAGAAAGATAGACTGTGATATTCTTATTGAGGGCTTACCCTAGTGTGGGTAAGATAGACTTTCTTGAATATATAAATCAAGGGAACATTATCCAATGTTTTTGGATACCCTTCTATTTTGGGTTAAAAAATTTTCTACTTGTTTAATTTATTGTTGTTTCAAGTTTTATTTCCATTATATTTTGTTAAATGATGAAGGTATAACTTTGTTATCCTTTCTTATATTTCTATACTCTGATAAATAAGATTCTATATGCTTTAAGGTAGAATATTTCCTTAAGATAAATTTGTCTAATTTTCCTTTAGTTTAACCTGTTTATGTATAAGTTTATTTGTATTAGACCTAGGACATTCCAATTATCCTTTTATGTAAGAACTAAAGAGTTTTTGTTAATTTAACTTATTTAAATTTGTTAAACATATTTTTCCTTAAGGTTAAAAGTGAAAGTTTTTAAACCTACAATTCACCCCCCTGTAATTGAGAATATACGTATACTATTTCGATTGTAAAAAATCCATGACCATTGGGTGAGGCCATTTCCATTATTTTAGGGGCAATGAACTTAAATGTGTTTTAAGTGATTAATCACTAGACCAAGGGGTTATCTTTTGTACACACAATTGTGTGTTTTCGGACCTAGAAACAAAAATTTAATTTAGTCATCATGGTAATAAAGTATCATTTATAATTTGAATACTAATGAACGGTCATTGAAATAAAAACTAATTGATTTTAAACCGTGACACCCTTGTTTTCCCATTTTTTCTATCATTTCTTTTTTTAATTGAATTTTCACAAATCATTTCACACTTTCATCATTTTTCATTTCAAATTTTTTTGTATAGATAATCAGGTGAGATCTACCAACTTGTTATTAACACTAATTCTCCATTTTCACTATGGTATCGACCCAACTACTACTAGCTACCAAATCATTCAGATTATAAGGGAACATTCAATTTTATGCCCTTCACAATGAGAGTAGTCAAAATTTTAGCATCGTTGTTGGGGATAGAGAAAACAATAGTGAGACTCTGATTCGAGGTAGGTTTAACAAGAATTTTTCTTTTTATTTTCTTGATTATTTTCTTGGGACTCTAAATCCCACATTCTTATGGATTATTATTTGACTGTAGATTGGTAAAATCCACCTAGAGAGTATTTTTGTCCAAATGATCTAGCATTTTTGTACCCACGTCCAGAAGATTATTATCCATACATGGATGATGGGTTTTAATACAAGGAATACCCATTTACATCTTTCACCCCACCCATCTCTTATTCTCCTCCAGAACCATCTTCAGGTAATACAGACAGATTAATATAGATGATGGAAGCCTTCACCAAATTCAAGTTGGACTAAACTAAAAGCATGGGATGAATTAGTACCATGGTAGAGAAACATTTTGAGATAATTTATAATATGGATACTTTAGTTGAGTTTTAGGCTAGGTGTTTAAATTATTTTTCAACTGAGGAGGCAGGTTATTATGTGGGTCCTACTTTTAATCCACTAATAATTTCTGAAAATTATTTTCAAAACACAAATTTTGAATTTAGGAAAATGTCATGTCATGATAATATCGAATTTGATCAATTACTTCTTTCTAAAACCTCAATTTATTATTTACCTGCCTCGGAGGATGCCTATAATTATTTTTATGTTTTCAGCATAACGAAGTCAAAAAATCAGAAGGTGTAGGATTTACATGATAAGAATAATTAATAAGTCCAAATTTGTAATTTGTTGTCCACGGAGTAGGGATACTACACACCACTGCCAAGACCACCTGAAGGTCTAAAACTCTGGCTAAAAGATGAGGGTTCTAGACATATGTGGTGGTTTTCACATCAGAAGCCACATCTACATTCAGATTATGATAAAGTATCCTACCTTAGGCTAATCCAAGGACCTAAAATAAAGGAACTTACTAGGGCGCAACTTAGATACTCCCCTCTCTCCTTCCTATCTATTTTTAATAAACACACAGTGTGTACTTATATTACACACTCTGTCTACCATCCTTTCTTTTAGATACTATTTGAATAAAAATAAAATTAAGTTACACATTATGTGTCACCTTATACAAATAATATAGTTTTTAGTGTATATTATCATGGAATTTTTGTATAAATAAATATTTATTAATTTAATAAAAACGAATGAAGCCTATGCCAATGGTATGGTTTCTAGAGTGTATCTAAGTCACCACCGATTCAAATCGCTCCACACCTTCCATTGGTATAGTATTCATTCTTTTTAATCATTTTTTTATGTAAACAGCTTTTGTAATGTTTTAAAAAGTAAATAAAACCATTTAAAATGAATTAAAAATTATGGTGGGCCAAAATTTACTAGTAGGTTCATGGCCCACAAGTCCAAAAGACCCAGGGACAATTCCTTCTAACTGGTTCAGTTCCATCATTTTTCACTAAAATAAAACCAAATCTTGTGTATTTTAGTATAGTTTAGGTGTTTTGTGTCATTTTTTCAATAATTATTTAATTTTTTTTCAAAAATAAGAAATCCCATGAGGGTGATGTGGGTTTATTGGCAGATTAATAAACCACGGGACCAAAAGACCTGAGTTTAAACTCAGTTAATATCCCTACATTATCTTAATATACAATAATTAAAACCACAATTCATGCATTCTTTCTTTTCACTATGTAGTGATGCAACTATGATCTCAATATAAAAATATAATAAAATTTTTTATCACTAAACCCTTCTCTCCAATGGTTGAGGGAATACATTTGGATTAGCCCAGTTGTAACGACCCAAATTTTTATTAATGAGAATTCCTCTTGATCTAATTAAATGTCATATTATGAAAAATGGTTATATAGCATATGAACTTATTTCGTTTTATGATTTTGGATTTCAAAAGACCATTAAGAATTATTATCATTTCAAATATAGACATTGAAAAATTATCACATGATTCGTATAAATATAGTGCTTTAACAAATCCAATTTACTCCGAAAAAGGAATTGATTGCCTCATCTAGTAGAGTTGCTCCATATAAAGCCCATTTTTCGGAGCTCATAAGGGAGGTGGCATCATTGGGATTTCTTCTTCACCAATACCAATCAAAGATTCAACGCGTTAAGCTCAAATGGAACCGCCTACGGAAGAAGTGAATGTTGATAGAGATTACCACCTGAGCGATGTTATCTGATCCACCCCAAGAGTCAGTCACCATCGCACACCTTACCCTTCGGTCTTATGTAGGTGTCATAAGGGGTTATTTAACAAGACCTTAGTACTATGATTATGTGTATTATTTATTTATATAATAATTAATATACATTCATTTTATTATTGTTACTTTGTAAATGGGTTTTAAAGCATAAATAGTATATTTAGTTAATATTCAATTAAGAGATCTATTTTGGTAAACTAATGGATTTTTTAATTAAATAATATTTTAATAAAATATTATTACTAAATTACTTTTTATTAAATGTGAATTGTCATATAATTTTTATGAATACAATTTTAATTTTTATTAAGGTTTGAAAACAGTTTTTGTCAAACCCATGAATTTACGATAAATATTGGATTTTATTTTAAAAGTTTAAAATTCACATTTATTAAAAATTATTTAGATAAAATGAATATTATTTTTGGAATTAGGATGTCAAAATTATCCAATGGTTAATTTTTCATAATTTTCGGACACAGTTGAATTTTTGGGTAAAAATTAAATTCCATTTTAATATAAATTGTATTTTATGACATCATAATGACCGAATAGAGATGTAATGAAATACTATAAATGGTATGTTCGTCCAATATATGTTTTAACTTTAAAATAAATTGATTTTAGATTTGTTCGGTTAATTTTATGGTGCATTAGTAGACCCTCCGATACTTATAAAACATTTTAACTTTTTAAATTGATTTCTTTGAGAGTATGACCCACCTCCACATAAGAAAGCCTAATATTTTAACTTTTTAAATTGATTTCCTTGAGATTATAACTCACCTCCACATAAGAAATCCTAATATTTTAATATTTTTTGTCATTTTCCTAGTAAAATAATTTTTTCCACTCCCCTTTGGCAAAAACCATGGGCAAAAACCATGGGATGGTTTGTGGTTTTGATTAGTTTAATGTGTGGTGCCCAAAACCTAAATAATAAATAATTTACTATATTTTCCTATATAAACCCACCCAAGCTCCCAATTCCTCTTCACTCAAATCATTTGGAGCTCAACCAACCCCTTCCCTCCTCTCTTTATAATCCTCTCATGGTACCCCAAGATCCAAAGAATCCACTCTCAAGCCTCTCCCAAGCCTTTGGGATCACACTTCCAACTAAGGGATTTTTTCCTTTCTAATTTTTATCCAAATTTATTTATATTGTTATAAAATTTTTTCAATTAAAAATGTTGGGGTATGATTTATCACCTCCTACATAATTCCCTCCTTATGATTAAATGATGAGAGGCCTCTTTTTCTCTCATTAATGCCTCTCATGTACACCAGTTACCATGCTGAAATTCCGTAAGGAATTTATCTCTCCTCATTTACATTCAAGCAATTATTTTTTATTATGAATCTAAATTTCATTAAATATGCTGGGAAATTTATCTATATGACCCCCTTACAAAACATTTCATGTACATATTAATATACACCCCTTAATCTCTCATCATCCATTTTTATGAATTCTCATGTCACGCCGTTATGCTGCCGAAATTGCACCATGATTTTCCAAGCCAAAGTCATTATGTAGTGAATACCATGACCATTTCTATATCAAGGGTATACAAATTTATGCAAATTTACTTATTTATTATATATTTTCATGTATTAATTACATATTCCTTTATCATGAAATAAATGATGATGTTTAATGAATCCATATTATATGATTCATGTGGAACACAAATGCATGAAATGAAATGATTAAGAAGGGTGAGCCCTAATAACGCTCCAGCGCATTGGGTAAATATTAGTATCATGATACATTAAGTGCAATGAGGGTTTACTCATGATAATTCAAGTGAAATTATGGTTTACATTTTCTACATGTGCAATGATCCTTGGATCACACTAAAATCATGTTAAATGTTGTTTTCATATTTCAATGTTATGATAATCATGCTATATCATGCATTTATGTACATGTTTCTCTTATACTCCATTGATATTCCTATTGCCTAACATGTACTATATTATTCATGTTATGCCTTGTTTAATCCCTTAATAGTCTATATATCTCACCCTTTTTTTATGCATGTTCTCAGGTTATCCCATGAAATGCTAAGTACGAATGAATGTCTATGATCATGTAAATGAAGTTTTCAATTAAGATGTGTATTTCATGTTTTAAGTTGTTATGTAATTTTCCTAATCCCCAAAGACACTAGACCTCTCAGTCTTCTATGTTGTATTAATTTAAGAGTTTACATAATAAATTATGTTTATGTGTGAAATAAAGAGAAGGGTTGTTATAGTTGGTATTAGAGGATAGGTTTAGTTATTTTTGGGATTAGGATTAGAAACTCCTAGTGAAAACCTTAGGGATAAGACTAAGTATAATAAAAACATAACTAAATTTTGGTGAGTATTGAGTAAGTGATTTATCAATAAAATATATCCCTATCTGGATATGAATAGGTAGAGTTGGATCTGACACAGATTTATCTAGGGGTAAAACCCAAAAACACCGCTTTGAGCTAGACTCAAACAAGAGCTGGTGCATGACAATGGGCCTTGCTATACTCTTAGTTACAACACTCCTGGGGGATATGATTTGGTAAATTCATAAGCTTCTTATGAACCATTGTTATGGGAATAAAAAAATCCCCTAAGAATATATGTTGGGAAGTAGATCATAGATAATATAGATTGAATCCTATAAATTCATAAGTTAAGGAAATAAAAGTAATTTATAATTCATCCCTTTTTTCCTTTGGATTTCCATTTATGTGTTACCCCTACATTTCCTTCCATTCCATCCAATAGCCAGTAATATGAGGACTCGGGCTAACAGCTGATGTAAAGATCAATGTTATTACTATTTTAATGAGATTCCCAATCTGATGGGAGTGGGAATCGTGAACTTTGTCATGATACTGTCTCTGTTAACTCAATTTTTGAATAGAAACCTGGGTCAATAATAACATTAAACCCCCCTAAGAAATAAAAAGTCACAATCAAGAGCTCCATAAGACAAAGGCCTCCTAATTTTAATGGATCATATGATCCCTCAATCACTGAACAATGGATCAACTCCATTGAGAACATCTTCTCCATCCATCAATGTTCTAAACCAGAGAAGGTACTTCTGGATGCTTATCATATGGAGGGTGAAGATAATAAATGGTTGAAATTGATCAACAATACAAATCCTGAGGAATAGATCAAGGTGTTGGAATGGAAGGATTTCTGGAAAATGTTTTTTGACAAATATTTTCCTCACACCCTCCGAATTAAGATGGAAAGAGTCTTCCTTACCATCAAGAAAAAAGATGATGAATCCATCAGAGCTTACGAGGAAAAATTCACAAGGCTTGCAAGATATGCCTTCATCTTTATTGTTACCCCAGAATGCAAGGTCGGTAACTTATTTGGTGGGCTAAAACCTAGCCAACGGAAATCCCTAGTGATATGTTACATCGAGAGATATGAGGAAAGTTTCTGATCTTCCCTTAAAGTTGAAATAGAGATCAGTGAATCTCAGTGGTATCATGGGGATAAGAAGCGTAATGTGGAATTAAATTCTAGCGGTCTAATGGATAAATCCAACGGTGCTAAAAAAATACCACACCCCACTTGCCAAAGGTGCAGAAAGAATCACCCTGGAAATTTCCTGAAGGGGATGAAGAAATGCTTTAGGTGTGTAAGATAAGGGAACCTCGCCATTAACTACTAACAAGAAAAACCCGTGGATGTGACAGAGGATATGAATTCTCTATTCGACCCACAACATGTTGTTCATTACTTCAACTGCAAAAAAATCAGTGCACTTTTCAAACCAGTTCCCTAAGACAAGGGTTTTCAGAGGCAACCAAAAACCTCCAAGGTAGAAAGGGTGAGCTTTTTTCATCACTACCGCCGAAGTGAACCCTGAAAACGAAGTGGTGACAGGTATGCTAGTTATTCATTCAAGAATAGAAAACAAACCTTTTGATAATATTTCTAAACATTCTTTTATATACCAAAATTTTAGTAGAACACTCCAAACACCAACACAAATCATGTAAGTAACGATGTCAGTGAGAATACAAAATGGTGAAATCATTGTATCCCATGCATATAACTTCTCTCCAGTCATAATTTGGGGATTGAACTTCCCAAAAAACCTTTCCATACCCCCTATAGTTTATTTTGATGAAATTATTAGCATGGATTGTCTTTACTTATATAGATCCAACATAAATTTTCATGAGAGGGAAATCACTCTCCATATGGCGAATCAACCCCCGATTCTATACCAGTGCAAGGAGGATGAATCTTATTTAGAACCATCATCTCAAGCATTGATATTACTGCCCTATGAGCATGTGTATCTGGATCAGATGATTGATTCTAAGGAAGAAACCATCATTGAATACATGCTTATTGTGAGGTAATTCACTGAAGTGTTTCCTAAGGAATTTTCTGGTCTTCCTCCTAGAAGAGATGTTGAATTATTTATTGATCTTATACCCGAGGAATTTCCAATATCCAAGACTCCATATATAATGTATTTTGTGGAGATTTAGGATCTTAAGAATCAACTATAGAATAATCTAGATAACGGTTTTATACGCCCAAGTGCTACACCATTGGGTGCACCAGTCCTCTTCGTCAAGAAGAAGGATGGGTCAATGCACCTTTTAATTGATTATCGTGAACTCAACACATTAATGATAAATAACAAGTATCCTCTGCCCTAAATTCATGACTTTTTCAATCAACTACATGGAGAACAACACTTCCCCAAGGTGGATTTTTGGTTGGGATATTACCAAGTAAGGGTGAAGAAGGAGGGTATCCCCAAGACTGCTTTTCGAACAAGATACGGGCACTATGAATTCATAGTAATTTCTTTCAGACTCACTAATTCTCCATTAATCTTCATGGACTTGATGAATATATTTTTTAGAGATTACCATGAAAAATTTATGGTAGTATTTATAAATGATATTCTAATATACTCCAAAACCAAGGAGGAGCATGAGGAGCCTCTAAGCACTGTACTAGAGACCTTGGGAAAAGAAAATATCTATGAAAAGTACAGAAAGTTTGAGTTTTGGTTGAAGGAAGACTCATTCTTAGGTCACATCATCACAAGCAATTGGATATCTGTGGATCCCTCCAAGACAGCTGCAATTGAGGGATGTCCAAGGACAGCATCGGTAACAGATATATATAGATTCCTGGGGTTAGTTGGATAATATCGTTAATTTGTGAGAAATTTCTCATGATTGTACAACCCTCTTACAAAGATAACTCGTAAGGGAGTAAAGTTTTCATAGAGTGATGATTGCAAAGAGAGATTCAAAAAGTTTAAAAGGAGGCATATCATAGTGTCTATGCCCCCATTTCCCACAAGTGGAGAACATTTTGTGGTATTTAGTCATGCTTTGAAGAACGGCATGGGTTGTGTGTTGATGAAAAATGAAAAATTCATTGACTATGATTCAAGGAAATTGAAATTTCATGAGAAAAACTATCCAAAACATGATCTAGAGTTGTATGCAGTAATCTTTTCTTTAAAAATTTGGGGACATTAACTCATTGGGGAGAAGTGTGAAATATACACAGATCAAAAAAGCCTCAATTATATATTCACACATAAAGAGTTGAATATGTTCCAATGAAGATGGTTAGATCTGATTAAAGACTATGACTACTCAATCCATTATCACCCTAGGAAATTGAACAAGATGGCGGATACTCTAAGTAGAAAGGACCCATCAATTCTATCATTGATGAGAATTTAAAAGGATCCAATCATCTTAGATTTGATGAATATGGATATTGGAATCATAAATAAGGGAACAAAATCAATCCCTTCACAAATGATTTGTCAACCATCTCTTTTGGAATATTGAAAGGATGCTCAAAAGGATGATGTGGGAATTTTGAAGAAAGACGAAACTATCCGAAAAGGTAAATCCTCGGAGTTCAATGTTAATGAAGAAGAAATTTAATGATTTGGGGATAAACTATGTGTTCCATCAAGTCCAGATTTAAAGAAATAACTTTTGGATGATGCACATAGTTTGAATATCTCTATTCACCCAGGAAACACAAAGATATATCGAGATCTCCGAGAGAATTATTGGTGGAATAAGATGAAGAAGGAGATCATTGAGTATACATCAAAGTGCCTAGTATGTCAGAAAGTGAATACTAAGAGTCAGAAGCCTAAGGGGGTGATGCAACCATTAACCATACCATTATGGAAATGGGAGAACATCACCATGGACTTTGTCACCAGACATCCGAAGACATCCAAAGGAAACAATGCTATCTGGGTTGTTTTGGATCATATTAAAATACTACACACTTCATTTAAATTCGATAGTATTTCTCATTGGATCTACTAGAAGGGATATATATCAGATAAGTCGTAAGGATTCATGGATTACCACTATCTATTGTATGCTGTAGAGACCCAAGATTCACCTTTGAGTTCTCGAAGAGTCTTAAACATGTTCTGAATAATATTCTAAACATTAGGATGTCTTATCATCCCCAAAATGATGGCCAATCTGAGTGGACTATCCAAACACTTGAGGAAATGTTGAGAGCATGCTCAATGGAATTCAAAGGAGGATGTGATCAACATATTTCTCTTTTTGAGTTCTCTTACAATAATAGTTTCCACTCAAGCATCCAAATAGCTCCTTATAAAGCCCTTTATGGGAAGAGATGCAGAACACCGGTATAATGGGATGAAGTTGGGGAGCTAAAACTCTTAGGTTCATAAATGGACAAATAAATGGTGGAGAAGGATAAGACCATAAAGAAGAAAATTAAAGCTGCTCAGATTCAAAAAATGAGCTATGTTTATAATCATTGACGAGACCTAGATTTTGATTTTGGAGACATGGTATTCCTATGCATATCATCGTGGAAGAGATCTATGAGGTTTGGGAAGATGGGAAATCTTATTCCAAGGTACATCGGCCCTTTTGAGATCCTTGATCTCATTGGGGTAGTGGCCTATCGACTAGAACTCTCACTAAACCTATCTCAAGTACATAATGTATTCCATGTACCACTCTTGAGAAAGTACATACTTGACCCATCACATGCACTCAATCCAGAGGTTGTACCATTGGATAATGACCTCTCCTATAAGGAGAATTCGTTGAAGATATTAGATTGTAAGTAAAAAGTTCTATGAAATAAGACAATGCCCATCTTCAAGGTGTTGTGGAGAAACCACAAGTTTGAATAAGCAAAGTGGGAATCAGAGTAAGTGATGAAGTAGAGTTACCCTCATCTGTTTTAGTGTGGGAAAAAGAAATTTCAGAGGGAGAAATTTCTTAAGGGGGGAAGATTGTAACGACCCAAAATTTTATTAATGAAAATTACTCTTGATCTAATTAAATGTATTATTATGTAAAATGTTTATATAACATATTCACTTCTTTAGTTTTATGATTTTTGATTTCAAAATACCGTTAATAATTGTTACCGCTGCTATTATAGTCGTTGAGTAGTGATCAAATGATTAGTATAAGTATAGGGCTTTAACAAATTAAATTTACTCAGACAATGGAAGTGATGGCCTCATCGAGTACAATTGCTTTATAAGAAGCACATTTTTTGGAGCTCGGAAAGGAGGTGGAATCATTGTGATTCACTCTAGACAAATCCCAAGCTCAGATTCAACACGTTAATCTCGAACAGAACCACCTATGAAAGAAGTGGAAGTTTATAGAGATTACCACCTGAGGGATGTTATCCAAGCCACCCCAAGAGTCTGTCATCATCGCACACCTTACCCTTCAGTCTTATGCGAGTTTTATAAGGAGGTATGTAACAAGACCTTAGAATTATGATTATGTTCATTATTTTTGTATATAATAAAGAATATACATTCATTTTATTATTATTACCTTCCAAATGGTTTTTAAAGCACAAATAGTTTTTTAGTTAATATTCAATTAAGAAATCTATTTTGATGAATTAATGGATTTTTTAATTATATATTATTTTGATAAAATATTATTACTAAATAACCTTTTATTAAATATAAATTATCGTATAATATTTATGAATACAGTTGTAATTTTATTAAGGTTAGAAAACTATTTTTTTCACACCCATGAATTTTTGATAAATGTCGGTCTTTATTTTAAAAGTAATAAATTCGTTTTTATAGAAAATTATTTAAATAAATGAATATTATTTTCAGAATCAGGATGTTGAAATTATCCAACAGTTATTTTTTCATAATTTTCTAAGACAGTTGAATTTTTGTGTAAAAACTAAATATCTTTTTAATATATAATGTGTTTTATGACATCATAATGACCCAATAGTTATGTAATAAAATACTATGAATGATATTTTCTACCAATTTATGTTTTACCTTTAAAATAATGTGGTTTTAGATTTTTTTGGTTAATTTTATGCTGCCCTAGTGGACCCTCCAAGACTTATAAAACATTTTATATTATTAAATTGATTTCCTAGGGAGTATGACTCACATCCACATAAGCAAGACTAATATTTTAATAAGTTCGGCCATTGGTCTTGTAAAATAATGTTTTGCAATACAAATTGGAAAAAACCATGGGAATAACCATGTGATGTTTTTTGATTTTGATTAGTTTAATGTGAGGTTCCCAAAACCTAAATAATAAAGAATTCCCTCTCTTTTCCAACATAAAGCCACCCATGCTCCCACTTACCCTTCACTCAAACCCTTCATAGATCTACCAAAACCTTCCCTCCTCAATCTAGAATCCTCCAAAGGTTCCCCAAGTTCCTAATAATCATCTCTCAAGCCTCTACCAGGCCTTTGGTATCACACATCCACGTAAGTGATTTCTTCCTTTCTCATTTTTGTCCAAATTTCTTTATACTATTATACCCTTTTTAAAATTAAAAATGTTAGTGTATGATTTTTCACCCCCCATACTTCCCTTAGTATTATTTAATGATGATATAACTCTTTCTCTATCATTAATGTTTCCTAGGTACACCCGTTACCATGCCGAAATTCTATAAGGAATTTCTCTCTCCTCATTTAAATTCATGCAATTCTATTATATTATGAATATGCTGCTAAAATAGCACCGTGATTTTCCAAGACAAAGTCATTGTGTAGTGAATACCATTCCCATTTATCTATTAGGGGTATTCACCTTTATGAACATTTACTTATTGATTATAGAGTTTCATGTATGAATTCCACGTTCCTTTATCGTGGAATAAATGATGATGTTTAATGAATCCATGTTATATGATCTATGTGGCACACTTATGCATGAAATGAAATGATTAAGAAGGGTTCACCCTGAGAGTGTTCCAATGCATTGGGTAAAGATTAATATCATGATTCATCAATTGAAATGAGGGTTTAATCATGATAATTCAAGTGCAATGAGGGTTTACTCATGCTCTATGTGTAATGAGCCTTGGCGCATGCTAAAATCATGTTAAATGTTGTTTCCACATTTCAATGTTATGATAATCTTGCTATATCATGCCTTTATGTTCATATATCTTTTATGCTTCATTGATATTCCCATTGCCTAACATGTACTGTATTATTCATGTTATGCCTTGTTTACTCCCTTACTAGGATTTATAGCTCACACTTTTCTTGTTCATCTTCTCAGGTTATCTAATGCAACGTTAAGTACGAAGGAATGTGTGTGATCATGTAAAATATGATTTTAATAAAGATGTGTATTTCATGTTTTATGTCATTATGTAATGTTTCTAAGCCCCAAAGACACTATACCTCCTGATATTATATGTTGTACCAAGTGAATAGTTTATGTAATAAATTATGTGTATGTGTGAAATAAAGATCAGGGTTGTTATAGTTGGTGTCATATGATAGGATTAGTTATTTTTTAGATTAAGATTAGAAAACCCTAGAGAAATACTTAGGGATAAGACTAAGTATAATAAAAAAATCCCTAAGTTTTGGTGAATATTGAGTAAGTGGTTTATCAATACAATACATCAATGTATGGATATTAGTAGGTAGAGGGGGATCTAGAAAATATGTATCTAGGGGTAAAACCCAAAAACACCGCTTTGAGCTAGACTCGAATGAGAACCGGTGCACGAAAATGGGCCTTGTTGCACTCTTGGTTATGAAACTCTTGAGGGAGATTCTTTGGTAAATTCATAATCTTAGTATGAACCATTTTTTAGGGAATAAAAAAATTCCCCTAAGAATATATGTTGGGAAGTATATCATGGATAACATATATTGAAGACTATAAATTTATAAGTTAATGAAGAAAAGTAATTTATATGTCATATATTTTTGTCTTTGGATTACCCTCTATGTGTAACCCCTAAATTTATTTTTATTCCATCCAATGGCCTATAATAGGAGGACTTGGGATAAAAACTGATGCGAATATCAATGTGATGTCTCTTTTAATGAGATGCCAAATCCGATGGGAGTGGGAATCACAATATTCTTCAGTTAACTCAAGTTTTTAATAGAAACATGGTTCATGAGGAACATTAAACACCCCATAATAAAGAACAAGTTGTAATCAAGAGCATTATGAGACATATTCCTCCTAATTTTAATGGATCATATTATCCCTCAATTTCCAAAACAATTGATCAACTCTATTGAGAAGATCTTCTCCATCATTCAATGTTCTGAAGAAGAGAAGGTACTTCTGACTGCTTATCATATGGAGGGTGAAACTAATAAATGGTGGAAATTAATCAAAATACAAAGATTAAGGAGGAGATAAAGGCATTGTAATGGAAGTATTTCTAGAAAATGTTTTTATACACATATTTTCCTAACACCCTCCAACTTAAGATGGAAAGGGATTTCCTTGCCCTCAAACAAAAGGATGATGAATCCATCGAAGCGTACGAGGAGAACCATAGAAGGCTTGCACAATATGCCTTCAGCTTTGTCATTACCCTCGAATACAAGGTTGATTGCATCTTTGGTGTGCTAAAACCTAGACTATGGAAATTCCTAGTGATTTGTGACTTCGAGAGCTATGAGGAAACTGCCTGTTGTGCCCTCAAAGTTGAAATGGAGATCGGAGAATCTTAGGGGTATCATGGTAATAAGAAGCATAATGTGGACTTTAATTCTGGTGGTCATATGGATAAATCCAATCATTCTAAGAAAATAAAACACCCCACTTTCCAAAGGTGTGGAAATAACCACCCCATAAATTGCTTGAAGGGGACGAGAAAATGCTTTAGGTGTGGAAGAGAAGTGCACCTGACCATTAACTGCCGACAAGAAAAACCTGAGACTGTGAAAGAGGAGAGTAATGCTCCGTTAAAACCTCAATCCATTTTTCATTACTTCAAATATAAATAACTAGGGCACTTTGCAAACCAGTTCCCTAAGCCAAGGGTTTTCGGAGGCAACCAACAACCTCCAAGGTATCAAGGGCGAGCTTTTTCCATCACTACCACTGAAGTGAACCCCAAAAACAAAGTGGTGACAGGTATTATATTTATTCATTCAAGAATAGAGAATTTAATTTTTGATTATTGTTCTAAACATTATTTTATATTCCTAAAGTTTAGTAGATATATCCCAATAGCACCACAAATCATGGAAGTAAAGATGTCGGTGAGAATGGAAAATGGGGAAATCATTGCATCCCATGAATATAACTCCTCCCCTATCATAATTTGTGGATTGAAATTCTCATATAACCTTTTCATACTCCCTTTCATGGAATTTTATGTAATTCTTGGCATGGATTGTCTTTCCTTATATAGAGCCAACATAAATTTCCATGAGAGGGAAATCACTCTCCATATGGAGAATCAACCCCCGATTATGTACTAGTGTGAGGAGGAGGATGAATCTTCTTTAGCACCATCAACTCAAACATGCATATTACTACCCTATAAGAATGTGTATCTGGCTTGGATGATTGAGTCTAAGGAAGAAAACATCCTTGAAGACATGCCTATTTTGAGGGAATTCACTAAAGTGTTTCTCGAGGAATTTCCTGGTTTTCCTCCTAGAAGAGATGTTGAATTCTCGATTGATCTTATACCTGAGGCATTTATAATACCCAAGACTCCATATAGAATGGTTTTTTTGGATCTTGAGGAGATTAAGAAACAACTATAGGAGAATATGGATAAAGGGTTTATATGACCAAGTGCTTCACCATGGGGTGCATCGGTCCTCTTCGTCAAGAAGAAGGATGTGTCAATGCGCCTTTGCATTGATTATCGTGAGCTCAACAAAATAATGATAAAGAACAAGTATCCTCTTCCCTAAATTGATGAATTGTTTGATCAGCTACATGGAGCACAATACTTCTACAAGGTGGATTTGTAGTAGGGATATTACCAAGTAAGGGTGAAGAAGGAGGATATCCCCTAGACTACATTTCAAACAAGATACAGGCACTATGAATTCATAGTAATACCTTCTGGACTAACTAATGCTCCAGAAATCTTCATGGAATTGATGAACAGTGTCTTTAGAGATTACCTTGATAAATTTGTGGTAGTCTTTATAGATGATATTCTAATATACTCCAAAACCAAGGAGGAGCATGAGGAGCATCTAAGCACTATACTAGAGACCATGCGAAAGGAGAATCTATATGAAAATATAGAAAGTCTGAGTTCTTGTTGAAGAAGGTATCATTATTGGGATATATCATTACAAGAAATGGGATATTTGTGGATCCCTCTAAGATAGCTGAAATTGATGGATGGATGAGGACAACATCGATAATGGATATCTGTATCTTCATGTGGTTAGCTAGATATTATCGCCGATTTGTGAGAGATTTCCCATGATTTTCCAACCCTCTTACCAAGCTAACTTGGAAGGGAGTAATGTTTTCCTGGAGTGATGAATGCGAAGAGAGATTCAAGGAGTTGAAAAAGGATTCTTATCACTACACTCGTGCTCACACTACCCACAAGTGGAGAACATTTTCTAGTATTTAGTGATTCTTTGAAGAAGGACTTGGATTGTGTGTTGATGAAAAATGACAAAGTCATTGCCAATGCTTCAAGGCAATTGAATTTTCATGAGAAAAACTCTTCAACACATGATATAGAGTTGGATGTAGTAATATTATCTTTAAAAATTTTGTGAACTTACCTCTTTGGGGAGAAGTGTGAAATAAACACAGATCATAAAAGCCTCAAGTATATATTCACATCGAAATAGTTGAATATGCACCAACAAATATGGTTAGATCTGATCAAATACTATAACTGTTCAATCCATTACCACCATGGGAAAGTGAACAAGGTGGAGGATGCTATAAGTAGAAAGAACCCAGAAATTCTAACATTGATGAGAATTTAAAAGGATCCAATCTTCTTAGATTTGTTGAAGATAGACATGGGAATCCTAAAGAAGGGAACATCATCAATCGTTTCAAAAATTATTTCTCAACTATCTCTTTTGGAAAGGTTAATGGATTCTCAAAAGGATGATGTGGGAATTCAGAAGAAAGTGGAAACTATCAGAAAATGGAAATCCTTAGAGTTCAATGTTAATAAAGAAGGAATTGTGAGATTTGGGAAAAGTCTATGTCTTCCATCAAGTCTGGAGTTAATGAAAGAACTTTTGGACGATGCACATAGTTCAAATTTCTCAATTCACCTAGGAAACACAAAGATGTATCGAGATCTCCAAGAGCATTATTGGTGGGATAAAATGAAAAAAGTGATCACTGAGTATACATAGAACTTCATGGTATGTAAGAAAGTGAAGGGTAAGAGGTAGAATTCTAAGGGCATGATGAAACCATTACCCATACCATCATGGAAATGGGAGAACATCACCATGAAATTTGTCACCAGACTTCCGAAGACATCCAAATGAAATAATGATATCTAGTTTTTTGTGGATCATCTTACAAATACTACACACATCATTGTAATTCAAGATGATTTCTCATTAGATCAACTGGAATAGAAATATATCATATAAGTGGTAAGGCTACATGGAGTACCACTATCTATTGTATCCAATCGAGATCAAAGATTCACCTCTATGTTCTGGAAGAGTCTTCAACATGCTATGAATACTGAGCTGAAATTCAATACGACTTATCATCCAAAAACTGAAGTCTAATCTAAGTCAATTATCTAAACACTTGAGGATATGTAGAGAGCATGCTTAATGGACTTCAAAGGAGGATGGTATCGTCAACTTCCTCTTGTTGAGTTCTCTTATATTAATAGTTTCCACTCAAGCATCCAAATGGATCCTTATGAAGCCCTTTATGGGAAGAGGTGTAGAACACCAACATGTTGGGATGAAGTTGGGGAGAGAAAACTCCTAGGTCCAGATATGGTTGAAAAAAGGTGGATAAGGTTAAGACCATCCAGTAGCACATTAAATCTGCTCAGATTTGATAAAAGAGCTATGATGATAATAATCAATGAGACCTAAAGTTTTATGTTAGAGACATGGTATTCCTCTGTATATCACTGTGGAAGAGATTTATGAGATTTGGGAAGAAGGGAAATCTTAGTCCGAGGTGCATCATCCATTTTGAGATCCTTGATCGCATTGGAGCAGTGGCCTATCGACTATCACTCCCACTGAACCAATCTCAAGTACTTGATGTATTCCATGTATCACTCTTGAGGAAGTAAATACCTGTCACATTGCATGTACTCAATCCAGATGTGGTACCATTAGAGAATGACCACTCCTATAAAGAGAATACGTTGAAGATCTTAGATCATAGGGAAAAAGTTCTACGAAATAAGATAATTCTCTTCATCAAGGTGTTGTAGAGAAACCACAAGTATGAAGAAGCAACATGGGAATTAGAGAAAGTGATGAGGCAGAGTTACCCTCATCTATTTTAGTGTGGGAAAATAAAATTTTGAGGTTGAAATTTCTTAAGGGGGTAATATTTTAATGACCCAAACTTTTATTAATGAATATTCCTCTTTATCTAATTAAATGTCTTATTATGTAAAATGGTTTTATAACATATGACCTTATTTGGTTTTATGATTTTGGATTTCAAAATACCATAAATAATTGTTACCATTTCTAATATATTTGTTGAGAAGTAATCACATGATTAGTATAAAGATAGGGCTTTAACAAATCTAATTTACTCAGAAAATGGAAGCGATGACCTCATCTAGTAGAATTGCTCCATAGTAAATCCCATTTGTCGAAGCTCAGAAAGGAGGTGGCATCATTGGGATTCGCTCTTGACCAAGCCCAATTCAATCTTCAATATGTTAATCTTGAATGGAACCGCCTACAGGAGAAGTGTAAGTTGATAGGGATTACCACCTGAGCGATGTTATCCGAGCCACCCCAAGAGTCTGTCACCATCACACACCTTACCCTTCATTCATATACAGGTGTTATAAGAGGTCATGTAACATGACCATATCACTATGATTATGTGAATTATTTTTCTATATAATAAATAATATACATTAATTTTATTATTGTTACATTATAAATGGTTTTAAAGGTACAAATAGAATTTTTAGTTAATATTCTATTAAGAAATATATTTTGATGAATTTTTGGATTTTTGAATTAAATAATATTTTAATAAAATATTATTACTAAATTAATTTTTATTAAATATAAATGATTATATAATTTTTATGAATACAATTGTAATTTTTATTAAGGTTTGAAAACTGTTTTTGTCAAACCCATGAATTTTCGATAAATGTCGGTTTTTATTTTAAAAGTAAAAATTCACATTTTTATAAAATTATTTATATAAAATGAATATTATTTTTTGAATCAGGATATAAAAATTATCCAATGCTGAATTTTTCAATTTTTTTTGAGATAGTTGAATTTTTGGGTAAAAATTAAATACCTTTTTAATATATAATGTGTTTTATGACATCATAATGACCCAATAGTGATGTAATAAAATACTATAATTGGTATTTTCGGAAACTATAGGTTTTACCTTTAAAATAATGTGATTTTATATTTTTTTTTAGTTAATTTTATGGTTCCTTAGTGGACCCTCCAAGACTTATAAAACATTTTAACTTTTTAAATTGATTTCCTTGAGAGTATGACTTGCCTCCACATAAGAAAGACTAATATTTTAATAAGTTTGGACATTTTCTTGTAAAATAAATTTTTCCACTCCCATTTGGATAAAACCATGGGAAAAAACCACGGTTTGGTTTATGGTTTTGATTAGTTTAATTTGTGGTTCCCAAAACCTAAATAATAAAGAATTCCCTCTTTTTTCCTATATAAACCCATCCAAGATCTCACTTCCTCTTCACTAAAAGACTTCATATCTTGACCAACCCATTACCTCCTCTCTCTTGAATCCTCCCAAGTCACCCCAAGCTCCCAAGAAGCCTCTCTCAAGATCTCCCAAGCCTTTAGGATCACACTTCCATGTAAGGGATTTCTTCCTTTCTCATTTTTGTCCAAATTTCTTTATATTTTTATATCATTTTTTAAATGAAAAATGTTGGGGTATGATTTTTTTCCTCCCCCATACTTCCCACCTTATTATTGAATGATTATAGACCTCTTTCTCTCTCATTAATTCATCCCTTGTACACCTGTTACCATGCCAAAATTCCATAAGGAATTTCTATCTCCTCATTTACATTCATGAAATTATTTTGTATTATGAATTTAAATTTCATTAAATATGTTGGTAAATGTATATATATGACCCCATTTATAAAAATTTCATTTAAATATGATGAGACATCCCTTTTTCTCTCATCAACCATTTTTATGAATTCTCTTGTCACCCTGTTATGCTGCCGAAATTGCACCACGATTTTCCAAGCCAAAGTTTGTGTGTAGTGAATACCATGTCCATTTCTCTATCAGGGGTATTCAACTTTACTAAAATTTACTTATTGATTATATAGTTTCAAGTATTAATTCAAAATTCCTTTATCATTTAATAAATTATGATGTTTAATGAGTCCATGTTATATGATCCATGTGGCACACTTATGCATGAAATGAAATGATTAAGAAGGGAGTTCCTTGATAGCGCTCCAATGCATTGGGTAAAGATTAGTATCATAATTATTCAATTGAAGTGATGGTTTAATCTTTATAATTAAATTTAAATGAGGCTTTACTCATTATCCATGAGTAATAAGCCTTGGATCATGCTAAAATCAGGTTAAATGTTGTTTCCACATTTCCATGTTATGATAATCATGCGATATCATGTGTTTATGTTCATGTTTCTCTTATGATCCATTGATATGCCTATTGTATAACATGTATTGTATTATTCATGTTATGCCTTGTTTACTCCCTTAAATGGATTTATAGCTCACCCTTTTCTATTCAAAACTTGATTTAACTGAAAGAGTATGGTGACAAAGTTTTTCATTCCCACTCCGATCGGATTGGGCATCTCATTAGAAGAGTCATCACATTGATCTTCACATCAGTTTTTACCCCAAGTCCACCTATTACAGGCCATTGGATGGAATAAAAGGAAATTTAGGGGTAACACATATAGGGTAATCCAAAGACAAAAACATATGACTTATAAATTACTTTTATTTCCATAACTTATGAATTTATAGTCTTTAATCTATATTATCCATGATCTAATTCCCAACATATATTCTTAGGGGAATTTTTTTATTCCCTTAACAATGGTTCATACTAAGATTATGAATTTACCAAAGCATCTCCCTTAATAGTTTCATAACCATGAGTGCAACAAGGCCCATTTTCGTGCACCGGTTCTCGTTCAAGTCTAGCTCAAAGCGGTGTTTTTGGTTTTTACCCCTAGATACATCTTTGCTAGATCCACCTCTACCTAATAATATCCATCCATGGATGTATTGGATTGATAAACCACTTACTAAATACTCACCAAAATTTAGGGATGTTTTTATTATACCTTTTCTTATCCCTAAGTCTTTTTCTAGGATTTTCTAATCCTAATCCCAAAAATAACTAATCATATCCTCTGATACCAACTATAAAAACCCTTCTCTTTATTTTACACATAAACATAATTTATTGCATAAAATATTCAGTTGATACAACATATAATATCAGGAGGTATGGTGTCTTTGGGGCTTAGGAACATTACATAACAATATAAAACATGAAATACACATCTTTTACATGATCACACACATTCCTTCGTACTTAGCATTGCATTGGATAACCTGAGAACTTGAATAAGAAAGGACTGAGATACAAATCCTAGTAAGGGAGAAAACAAGGAATAACATGAAGAATACAGTACATTTTAGTCAATAGGAATATCAATGAAGCATAAAAGATATATGAATATAAAGGCATGATATAGCATGATTATCATAACATGGAAATGTGGAAACAACATTTAACATGATTTTCGCATGAGCCAAGGCTCATTACACATGGATCATGAGTAAACCCTCATTACACTTGAATTATCATGAGTAAACCCTCATTTTCCTTCATGTATCATGATACTAATCTTTACCCAATGCATTGGAGCGCTCTCAGGGCGCACCCTTCTTAATCATTTCATTTCATGCATAAGTGTGCCACATGGATCATATAACATGGATTCATTAAACATCATCATTTATTCCAAGATAAAGGAATGTTTAATTCATAAATGAAACTATATAATCAATAAGTAAATGTGCATAAAGTTGAATACCCTTAATAGATAAATGGGAATCGTATTCACTACATAATGACTTTGGATTGGAAAATCACTGTGCAATTTCAACAGCATACCAAGGTAACATGATAATTCATAAAAATGGTTGATGAGAGAGAAAGAGTTCTCTCATAACAGTGCTAAAAAATGCGATGTTAATTGAGGCAAGGATATAGTGGGTCCGTTTTATCATCGCTCTGAAAAGTGCAGATAAATGCCCCTTTTATTAGCACTTTTAAAAAGGGCTGATAAAAGTCAAAAAAAATTTAAAAAAATAATAATTATATAATGTGGGGGACCTTTTAACAGTGCTTGAACCCCCCTTTATCAATGCTAGGTGGATCCCCCCCCCCACACTCTCCCATGTGCAGCCCTTCCCAGGCATCCCCACATGCGCACACCCTTTGCTTCCACCCAAACTCGAACCCGCGACCTCCCCCCTTTTGCAGCTTCACCTTTACCACTACCCCATTTTTTTAATATTTAATGATATATCTATTTATTTATATGTATATATAGTTATATTTATTTGTATATTAATATAGATTCTTATTAATATAAATATATTTATTCATATATTAGTATATATATATATTCATTCTTATATTAATATATATTTATATATATTTATATTCATATTTTTAGTTATAATTTTTTATCTGTATATTTATTTGTATATTAATATATATTTATAAGATTATTTTTAAATACATTTATGAAATATTTTTTTATGTGTGTTTATAATTATATAATGTGGGGGGAGATTTTAACAGCGCTTGACCCCCCCTTTATCAACGCTAGGCGGACCCCCCCCCCCCTCACACTCTCTCATGTGTTGCCCTTCCCACACATCCCCACATGCGCACACCCCTTCTCTTCCACCCAAACTCAAACCCGTGACCTCCCCCCTTTTGCAGCTGCACCTTTACCACTACAACATTTCGTTTTTTCTATATTTAATGATATATCTATTTATATTTATATATAGTTATATTTATTCATATATTAATAGATTCTTATTAATATAAATATATTTATAAATATATTAGTATATATATATTCATTCATATATTAATATATATTAATATCTATTTATATATATATTTTTAGTTATAATTTTTTATCTGTATATTTATTTGTATATTAATATATATTTATAAGATTAGTTTTAAATAAATTTATGAAATATGTTTTTGATGTGTGTTTATAAATAAATAAATGCATACATACATACATACATACAATATAGACACACACACACAGACACACACACACAGACACATATATATTTATGAATATATACATATATATGTGTATTTGAAAAGTCATAGAATGTTAAAACGACCATAACTTATAATCTAGAAGCCCATTTTAACTCCACAACCTGTCAAATCGGAGAAAAGTAAACAATATTCAATATGATATGTGGTACAGGCCTAACTGACATTTAGATTAGAAATTATACATGTTTTAATGTTAATAAATCAGGGTATCCCAACTAAAAACTCAGTTTTGGAGGCCTTATAGAGATTTTTATGCCTCGAAAAATGTGACAGAAATGTTTTTGGGTCACTATAACGTACATCTCATCACAGGCTTCGATTTGATATGCTTTAGAGCTCAAAAGGACACCCAGATCAAAAGTTATGTCCGTTTGAAGTTTGAGTTACATTTTCAACTTATTTTAGATATTTTTTTAATTTTTTTGATTTTTTGTGTCTTCAAATTGTTATTAAATGATTTTTAGTCAATAATAATTGTCAAATTATAAATTAATAATATTTTTTAAAATATTTTAAAGCCTTTTTCACTAAATTTATTATATATTAAATGTAATAGTCTATTTATACTTATCTAAAACATATTTAAAAAATATATATTATATTTCTATCAATATAAATATACTTATATAATAATATTTTATTTTTCATAATTTTTTTGAAACATAAAATTTATCAGCGATAGGAAAAAGCGCTGATAAATCCCCCCTTTATCAGCGCTACTAAAAGAAGTGCAGATAAAGGGGTCCCCTTTATCAGCACTTTTTTAGCACTGATAAAAGGGTAGTGCTTCCCTTTCCCGGTTTTTGTAGTAGTGACGTTCCTAAGCTCCAAAGACACTAGACCTATCGATCTTCTATGTTTTATCAGGTGAAGAGTTTATGTAATAAATTATGTTTAAGTGTTAAATAAAGATTAGGGTTGTTATACCAGTCATCGGTTTGAATCGCACCCTAATTACCTGACTGAAGGATTTAGTTCTATTTTTTAAATTTTAGAAAACATGACATGAGTTATTCTATTTCATGGGGTGTATGGATTTATTTATATATATATTTTATTTATTATTTATTTATAAATATAAATAATAATCGAAATATTGATTATAATAATAACCACATATAAAATAGTAATATATTTATTAAAAAAATTGTTACACAAAATGTATTCCATAACACGTTCCATCTGGTTCAGATATAAAGGTTGGGGAACCCAAAACAAGAATGCCCTATGTTGATCCCCCCAACCCCTCTTCCCATTTGGATTCCTTAGTACACCACTCGCACTCCCTCCTTCAAATCTTCCAATCTAGTGCATTTCAGGAATCAATACCTTCCTCATTTTGATGCATTATTTATCATTTTAGGATTAATTGACGTGTTCATCCAAAATCATAGTACATGGGTTTCAATGAAAAACACACACTGTTTACATCACATAAACATAAAAATATTTATCTATTTGAAATTTTAAAACACACGGTGTGTGCATTTGGCTCACACCATGTATAATATCCTCTATTTGGCTTCAGGAGAACCTATGCAATGAACCTTACACGGTTATACTTACCATTTCTAACACAAGGAGTCTTCGTTCTGTACATGTCATGTACCCTTTATCCCTAAACACTTGCCCATGCCAGGACATAGACACAGTCTTGTTTCGCATGTTCACACACATGGCATGTGTCAATTCTAAACATTTTATACTATAATTTTCCCTAATAAATTCCCACTCAGTAGGTGTATCCATAGAACACGTGGTCAGAAACATGATCAGACTACATGTCATTTACTCTTGATTAATAGGATGTATAAGTTTGTTTTTAAGGTTTCCCACTATTTTTCTTTATTTTATTATTTTATTATTTTTATTATGTTATATCCTTTTTAGATTTTGGAAGATCAAGACTGCACCAGTGGGAAGCAGCCAATTCCTGCTACTAAAGCAGAGCAGCACACACTCCATCGTGTCCATCTTAGGATGATAGGGGTACCTTGGGTGATAGATCACCTGGTGTTTGAGATGCATGCCTCGTAGATGCTCTCACCACTACCATAAACTATTCCTTCCACTATAGCAGCCAAGGTTTCCAATATATAAAATCCTACTACTAGCGTGACACCATCGAGTGCAACTGCACCACCATCCATGGCAGCTAGTGCTTTAGAGATATCTATGGTTGTAGCTAATCCACCTACTGTCATGATAGCCAGAACTTCTACATCAGCAGCTAATGCTCCATGACATCCAAAACCAGCAGTAGCCTAACCCCAGCCACTCCCCTATCTAATCTTTGATTAGCATCATCTTGTGGTATATCAGTTGTACAGATTTTCACAATGGACAATTCAGCTAAGCATCTACTTCCTTGAAATCATTATTCCTCAGTGCTTAGGAATCTGGAAGGTGATTAAAGAGCTCCTTGGGAACACACATCTCATTGACATGATCCAGGTCATCAATCCTACTTTTATAGATTTATTTTTGGAGTTTTTTACTACTTTTGAGTTCAATGGGCCCACATATGAGAGACACATAGTGACATGGAAACTCCAGTCTGATTCTGGCTAGGCAAATACCACTTTTCCCTCACCATGGAGGAGTTTGTCCTAGGGTGTTATTTCTATCCCAATCCATCCACCCCACCCCGTGTTATATCCCTCACCCACCCTGAGTGTTCAAACCTTATTTCTATGTGATGGGAGCTTGATGGTCCTAACCACAAGTATGCTCCCACCTCATAGAAGATCACCCTCATCATTTCCCATACCCTCTATTTCATCAACGATTGATTTAGCCACTTTATTTTCCCCACCATGAGGAAATGGGTTTCATGTACGAACATGATATGGAGATCCTTACCTACATCTAATAGAATTATTAACCTGACCCACTCTACTTCTTCACTTCCCACATTTATTCCAAGATCACCAGTCATCAGGGAAACCAGAATGGTGGATTCTATGCCACCTAATTAGCACACCACCTGGGGGTTTTGATACATCTCACCTTCATGATCCCTTAGGTTCTCCCCAATGTATGGAATTCATCATGATTATTACCATGAAGATAGTCGATAGGTAGTGAAACACCTTTGTGATCATCTTGGATTCCCTAGAACCACCTATGATGAGAGATGACCAACCTACTTCTGATGGTACTACTACTTTGATCCCACCCCATCCACCAACATACATTCCTTCTCCACCTCTTCCCACTTCTTCCTACCTTCCATCATCTTCCACCATTCCTTACTGTAGACTATAAAAATACCCACCTCAACTGATACCTTCAACTGATCTACCTATCTCCCATCTCCTGGAAACTTTGGATCACTACCAGGATGTCATGGATCACTGTTAGGATGTCATGGATTAGAACATAGATTGAATAGAGGTGTTGTTGGGTCTCATTTTTTAGTAATTGGGCAATCAATTCACTTCAACACCTTCCCCTTGATTAGATTCTAAGCCTTCATTACTACAGAACACATTCATAGATCTGGCCACACATTTAGTGCTCCTATATACTACTAGACAAGACACCACTTCTACTACTATGGCTAGTGAGATACCGGTCGTGAACACCCCACAGTGAAAAGACCTAGATTCCATTATAGCTTCCACTACAACTACCACATCTCTCCTAGATCCCCCTGTACTAGATAGTTCCTATCCTAAGGATACACCATGACTATTTCTTATACATGGTTATTTCATTATATATATATATATATATTGTTTTATTCTTGTGATGTGATGGTTTGTATGCATGCAGAATTTTTTTTCAATATCATCGATAGTCACAGGTACTCTGGAACATCATGGGAATCTCCTTTCTACTTCATTCCATCTTTCTGAGATATCTATGATGGGGGTATTATTTTTGTTTTTATTATCCTTTACATGATTTATCATACTTGTTTAACTACTTATTCTCACCCTTGCCTAATTGTGTCATCCCAAATCATATTCTCTTCCTTAGTATTTCACTTGGAGGACCCTGTTCAGTATTAAGTGTGGGGGAGAGTCTCTTGACTACATAGATATTTTCCATCAAAATACTCTAGTAGACATCATTAATAGATGAAATATTTTAAAATTTGGTTTTTTTTTTTGAATAATTATAGTTATAAATAATAAATACATAGATTAGAACATTAAAAGTTACATGATTATTTTAATTTTAATGTTTTTTGAAAATGATTATTGATACTGTTTGAATTTTTATTTAATTTTTTTTCCAATTGAATTTATTAGAATGATCATTTCTTATTCATGAAATGACCTAATTGACCCATTATTTTTCTCATTCCAAAGAGGTATTCTGGTCCTTTTAACATATTTCTTATTATACCCTCTTTCTTGAGAGATTATTGGGATATTCATAACTACAATAACTTAAGATTTTTTCTCTTCAAAACATGAAGATTTTGAATCACATTAAAATTATTGAGTCATTTGTTTGATATTTTCATCCCTTTAACCTTGATAAACACCCTACATATGACCTTCATGGGACCCATAAAATCCATGAACTAGATTGATAGGAAGCCACATTACAAGCCTATTTTTCCTTCCTACCCTAATTCTTTGATAATAGTGAATGATTATTCATTTGAGATTTTAAGAGGTAGTTTGTCTATTCATGTTATATTTTGATGGGAGACAATGAAATTAAGTGTGGGGGAGAGTGCCTCTCTTTCATCTGTGCATTAGGGTTCCAAAACCATTATTCATTATATTCCTAAGTGCTCTCCCATAATAAAAAAATAAAAATGAGGACCAAATTCATTAATTACACTTATTGATGGTTTATAAACCAATATTGGAAAGGAAAGACCATGGTGATGTTGAATTTTGGGAGATCATGATAGGGATGAATTTTCATTGAGATTTGTTATTTAATATCTTGATTTTTTGTTTATGAATTCAACCTCCTTTTTCAAGACTCGAAGATTATTTTTACATCATTGCATACCTACCCTTAGCCTCAAGAATATATGAACCTTATTTAAATGCCTAATGATTTTTTTATTTGACTTCTAAGTAGAGAATCATAATACTTGAAAGCCTATGGATATAATTCATATACATGAGATTGATCATAACTCTAATTAAATGATCTTGAGTGATGAGTGCATCATTTTATGGTGAGGAAAATCCACAAGTGGCATGTATATTTATGAAAATTTGAAAAATAATAACTAAAAGACAATGAATTAATTTAATTAAATTATAAACAAGTCATCATTAGAATTTCATTATAATTGAAATATGTTTTCTCCTTTTAAAATTCTCTACTATGAATATAATATTTATAACTATAATTAATTGAATGCTTCCATTTTTAGAGTATGAATTCTTTTGATTAGATGTTCTGATTTTCTTAGGACAAGATAATGACTATGTTTGGGGGGGTTTGATGTGCCTGATTTGTGTATAAACTTTTCATACATTTTATTGAGTAGTCAAACATTTTTTCACTAGATATACATTATTTTGTGGATAAAATGATTTAATTAGGTGTCTGTGGTGATTTTTAGGTCTTTCCATTCAAAATAAAAAATCAAGATAGATCAGAATAAAAATTTATATATAGATGGTGTGTACTTTGTAAACACACACCATGTACGTTTACTTATTCATGGATCAACTAGCTCAAGTACTTGGCCATGTATCTAACAAATCTCTGGACACTATGAAGACTAAGTTCACATGATGTGTATTACCTTCTAGAAGCGGTTGATGGATAATAGATCCTCTACACACCATGTATGTCATCGTCACACTCTTTTTATCCTCACCTATCGACCATTGACGCTTAAAATTCAATGGGAAGTGCAGTGGTTCACCTACTGGCGGAGAAAAAAAGGAAAATTTAGTTTAACCTTGTACACGGCTAGTACTTTTGGGTACACACAGTGTATTATATTTTTTGTAAATAGAGAGGTATCCATATGACATCAAGGTTGGATATTCTAGGGGGTGCTTCTGATATTCCATTCAGTATCCCCCGACTCCAAATTTTAGTTTTATTTTTATTTTCATTTCAATTTTAGTGTAATTACACCCTCTCCCTTTATCCTCTTGTATCCATGGTAGGGGTTGAGTTTCTACTCAACCCACACACCATGACCATGTTCATAAGTGGATGAATTTTCTATGATGGTGTTGTAATAATGATTATAGGTTTGTTTGAATTTAAATTTTGGTGTGTTAATTTCATTATAATTATTATCTAATAATTACCTTAATGAATTGAAATCCACATTTACTATTGGTGTTGTATCAGACCAAGAATGATACCAATAGTGAAAAATAAAGGAGTTACAATTGGCTAATACATGACCATTGGGTGAGACCATTGCCACTATTTTAGGGGTAAATAACTTAAACTTGGTTTAAGTGACTATCACTAGACCAAGTGATTATCCTTTTCTATACATAATTTTCTATTATTAGACCACGAAAAAAAAATAATTGAATACCCATGGTAAAAAATTATCAATTATAATTTCAATTATAAATATTGACCATTGTAATAAACCATAATTGAGTTGCTACCCCCATCATACTTGTTTCCCCATTTTTTCTACCATTTCATTAGTTTTAATTGAATTTTATTGAATCATTTCACATTTTCATCATTTTTTCCTTCAATAATTTTTTCTAGATAATCGACTGAGACCCTCCAACTAGCACTTAACAA
Organism: Viscum album; assembly: GCA_963277665.1. Classification (NCBI taxonomy): domain Eukaryota; kingdom Viridiplantae; phylum Streptophyta; class Magnoliopsida; order Santalales; family Viscaceae; genus Viscum; species Viscum album. The sequence continues at coordinate 339,633,464 of OY728127.1, read as the reverse complement.
TACTTCTCTGTTTTCCATACGGGATCAACCTCAACTACCACTAGCTACCAAGTTAATAAAATTGAATTAGAACTTTAAATTTGTCACACCTTATGATGGGATTAGTCATTATGTAATCCAAAAAGGTCTAATGTGTCTAGGGTTCTTAAAAATGACCCTGGTGTAAGCAGTGTTGAGTCACCCTATTTCATTGAGAGTAATAGGTAAACTACCATTGTCTGATACACCTCAGTGAATGTTTTCAAAATCAATATGATAGATGATATAGATTAAAGAGAAAATTTATTTGGGAATAATATGGAAAATGTACCTTGAGAGGATAGTGATTTGGATGCACCAACTAAGGCTACATGAATGTGGAACCATAGAAGGAACCAAAATCTGGTACCCTATAATATTGAGTTTCCACCTCTATAGTGGAACACTATCAAGGATAAAGGGAAATATATTTTGATATCCCACGCATCACCTATAAGAGCCAAAATTCCTTCCATGGAGGTTTAGTTGGCATAATATGGGAATGAGATACAAAATTTCAGACAACTCAATGAGGAGTTACCCATTGGTAACATTCCAACTAGGTATCATCTTAAGACTGAGATAAATATTCCTCCTCCCACATATCAGGAAAGATCATATCTTCCTGAAATAGTGACATATTAGTGTTAAACTAAATTTGGATCCATGAAAATGGTCTACATAAATGAGGAATTTCAATATGATCATGACTTCCCTGCACCATGGTGATAGCCTCTCCTGTGCCAGGAAAATAATTTAGTCTTTAAATGGATTGAGAATAAATAGGAGATGAAAATTGGGACACATAATCAAGACCCAAACATTGTCTATAGATGATAGGTGGCTCAGATAGCACTACCTCTAGAACCTCTTAATGTCATTGAGTCCCTGGTCTCTCGAATGGAATCCATGGAAGGGTGAAGCACACCTATGTTGGCCGAGGACAATCCATATCCTGAATGGGTGGATTACACTTTTCCCTCACCCAATTTTATAAATCCTACCTTCTCAACCATTGATGGTATGGGATATCAGAACAAAATATCACTCACTTCATTTACCAGTGTAGTCTGATGATGGGTCCTCAAGATCAAAAAGAGATGACTAAGATGAGGTGTTTTTATAGACTCTAATAGGTTCAACATTGTTTTGGTATAGAATCCTTCTAGCCGGATCCATTATAGGATGGGAAGACCTTCATCATTAATTCATTTATTAGTTTAGTTCTATGATAAGTAAAATGAAAATTGTCGACTTGATAAACTGGATGAAATTTAAAAATGAGAGGGTTTCTAACTTCATAGACAAATGGAATGGTTTATTCTATCCACTCATAAGAAATAGCTGGAACTTTGTCCTGAAAATCTATAGGATGAGCTAAAAATATCCCTGATCTTGATAAAGTACCCAAGTAGATTCTATGAATTTATAGAAACATCACAACATTTGTAAGATTCTATTCAATGGACCCGTGCTAAATATTTAATCATTCCCTCAACATAAGGGAAAAGTATCAACAATGTAGAGGATTTTTTTTACCCTAAAACTAGTATTATCACCCATTCAAGCACCTAGGTAGGTTCTAAACCCCACAGTGCCTCCTGTCAAATAGAAGAAACAACAAAATCACCCTTGAACAGAATAAAAATAGGATCTGGTTCACTCAAGATTCATGGAATATATGAAGAAAGTATACTCCTTCCCAAATGAGTAGGTCCTTGGTTATTTCCTTACAGCCATCAAAAATGGCCTACTTAGGCTACCAAAGCACAGGAAACTTGACGAGGTCAACATTACTGATTGTATTTACTGCTGCTTATTCCATAGGAGGCTAGTTCACACCATATTTTACTACTTCATCTTTAAATATTTCCTTTTATGCATGGTTGATTCTAAAAAGGTAATTCTAGATAACTCTATAATACTGGTGACTTGTCTAAATATTTCCCAACTAGAGGAAGGGGTGATTGGAAAACAAATTGTCCAAGAATGAGAAAAAGTTTGATAACTGGATGACTCAAAATATATTCGACCGAGATCATTCCACCATGAGGGAACATCTTCGTAGACCCATAACGGTTCTTTCAACTAGGGAGGCCAAATCAAATACACATCCCAGAGGTAGACATAACCATTAGACATAGGAAGATACAAAAGTGGAACTTTCATATTCATCTCCTACACAAGATCTTACTCTTTCATATTTCTCTCCTTCAACATATGAAGTACGGGCACCACACCACCAAAAGAAACCCTAATTATATGAGGAGATAATATTTGGTTATTTTAGCATAATACAAATGGAAGATACCTTATTAGATGATGAATGTGCCTCTGCATATGAGTTCCACGTACATAACTAGGGAACTGGAGGCCTTAGGAGTAGGAGTTGAGGATACAAGGGATAGAGCGAGCATGATCAGACCCAATATCTCTATCACATCCCCATAGAGGATATATATGCAGCTAAGACATGTGGTTAAGTACTCTAGGGAGCCCAGTAGAAACACATAGTTCCTTAGATACCTCCACTAGTCACCCCAACCTAGTCATCTTACATGATCGATTGGCAGGGGAGTGATTTTCTGATCAGAACAGAAAATGGGGAAGGTCAGTGCACCTTACACCACTAGCAGCAGATACTCACTCGACCTATGCACAAGCACCATGCCCATATTCCTAAAACTCTTCATCTTCTAGATAACATAATAAGAAGAAACCCAATATTAGGAATCACCAACCTCTAGTATAAATATATTACATTCTAAAATATTTAGTGGTTGTCCAAACCAATCTATCAATACCGGATGCACTCCATCTTTCAAAAGAACATGGTAATTCATTAGTCAAATCCCAGTAGATATCACTAAAATTTGAGAAATAATTCATGATAGTTGAGGTTTTTCAAGTGGATAATATGACATCAAAATTACATTTATCCATCTTTTTCACAATGTAGGATCAAGAAGAGGCCATCCAGGGACACATCAAACCTCTATATGTTTCAAGAAAGCCCAATAATGTCAACATCTGAAGGTCTGTAATTGAAAATGGTTCTATAATCAACCTCATATTGATTCAAACCCTTCAATGTTTGAGATATGGTGAAGCGTATTTAACTCATATATATATGAACATTCATGAGTATGATAAGAGCGAAAAATACCTTTATGGAATATCAAGCTCAAGGATTAGTTTGGGGATCTCATATCTAACATTGAGTTCATGTCTATCCAACAAGACACTGAATATAATTTCGTACTTAGAAGGCCTTAGCTTTAAAATCCATTTGGATGTACCTTTGACATTTCATCAATTCTTGAAATACCCCATTGATGGGAATGTAGTTATGATACATGGTGACAGTTCCCCCTTCGAGTCTTGTGAAGACACATATAATGAAGTAGGTTTCTACATAAGGGAAGGAAAACAACCAATAGTGGATGAAAATATGAAGGTTGCATCATCAATGTCTTGGGGACCACCCCTATAAATCCTTGGAGTATGATAAATAGTGATTATGTGCTACCCATAAATATGATCAAGTCAATAGAATTAATCCCATAGGTCTAGTTCCTTCTATCTCTAGTGACAGTATAAAAAAATTATCCCCAGAATCCCTCTATAATGAATCTAGATGTAGGGGATGACAATATCTCTTCCCATGGTCTTTTTCAAACCAAAAATTATATAGACATTCTTGTATTTTCTTTAATTTCTAAAAATTCCTCCGTAGAATCAAATATGGAATAAGAAGAAGAAGAGGGTGACCTCTAGAATTCCCCTCCCACATTTGAGGAAGGAATCTCTATAACCATCGATGAGATTAGGTAGGTAAATTTGGGAATAAAAGAAGACATATGGCCTATATTGATTAGTTTCATTGTTCCTCTTTAGGAGAAAGATATGTACATTTCATTTTTAAATCAACATTGATTTCTGTTCACTTGGAATTATACAGAAATTCCTGGACTAATCCCTAATGTGGTTTTGCACCATCTAGGCTTAACTGATGAAAAACGAGGTTTCAAGCAGGCATCCAAGAGGATTCACCCCTCTCATTCTACTAATATAGAGTCATAAGTTTAACAATTTTGAAATAAAATTTTTTATAGGAATTGAAATAACCAATATGGGTCACCAACATCATCCTTGTCAAGAAAAACAACCAAAATATTAGGGTCTACAACGATTTCACAGACCATAATTGACAATTCCAAAAGGATGATTTCTAATTAACAATCACATAACTCTTGATAAATTTGACTATTGGATTCCAAACTCTTCCATTAATGTATGGTTATTTAAGATAAAATCATATCAAGATGGACCTAGAAGATGAGGAAGTTATAGCCTTCAGAACACCTCAGGGGAACTTTTTTTATAAGGTCATGCCCTTTAGATTAAAGAACAACAGTTCTACATATCAATGTGACATATATCATATCTTTAATCCCTTCTTTGGATGATTAGTGGAATATTATGTCGATAACATATTGGTCAAATCTTTACAGTGATGTGATCATCTCATAGACCTTTAAACCGTCTTTAAAAAGTTGTGACAACACAGTCTAAATATGAATCCCTTGATATGTGATTTTGGTGTAACATTAGGGAAATTCCTAGTATTTTTGTTACTCCAGCATGGAATCGACGTCGACCTCAAAAATACTAGTTCAATTATCGAAATGTCACTCCCTAGGAATATAAAATAACTGAGGGGGCTCTAAGGGAACCTCACTTAAATTTAGTATTTTATAGCTAACCTAGCTGGAACTTCCCTCACCTTCACCAAGATAATGATGAAGGTATTTTCTCATTGATGGGATGATTAATTCCAAGAATCCATTGAGAGATTCAATAATTACCTATTGCACCCACCGGTCATGATGCCTCTTGTGGAAGGAAATCCTCTCATCTTATATGTGTCCACCATGGAATCATCATTGAAAACTATCCTCACAAATAATAATGATGCATGGAATGAGAATTGTATTTAATACCTCAGAAAAAAAATGTTATGTGTTGTGACCTTATATTTTGATGTTGAGAAGAACTACCACATGCTCATCTTTGTAGTGAAAAATATGATGCCTTACTTGTAACATCATGAAGTCCACTTGGTCTTTCATATTGATCTGCTCAAGTACATCCTTGGAAATCCTATGTTGATCAACAATTTGGACTGAAGGGTAGTTATTCTAAAACAATATGACATTCAATTTGTGTCACAAAATTCAGTGAAAGGGTTGGCCCTGGATGATTTCCTTACAACACATCCCACCCCAGAAATTACACTAGTGGACACCATACATCTAGAAGAGGTGGTTTTCTATTCCCAAGACACTCCCCAAACATGGGAAATGCATTTTTATGGTTCCTCCCAATGAATTATTGGAAAAAGGACGGAAAATATAAAACTCTTCCATGCTGGTATTGGTATTGTATTTGTTACTCCATAAAAAATAAGTTTTTCCCACTCTTTCTCACTATCTGAAGGTTGCACGAATAATGAGGTCGAATACCAAGCCCTTATTTCTAGTATAGAACTAGACCTATAACCAAAAATATCCTTCCTAAACATAAAAGGGTATTTAGATCTAGTAATAAAGTAGTTTACTTGGGAATATGCCATAAAAAGATTGAATCATCTCTTCTTAATAGCTATGTCAGTGGACTAATGGTAGAGTTCCATTTTCAACCCACATTTCATCATGTCCCCCGATCATAGAATGTGCATGATGATGCATTGTCTAATAAAGACACATTCCAAACCTAACCTAATCATAAGGAAACAATCATCTGCATCATGCACCGATGAATGGTCTCATTGGTCATCATCTATGACATGGAATAAATCAATCACATCAATAACTACCAAGAGTGTGATGAACTGATATCCACCCCTAGAAGGATTAAACCCATAGTTTACTTTTCTGAAAATGGTAATCTCTCAATAGAATGAGCTAGAAGTGAATATACTCGGCACCGAGCAGTAAACATTTCCCTTCAAGATGGTCTAAATGAGAAAAAACCCTCTAAAAGTGAGGATTTGATGGAATCCTACCAAAATTCAAACAATATAGAGAGATACTTGATGTCAAGGAAGAAGTCCATGCATGTTCTTGAGATTCTCATCAGTTTGGGACTAGGCAATATCTTTAAGTCATAAGGATTGGTTACTACTAAAAAATAATAACATAGAAATTTGTGGAATTTTAATAGAAAAGTCATGTATTCCATATCCATACAAACTTCATCCATCATTACTTATAATTTCTACATACAACTAAATATTTTTTTCCATTTTACATTTGGGGAATGGATGTTGTGGGGCCATATCTCCCATCCATATCTATGTAGTTTGAGTAAATAATTACAACTGCTGACTTCTTTTCCAAATGGGATCAGGAAATAATCCTTAGTGAAGTTAGGATGAAGAACATAATCAACTTTATAAATTCCAACATCATCACTAGTTTGGATTCCCTCACATGATATTGACAGATAATGGAACCAAATTTTGTTATACTATATTAAAGAAATTATACCCAGAGTACAACATTGAGTCCAACCATTCATCCTATTATCATGTAGTGGAAAATGGAAAAATATAGGCCTTTAATAAGACAATGTCAAATATAATCCAGAAGATAGTGAATAAGTATAATAAGTACTATAATGAAAAACTAATCTATTCTTTATGGGCATACTATACCACCACACATACTACTATAAAATAAATTCCATATTCATTATTATATTGAACTGAGGGAGTTTTTCCAATATAAGTCCACTTTATATTACTTCAAATAGCCATATATGGGAAACTATTAGATGTTTAATAGTCAAAAATTTAATTGTATTAATTGGAACAACTCAATGAGAAAAGGTTTCATACACTGCACAAACTTGATGTTTATTATAATCAGATCACATGAGTCTTAAATAAAAACATTCACCACCATTTGTTACTTTATAAGTAACTTATATTGTCTCTTAGGACCAAAATGATACCAGGAAAGGAGCCTCAAAATATAGAACCCAAATGCGAAGGGACTTACATAATATATAAGGTCAATTAAAATGGAGATAACTTATTGAACATAATGGATAGGGAGAACATTATTATCCCACCAATGCGAGTTCTCTTAAGAAATACTTTTCATTACCATTGTCAAATCCTCCCACATCCTGACAAAATGATGTTAAAATATATAGAATAAGTCATGACCACATGAAATTAAACTATATAGAATACATCCTCAACACACATCGTTATACTATAAAAAATAATTCCTAACCACATGACATTAAACTATGTAGGAAAAAAACTCCTAACAGCAAGACCTTTCACTGCACAGAATTTCTCATCCTAGTCTCATGACATTAAACTGCACAATAAAACTTTTCCACAAGACCTTAAAATATATGGAAGAGTTCCCAGTAGCAGGACTTTTAATTTTACATCATATAAAATACTAACTACATGACATTAAACCGTATAGAATATATCCTCACTGCATGAAATTAAAGTACATTATAAACATCATGTCACTACTAACTCGTCTCACATGAGATAGATTTGTGAAAAGGAGAAATGAAGTTCCCCCATCCCTGTATGTGAGTCATATCCACATATGGAATTCCCACATCCAACAACTACATGTGTCTTGTTTCCTACCATCATAGGATACATAGTGACACCCAGATCCCAAATACTGGGACCAACCACAATATATCTATCCTAATCATGAGACATCAGACTACGTGATATTGTTCAAGAATTATCTTTCACAATAGGTAAAATTCATCCTTACTACATGAAATTAAACTACATGACTGACATCTATACCACATAACATTAAATTTTATGGTTTTTCAAGAAATTCATGTGGCTTGATTCTTTCCATTACATGATACATAGTGACACATAGATCTCTATTCTTGGGTATATACATTATATTTATTCATAGAAAGTCATCTTATTCCTTACCCAAGAATGTTAAACTACATGGATAATTCCCTTGTCATATGACATTAAACTTTAAATTTTCCCTATAACTATGTACAGATTGATTCTCATTCCAATGAGATATATAATTATGCCTAGATCCTATATCTTAACTCAACCACCGTATTATAAAAAATTCCCTTTTCCTTTTCTTTAACAGCCTCTCTATGGTGAGATAAACCTTTTACATTCCTTGTTTCCCACATCAATCATAGCTCATGTGGTCTCAGGAATCACAGTAAGGGATTACCTACATGATCAAGACATGTTAGCTCATGATAGGGTTAGCATGGTTCTGGATGAATGAACATAAAATGTTCACTGTGAGTCCTTATCGCATGTTGTTAAACTGTATGGTTGGTGCCTATTGCATGACATAAAAATTTGAATTACCATGGACATAAATTGAGGGGACCACTATCCTTTGTGTTTTACTCCTACAATACCTCCATTCAAGAACTACATCTTGCTTGATTCCTATCATCATAGGATATGTAGGGACACCGAGATCTCTAGTCTTGGGTCCAGCAACAATATTTCCATTTCACATTGAGGAACCTATATCCTTGACACCTAATGTTAAAGTACATGGTTTCATAAGAAATATGTTTTTCTTGATTTTTATCAGTATAGGATACATAGTGATGCCTAGATCTCCAATCTTGGGTCCAGATTCAACAATCAATTGGGAAAATACCCACCTTTGTGTACGGTTTAGACCAATGTGGAGAATTTCCCATTTTGGAACTACATGTGGCTTGATTCCTATCATAAAAGGATATATAGTGACACCTAGAACTCTAATAATAGGTCTAGGTACAATAATAAATGGGAACAATTCTCCCCTCTACGTGTGGGTTAGATCGGTATGGAGAGTTTCTGGATTAGGAACTACCTGTGGCTTGATTCCTATCATCGCAAGATACCTAATGATTCACAAATCTCTAATCCTATGTCTAGATACAAAAATAAATAAGAACTATTCCCCCCTCTATATATGGGCCAAACATATGTGGATAGTTTCCCATTTAAGAACTACGTGTTTCTTGATTCCTTCCATCACAAGAAATATAGTGATGCATGGATCTCCAAACCTATGTCCAGCTGCAATAATCAATGGGAAAAATTCTACCATCTATGTTGGTCAGACCTGTGAGTAGAGTTTCCCATTCCAGAACATTGTGTGTCTTGATTACTATCAAAACAAGATATGAAATGATGCACATATCTCTAATCCTAGGTCCAACTAAAAAAGTCAATGGGAATAATTCCCCCCTCTGTGTATGGGTCATACATATGTAGAGACTTTCCCATTTAATCATTACATGTGGGTTGATTCCTTTCATCATAGCATACATAGTGACACTCAAATATAAAATCCTAGGCCTGTCTACAACAATCAATGGGTGTAATTCCCCCCTATGTGTATGGGTTAGACCTAAATTGATAATTTCCCATTCAAGAACTACATGTGCCTTGATTCGTGTCATTGTTAGATACGTAGTGACACCTGAATATCCAATCTCATTTCTATCTATAAAAATCAATAGGAAAAATCCCCCCTCTTTGTATGGTTAAAAATAGTATGGATTTTTTCCTATTCAAGAACTATGAGTGGCTTGATTCTGGTCATCACAGGATAAGTAGTGATGCCTGGATCTTTAATACTGGGTCCAGTTTCAATAATAAATGGTAACAAATCCCCAATATGCATATGGTTTAGACCTGTGTAGATATTTTATCAATGAAGAACTATATGTGTCCTGATTCTGGTAAACATAGGATATATAGTGATTCTTGGATCCCCAATCATGGGTCTATCTGCAAAAATCAATGATAATAATACCCCCATATGGGTATGGTTTGGACCTATATAAAGAGTTTCCCATTAAAGAACTATGTGTGGATTTATTCTTATTACCATAGGATAGGAAGAGATTCCCATATCTCTAAACCTAGGTCCATCCATAACATAAAAATTTCCCACCTCCCTGTGTATAGGTTAGACTAGTTCATGGAAATTCTCATGTCATGGTCGGATGATATTAAATTTCACGAAAAAGGGTCTTCACATTGAAAGGACCATAAAACTAAAATATACAACTTTTAAAAGAGTTCTATGTCATAAAAACTCATTCTTCCTATGCATGAGTTAGATCTATGTATGTCTTACTTGTGCACATGATAAATTTGTGTAAGAAGGGCTCTGGCTTATGGCTACCGCACCAATAAGATTATTAATGGATAAAAGATGGTCCCTATATCCAAAATCCCTCAAAAAGTGCAGAGTTCCCCATGGTTATCTTTTACAATATTCACATCATTTCCCATGTACTTACCACATAACGTTAAACTGTAAGGATTAGAGAAAACATCCTTACCACATGACGCTAAACTGTAAGGGAAATGTCCTTGGAATGTGACATTAAAATGTGAAATAGATACACCCCAACTACATGATGTTAAAATGTGAAGGCCATCATTTTTCATCACACCATATCAAAGAACCAAAAGGACTTGACCACTGTCAACCATGGTATGGGGTGCTTTCATCATATTTTAATCCCCTCATCCCATAAATCAAACTTAATTTCTTGATCACCTTGAGTTTCCATAAACGATTCATGGCCCTTGTAAAGGAAACAAATATCTCTATTTGACCATGATATCAATTCATAAGGTCTTGGACCTACCAACTATAGATATTTTGGGCATATAGGAAGGGATTTCTAATCCTTATGAGCCTAACATCACCATAGAAGAACTCAATACCTTAGGGTATTATCATACATCCCCATTATGATTGTATCATATCATTACTCATGTGATAATAACCTTGAGCTATGATTTACAACATTTTCATCTCCCTCTCGAAAGGATGTTGGAGTACTCTTAACCCTGGGTATCCTAATTAGGTTATTGTGCAACATTGATTGCATATTAGTTCCATCTATATCATGACCTTAAAATACATGCACTATGGTCAAAGTTGTACGACCTTAAAATTAATTTTTTTATGTTCTAAATCTGAAGACCTTAAACTACTTGTGAAAGAGACTCAAAACTTTTTAGGTTGAAACCCCACAATGGGAGGCCTGAGTAGAAGTCACATCTTCACTCTCCAAACTCTTCAACTCGAGAGTTTAGGAAAAATTTAGAGTATAAATAAATGGGGCATAAAGGTAATAGGGCTCACTTTTTGTCCCTATTAAAATTCAACCCATGCTCACTGGACACCCTAGTCCAAGAAAAAGTTAGAGTAATGGTTTTCCAAATCTCCTCACCATGATAATGTGTTCACTAGATGATAGAACAACCCTTATTGTTCTCAAACCATTCTTTAATATTACACTTTACATAAATCAAAATTCATTATTTTTGCACCTAGGATCACTGAAAACCTTACATGGCCCTTAGAAGATGATACCTAGATTCAAGAGACCCTCTGTTTGACTATGCATGTCTCACTCTAGAACCTGAATACGAGCTTCTAGCCATCAACCAAATGCATCATTATCTTAAAAAAATGATTCATGGTCCTTGTGAACCCCAATTTCACTATGGTGGAATGAATTACATTAGGGTGTTTTTGGTCATCCTTGGTATGATTGTCCCACATCATCTTCATGAATCAAGCACTTTGGACCATGATTCACAATCCCAGTAACCAAACTATTCTATCAGATTTTACATCCTTGATGTTATGTTACCATGTTATGTACCCTTTATCAATGTAGGAATGTGACACCACATTCCCAAACCTTTTGATGGCCCAAACCATGTCACTTTAAACCATGTGTCATAGTGCCATATCTTCCCTTTTAAGAGTTAAACTTCACTTGGGTGTCATAACCCTTCATGGATATTCATTTACTCCGAACCCATTTCAAGACCCAAACATTTGAGTCTCTAAAAATATTTTATGACCCTCAGAAAAGAGTGGTGATCCCCTTTTCTTGACCATTCATTTAATCCCTATGGGATCATTCATAAGGGCCTAAACCCACTAACTAGAGGAATTTCATCCTTGCAAGAAAGGAACTCTTATACCTGTGAGCCCGATAACCTCATGAAAGATCACAACACCTTAGGTTATTTTGGATCATCCCAAGTGTGTATACCTCATACCATATTCATCAATTCGAACTTTTTTGTTGTCACTTACTCAACTCATTCCCTAACTATCCATGTGGACTTTTCTTCCCGAATATTTTATCATCCACCCATATCATCTTCAAATTCATTCATAACCCTTGTAAAATAATAGGGATACCTCTATTTGAACATGCTATCAATGTATAAGGAATATGACCTACCAACTAGAGGCATATCCTCCTTACAAAAAATGAACTCCAATCCTCATGAGAATTGACAAAACCACAGAGGAACTCAACACCTTTGGGTGTTTTGGGACATATCTAGATTTTCTTACCCATATTCCATATTCATCAATTAATTCCTAGTATAAATACTTTAAAATTCATAGTATTTGATGTCCTGGCTACAATACTTTACATTTCACAACATATTTACATCCTTCTTAATATATTTTAAAATGAATGGAATATTTCCTTACCACGTTATATTAAAATGAACATAGAATATTACTTTATAAATGGTATATGACCAGTAGTAGAATTTCCAACCTAGAAGACCCTAAACTACATCAAAAAAATGTATGAGCTATAAGACTCTAAACTACCAGCAATAGAAGGTACGAGATAGAATACCTTAAAATGAATCACAACAATGTTCTAATTTTAAATTCCTTAAAATAGAAAACTAGAAAAGGACCACGACATGTAAGGTGAAAAGCCTGTAATTGGGTGGCATGAGAAAAAGATGAGTTCACACCCACTGAGCCTTCCCCTATACGAAGATTATTAAAAAATTAGTGCAATATGAATAAAACTATATAAATATTGTGGGTTTCGTCATTTTTTCCTAGAAAAAATCAATTTATATTAGATAAATCTACTAGATTCAAAAAAAAATGATATAACATTATCCATACATGACATATATTTTAACCAGTTTTTATATTTTAATCAAGGTAACCACTATAAAATTAGAGAAGGTATGTCAATAAGGGCCTCATATCAGTTGGAATTCATGATAATTTCTTGAGAAAAGAATGTTGTGATTTAAATATTCAAATCCAGGCATTTAAGTTTACTTGATAATATAAAATGTATTTGTATGATTGAGGATCTATTTGAACTTAGATAAATGAAATTTCAATCACATCATTAATGGAAGAGAACTAGACAATGGTATATAAAGTATGGAAGATATGTTCATTGATATAATGAAGAAGGTGAAATCTCCACATACTAGAGTCTCTCCTGTGATTACACAAGTAAAGGAAAAGTCATGAAATTACAATCCCATAATATTATATGTTCATAGGATTCCTTGATAACAAAAAAATATTTCTTTGAGGAGTTAATGTATTGGAAAAATTGATCAAGAGGTTTAGTTCCCACCTCTGTGATCTACTATAATTCCTCTACCCTGGTAACAACATCAAGCCTGGCCTTCTCTTCCAAGTTAAGGATCCCCTACTTCTCTAGTATAGTTTTATCATATATTTAAGTGATTGGTGAAATCAAGATAGATATTCCTAAAGACAGCTAATTTCAGACTATAAAATACTAATTTCTACCTTCCCAACACTGACCACATCTTGGTGATCTGTCTCCTCCACTGTGCACTAGAAATATTTTCTCAAGGCCTTATTTCAACTTTGTTTTACTTAATATGAAGCCTAAATAGCTACTACCCTTAATTCAAGGTATCTCTTTTTCTCTATTAGATAGATCACCTCCTTTACCTAGGAATGAATTTTAGTATAATCAAAACCCTCATAACCAAGGGTGGGGAACATGAACCAAAGATGACCCAGATGATCATTCAACCCTTATAAAGGGGCCTTTGAAATTAAGGTCAAAATCTCCTTCCACACTTGTTGGTGAATTGATTGATAAATTGATGAAAACTAAGAACCTTGACCCAAGTCCATCATAGTAATAGTAATATATTCTTGGACTAATTCACTAAGAAAGGTAGTTGTACTCATAATATTCATCAAAGTGGGTAGGGATCCAACATCTACATTGGTTGACTCAGTGTTAGAGGAATTTCCAAGGAAGAAGGGACTAGAACTTCCAAACTCTGGGGTGAAGGAACTACAATAAGAGGCACAAAGGTTTATTATTTGGATGATAGATAACATTATATCATCATGTGACCAATAAAATTACCGATGTTGGTAATATACCATTCTTGGTTGCATCGATAGGAATGTCTATTGCCACAGCCCCATCCTCCGATGAATAGGTAGAACCCTCTTGTGATGAGAGGCTTGGTGGCACCACCCGTTCTTTATCTAAAGTCATACATTTCTCACCACATTTAGGGGATTAAATGGTATAATAAATGGTTGATGGTTTGATTCAAAGAGAACCATGTTTCGAACTTCTGAATAATTATTCACCTTCTCCAAAACTTGATTTCATCAAAGATAATTCGCCGGAAAAGTAGAAACTGGCATTAGTTTCCTATGGGAGTGCGTCTAACTATGTCAGGTCAAATGGAACGACCAGCAGAATATTAGAATTTGGCACTGGGTCTGACTGAGATAGAACTTCATGAATTTATTCCTCTTAACTATCTGGGTCTAGTAGTGAAGTTTCTTCTAAAGAAATAGAATGCTCACCTGTATTCTTAGAAACAAATACATTCTCCTCGATGAGGGATTTTCAAGGGACTACACATTTTTTAAAAAACCATAATGAGTTTCACGAATATTCCAATACTAGGAAAGAGTAAATTGTATCACTTACTTCAGTATTTTGGGGGATAGGTCTCTGATGGTTCAAAGAGATTCCTTTTCCCTTTCCCTTTTGAGGAAGGGTCTCCAGAAGGTTCCATCATTGAAGACATTAGGGAAGGCCCCCGGAATGTGTTGATATCATGGTCATTTCTATAGGGATGGTAATCACTAACCTCATTAGGTACATTTTACCTGATAGAAACTCCCATCACTAGTCCTATGGTCCTAGGTCAATTTAGCTTTGATGGTCATACCCCCAAGAGAATATAATAGGGTTAGCGGGAGAGGCATGTATTCTGAAACTTCCTACTATGTCCATGGAAATGAAAAAATATTTAATTATGATTTCTATAGGACCATGATCCTTTGAATACAGTTTCAATATTAGTCTTACCACTTCTTTAATGGTGGGATATCTCTGTTCAACTCGAACAACCTCCAATGTGCCACGAACCACCATTTGTTGCACCAAAGGTCAATAGTGTATCTGAACCTTTATGTTTTCCATCCTTAATTCAAGGTATAAAAGGAATTATTTGATCTCAATGGGATGATATTTGAAAGTGATTCTTTTATGATCAGTAATATGAGAAAATAAATCTAAATGAATCTCTATCTAGCACAGTAATCCCTAAAGATCAACATTATAATTAGTGCTCCTATGTATCATCCATAATTAAAATGTAGTGGGAAATAATAGTACTAGAACATATTTACACAAATTTTTCACTCCCATTGAATCCATGATAGTAGATTCTTTTATTAGAAACAAAAATTTTGGTAAACATTTCACTTATTTAGGATGCCATGTGAGGGCTATTGGTTCACTTGAAACAATCTTCTTTCCAAGACCTAGATTATCCTCTAAAGTTAATGGAAATATTATATCTTCACCTACTGATGTGTATAACTACCCATTTGGATATTATCATATATAAATATCAACATAATTTTGGGACAAACCAATCTATTCATCGAGGGGAGGGAAGCCTATCTTGACCTAAGTTTCCTCCTTGGTAAAAATAAGAAAAAACAATTGATTTACCATCAGATGATTCTTGGATTGAATGTGAATAGGGATAGGACATCTCATTTAAACACATTGAAACTAATGGCTAAACCAACAAGGTTTATACCATTCAAAAAGAAGGATACCTTCAATATGGGTAGAGAGTATTCCCTCATGTAATGAAATCATGTAGTCTCAATCCTTAAGGTTTCCCTCACAATTTTCAACAACATAACCAGTGGCAAATATCCTATAAGGTCTTAAGGATAAGTGGTCATGATTAATTAGGAAGGACCTTATCTCCCAATACTTTAACACTATGGGCCTTACCCAACTAATTCACTACAAAAATGGTTTGAAATAAACATTAGGGATGTTTTGGATGGTTAGGTACAGGTGGCCTCCAAGATGTGCCCCTATCCAACCCCATAACACCTAAAAGGGGCTATAGATTCTGTGTGGGGATCTCCCCTTATAAATGTAGTGAAAGGAGGTGATATAATTTGGCCAACACGGAAATGGATAACCAAATGTGATGCCCTCCGGCCATAGATTTAAATATCATAATAGTGGAGACTCTGACTCTTAACTTTTCCTTCATTAGGATCAAGTACCATCTTAGGTGAATTGTAAGAAATTTGGCCAACTGAATAGTCTGGTCAACATCTGGAATAACCTCTAATCCCGAATTGGTTAATAAAAATTCCTCAACTACGGACTAATAGGAAATATCATCACTATGAGAGTCCTTTCTGGGGAAAGCCTTTGGCTTCTTAGCTTCTAACTCAGAACATAATTTCTTGATGATAAACCTCACCCATTTCTTGAATGGGATATCCACCCTAGGAAACCTGTCCTTATAATGGTTCTTCTTAGCCAACCTGATCAACTCTTTTGGAATAGGTGGGGTCCCCTTTATGTTACCCCTTGCAGATGGTGGGGGGAAAACTCATCATGAATCCCCCCTATTATGGGTACGCCATAAATCTTATCGATGTCCCATAGACTGATACCCACCCTGTCATGCATCAGGTGGAATGAGTTTGTATATCGACTTAGATGAATGATCAAGTATTCCATCAAGGCCTTTTTGCAGTAGGCAAAGATTTTTGAGATCCGGACAACCTCTTAAAATCTGATCTATTTCAGATCTATGTAAAATTCAGAGGTGATGTAATGTACCTAGAAGGGCCAACCCTAATCCATTCCAAAAATCCCTCCTAATCAATGGTCCCAATTGGGAAACCACCCAAACCTATAGATTTTGGAGGATTCCCACTTTATTAATAAGTACTTGTGGGTGTCTTAATCAGGTTCACAGTGGTTCCCATAAAAGTATGTGGTCATAAATTTCAGCATATTTCCATCTTTTTTTATCCTCAAAAATGAAATGAACTATTTTTTAGATTTTTTCTATGACGGTTTTATGGGTTTGTAGAATCCGAGAAGTATGAAAATTGATGAATGTGGCTGAATGAAGGGAGCATCATTAGTAAGATAAAAATCATGGAGAGGTAAGACGTCTAAAAAGGGATATTAATAAAGTTTCACTCCCATCAAGTTTATTAAACTTGTTTTTGATTACTTAACATTACGGTGATAGCCAGCATCCACACATTCAATAATGGAATTCGGACTAGCCACCACTATTGTGGCTTCTTTCATTAAAGGCTTATGAGAACTATAGTGAGAGATATAAGCCATCATTATAATGGAAATATGTGTATATATCAGACAAGTGAAAAATCCAATCAAAAGAGATGCATGACTCTAATATAATCATGTGAATCACATAATCCATGAAGTGAATCATGACTGCAAGACCTGATACAGGTCTTTAAAACATCATAACCCATGGAGATCTCATAGATTGCATAAAACATGGTTTATCTTACAATCACATAGTCTATAATGAGATTTGTGATCACATTACACTAATATGGTCACATGAACAACATAGTGGTCGAGTAATCACATGACTAAGTTAACGAATCATGTGAAACTCACATGATATACATATGTCTAGCAACCTAGGTCAAGGTTTAGGAGATTACTAATAATTGATTCATGATTAGTTCAAAAAAATACTAGAGAGAAGAAAGAAACTAATGTGAGCATGCAGTGAGATATCATGAAACATGTATCATGGTCAGTTATCATAGAGAGGTCTTGCAAAGGGTATTTTTTATTTGGTTTTGCGAAGTGGTCACACGATGGGAGAAATCTCAAGAGCAATGGAGATTCAAGTTTATTGGTGAAATGAGCTTCCCCTAGCCTCCCTATTTATAGAGTGATCCACAGAATACTAAAGGTCACCCTATAGACCAAATTGTTTCTAATAAATTTATCAGTGGCATCCCCAAGGACTCAAGGGTGCATTTACTTTCATTAGAAGTGAGTCCTTATCCCCACAGATGTTTCTCCTAAGGGGAGAATTTTTTTATCCCTAACAAATGAGAATATTAAAATCTAAATGGAATAAATACCCAAACTTTAGGTATTATTTTATCTTAAAAAAATGGAAGAGAAGGTTTCTAGCATATATGGATCATATAACCTTTATAAGGAAAAGTAATCACATAAACTTTGTAAGGTCATGCGAATAGATCATGTGAAATGAACAATATTTTATTAATCATATGGATCCCATTTGATAAGCCTTTTTATTATTTCAAATAATCCTATCAAGAATTTGTGATTGAGCAAAGGATTATATATGAGTTCCTTCGAATCATGAAAATTTTCAACCAACGATTACCTAACAATCGTCCAAAATCCCCTTATAAAATAAATATAGAGAAGAAAAGAATCCACAATTGATGGAGGGTTATACTGATCTTCATACGACATTCTCATGTAATCCAAAAGACCTCAAAAAGACCCTAAAAATATGTCGTACTTATCACATAAAATCATGTTGACTTTCCACCCCCATTTGTGGAGGGCCTCTGACACATGTATTCAATCATATGATTCCTTTTTTGGAACTGCAAACAAACAGAGGGGTTGTTCATGGGATTGCTCATGTGACACCTTGAGATATATCATTAATCATGTGACACATCACTAAAAAGTAGAATTATTTTCCTCAATAAACCTTGAATTACATCACAAGATATCCAACCCTTATAGAATTAGAAAATAAATAAAATGGAAAAGGTGGAAGCTTCATGTGAGGAGAAGGTACACTGATCTTCCCACGAAATGGGTTATACGCCCTAGGAAATCACCATTTATCAAACAAATCCCCATTATCATGTCATCCTGATCCCGTGGAGGCCCCCAGACAAGTCACCTTTTTCTCATGAAGTACCCTATAAAAGCCTCCTTTGTCTCATGAAGGACCCCAGAAAAGTAATATTTGATCATGCGAAATCCTTTCTACAGGCATCCTGATCTCACAAAGATTCCTACACATGTTGTCCTCAACTTGTGAAGGTTCTTTGAAATATTTTCATAGTTAGGAAAAATCGCTTTGACTAGTTGGGGTCTAAAAAAATGGAAACAATAGAATATTCACATGGTCACTTTCATCATATGGCTCCATGGATGACCCCAAAAGGGATCATGCAAAGCCCTTTATACAATAATCCCTCTACCAACTCTAAATCATATTTTTAAGATACACACCGCATGAGGCTGCATATAACTAGGGTGGAGGGGCCTGTAAATCTCTCCCCCTTACTACAAAAAAAATGACAGTGATTGCTACATAGAAGTGGAGGAGTAGACTTCCCATAATCGAAAGTCACACAATCAAAAAGGTATTCTACCAGGTAAAATTTTGGGGAATGAACTAAGGGATCAGGTGGCATGAATATGTTCTTCACATGACCACTTAATATATCATGTAAAGGAATTTATGAATGTTATTCAGATTATGTGAGGGAGGTCCCACATGTTAGTTGGGTCTCATGAAACCTAAAATAATATAGTGCTTCAAAAAATGTTAGGGTCATGTGCAATAAAGGATGGAAGAAGACTAAAAATATGGGAGAATTATGAAAATATGGATACTATAATATTCATTTTCTTTTCATAAATGACCCATATTATATGATAGAACTAGGGAATGTCACCCAATTCATGCAACACCCCATCATAAATACCATTTAGGTCATGTGATTTCCCATGGACATCTCATGAAAGTCATGAAATACCCTACAATAATTCCACCTATGCCTCATAAAGACCTCTGGGATCACTATCCCACTCTTCTAAGATACTCCATCCATGTCTCCCATGTCATGTTGAATCATCAGGGCATGCCACCCAAGTCTCATGGACCCATTTTGAAAAGGAATCTCGATCACATGATGTCCTTTGGAAAATCTTACCAAATCATGTCATGTCCTTCTGAAAATTCATCCAAATCATGCAACACCCTACAAACATGTCATCCAATTATCGTGATGACCTCTAGAATGTATCATAAAAACCACTTGACATTTCATCCAGGTAATTGGATAACCTCTCGAACATGCCATATAGATCATGTGATGTCTTCTAGACAAATCAATTGGGTCAGGTTATTATATTCTTAAATTTACACTAGGAAACTTGGACATGTCCAAACATCCTCATACATGTTATACAGATATCCTTAGACATGTCATACAGACACCCATGACATGTCAGGTAGGAAATCAGGACACATCAGATAGATGTACCGTGATGTGATAACTTTGTATAGTGGTCAGGTTTAGGTATCGGCGCGCAAGTCACAACTGGCGTGCAGGTCCTCCTCAGACACTTGCGCGACTCAAGCTTCCTCAAATCTAAACTTGCGCGACTCACTTCCTATTACGCCCAATCCAATATTGGCATGCAACTCCACATTGGCGCGCATCTTCAAACAATGCCACACAACTATCACCCTGGCGCGCAAGTCCCACCTGCGTGACCACACACACCACTTGCGCGACCACCACACCTGCACGATGGGAGCTCTGATTTCTCAAAGTATTGAACTCCGGTTAAGAATGAAGAGGGGTGGTCCAGTATTTATAGGCAAATAGACCACCCTGCACAACGGCACGCAAGTCACCTGCACGACCCAATCTCGGCGCGCAAGTCTTCTGTCCTTTTAGACACTTGCGTGACCAACTCCCAAACTTTCGCGAACCTGTTTCCTTAGCCATATTTTGATCTTATGATCTTGAAAAACATATGGCATGCAAGTTTCCTATACTCCAAGTCCTCGGCATGCAAGTCCCTTTTGCAAAAACACATTTCTTCATTTGTTGATTTTCAGGCCCAAAAATTTGGCAAACACTGGAAAACGGCTCCACCTTGTATTTGTTCTTTTGTACCGCCTCCAGATCTTCCATTACATTATCGACGTTCTTTAATCAAACATGGATCTTTGACCTCAGCTCTTGAACTCAACATTCCATCATGAAATCCTCTTTGTCAACAAATTTGTATGTCATTTTTTTGCTTTGTCAAAAATCACCACTCAGATGTCCACTTTGTCAACAAACACAATCACCTCAAAAATGCTTCAATGATGCCTTGAGGGATTTTTTCCCAACAGACTTACATGCCTCTATCTGATCAGACCAAATAAGGTTATTCTTGGGGTCACCTGCTAACCAAAGTGGAGTGTTGTTGGATGTTTATTGGGTAATATATACAATTTACCCTGATGTTTTTAGAACCTCTATATGTGAAGGCATTTAAGTTTTGAACACCTCTATATACAGAGGTTTCTAGGGAAGGGGGTATTTTCTTGTTCATGGGACATATCACTATGGGGAGGTTGACCATGGTGGATTTCAGGAGTAGAGTCCATATGATCCATCTCTACACTACCTTAAGGAGGACTATCATAGTAATTATTGTCTTCTTGTTTGGTTAAAGGGTTAAAAAACCCTTGGGGTGTTGATAATGTGTCTCAAACAGTCTCAAAGACACTAGAATTGAGAATATTTAGGATATAAGCCTCATTTTCCATCACGGATGGAATATATCGACCTTCGTTTTGGAATTTTGTAGGGATATGAGCCTACTATATGATAGTTTCTAGACTTTGTTGATAATTTTTTCATGTTGTGGGAGTATGAGCCTGTTGTTGAGAAGATTATAGAATATACCAATGATCTTTTTCGTTATTTATAGGAATATGATCCTATACCAAGGCATGTTTCATTATCACATTGTGAGACTCAATCATAATGAAGATATGATCCTGATCCTATTCCTTTAGAAAATGTCTATTGTCTTTTGATATAGGTATATGAAACTATCCCAAGGCAAGTTTATCTCTCACTTGTTAAACCTCAGTTGGAATGAGAATATGAGCCCAATATGAATATTCATTCCCCCTTGGAATATGCCACTGGACCTCCAAAATGGGTGAAGTGATATGAGCATCCTCTTATATAGCTTTGTAAGGATCTTAGTGTAGTTGTTCATCACTAGAAGTAGAAATATGTACTTGGATTCTATGATCTACTAGAATATGTTAGGTATATTCGTTGATAGGAATATGATAATGTCCCAAGGCATGTTTCATTATCAGTTGGTGAGCCCCATCTAGAATGTGGATATGATCTCGATCCTGGGCCTTTGGAGTATGCCACTATTCTTCTTAGATAGGAATATGATCTTGTCCTAAGGCATGTTCCACTCTCACTTTGTGAGCCCCATCCAGAAAGAGGATATTGGCCTGATGCCAGGCATTTGGAAAATGGTGATGATCTTTTTTGATAGGAATGTTCCCCTATACTGAGGTCTGTGTCACTCTCACTTAGAGATCCCTGGTTTAAATGGGAATATGATCCTGGTCTGGAACCTTGTCCTTTACCGGAATATGATGATAATCTTCTTGGATGGGAGAAATCATGTACTCTTTCTCTATTTCAACCACTTGTTCATAGTGATCAGAGTTCTGTGTTTCCCTAACTGTAGGATAGAAAGATGTGCATGTACCTATATATATACCAATGCTAAAATATTATAGTGGATTTCTTCAGTTGTTTCTAAGATGTAAATGCATGTTATAAAAGTGTGTGTATGAATATAAGCCTATAAATTTTATATCTCCACTATGTATTGGAAAATATATTCAATTGAAGTGGGTATATGATCCCACTTTTTTCCTCCTTGTGCCACCAAGATATGTTGATGGACATCATGAATGGGGGTAAAAGTATGTTCCACTCCCATGATTGATTTTGGAGTATTCCCAAAGACTACTTCCTAGTGATCAAGGTTATGAGCATACTTGCTGGATATCACTGAAGGATGCCAAAGGACATCGTCAGTGGGAGTGTGTATATAATTCCAATCTTGATTATCCAGATCATTCCATTCCAAATGTTTCTTCCTTGTTTCATGTGTATGTGGATTATAGGTTTCAATGTATAAGGTGGTACCCCCAACATGTGACTAAAGGGTGCCGAAAGGAAGGAACTGTTGACGAAAGTTGATAAGATCTTTCCTCAATGGCCCCTAAACCAAAAGGAATCAATAGTAACTCCTTGATAAACATTAATCAGATACTAAATATGGTGTTTTTTTGCACTCTAAGGATATTATTTTTAAGCAATTGGTTTTGGAAACGAGTTCCAATGGCTTTACTGAATCTTTCTACAGATTGTGAGGACCCTTCATATTTAGCTTTTGGATACCCTCATTGGAATCATTAAGGGCTGAGATTGTACCATGACAACGGTATTCCAAGACCATTTCATTTTCCCCCTAACATTGAAGGTGTTAGGAAGGTGAGATCATTCTGAGTCCTATGAGGGTTGCAGCCACAGCTAATTTTCTAGAACAGTCACTGGATGAAGGAATTGTCTTATATTAGTGTTTTTTGAGAGAGTAGTATCTATAGTCATGAAGAAAAAAAGTAACAAGGTCTCTAAACAGTGAAACGTCGTAGTCATGATATGTTCTCAATCAGACAAGCATGGGTAACATAATTGTTCTTTTATTCTGGATACGTCCATTCTGCTCACATGAAATTACCAGAGAGAGTATGGACTAATTTCATGAAAACCCTAGATACATAGGATCAGATGTAATATCCCTTTTGATCAACCATTCATTTAGTTATTTTAGAGATTCAAATATGGTTCACCATTTTTTTGTTTGATATATGGGGACTAAATATTTCAATGTACATAAACCTATTTTCTATTATTTTTTAGGATTTATGTTGGGTTTCTCATTTATCTTCATCTTTTAGAGAAATTTCCAATGGTTTCTACTTCCATAACTAGGTATAGAAATGATTCCCAAAGTTAGGTAGTCAATTGGGGTTTCAGACCCAATGGTGATTAGGAACTCACATTGGTTGAGTGGATGGGAGGTTAGGATCATCAAATCCTTTTAGGGTGGAATTATTTCCTACTTTGGGACTCTCTTATAGATTTAAGACATAATTGAGAATATATTCCTAATCCTAATATGGGACTGGTTACACAAAAAAATGATCATAGCTTAAACATGTTTATATGAAAAAGTAGGGATCTTATTAGTGAATCCATCCATATGTATCCAAGGTTCTTTATACATTTCCCATTGGTGGAAAACTTCTTATAGTTTGAAACTATATAACCAAGTACTCTAAAGTTTGTTTTTATCCCAAGAGATGGTTAATTTTATGAGGATGGAATTGAGTCATTATATGGAATCCTACATATGCTATTTTATAATAGGAATCAAAACCCATGTATTTTGTTAAAACTATTCATTTTAATGTCATATGGAAATGAAATATATGAGGGTAGATGTGTACCAAATATTGCTCTTGAGCCTCAGGTAGGTATCCTACGTATCTTGGGTATGGTAGGAATTATAGATATCATAGTTCAGTCTCACCCATAGGACTTGCCTTGAGGTAGATAACCTTATATGGGGATAGTTATATCATTCCACTAATTGGGTGTTACACACTGTGGTTTACCTGGGTGGTGAAGATTCATGATGTAGATAATTTGATCATTGCAACTCCCTAAGCCCACATGATCTATAATCTATGTGAGAAATAATGAATAACGAGTAATTAGCCTCACTGTATATGGATGTGGGACTTATGTTCAGAGAAAACCCTTTGGATGTTTAATATATAAATCAAGATTTATGAACGAATCCTATTTATCCAATTTATGGTAGGAATCAGATTCATCATAGTTCAATTGACCTCTCAATCCGCTGGTGGATGAGGAAGGATGGCCATCCCATGGGAGAGATTGGGTCCCGATGGTTGTAATTTCAAATAAATGGTGGGAATTATACCGAGGTGGATTCCCTTTTGAGCTCAGGCCTTAGTAAAGTGTCCTACGTATTATGGTTATGGAAAGAATCAGAGTTACCTTAGTTCAAATGATCAGGGCTTACACACTGAGGCTACCCTAATATTAGTGGACATATCATATTATTTCACTGATCTAGGCTTACACATTGAGGTTTTCATATGAGGTATAGGTTCATGTTGTGAGTGATATGATAATTTTAACACCCTAAGGCTACATGAGAAATTATTGGTGTGAGAAATAATTTATAGAAAGTAATCAGGCTCACTACTTATTGGTGCGGGTATTACATGTTGTGGCATCCCTTAGGATGTTTAATATAGTTCTTGGACCCTAAGAAGGAACCCTATGTATAATAATTATGGTATTAATCATATTCATGATATTTTAGCTGAAATTGGTCTTACAAAATGAGGGTTCCCTTATATTGAGGATATATTAGGTTATCAAGCCATGGGATACTTGATTGACATGGTCTGGTTGTCTTCTTGACCTACTTTATTGTCTGTCAGGCATGTCTTAGTTGTCAACCTGAAATGCTGGATGGTGTCTAGATATGTATGGTTATATTTTGGACATGTCCAAAGAAAATTTCATGATCCATCTAATTTGTACAAAGGACATCTCATAATTTAAATGGTAGTTCTGAAGACCATCGTACGATCAAGGATGACTTGTCCAAAAGACATTGCAAGACATGGATGACTTATCCGGGAGGCCATCGCATGATCTTATATGACATGTCTAGATGGAGTCACATTACCTATGTTGACATCCTTGGAAGGTGTTTCATGATTAGGGTTTTCATGTCCTAGTGTTTTTGTGAGACCTGGCTGACATTCTTGAAGGGTTCCATGAGATTTGGTTGGTATGGTCAGATGGATTCACGAGACCCAGCTGATATATCCTTATGTCACCACATATCTTGGGTGACATGTCTAGAGGACATCGCAATACCTGGATGGAGAGCTCGGAGGGCTTCGCAAGACATGGGTGGCATTCCTGGAGGGTGTCGTGTTACTTTCTTGAACTATTTGGAGGACATCACATGATACAAAAGGTAGGTCAATGGGACATTGCGTAATCTTGGTGATGGGTTATGATGTTGTTTCATGATCTAGATGAGTCATACAAAGCACATGAGGATTAGTGTACATTTTCTTCACATAAACCTCCTACTTGTTAGTATTTATTCAAAAAAAATTCATATGTGTCATATATTTATCCAATGTTAGCTTGTATGAGTCTCACATGATTCATCCAGTATGTGGTATGTCCTTCTCATAACCCTTCAGAGTTCCATTTCATGATCTCTGACTAATCACATGAATTACCTATACATGTCACATGATATTCTGGTTTGTCCCCCATACTTTTACCTGGAGGAAGACTTTGCGATCATGAGATTGGTCGCTCTAAGAAGTCTTCTCCAATTCTTGGGTGCATCGGTGCATAGATCCAAAGATATTTTTTTTATGATGGAGTGGGGGATTTATATGACTCCCCACCCCTATTATATTTCTCTCTATGTAGAACATATTCCAAAAATCTATGATGGAGTCGGTGGAGGGATTTAGTGTCACATACTTCATGAAATCCTATCATATGTGTCATATGATTTTCAGTGACCATAATACCATCCCATCAACACCCCATTCATTTGATTTTTTTTTCAATCAATGGTCTCTTTCATAATTATGTGGACATTCCCTGAAGATTTTACATTTTTAGACTTATATGTCTAGGGACTTTTACATTATCGGGTCTAATAATGAAAGTCTTTCATGTGATATGAAATGATGTGTCCAAGACATTTTTTGAGACAAAGTGGCTTGCCAGGGAACCTTCATGAGATCGAGCTAACTATTTAAGGGAGGCCTCACATGATGAGAGATGATTTCCTTGAGCATATGACCCCATTCACATAAGATCAATTTATCTTCCCCTCATAAGATGCTCCTATCATTTCCCTTTTTTATTTCCTAATTTTTATTTCAAGGGTTGGGGATCTCATGAGTTTGTAAGATTGTTGTCGAAGGCAATAACTCTCTCCATCTATGATGTATCGTGTGACCAAAAAAGGGTCCTATGGTGATTCATTGTCATTACCATGGAAAAATATTATGTTTTTATTTGGATCTAGAAGGGGAAGTTTAGGACCACCTAGAAATTTCTAAAACCCTTTATATGGAAAAGGTGACATGACAGTAGGATCTTGCGTGACAAGGATGGAATGTCATTTGGGGATTCTTTGGTGTCTTGCTAACCACATGGGTGCATCATGTGAAGTTTTAAAACCTCAATAGGATCTCATATTTTATATATTTATCTCCTTATTTACATGTATTTTTTTATGGTTTGTTAGGCATCCACTAATTGAAAAGTTGAGTGATCTAGAGGAAACCATCTAGAAGTCATCACATGATCATCAAATGTCCTGGATTACTTCACAAGAACAAGGAGTATTTTTTAAAGGGGTTAAGTGAGGTATTCTGTCGGCTAATGCGCTACACATGACTTTTCTCATGACCTTATGAAGGCCATGCGATCAGGTGTCCTTTGGAAGGTTACAAGATCAATGAGTTCTAGTCACCTTCTCTTCCTTTTAATTTTGGGTAAAATAATACCCATATTTAGGTATTTATTTTTTTTGGATTTTTCGATGCTGATTTGCTGGGCGTCAATAGTGTGTGTGTGTGTGCGCGCCCTCTAAACATATGTATGTTCTATATATAAATAATGAATAGTTATGTTAAGTATATATACATATATACTTTTTTTAAATAAATAAGAGATAGAAACACACACATATTCTGAATATTAATGTTCTATCTCTATGCTATGTATATATATGTTCTGAATATATATATATATATATGTATGATTTTTATACTAAAAGAATGTATCTCTATTAAGTATGTATGTATGTGTATATATATGTCATGTATATAATCAAGACATACATTAACACTTATTTGAATTTATAAATAGATGACTCAAAAATAGTACTACTCTTATAATCATTATTATAGAACTAATATAAAATTATAAACAACTATATACTTGTATAGTTTATTGTTAATGAAATATGTATGAATTGTATTATACTCAAACTGTAGTCACTATATTTTATTGATTCTGCATACTCTTTATACAACTTATTGTAGTATATCCATTTCACTAATATCTAAAATAGTCCATGTAGTTCATAAATTAATTTTATGTATATAAATTATTGATTAAACTAAATGAATATGGTTTATAGTATATTTCCTTCCTGATTTTTCATACTCTTAATACACTAAATGTATATAGTTTACAATAAATATATTTCATTTATTAAACTGAATTCATATGGTTTATGAACTTTATGAATTATCCAGAGTAGCGTTCTTCTTATTTCTATATACAATTTATTACCTTTATAATTTGATATAGTCTCCAAACTATTTATAATATATTCTATTCCTGATTCTACATAATCTTCAAAATTAGAAAATATACTATTTAAAATATGTACATATTATTGATTAAAATGAATGTGTACAGTTTATTCCCTTTCAATTTCAGTATTCTCTTTATAAACTATATATATAATTCCTTACTTACATAATGTTATTACAATCTATTTTTACTTTATATCCTATTTAAAATAATTCAATTCAATTTTTTTACATACGTGTTTCAATTCCTCCCATGACTATTCCAAATTCATCAACTATATTTATTCAAAAAATTATCCTACCTTGCCTATTTAAATCCATGTGTGTATAAGAAATTCATAATTTCATTTAGTGTACATTTCCTAGATACATTTCACATATGAATCTTATGTATTGACTTTTAATTTAACATAGTTTTGGTCTAAATAACTTTTAGTTTCTAGACATATTAATACACTTTCAATTTAACTAGAATTTAATATATTTTATTTTTTTACTATGTAAGATAACATTATAGAACCTTTATTCACAATATTTATGTTTTTATTCTCATATAATTCACTTTTAGTATTTAAATATTATACAATTGTATATTCAATGACTACCTTTATAAATAAGAATCATATTTTTTCTTCATTGTCATTATTGAATTTTCTTCTATACTAATTCCTTTTTGGTTATGTTCCATGGTTAATTTCTTATTATATAAATATTGTTATATATTAATTTACCATGATTCTCACTTTTGAATAGATTTTCATATAAATTTTATACACTTCATTAATATATGTTTACCATAATTTTTTCATAGATACATTTTTTTTATTTTACATCGATCATTTATGGTACAAAATTTTACTATAATATTCATTTTTTTAATTTTAATTATTAATTAAGATTTCCACTATGAAACATGTATGTATACTCTATAATATATAGTATTTTCATATTATAGAAGCATTTTATATACTTACCCTACAATATGAAATAATATTCCTTACACTACAATATGTTATACTCATCAATTTTACACTACAATATATACATATTGTGATATTCAATATGTAATATTCATAAAGTGAAATATGAATATATTTCACATGAAAACACTATAAATTTGAAAACCATTTATTTTTCATTAGAGTATAAAAAACATTCAATAACCTTAGTGGTGGTGGGGAATGTACTGCTCTCATTTCCAATGGTTGGTTAGACCATATACTGGGGATTTCATTATTACACCAAGTACATTTTTGATTTGTTTATTAAATAATTTATTGAAATATGTATATAGTTTCCTGAATATCCATTTTTAGGTAATAAACCTATATATAATCATTTCCAAGTTTTCATTTTCGGTTAACATGAATACTTTTTTATGCTAATTAGCTTATTTACTTTGTTCATGATAAATCAAGGACCATGTTTTCCATTTTCAGTACTGCTTAAAGTAACATATTTAGATATTTTCTTTGATTTTAATTTTGGTATTGGATTCACATTAGTTTCATGAAGTTTTTTACATTTTGAAAATGTCCCAATGATTGTATCTAAGAAATGATATTAAGCTATAGTGTATAAAGTGTTCTTACTACCATGTGTGTGCGTTTTATTTTATATACATATTTTATTTTTTTGATATGGTGTTTTCTTCAAGATCTATAATAGATTATGTATTGTGGAATTCCAAAATGAAATAACTATTTTATTTTTTATGTGTAATGGTGTTTTTCCCCGAAACAATAACAAGTTATATATTATGGAATACCAAAAGGCTATAATTTCCTTTCATGAGGTTATATTTTAGGTTATGTCCTATGTTGTTTCAGTGGGTATGATTTTTTTTTATATAGAACATATTAATGTTCTGTATATATATATATATATATTTGTGTGTGCGTGTTCATAATATATAAAAACCACATATATGTTCTATATAAATATATAAAGAATATATACACAACTTATACATGTTTTATATATAAATGTTATATTATATATATTTTGGTATATCTGTGCATATATATATGTTCTACCTATATATATGTATATCATCTATAAATTCTATATTTATAAATGTTCCAATTATATCTATATATCATCAATATATAAACAAAACACACACATACGCATCTTATGTATGTATATATGTTCTAAATATATCTCTATTTGTGTGTGTGTATAATGATTATATAAATGTATATTTTCTATATAAAAATAAGATATAAACAAAGGTATATGTTATATATATAAAGAAAACATTTGTTTACTGAATTTTTTTATGTTGTTTGTATCATATTTCATTTGCATAATTTCATTTTTACAATATTCAGTAATGGATAAAACTCACTGTACGTATGAAATTGTGCGTATATAATTATTTTTATGTGTATGTGAAATTGAATAGTGGGAACCCACTTCCATTAACTTTTTTTTAGTATTTCTTCAAAACTAAATAACCACACATTATCTATTATTACAATTATTATAGGGTTTTTCCATTATAAGCTTAAATGATAAAATTTTATAGTTAGTCCATATATCCCTTCAGTTAATTCACTCAAGAGTTGGTGAAATTTCATTGTCAAATTTTAATTTTTTTAATTCAAATTATATTTAAATTTATTTAATTTTGATATCTTATATTGTTTACTCTTTCTATAAGTTTTAATATTACTATTTGTAAAAAAAAATATTTTTTAAAATAAATTATTTCATTATATATATAGTTGATTTACAACTAATAATACTTATCATATTGTTATCATATCAAAAATTAATATTTATGTATGAATTTTAGAAAAACAATAAAAGTACAAATTAAAATACATACCTTTTCAAACTATATTAGCTATATGACTGTCTTTAAGGGGATAATTCCAAACACAGTTACTAAAAAATCCATAATATTAATGATAGAAATATTTTTCAACAATCATTTTCAAATATCTCTATAAGTATACACTATTATTTCTCACTATTAGTGTACTTTAAACAATCATTATAGGCATAAAAATCTTCAATATTATCTATCGCTATAACAATTCACTTCTAATATATTTTTATTATATTCTATAATATTAATTATGTATGTTTTGGGTCTGTTATATTTTACTCTACTTTCAATATTCTGTCTAAGATCTGTTATATATAATATTTATCATTTTTTTTCTTCAATTTAATGTTATAATAAATCACATGAAAAATTAATACCCATTAAAATTACATCCCATGAAAAATTCATACCCATTAAAATACATCCCATAAAAATATTAATAATATATGAAATAATGGATAAACATTATAATATATATACAAGTAATATTTTAACTATAATTTATGTATTTTTTCTAATATATGTAATAATGAATATAATTATATCCTATTCAAAATTCCCTTGCACATGACACAACAACCTTATGAATTATTAACCCTATTATTTCATATTCTTATTATAAATGATAGTTAATAAATATTTCAGTTGCATCTTTACTGAGTTTTCATTATCTATTATATAGTAAAAGAACACAAATATGTATCCCAAATTTTATTTCATAACAACCACAGAATCTTTTAAATTTGTTTGAAATATTTTTCCATTTTATATGAATGTTTATTTTCTCTCTTATCTAACAATATTGTGTTTATTCTTTCTTTATTACAAAAATTTTCACAATTATTCTATATATTGGGTAGTTCACTACCGGTATTTTCATATTAATTGAAAATTACCTTGTTCGTTATTTCCATGATTGTTTTCTTACTTAAAATTTAGATTTCAATTCAATTGTAGATGTAATAATTAATCAAATTTTTCATTTTTATCTCATTTAATGACTCTCTCAGTTTTAAAGTGTTTTTGACGGATGTGTTTGATATTTTCATTGCATCAAGTTATCAATATTTAACATTTCTTGATCTGATTGGGCATGTTTAGTGAATATAAAAATTGAAAATTATCTTCAATGGTACTTTCCTTGATAGTTATCTAACTTAAAATGTAAATTTCCATTCAATTGGGATATAATAATTGATCAAATGATTCATTATTTTCTCACTTAATGACTCTCACATTTTTAGGGGATTTAGAGTATTGTGGTTGAGACTGACATTTCATCAAGTTTTCCATATTTAACATTTATTCATTTGAGTGTATATGTTAATGTAATGAAACAAACCATTGAAGATGAATAGTTTCCATCTTTTTGTCTTGAATGACTGATTCTATGACCAATTCTACCACTTATAGAAAAAAATAAAAATTTAATTTAAGAAAAATATCACTTTAATTGAAACTAGATGTAATTTTTTAAAGAAATTTCACACTAAAAAATAGCATAACAAGACTGATTAGCATGTAAAACAAAACCAAGATGTATCATGGCTAGATATTGGTGTGAGATATAAAACTAAATATGTTATAAGATCATAAAAATCTAATAGAGAGCTCATGGAATTTGGGGCTCATTCTTAAACTAATAAAACTAATTCCTTAAACATTAATTATTTTCAATTGATTCATTGTTATAATAATATATTTTATATTCTCAATGATTCTAAAGATGTTACACTCAATTAAACTACTGAGTGATGATCTAGATTCATGGATATTCTCCATATAGGAAAAAAGTTAAACACTATATTTTCTTATTTTCCAATAGGTTACAAAACTAATATTTAAGATTTCGGAAACCAATGAGTTATTTTATTCTGATAATATATGTTTATAGACTAAATAAGGAGTAGGTGAAACCTCTTACCATTTTCAAAACACAATATGAGAGTGGGTAACCTGCATATACATGTTCTAATTATCATATTTAGGTATTATCTTAATTTTTAGTATAACAATTCCATGAAAACGATAATTTTAGGTTTCACTAATTTCTTTAATTTGATAGTGTAGGCTCAAATTTATCAATTTAATGAGAAATTTGTATGGCATGTTGAGTGTGATTTAGGTGTACCTTCTATCATAAAGTATAATTGTTGGATATGATCTCATTCATTATGACCTCCTATGCCACCATGATAACTTGTAACAACCAAATCTTGCTCCATATGTTTCCCTTTGAATAATGCAATAGCTTGCATTGTATGCAACTTCGAGATACTAACACACCGCGACCAATCAGACTAGCAATTATGAATAGTAATACCCAATTTTTAAAATTTTATAATTTTTATTTTTCAAAATGGACTTAATTTTTGAATTTGGAATATCAAAATTAGCTTAGGGTGAATTTTTGGTATTTTTCTGAAAACTTTCAATTTTTGATCAATAGTGAAAAACACTACGTTATTTGTTTAAACCGACTTTTTATTTAAATAATTGTTTATTTTATGTAAATTTATTTTAGGTAAAAATAGATACATAATATCTATATAATTTAAATTTAATTCATTGGAGACAATTTATAATAAGTTTATATATATATAAATTTTATTGAACTTTTTACCGTCTTTTACCCACCTCCTAGGAGCATTTTCAAATTTTCATAAAACTTCATTTTACCACTTATGTGAGTTGAATTTTAAAAATCCTAGAGACACAGTTAATATTAGTAAGTAAAATTTGGTTCAATAAGATGAAAATAATTTTTGGTGAATAGTAACTTTTGCATTTTATTTACCACTGTTAAAAGTAAATAGGGTAATTAACGGTAAATATGATATCATAATTACCCTAAAACATGTCCATATTCTATTGGATAAGTATAAATTGACCAAAAACAACCTTAGTAATAAAATATGACCCCCTTTGGTCCATTTGGATTAGATTAGGACATTTATAATTATTTTATTTAAAGAAGAGTTAAAAGAGTTAAATTCAAAGTTTAATAACTAAACCATTTTTAATATTGGGTTAAACATAAGATAAATTCGACTATAAATATTAATAAGAAAGATAAAAATATTTCTCACATAATGGTAGTTTATTTATAATTTTTATACATTAAATAATTTAATTAATTTATGACACAATGATGATGCAGTAATTACCTTATTAATGAAATATTAAAATAATTGATATTATAAATATCCAAATAAATGTAAATTGAGACTTATGATGAATTACAATAATTTTATAGGTTAATATGACATGTTATATTTGTTTAAATAAATTTTATTCTAAGTGATAAAGTTTTTATGGCTTTCAAAAAAATCAAATAATAAATAGTGTCAAAATTGAAAAAATTGAGTTTTTAAATCAAATACTATATTATTAATTGATATAATATTCTTAAAAATCTATGTTTCGTCCAAATAACTTAGATAAGGTTATATATATTAATAATTAACCACTTGGGGTTCTCTTGGCTTGTTATAGTAAGTTTATTAACCATATAATATAAAAATACAAAGAGACATGGTAAATGTTAAACTGTTTAACTAAGAGTTAAATAAAAAAGATAAGGTTAATATGGTGACCTAAACCTATCTAAAACCTATTGGTTGAGAGGTTTTAAATCCATAACCACATTATCCTAGAAATAAATTATTTTTGAGCCATTAAAAACCGAAAATAATTTTATAATAAAATAATATTTCAAACTTTTCCTAAAGTGACCTTCAACTCTCTTATAAAAGGGTACTTCCCCTTCTCTTAATTTCACACCTCCAAAGCCATTTTTATCAGCCAAAACCTGCCCAAATATCCTCCAAACATTCATCCCTTCATCCTATAGGCCTTCCGTTGTTCATAAAGCCATCCTAAGGATCCATTTTGATCAAATCAAAAGGAAGAACCCGAAGAAGAGGTAAATATTTCATCACCTCTTTTTAGTTCATTTCTTATTCCAGTTTCTATTTCTTTGTTGTTTACATTATAAAATAATAACTCTAGTATCTTATATATACTATGATTTTATTATAAAAATGGTAAAACCATATTTATTATTCTATCCATCATATGAATGACAAAGTCACCATACATGTGTACGTACGACTTACCATCTCCACGTCGGGGTGTAGTTTGTTATTCAAACACTTCATTATTTGGATGGGAATAATAATGAGTATAACTGATGTAAATAATAAATATAACATGTTAATGATTCTGAATATATGATATATGATAAAACACTATTTTATTGAATATTTTATTGATAATAAATGATATAATTTCCTCACATTGTGTTAAACATGTTTATTTATAAAATATTTGGGATTTGATCATTCATTTGAAAATTTGGTGAAAATTCCAGTTTTACCCTTAATAGTGCACTGTAGTATTTCGAAGATAAATATTTTTATATTTATTATTTGAATTTGAAATTTTGTAACAGTGTTCCTAACTTAATTATCTACAACTTGTATTCAGGACACTAAAGCTAAAGAGTTCATTTGGTTGTTTAAATTGGGCCATGAAATCAAAGTTGGGCTGGGCTCGCCAGAATGGAGAAGGTTCTGTATTTGGGCCATATACTCTACATACAGGCTTGGATTGAGCCAAAATTTTGAGGAAAGCTCGGGGACATGATGTGGCACAAATAATCCTTCTGGAAGGCCGGTCCATTCACGCGTTTTGGAGGTAATATTGTCCGTTAAAGTTGGAATAAAATATTTATCCGAGATTTTCATTTCACACTTAAAAAGTTATGTATCCCTAGCCCTCACAAACTCTATTTAAAGGGGGTTTTAACTCTTTGAGAGGGATGGTGGAGGCTTTGGGAAGGTGTGGAAGAAAGGGTGTCTCTTGGGAGCCCCTCACAACTCTTGGAAGAAGTAAGCCTTTGTGCAAACCTCTCTTCCAAAAAGGCTCTCCTCTCTCACCTCTTCTTTGTATTTCTTTTCTTTCATGTTTGTTTCTTGAATTTTTCTTCAAATAATATTCTATGTTCATACCTCTTCTTATTATCTTAATATTATTAATTGGGTTGGAATCAATAGTGGAGACAAGATTGGTTTCTACCCTTTCAATCCGTTGCTTATGCAAAACGTCTCCACGATGACTACACCACCCATGGAAGAGTAGTTCTTTTTAGTAATCGATCGACCTCTATCCTTATTCATTAATTTATTTTGAATCAATGAGATACTGTAATTAACATATTATGATCTATTAATTGAGTTTTTAATTTAAATGAAACTAAGAAAGCAATTTAATAGTTAACACAAAACACGCGAGGTCGGGAATTGTGTGAATTGTGAGAGCGCAACCTTAACCGGTAATTCAAAACCACATGGGATCAATTTGTAGAGTTCAAATATAATCCCTAAACTCAATTAATCCTCATTTACAGAGTGGTTATGTGCCTTAATTTACCACTGACCATAAGCTAATTTTAGAGCATCAATCAAAGCAGGGTGTCGCGATTCCATGTTCCGAAGTTATCCTAAGGTTAAAATTCACTTCAATCTTCGTGGTAAAGTTAATTCTCGTAGGGTTCGGGATTTAACAAATTAAGGGATCATAATTAATTGAATATTAATTTAAATGATAATGATTAATAAATGATTGAAGAGGTAGAGTTAGATCGATTACACCTTTTAAAATAGATTTCTAAAAAAACATCTTCTTGTTGTGTCATTCTAATTGAAACTTCATTTCAAAATTAAAAACAAAAAAAAATGAAATCTTCTTCCAGCAAACTTCTTCTAGATTCATAAACTATAAACAACCACTCCCATCCTTTCAAGTAGTGTTTTTATTCCCTTTTATTTTGTTTCTAGAATACCTCTGAAAAGTTGTTTTAATTCACTTCCTCCTTTGAGAGACGACCTTGGTCAGCCACTCTGCTGCACCTAAGTACCCCAAAATCAGACTAATCATTTGAGGGCGCCCACGACAGCGCTCTTTCAATATACCATCTAATTACATACGATTTCACCATCAATATAATGATATTGTCGCTCATGCGTATGAACGGATTACCATCTCCATGAACACGATGAGATTCATTCCCCATCATAATAATTCATGAATAATTTTCATTTTATGATTAGAAATAATGTTTATGAACATAATATCATTCTATATATGAATCAAATACATCCTTTCCATAAAAAAATGACTTACGTAACCAAGAATATAAAGTAAAATTAATCAGTTAACACCCGAAACGATGATACTACAAAAATATTATTAACAAAGCAATATTATAGGATCATATATGATATTATATTTATGTATATAGTTCTTGTATAATTTAATAAAAATGTTTTAACTATTATACAGGAGGTTATCATACCATCTACTAAGGAAAAGTACAAGGTAATGGTTAATTTCGCAATCTTTTTATTATCCGGGGTTGTTTTTACCTAAGTATCTACTGGGACCTCTTTATCATCCACATCCATGTTTTCTTAAAAATTCATTTCAAAAAAAATTTCTATTTACTAGACTATGGGTTAAAGTGACATATACCCTTATTTTACCTTATATGTTTTGAAAGGAATCTTTCCATCATTTTCCAAACAAGGTACTTTATGACCTTTTTGACAAAATTAAGGTAAGGATGATTTTTTAACTTCTACAATGGGTGTGGATATTTTTCACCGTTATAAACTCATCTAAGATTCCCTTATAATCTTATAATAATATTTTCAAAATGAATATTTTCTTTTATAATTATGTTACTCTTAAATGGTTTCAAAATAGAAAGAGGTATTTCTTTCAAATAATTTTCATTTCACTTATGTCCGCATCCTTTGATGGATTTTAAACTTATTTAAAGTAGATTCATTATAATTCAAATCTTCCATATTGTATTGAAGGTTTTGTGATATGTTTGACTGTGGATGTGTTATTTTTATACCATTCATGGTTTATAGTTAAAGTAGTGGCATTTTGTATGCCAGTTTTAATATGAATGTTTATGTTATGTTTCAACCTTTTGATATGAGGAATGTATTAGACTTAGTATGTGACGGGTGGTGCCTACTATATCTCCTCGATGTATTGGTAGGTCTCATGAGAAAATTAAACATGGAATTTGCTGTGGCCGAGGCCTTAATCATTTTTAAACGTCTTGGCCGAGGTCTTAATCATTTTTAAACGTCTTGTCCGAGGCCTTGACACGATGTTTCAGAATGTATGGCATTATACATTCCCTCATTATAAAAATAATAATGATGGTTAATGTGGTTATTCGACTAGTAGAATACCCATGAAAATGTTTTATTATGGAATTATTTACTCAACTCACATTCCTTCCATAAAGTGTTCATGTTTATTATTTTTAAAGGCATGTGTTTTGAATTATTCATCATGCATAATGTTTATGTTATCTTCCATTGTATTTCTTAACCTTAATGAGTGTTTGAGCTGACCCCTTTCTTATGTTTCATTTTACTAGGATATGAATATGTTATTTATGAGTGACTTGTAGGCATAATCTAGGAAACATGGATGTTTCTTATGGAATAAATTAGTGTTGTATTTATTTTCAAGTTGTAATGTTGAACTTATGTATGTATCTTGTTTCCAATAATACTAAACTAATCAGTATTTCGGGACATGATTCCTTGTATCATTCCAATGTTATGTAATAAATCACTGACTCTAGGTAACTAGGGTCAGGGTGTTACAGTTTGTATCATATGAAGTTTAGTACAGACCTTGGAAACTAGATTTAGAAAAACTCTGATTAGAGCACATTACCCTAAGATAGAATATGAGGATTAGTATAGAATAACTTCCTAGAATTTTGGTACTGTAGAGATTTTGTGAGTTTTCCAAGAAATACATCCCTGTTTGGATACGATCAGGTAGTGGCGGTTTTGGCACAGATGTACCTAGGGGTAAAACATGAAAACACTTCTTTGAGCTAGACTCGAACAGGAACTAGTGCACAACAACGGGCCTTGATGCACTCTTGGTTACGACACTCTCGGGGGATATGCTTAGGATAATTCTAATTTTCTTTACTAACCATTATGAAGTATTTATAAATATATACCTCCTCAAAGAAATTTTTTTATGATTATGGATTATATCCACAAACTATTCAATTTATCTTAAGTGTTTTACATATTCAAAATTATGTATTGTTGTTCATAAACTAATCTATGGTATGCCATTGTTTAGAAATGGTGCCTAGTGAAAGGAATGGAAACTGTATCAATGCACGTAATCCATGTAGGGATTTCCCACCTTCTCAAGATAATTATAGTGGAGTTGGTGATGCAACTAGTGCTGAACAAATTATCACCATACTGTGACAACTCACCCAAGTTATGAATATGAAACTTACCCATATAGAGCACCCTGATCCACAACGTGGAGGATAAATGTTAGACCGCTTCATAAGGAAACAACCACAAACATTAAATGGGTATATAAATCCATTTTTAGTGGAATAATGGATAAGTTCCTTAGAGAAAATATTTCATGCTTTGGGGAGTAGCGAAAGGGAAAAAGTTTTCATGGTAGTTTATCACCTCACTGGAGATGCAGATCAATTGTGGTCATTAATTCAAAACATAAAGGAGGATAAATAAGTATCAATTGTGGAATGGAGGGAGTTTAATGATATTTTCATAGAAAAATACTTTCCTCATGGCCATCAAGAGGATGTGGAAAGGCAATTTCTGAGTCCGATACAAAAGGAGGATGTGAATGTCACAAAGTATGAAGCTAACTTTACAAGGTTAGCAAGGCATGCTGCATATTATATACATAACCCAAGAAGTAAGATTGATCATTTATTTAATGGGTTAAAACCATTTATCTATTGAGAATTAGTCTCACAATCCTTCTCATCGTATGGAGATATTGTATCATGTGCTATCAAGACAGAAAAGTAATTCTCTAAGTCTTATGACTTTAAAGTAAAGCAAGAGAAAAAAAGATCTACTGAAAACTATGGGAAAGGACATAAGGAAACATGGAAAAAGGGAAGAGTTGAATTTCTACCCTGTGATAATTGTAGAAGGAATCACCCTGGTGCCTATCTAAAAGGAAAAGGTATATTCTACAAATGTGGATAGAAAGGCAATCTTTCTAGTGATTGTAAGGGGAAGAAAGAAGCTACCAATGTTCAATTCTAAAATTGCAGTGAGATGGGACATTATGAAAATTAATGTCCTAAGAATCAGGGAATCTTACCTCAGAAAAGGCCAAGGGATCAAGGTCAAGCTTATACGATCACTACTGTAGAGGTTGAATCTCTGAAAGACATGGTGGCAGGTAATTTAATGGTTTCCTCAAGTTTAGCCAATGCTTTATTTGATTCTGGATCATCGCATTATTTCATATCTTTCTAGTTTGATAAGAAAATTAGATATTTCCAATTTGATTTAACATGGGAGTTGTCAGTCAAAACTCCTAAGGGAAGTATCATTGCAACAAATTTTTGTGAATCAGTCCCCATTAAGGCTTATAAACGATATTTATCTGCTGATCTAATCGTCATACCCATGATTGAATTTGATATAATCCTCGGTATGGATTGGCTTTAGGACCATGATGTGAAAATTTATTGTAAGAAGAAAGAGTTTACAATTCTCGATGATGATAAGGAGTACCTTATCTGTAGAGTAGAAACGTCACCATCTGATTCTTATTTAGATCCACCCCCAGTAGCTCTACTAAATTCAATCATTGGGGAGGATGAGAATGAAATAATTATGGATGCGGAAAATAATTTTCGAATATAGGACATACCTATTGAGAAATAATATGTTGATGTGTTTCTAGAGGATTTACTTGGGCATCCCCCATAATGATAAATTGAGTTTTCCATTAATTTAATTCATGGTTCAAGGACTATATTAAAGTCCCC
This sequence comes from Viscum album, assembly GCA_963277665.1. Classification (NCBI taxonomy): domain Eukaryota; kingdom Viridiplantae; phylum Streptophyta; class Magnoliopsida; order Santalales; family Viscaceae; genus Viscum; species Viscum album. The sequence goes on along the minus strand of OY728127.1, from coordinate 339,592,154 downwards.
TTATAGAATGGCCACTGTGGAATTAGTGGAACTAAAGAAACACCAACAGGAATTGAGTAATAATGGATTTATTCTCCCTAGTGTTTCTCCATGGGGAGCCCCTGTCCTTTTTGTTAAGAAAAAAGACAGATCTATGAGGTTGTTCATTGAATATAGGGAGATCAATGCTATAACAATAAAGAAAAAGTATCCCCTACCTCGCATTGATGATTTATTCGACCAAATTCATGGAGCTCAATATTTTTCAATGATTGACCTTCGATCTGAATATCATCAGTTGTGTGTGAAGAAGGAAGACATTCTCAAAACAATATTTTGAACCAGGTATAGGCATTTCGAGTTTATAGTAATGCCTTTTTGATTGACTAATGAACTCTCTTTCTTCATTGATCTAATGAATAGAGTTTTCAAGGAATATATTGATTAATTTTTAGTGGTATTTTTTGATGATATCTTGGTATACTCCAAAATCTATGAAGATCATGAAAATCACTTGCGCATTATTCTAAAGACTCTTAGAAGAAATGAATTATATGGGAAGTTTTGCAAGTGTGAATTATGGATTCAGAAGATTTCTCTTCTTGGCCATATTGCCTCTAAGGATGTAATATCTATTGATCCTTCAAAGACCAAGGCAATCCAAGAATGGCCAGCAACGATGAGTATAACTAAGGTACGTAGTTTTATTGGTTTAGCTAGTTATTATCGGCATTTTTTCTAGAATTTTTCCTGATTGGAAAACCCATTAACAAAGCTCACACATAAAGGGGTTAAATTTGCTTGGATAAAAGAGTGTAAAGAATATTTTTAATAAATGATCATAAGACTAGTTAATTCTTCTATCTTGACTCTACCATCGGGGAATGATGGATTCGTTATTTATAGTGATTCTTCAAAGAAAGGAATTGGTTGTGTCTTTATGCAAAATGATAGAGTTATTCCCTATGCATCCCGACAGCTAAAAATTCACGATAAAAAATATCCCACCCATGATCTTGAGTTAGAAGCTATAATCTTTGCTATGAAGAAATGGAGACACTATCTCTATGGTGAAAAATGTGAAATTTATACTAATCAAAAGAGTTTGAAGTATATTTTCTCACAAAAATAACTAAACATGAGGCAAAGGAGATGGTTTTAACTACTTAAGGATTATGATTGCACAATACACTACCACCCGAGGAAGGAAAATAAGGTGGAAGATGCTTTGAGTAGAAAGAATCATGGAGTTTTGAGCACGATGAGAGTTGAAAGGGATCTTATTTTCATGGATATAGTAAAGATGGATATGGGAATAATCGGAGAAGGTGAAACATCAATACTTTTTCAAATGGTTACCAAACCATATTTACTAGAAAGGATACAAAATTCTCAGACTGATTATGAGGAGTTTCAAAAGAATATTAAATATGTAAATGATGGGAGATTGAGTGACTTCGTATATGAAGATGGAATTTTGAAATTTGGGAAGAGAATTTGTGTTACCGATATACCTGATCTAAAAATGGAATTGTTGAATGATGCTCATAGCTCCAATTTCTCTACACACCCTGTGAGCACCAAGATGTATAGAGATTTGAAGAAACATTTTTGGTGGGACAACATGAAAAGGGAGACTGCTGATTTTGTGTCAAGATGTATGGTTTGTCAACAAGTGAAAGATGGAAGACAACATCCTATAGGAGTCATGCAACCTCTTCCCATACCTGGGTGGAAATGGGATGATATTATGATGAACATTGTCATGGGGATACCAAAGAATCCTTGAAGGAATGATGCAATATGGGTCATTGTTGATCGTCTTACCAAGCCAGCACATTTTCTTTCTATAAGAGAATATTTACCAATTGAACATTTATAAAGACTGTATATTAATGAAGTTTTAAGACTTCATGGAGTACCCCTATCGATTTTTTCTGATCTTGATCCCCATTTTACATCAATATTCTGGAAACATCTTCAGAAAGCCCCAAATAATGAACTTTGTCTGAGCATTGCCTACCACCCTCAAACTGATGGACAATCAGAATGGACTATTCAAACCTTATAATACATGTTGAGATCTTTCTAACTTGACTTTCAAGGTATGTGGGATCAATATTTACCTCTGGTAGAATTTTTCTATAATAATAGCTTCCATTCAAGTATTTAGATGGCACCATATGAAGCGTTATATGGAAAGAGATGTTGCATACCAAATTTTTGGGATGATATTGGTGAATGAAAACTCGTAGGCCCAAAACTTGTTGAGGAAATGATGGAAAAGGTGAAGGTTATTCAAACCCACATCAAATCAGATCAAAGTAGGCAGAAGATCTATGTTGATAACTGAAGGAAGGATTTGGAATTTCAGGTAGGAGATCATGTTTTCTTGAAGGTATCTCCATGGAAGGGAGTTATACGATTCGGTAAGAAGGGTAAATTAAGTCCCTGATACATCGAACCTTTCGAAATTATAGAACGAATTGGGGTTGTAGATTACCGTTTTTCAATGCCACTAAGTCTCTCTAAAGTTTACGAAGTGCTCCACATGTCACTATTGAGAAAATACATGACTGACCCAATGCATGTACTCACCTATGAGGAAATTGAACTAGAAACCGATTTGTCTTATTGTAAAAATCCTGTCAAGATTCTTGATACTAGAGAACAAGTGTTGAGAAATTGGAAAACTCATCTGGTAAATGTTCTATGGAGAAACCATAAGACAGAATTGGCAACATGGGAACCAGAAAAACTTATCATGAAGAACCACCTGAATCTTTTTGTGCAGTAGTATTCTAGAAATTTTGAGGATGAAATTATTTTAAGGAGGGAATAATGTAACACCCTAATATTCTACGGTACGTTTTCCTTTGAATAATGCAATATCTTGCATTGTACGCAACTTTGAGAATCTAACACACTGTGACCAATCAAACTAGCCGTTATGAATAGTAATACCCATTTTTTGAAATATTATAAATTTTATTTTTCAAAATGAACTTCTTTTTTGAATTTGTAATATCGAAATTAGCTTAGGGTGAGTTTTTGGTATTTTTCTGAAAACTTTAAATTTTTGATGAATAGTGAAAAACACTATGTTATTAGTTAAAGCAGACTTTTTATTTAAATAATTATTTATTTTATTTAAATTTATTTTAGGTAAAAATAGATACATAATACCTATATAAGTTCAATTTAATTCATTGGAGTCATTTTATAATAAGTTTAGATATATAAAAATTTTATTGAACTTTTTATCGTCTTTTACCCACCTCCTAGGAGCATTTACAAATTTGCATAAAACTTAATTCTATTGCTTCTGTGAGTTGAATTTAAAAAATCCGAGATTCATGGTTAATATCAGTAAGTAAAATTTGTTTCAATAAGATGAAAATAATTTTTGGTGAATAGTAACTTTTGCCTTTTATTTACCATGGTTAAAAGTAAATAGGGTAATTAAGGGTAAAAATGACATCATAATTACCATAACACATGTCCTAATTCTATTGGATAAGTATAAATTGACCAAAAACAACCTTATTAATAAAATATGACCCCCTTTGGTCCATTTGGATTAGATTAGGACATTTATAATTATTTTATTTAAAGAAGAGTTAAAAGAGTTAAATTCAAAGTTTAATAACTAAACCATTTTTAATATAGGGTTAAACATAAGATAAATTAGACTATAAATATTAATTATAAAGATAAAAATATTTATCACATAATGGTATTTTATTTATAATTTTTAGACATTAAATAATTTAATTTATATATGACACAATGATGATGCAGTAATTACCTTATTAATGAAATATTAAAATAATTCATATTATAAATATCCAAATAAATGTAAATTTATACTTTTGATGAATTACAATAATTTTATAGGTTAATATGACATGTTATATTTGGTAAAATAAATTTTATTCTAAGTGAAAAAAATTTTATAGCTTTCAAAAAAATCAAATACTAAATAGTGTTAAAATTGACATAATTGAGTTTTTTAAATCAAATACTATATTATTATTTTATATAATATTAATAAAAATAAAAGGTTAGTCCAAAGGACTTAGATAAGGTTATATTTATTAATAATTAACCACTTGGGGTTCTTTTGTCTTTATATAGTATGTTCATTAACCATATAATATAAAAATACAAAGAGACATGGTAAATGTCAAACTATTTAACTAAGAGTTAAATCTAAAAGATAAGGTTAATATGGTGACCTAGACCGGTATAAAACCTATTTGATGAACTGTTTTAGACCCATACCCACCTTAGCATCAAAATAAATCATTTTGGAGCCATTAGAAACTGAAAATAATTTTATTGTAAAATAATTTTCAATCTTTTCCTAAAGTGACCCTCACCTCTGTTATAAAAGGGTACTTCCCCTTATCTTAATTTCACACCTCCAAAGCCATTTGTATTGTCCAAAACCTACCCAAATATCCAAAAATATTTCCTCCCTTAATCCTAGAGTCCTTCCTTTGGTCATAAATCTAACCTAAAGATCCATTTTGATCAAATCAAAAGGAAGAACCCAAAAAAGAGGTAAATATTCAATCACCTCTTTCAAGTTATTTTCTTCTTCTACTTCCTCTTTCTTTATTGTTTCCATTATAAAATAATAATTCTAGTATATTATATATACTGTGATGTTATTATAAAAATGGTATAACCATATTCATTATTTTATCCATCATATAAATGACAAAGTCACCATACGTGCATACGTACGACTTACCATCTCCACGTCGTGGTGAAGTTTGTTATAGAAACACTTCATTATTTGGATGGGAATAATAATGAGTATAACTGATGTAAATAATAAATATAACATTTTAATTATTATGTATGTATGATATACCATCTGATTACATACTATTTCACCATCAATATAATGATAGTATCACTCATGCATACATATGGATTACCGTCTCCACAAACACGATGAGATTCATACCCCCATCGTAATAATTTGAGAATAATTTTCATTTTACGATTAAAAATAATGTTAATGAACAAAATATAATCTTTTATATGAATCAAATACATCCTATTCATAACAAACATGACTTACGTAACCAAGCATAAAAGGAAAAATGAATTAGTTAACACCCGAAACGATGATACTACTGAAATATTATTAACAAAGAAATATTAGAGGATCATATATGATATCATATATAGTTCTTGTATAATTTAATAACAATGTTTTAACTATTATATAGGATGTTAACATACCATCCACTATGAAAAAGTACAAGGTAATGGTTAATTTCACAATCTCTTTATTATCCGAGGTTGTTTTTACCTAAGTATCTACTGGGACTTCTTTATCATCCACATCCATGTTTTCTTAAAAATATATTTCAAAACATTTTCACTATTTACTAGAATATGGTTTAAAGTCATTTATACCCTTATTTGACCGTATATGTTTTGAAAGGAATATTTCTGTAATTTTCCAAACAAGGTACTTTATGACCTTTTTGACAAAATTAAGGTAAGAATGTTTTTTATCTTATACGGCAGGTGTGGATATTTTCTGCCATTATAACATCATCGAAGCTTCCTTAACAAGCTTATAATAATATTTTCAAAATAAATGTTTTGTTTTATAATTATGTGACTCTTAAATGGTTTCAAAATAAAAAGAGGTATTTCTTTCAAATATTTTTCATTTTATCTATGTCAATATCCTTTGATGGATTTTAAACTAGTTTGAAGTAGATTCATTATGATAAAAATCTTCCATATTGTATTGAAGGTTTTGTGATATGTTTGATTGTGGATGTGTTATTTTTATTCCATTCATGGTTTATAGTTAATGTATTGACATTTCTTATGCTAGTTTTAATATGAATGTTTATGTTATGTTTCAACCTTTTCATATGAGGAATGTATTGGACTTTGTATGTAACTAGTGGAGCCCGCTATAGCTCTTCGATGCATCGGTAGATCTCATGATACAATTAGATGTGGAATTGGCTGAGGCCTTTCCTAATTTGATATATGGTTTTGGGTGAGGCCTTAATCATTTTTAGACATCTTGGCCGAGGCCTTGAAAAGATGTTTCAAAATGTCCTGCATTATACATTCCCTCATTATGAAAATAATAATGATGGTTCATGTGGTTATTTGACTAGTAGAATACCCATGACTATGTTTTATTATGTAATTATTTACTCAAATCATATTCCTACCATAAAGTTTTCATGTTTATTATTTGTAAAGGAATTTGTTTTGAATTATTCATCAGGCCTAATGATTATGTTATCTTCTACTATATTGCTTACCCTTATTGAGCGTTTGAGCTCACCCCTTTCTTATGTTTCATTTTCCTTGGATATTAATAAGTTAGTTATGAGTGACTTACAGGCATAATCTGTGAGACTTGTATGTTTATTATGGAACAAATTAGTGTTGTATTTCTTTTCAAGTTGTGATGTTTAACTAATATATGTATCCTGTTTCCAATAATACTAAACTGGTTGGTATTTCGGGACATGATTCCTTGTATCATGCCAATGTTATGTAATAAAGCACCAAATCTGGATAACTAGGGTGGGGGCATTACATAAATCCTCCTCAAATGAAGATGTTCTAGTATTAGTAAATAGATATTTGAAATCACTATTTTAATGTTGGTTCTTAATTTTCGAACATTAAAAGTGATTTTAACATCATATCTTCTAGAGCTGATGTTAAAAGTACTCATGTTGGAATTTTAGCATCGGTTATTTAAGAACTGATGTTAAAAGTGATCTTCAAACACTGGTTCTTAATGAACTGAAGTTAAACCTATTTAAAAAATTTCAATTTCGACCTATATTCATTATTTCTCATTTTTTGTTCCCCAAAACTCTATTGGATCCACTTTAAGACTCTAACATGTGGTTAAACTCCATTTTTGGGTAGATTTTAATCATATTTTAAGAGTGATTCTTGTCACTCTTCAATTTTTCTATCTTCGTTGCTTGATTCATCCAATGGTTCATTTATTTCTATAAATTATATTATTTTCATTATAAACACAATATTTCCTTTTATTACCGTTTTTAGATTATTATTAAAAGTTTTAATGCAGGTTTCTGTAAATCTTTAGCTATAATCTTTCACATTTCATAATTTTAATGCATTATTTTATATTTATAATATTTTTTAATTATTTATTAGTAATATTAATTAGTTGTTAGTTTTTTAATTTACAAATTTTTAAATTAATGTTATGATTAGTTTTATATTATAATTTATTTGGAATTTTAAATTTTTTACATTTTTATATTATAAGTATAATTTATTTGTGATTTTAATTGGAAATTTTTGTATTTATAAATTATGTGTAGTTATAATGTGGGTTTGTTGAAATTTTAGTTTATTTATAACTTTATTTTAGTTATAAATTTGTATACCTAAAAGTTATTTATGGTTATAATTTGTTTTCATTTCAATTTTCTAGTTTTAGATCCATCATAGTTATTGAATCATTTTAATTTTTTATAACATAATGTCCATTAGTCGTAATTTCATTGAAATTTATCACAAGTTTTCAACCTAGATTTTTTTCAGTTGAAATTATAATTTCTTTTAATTATTAATTATTTTTTATCATGTTATATTTTTCATTATAATTTTTTATGGTTATCCATATTTTCTAGTTATCAAATGGTTTTCAATTTTAAATTGTTTGTTATAGTTTATGCATTTTTAATTAGTTATTTTTTATATGTTTTAAACTTATTATTTTATATATATCTAAAGGTTTTTATTTTTTCATATATTAATATCTTAAACTTTAATTTTTTGAAATTAATGAATTTCATTTAGTTAAATGAACAAATAACTAGTGAAGAATATGAGAAAAGAGTTGATAGTTTGTTGGAATTTGTAAAACGAAAGCTTTAAAAAATATAATTTTTTGTCCATGCATGAAGTTTTTAAATATAATAATATTGGGATATAAAAATAAAAGATAATATAATTTTATATGGTTTTACTCAAAATTATACATGTTAGATATGGCATGGTGAAATAATTAGCAAGTCAAAATCTAGTGTTGATGAAGATGTTCGACATGATATAAAAGATTGTCTTGATGAATTAATTCATGATGTTGGAATTGAAAGAATTTTAAAAATATAAAATATTGACCAACTTCATAGATATTTCGAGAAACCACTATTTTAAGGTTATAAAAAATTTATAGTGATATAATCAGTGCTAATATTAGTAAACTTTAATTTAAAAAATGGTTGAAGTGATAAAAGTTTCACTAAATTGCTTGAAATTTTAAAATATTTTATTTTTGGAGGAAAAGAGATTATAAATTATATTTATGAGGAAACAAAATATTATTGAAAATGGGATTTACATATAAAAAGATACAAGCTTATCTCAATGATTTTTTTCTCTGTTGGAAGGAATATGGAACTTTATCAAAAGATCCTAAATTAATGAAATTAAGGTATAAAATGGATGAAAAATATAATTGTGGTTGAGTCTCACAAGTAGGAATCAAAACTCCCACTAAATCAACCCATAATATTCCAATAGTTCCTTATTTAAATAATCTATTTACAAATTAAAATGATAAAAATATAAAAATATGGCATACATAGAAGTGCATCTTTCATGAAAACATATTCCATCCTATTGATTCACCATAATAAAATATATTTGATGAAAACTTTTATGATTTTGTAAATTAAATTTTAAATATTAGAATGGGAATTTACATAGATTAAATGAATCTATATCAGATCTAAAGTATCCAATATAGTTCATGGCCAATTATTTTGATAGTTAACAACTTCTCTCCATAATTATGTATGAAGAAAAAATATATAATGATGAGATTGATTATTTATACACTAAAAATATATATATATAAATGATTTTATATTTATCTATAGATATTGATTGATTATTTTAAATTTATTTGGGAGATAGGTGTTATAGTTTTTTATGTATACAATAAATAGTATTTTATTTTGTGTGATATGATAATGTTCTCTATAAATGACTTTCCTACAAATGGAAAATTATCTAGATATATTTTTAAGTGACATAAAACTTGTCCAATTTTCAAATAAGGGAATTCATATAATAAAATATAAAATGGAAGAAAGATAGTTTACATGGGACATTGAAAATTTCTATGAATGGATCATCCTTATCAAAAGTAAAAAAACTGAATTTTATGGTTTACAAGAATATGATTTTTTTTCCTCAAAATCATTATCAACTAAAGAATATTATGATAAGGTGAAACACATTAATGTCACATTTTTAATTAAAGTTAGTTATGGTTATAAAAAAATACATAGTTGAAATGATCCAAATTTTTAAAAGTTACCTTACTGGATATTCTTTAGGTAAAAAATAACAGACATTAATCATGTTGAAAAAACATATGTGAAAACTTTATTAGAAATTCATTAAACATAAAAGGAAAATAAATGGATTGAATAAAATATTGGATTTAATAACCATGGTAATATGTTTAGAATTAAGTCCCAATATGAAAGGTAACAAAACATGTTTACCCCTGGCTTGTTGAAAATTAAACAAGAGACAGAGGAAAAAATTTTATCCAGGTTTTCAGGGTATTAAATTACTCAATTGGTATTCTTAAAATGAGAAAAAATTAATTTCAATGAAGGATTTAAAATTATAAGGTATTAAATCTCATTATTGTTATGTATTGGTGAAACAACTATTACTTATTTCATTGTGTGGTATATTTCCAATACCTATTAGAAAATTTATCATCATATTGTGTTACTTTTTCAATTCTATTTGTATCAAATTCATGGATCAAAATATATTATATTTTTTTGAGAATGATATTTTAATCATACTTTATCAATTAGATTTTTATTTTATAGAATTATTTGTTATAATGGTTAATTTAGTGATTAATTTAGTGAAAAATATATGAATATGTAAGACTATTTATTTACATTTGATATATCCTATTAAGAAATATATGAAACTTTTGAATGGATGTGTTAAAAATTTTAATCGACCAGAGGCCTTTATTATTCACAAATATATATTGGAATAATTGATTGAGTTGTATATTGATTATTTGTATAAAGTGGAGTATGTAGGTCTTCCTATATCTCAACATTTGATAATGCATCATGAAGGTTAAGGGATTTGTGGCTTAAAGGTTCAATTAATTCCATATAATGAAGTCATGAAGGCGCATCTATAAAAATTAAACAATTATAGTGTGTTATAACCATATATATCATCACATATTATATAATTTAAGGTATCATATCCAAAAAATAAATGATAGTTGGTTGATGAATGATAATAAAAATATATTTGTTTCATGGTTTAATGGTAAAGTGAAAAATGATTAATGTGTGTTAATTTTTTTGAAATGGTTAGTTATGGGTCCATGAGTTAATGAAATCATATGGTCTAGTTTTGATATTAATGGTTACACATTTTTCATAAAAATCAAGATGATAAGAGTTCTTTTCAAAATAATGGAGTAATGGTCATTGTTAAAGCTCTGTATTTTTCTAGTGTAAAGGATAAGACCCCAATTTCTATATCAATAACATATTTTGAAGTTATTTAAGAGATATGGGATGTTTTTTATATGAAATTTTTATCACTCATGTTTAAGTGCAATTGGGGTGATATTAATAGTGTAGTTAAATGTGATAATTAAGGATTTACAGTCATCAATTTAAAAATATTTAGTTTAAAACCCGTCGAATAATCAATGGATCATTGTATTTCAAGGGGGGAAATTATATGGGTGAGGAGGATGTTTATGTTATATAGATATATGAGGTTTCTTCATCGACTACATGATTATCTAATGATAGTAATGATTGTGATATCGAAATGGTTCATGTTATATGAAATGATCATTTTGATGAGATATTGGAAAACAACTTATTACTCTCCTAATTATTTAGGTATGTATATATATTCTATTTGTGTTAAAATTATATTTATCAATATCTAGTACACATTTTCTTGGTTGAAAATTTTGATTTCATTATTTTTTTAATGAAATTTACACAATTAATAACATGTTTTTTCTAGGATATTTTGTATCATTCAGTCTTAAATATTAACTTTTATTTAACTATATTATTTAAAATAATAATTCTAATTTTACATTTTTTTTATTAGAAATAAAATTTCTTACTTCTAATAATGATTTATTTCCAATGACATAAAATTACACAAATGTTTGTTAAATTTATATTTTTAAATGAAGAACATAGAATTAGAGGAACATTTAGCCAAGTATCTTTAAATTTTTTTCCATATTTATATATCATCAATAATTTAAATATTTACAAAAATATACTATTATTTGTAAAATTTATTTAGACACTTACTTGTGAAAAAACAATGATGAAGTCTGTTCCTTATCTTGAAAAGATGATATGAAAAGTTTGTAGACATAGTATTACATGTTTTCTAGAAATTACAGTTTCTCATGGGGAGTAGAGGATACTAATATATTTTGACAATGAAAATAACCCAGTAGGTTCATATAAAAAAACAATTTTGGATTTAATGGTCATACAAACTCATTTAAGGATTAGTATTTTATATCTAGATCAGAAGATCATAGACAAGATGAATAAATAGTATACGTGGGATTCATTGATGATAAAATATCTAAACTAAATTTTTTCCAATTTTTCAAGTATTATTTATTTCACAGGGATACTAAATATTAAATTCAATTACAAATGACATTCTACTTTCAAGATATAAAAGATATTAAGAATAAATTTATGACTTTTACGTCAACTATATAGATATATTTTGAAACAAAATTTTGAAAAAACTAAATTTATACTGAAGGATAGAAATGAATCCCATGCGATATATATGAGTTTATTGATATCGATACATGGGATAAGTTTATTACCAATTGGAAGGATAAATTATTTTTAGGTATGATAATTATTATATATATAATATGTGAAATTATTTTTTTATTAGATTTTAATTTATCCATTTATTCTTATTAAATAGGCCACACAAATATCATACCATGAGATCCTGTTGAAGATTGTATATCCTCACCCTTTATCATGTGGAGGGTACCATTACTTTGCGGGAAATTATTGTTGAATATTTTGATTCATTTAGAGATAAATTTATTAGCGACTTAAAAGATGTTTATTTCAATATTCCATCTCCCCCCACTCTCCCTGAAAAATAGAAAATGGAGAGAATAAAAAAATGAAATCATTATACATATCAATCATAACATGTTGATAAAAAATTATAAGAAATTAATTTCAATTTTATTTGTTATTATTATTATTTAAAAATTCATTTCAGTTGTTTAAAATTTTAATATTTCATTTCAGGAAACCCTTTAGGAGTAATCATCATAGGGGAGTTTTATACATAAGGGTAGGATGAAAAATCTTGCCACTTATTTAGGAAAACCATATTACCTGATCCATGTGAGAGGATATGAGGTGGGTGTTGGTATTAGAAAAGTTTTTTTATCATCCTGGTAAGAAATAAAGGGAGGCAGAATATAAGTGAGAAATTACTTCCATAAAGGCTATGTATTGGGAAATGAATTATTTTATAGATAGTCAAATTAAATTGTTTTTATAGTCAATGTTTTCCAAAATGGTGATACAAACATAGCCTATTTATGCATATCTACAACCTCATTGTTCTGTCCTAATCATCTATTGTGATTTTCATATTGTAGATCCTCGTTTACATATTGTAGCATATAAAATTGTGCATAATTTAGGGGATTATGTACTTCATCATTTAATTTAGATAGGTTAAGTATAATTATTATTTCATGATACCATTTATCTTGTTACTCCAGTTCCAGTTTCTATTATTGAGGTGACTAGACTTATAGATAGTTTAGATTATCTTTTACTCTAGAAAACTACCCTTCTTCATCAATTGACATACAAGGTGCGTGTTGGTATTTATTTTTTATTTAATTATCATTTAATTTGACTTTAAATGTTTTTTTATTTAAAATATATTGACGTATCTAAAATCAATGGATTTGGTACAAAATAAATGAAAGTCTCAGGAAATGACACCTTCAAATATTTCAAATATTTAAATGGGATAGAAAAGTTATCACAGAATTTTTCTTTATTGGAATTTTATTATGATTTTTTTATGAAAAATGACATATGTGGGTGATATTTTCAATTAAGAATATTTTAAAAAGGATATCACGAATGATATTAAGTTTTATTAGATTATTATACCTTTGTTGTGGTTAATTTCCATACAAGTAAATTTAAATTATAATTTTTATTTATTTAAATAAATATTAATTTTACTTACTTTTTTTATGACATGTCTAATTAGGTATATGTATAGTTATTTCCACCAAAATAATACTACTTAAATTTATGGTTTTATAGATATGGAATATGATTCAATAGATATTATTTATATTGAAGATCATGTTAGATTTCAATATATATGTTCTAGATTAGAAAATAAAAATATTGGGTGTTGGTTTCTTTTATTTCTTAATAAGAAATAAGACTTATATAATTTTTATCTAAAATTTACAATAATCTTTGTAATAACCTATGTTTTTTAAGGTTAAAAATTCATAGGAAATTTGAATTTATCTTTTTTTTAGTGAGAGGATTTTTTTGACATTTGGGATTTAGATTGAAATTCTAAAGGTTATTACCCCTTAAAAGTTTTTTTATACATAGGATGAGGCTTGGGAAGTTCCTTGGGTGTTTGGACAATGCTTAGGATATTTGAGTCAAATTTTGAATGTATTAAGCTGGTTTTACCCAAGCACTCGATTTAGCATGCACAGGTTAGGGTAAAATGTGTGGGACTCTAAGGATTGGTGTAGTATTAATTAAATTTAAATAATTCTTGATTTTTTGTAATTCTTGGTGAATGTTTTAGTTAAAATTTTGTGGTATCAAGGTGAAATCATGCAGACTTGGTGGTGACCTAGGGCATGGTGCATGATTTCAGATAAATTGTACAAAATGTTATAGAAACCATTCAGAATCATTTCTATATGTGTCACACAATTTGGTAATGTATGAGTACAAACCATGTGTGGTGCTTTTTATACCTATTGTGATGGACAAAATTTAGAAAATCATGTGTAAAAACCATACAGAACCTTAAAAATACTGAAATGACTAAAATTACCTCTAGGTATTTAACCCCTCCCCCCCTCTTAAGTGTGTTAGAATTTGGGTATGGATCCTTTCATTCCCCATTACTTCCCTTGGTTTGGGTGGAGTTTGTGGAGATTTATTCAGTGAGTCAAGGTATTTCTTTATTTTCTTTACCCATCCTTCTTATTCCATTTCTCACTTATATTCTGGGATGTTTGGTTTTAGGGATTGATGATTCTTTTACTAGAGAATGTAGAAATCATCTATTTATCTTAGATACACCATGTATCACACCTAGAGGATGTATTTTGATGTTAATGGAACTACATTACTCAACATTTTAGTGAAGTTATGGTGTGTGGTGAATTTTTCTATACTTTTAGTTTAAATGAAATTAATTCAGTGATTGAATGGGTTTTGATTATTAGTAATTTTTCCTAGGATAGTTTTTGGAGTCCACCGTAGACCTCCCATGAGTGATTGGTCATGATTCTAGTGTGACAAGCCACTCGGTGAGTGTATATCAAATTATACCTATTTTAGTTTAATTTTATAAATTAGTTATAAATGATTAAATTAATTGGTTGTGATGTCATGACCAAGATGGAGACTTGGGATGCTTAGATGGGAATGAATGAGTTTGGATAGAGTGGTTGGTCTTGTAATTAAAGAGAATAAATCATCAAGATTGTGGTTGGTGGTCCTCATTACTCTCCCTATAGTAATTATTTCACTGTTTATGATTCATAAGATATGTAGTCATGTCATCTTTGGGATATTGACCTTAAAATGGAATAAGTTGTTAAATGAAATAAATGAATTTGGTTCATTATATCAATGAATTAATAGTATTAATTAATCGAAATATCGGCCGAAATGTAACACTTTTGTTGATACACAAAGTACCAAGGTCCCGGTAAACCCTTGTGTACTATCTTGTTAATGTCTTGATCACCAATAACTAAGACCCTAATTATAAATGATTCTTTGTGATGATTAAACCCATTTAGGGGTGTGTTTTCTTTATGAAATACTTAGTGTTCCATTATTTAGAATTCTCTATTCACCTCTGGTGGTGGTGTTTGGTGATTTGAGAGGAATGGATCATGTAAGCCTTAGTGAACCTTGTGTAGGTCACCTTAGAACTCCCTTTTAAAGGGGGGTGGTGATTCGAGTATGGTTATCCATATTAGCCATGACCAAATTCAAGATTCCCTATATCCTTGTGTGGAGTTATATGACTAAATAATTGATATGGGTAGTGTGTTATCTCATGATTAATACCAGTAAGGATAGACCCAATGAGGTTTGTTCAATGAGGCCAGTTAAGTAGTGATGTGGATGTGATGAGACTAAGTTAATGTTACCCCTAAGTGATGGGTGGGGACCCAAGTTATGTTTTTTGAATAAGAGAAACCCTAGAAGGTTTTATAACATGAGTATAACTTAGGAGGTCCAATGGGTGCCTAGTGACATGATGACCCTTAGGAGGGCATGTTGGATAAAAGGTAGTGATGGTTACGGGTGTCACCTTAGAATATAAACTAAACATGTAAATCCATGAGCACTAGTTATGACTACGATTTTTCCATGGAACATAACAACCTATGAACATAGAACTTTGTTTGAGGTATTAGATTGAGATTTGGGATCCGAATAGGGTACCTATAATACGTCATAACATAAGGGTTCATGGTTCGTTCCCTAGTGACCTATTGACCCTTGGGTGGGTTAGTGTTCGAAATGGTGTGTGTGTCACCTTAGAACTTTAGTTAAACTTATAAGCTGATGAGGCTATAAAATTATGATAGTACATATAGTATAGACCAACCTATGTTATATGGGATGGGATGGGTGGATAGTTATTCCTTAGTGAGATATATTATAGTTGATGGTTAGGGAAGTATGTGATATTAATTGATAAGATTCTAGGGATGATGGATGAAACTAGTTGTATGTATGTTATATTGAAATTTTCTCTGGACAAAGGATTCATTGAGTAAGTATTACTTTTATTGATTTTTACATTTTCAATCATGGAGCGTGGTGATGATTAGCACTCATATATCATGGTAATGGTTAAAACTCATGGGTTATGGTGATGTTTAGTTCTCATGGAGCACAATGATGATTAGTTCTCATCGATCATCACAATGTTTAACACTCATGGAGTATAGTGATAATTATTTCTCATGGGGTGTGGGGATGGTTGGAACTCATGCATTGAAATTAAGTTTAGCACTCATGGATCTTGGTGATGATTAGTACTCATGGAGCACAATGTTTTTTAGCACTAATAGAGTTCGATGATGATTTACACTCATAGATAATGGTGGTCATTAGTGCTCATAGAGCATGGTGTTTATTGGAACTCATGAAGTATAGTGATGTTTAGTGCTCATAGATCATTGTGAAATTTTTCACTCCTTGAGCGTGGTGATGTTTGATGCTCATAGTTCATGATTAGGATCATGGGTAGTGGATATGACCCATGACATTTTTGGTTACCATGGTTGGTAAGATTTATTGACAAGTTCAGAGACACCCTAGTACTTGACAAAGCAGGTATCTTTGATCCTAAGAATCATCTTTTTCCCAAGGATCAATAGTATTTTTATTTATATTTTTATATTATATTTATTGTTTCTAGTTGATCTTATCATATTCACATATCAGAGAATTATTGATTATGTATGGGGTTTCATTGGTGGTGTCCTACTAAGTTATGTACACACACCCTACTTGGACCTCTAGTGCACTTGGGTACCTAAGAAGCTCTCACTTGGTTATGGGTTTAGGATAGGAATAGGCTAATTATATAATAATCAATCAGGATAGATTAGATGAGTTGGGTGATTGGGTTGAGATATGGCTCAGAGTGGAAGAAGGGAATCATTATTAGGAACCAACCTAGATACCCTGATACACTATCCAAAATTGACATAGCACAAAGGGTATTCTAGATACCCATGGGTTCGAGACTACTTCCTAGTATCATAAAATATAAAAGTTGGAAGTAATTTTCTAAAAAAAATAGATACAAATCAGTAAGATAAAAAACCCTCGATGGAGAAAGTACCAAAAACCAAATAGGTATACCAAAAACCCAAATAGTACATCATCATATAACTCAAATTCCAATAATACAACTTCACATCCTAAAGGAAATGTCACTCCAAGCCCTAAGGAATCAAGAATATTTACCTCCTCTAAGAGTTACTTTCCCTTTACTCAGACCTGGTAAGAGAAAATCTACAAAGACATGAATTAAAAGGTATGGTGTGACCTAAAAATCCCATTAAGGTTTCACCAACACTACTAGAAAATAATTCTATCCCCATAGTTTTGAAAAAAACCATGGGTATAGGTCACCCTTATATCCATGGGCAATTTTTTTAGGGGAATGAACTATACCCACGATTATACAAAAACTGTGGCTATAGGGGTAGCTATACCCACTATTTTTTGAGAACCGTGGAAATAGGTTTTGCAAGGGTATTTTTCATAGGAATGACCAATACCCATGGTCCTCCAAAAACTGTGGGTATAGGTCACTCATATATCAATGGTTCTCTAAAAACCTTGTATATAGGTCTCATTATTGCCATGGTTTTTGTAAACCATGGCAATATATTGTGTGGTAAGAAATCTATGGGAAAACCTATACCCATGGTTTTACCAAACCATGTGTATAGGTTGGACCATTATTTTTCCATTATAATAATAATAATAAATTATGTAATATAATTTTTTTATACATATACATACATATATATATATATATAGATATAAGAACATAAATCATGTTTTATGATAGTGGTAAACTCATTTTTTTGTAAGTAGAAGGTGATGTGATCAAATTCCAAACAACCCACTAACTACCCATGCTCATATGTGATTAAACAATCAATAAATAAATTGAAAATAGGGAAAATAATTTCATTTCAAATCAACCATCAATAATAGTTCAATTTTCACTTTCCCTTTTCATATGAAAATTAAATTTCAATACCAAAACATGGGTTTTCATCAATACATTCCTTTTTTTAAAATAAAACCAACCATTGGATTTTTATCAATTCAATTTAAGTCATTTTCTAAAATCAATCCTCAAATCATTTCATAATTTCCCTAAATTTCAAAAGAGGCCCTAAATTTCAATTCCATTAGAATTAGGGGTTCTTTAAAAATTACATACCATATCAATTTTAATCATAATTCTCCTAAAATTTGGGTTTTAAAAAATAAATTGAAATCAAATTAAAAAATCAATAAAATCAAGCTTTAATCAATTGGCCAATCTCGAACGGAACCGACTACCTTTTTTCATGGAATCAATCATCGAACGAATGATTATGAGGGATTGGAGATCTCCAAAATCACCTAGGAAGGGGCTCTAGGTCAATAAAAAGGAACCTTATAGGAATGAAATTTGGATTTTAGACAAACCACCTTTTTAAAGGCGTTAAATGGGATTTTACACGATGTGTAACCCCATTACATATCATGTAATTTTCAAGTCCCATATATTCCAAAAAACTTATCACCTTTTATTTAAAATAAAAAAATTATATTTACACAGCGTGCAATCTATACAAGGCATGTAGATTTTTCATGTTGTTACCCATTTAAAGGCATCTTCCTTGTAGTTATTACACATTTTTCAGCCCATTAAATGGCATGTCAACCCTCAAAAGACTACAAAAATTCTATGTTTTATGCTAAAAATTCCAAAAAAATCCCTAGATTTCCTATTATAGATATCCTCCCAATTCCTTATTATAATCAATCAATCAAAAAAATGGAAAACCAAAACAATGGTCAAAATATACTTGATAGAAAGGTAATATGGCTTTATAACCTCCCGACTATTAGAACATTATGTCCCCAAAAATCCTATCAAGAATATTCCATATAAAAAAGGTGAGTCCAATACTCTCTCATTAGTGCCTCACACTCCCATGTCTCATGAGAATTAGAACTGAGATTCCATAGCACACAAACCAAAGGTATTTTCTTCCCATGAAGTACCTTGGTCTCAGAATCAACAATATTGATAGAATGCTCAGTCATTGATAAATTACACTCAACATTAAGATTGTTTTAGCTTAAAACATGAGATATATCAAAAAGATACTTTTGTATATATGATATAAGGAACACATCATGAATCAATGTCAACTATGGTATAAGTTCTAAATAATAAGCCACTTTTCCCACCTACTCAACAACCTTAAAAGGTCCCAAAAACAAGGAGAAAACTTCAGTTTCATCTGAAGACATCAATGTCCTAAATGAGGTGAAACTTTCAAAAAAACCTAGTCACAAAATAAAGACATGAATATTCTACAATGGTGGTCAGCATAAGATTTGTACCAGCTCTATGCCATCAACATTCCCTGATGAATCAACTAAATATTTTTTTTCTTGTCTCTTGAACCAAGCTTGGTCCAACCAAGGAACTTTCATCAATCTCTGACCCAAAAAAATATATTTATATGTCCATCCATACAAGGTCTCACAAGGATCTATTATAATAATGGACTATTAAATACTATTATAACAAAACTCAACCAGTCTCAAATGTGTCGTCCCAAGCTCCACCAAAATTTGGGACTTTGGTATAAACCATATCCTCAAGAATTTGTATAGCTCTCTCAATCTAGCCATCCGTCTATGGATAGAATGCCATTCCCAAATGAACCTAAGATCCTAGTGCCTCCTAAGGGAATCTAAAAAAGAGATAAGTAAAAGAGGGATATCTATCAGAGACTATATTATATGGAACTCTATGAAAACAAACAATCTCTCTCACATAGATATTTTCCATATCCCCAACTTTGGTTGTATCAAGAATGGGTATAAAGTGATTTGATTTGGTCAACCTAAAAATTATAACCCATATCACAATTTTATTTCTCAAGGTACATGGAAACCCAACCAAAAAGTCAATAGATATATCATCCCACTTCCAAGTCATCACTTGAAGTGTCTTTATCAAACATGAAGGTCTCTGGTTTAAGGCCTTGACCTGTCCACAATTATAATAATGAGAGGCAAAATTATTAATTTCATGTCTCATACCTAGCCACCATAATTTACATCATATATCATAAAACATATTCTTGGTTCCTCGATTCACTTCTTATTTGGAATTATAGAAATCCCCCATCACATCTTTCCTCACAACCAATGTCACAAGAAACCAATTCTAAAAACATAGAATACCCTCAATGGAGAATGACCACACAACAATGGTCTACTGCCAATAAAGATAGTATCCAATGATATGGAATTCATCACCAAGCTCTTGTTCCTAAAGAATCATCTCAAAAAGAGTAGAGTTCAACTGAACACTGGCTAAAATAGCCACATCCCTTATTTCCCAAACTTCTATACGCAACTGTGAAAAAATTTCCATCAAGTTTTACTCTTCCAATGATTCTTTTTTAGAATGGATCACAATTTTCATGCTCAAAGAATTTGTGATGAAATTCCATTTCCCTGAAGTATAGGTGATGTTGAGATCAAAATATTTTAGGTACTCCACAAAATGACTCTGGCAGAAATTAAAATATTTTTGAGAAAATATATAACTTAATCTCTTATGGTCATAATACACCAAAAACATTTCTCAGAAAATGTAATTCCACCAACTCTTAATGACATGCATCATGGATCTGAGTTCAAGGTCATAGATCAAATAATTAGTCTCATGTGGCCTAAGATACCGAGAGCCATTGGAAAAGACATGATCACCCTGTATGATAACACAACCCAAACTCGAACCTGATGTTTCACATATGACCACATAGCCCTCCCCAATTTCTAGAAGAGTCAACATCGGCATAAAAGTTGAAATAAATTTCATCTAAACAAAATAAACCTAACATTTCTCATCCTAATAAAACTTCACTCCCATCTAAGTGATAGAATTCCTCATAAAATCTGACTTTGAGAAATTATTTATAAACCAAAGATAATATCTAGCTAAAAAAATAAGCTCCAAATCTCAAAAATATTTAGTGTTAACTCCCGTGTCATAACAGCTTTCACCTTCTTAGTATCAACAGAGAAACCATGTTTTGACACCACTTTTCCCATGAAATTAATTTCCTGAATCCAAAAAATCACATTTTTATAGCTTCGCATAAAGATAGTAATTTATAAACAATTCCAAAACTACTCTTAGATGACGCACATGAACCTCCTCAGACTTAGAGTAAACCAGGATGTCATTCATAAAGACTACTGTAAAGATATCAAGATGCTCATAGATGATCTTTCTAATCAAATATATAGATACTATAGGATTATTAGTTAGACAAAATGACATCAAAGGGTACTCATAATGGTCGTAAATTCTTCAAAAGGTTGTTCTATGAATGTAAGATTCTTTTATTCTCAACTGGTGATAAACAGATCAAAGGTAAATCTTTGAGAATCACTTCACCACTTTCAAATGGTCAAATAGACCATCAATATGTTTCAACAGATACATGTTCTTTACCATGAATTGATTGAGTTTTCAATAATCAACACATAGGTGGAGTGTTCTATTAAATTTATTATCCTATAGAATAGGTGATGCCTATGGTAACACACTCGAGCGTATAAATACATTATCTAAAATATCATCCAAATGATTACTCAACTTTATTATTTCATCTAGTTCTATATAGTAAGAAGGTATAGACACTAGTTGAGTACCGGAGACTAATTCAATATAAAACTCTACCGCCCTTGTCGGTGGAAAACTAAAGAATTCGGAAGGAAAACATTAGGAAACTCGGCTATAACTGGAGGGAGATCATCGATCAATGATTCTCGCTTTAGGTCAAAAGAAAAAACAAATATTACTTTTCCTAACTTCAGATACTATGGTTTGTCCCTACCTGAACCTGGGTCCTATTCTCTATGAAATATATGACACATCCAATCAGGAATATTAAAAGAGACCTATCGAATATAACAATCAATTCAGGTTTTATTAGAAATGATCCAATCCATCCGAATAATGAAATCAAGTGGTTTCATGTTGAGAACTAGAAAATCTCAAGTAATATAAATCTATGAAAAAGATAAGATTCAATTAGGAAAAATAAGGTCATGCTCTCTCTTCATTCCAATGAGTGTGGTAATATCTATCACATAAGATAAAAGCTACGTAGGAAAATTTTGAAAATTCACAATAAGAGTCCAAATGAATGTATGAGATGCACTAGTATCAAATAAAGAAGACACTAAAGATGAATCAATATTAGTGGTATCTCTCACTATCATTGAACATGTATCATATTCCTTTGGAGACTCTTCCATTATGTAAAAAAGTTTCGTTCCGAATTCCTATGGTTGGAACCACTTATATCTTGAAGCATATGATTACACCACATTAATTTTGGTGATTATGATCCCATGACACTAAATAGAGCATATAAGATATAACAGAACTTCTAAAATCATCTTGAACATCCATAGGAGTTTCAAATATTTGGTTCCTCGATGTAGAACCATTTCTAAAGCCAAGGCTTTCCACACTAGAAGATATTCAAATGGCCTTTTCCAGGAACTATAGGATATCTAGAAGAACCCTTCTATTGAGAACCTCCATGATACTCATCAGTATTTCTCTTTCCTTTAAAGGAACTCACATAATTGGCACTTAGATAAAAAGGAACTATTGTTAACCCTAACTTACTAGAATAATCATGTTTGAACATCAATGTCCTATCCAGAACAACATCATAAGCGGAGAGATTCAGAAGGAAAACCTAAGAACTAAAATCATATCGAATTCCCATCTCACACTATTGAGTCTTTATCTTATCACTCAATAAAATCTCCAATGAATAATACACAATATCAGTAAAATGGTTTTCATATTATATCATGGTCCAGTTAACCTAATTGAGCTTGAAAATTTTCATAACCTTAGTTAGAGCCATAGAATTTAGATAGAATTAATCAGTGAAAATAACTTTGAAGTCCTTCCACTCCAAACCCTCATGATTCTTCATCATCACCATCATGTCCCACTATCTCCTGATAGGTCCTTCTAGATTGAAGGTGGTACATTTCACTTTGATCTCATCAAGAATCTCTATGAAATCTAAAAAAAGATCAATATTTATCAACAAATACTCAACTTATTGAATATTATTTTATCCTTAGAACACTTGTGGATTTAGGAAAAGGAACTCCTAAGAATGAAATCGAAATTCATCCTTATGGGGTTTCACAACTGGATCTTGAATGTTAATGGGTGTAGATGCATGTACCAGATCTTGCACAATATGTATAAAAATACCAATAATATTATGGTCCAAGGAAGGGTTTTCTCACTTTGGTTCATCAGTAGCTTCCTCATGGATATTATTCACACATCTTATCAGAGGAATAATGCTACAAAACATCAAAAAAACATTCAAGACATTATAATATTACTCAAACCTCTACTTAAACAAGATAAATAAGAAAATGAATCTCATTAGATAAGAAAACAAGATTTATACTTCAACTAATACAAATATAAAGTAAGAAAAATACTATAATTAATCCTCAAGTCACATTTCCCAAACCACCCATGGTGACTTAAGGTACATTATGAGGAGATTTGGATAGGAACTCACTCGTAATTACCTCCTATGTCCAAAAAATATCTCTTAACTTCATACTAACATCAAGGAAAGATGCACAACTTGCACCATTGACACCACTTTTTCATAAACCAACCCAAATACATTGGTACCCTGATAAAAAATCCATAACCAACATCTACCAAAGGGTATTCTCAATCCCCATGGTTTGGCGACTTGCACCTAGTATCAAATAATATTAAAGTGGGAATAAATTTTACACAAAATAGTGGAAGAAATAGATACATATCAGCATGCTCAAAAGAACTCCCAAAGGAGATAGTACTGAAAACCATATAGGTATATCAAAAACAAAAATAGTACATCATCATAATACTCAAACATTGACAAGACAACTCCACATGTCAAAGGACACATCACTCCATTCCCCAAGTAATCAATAACATACAACTCCTCCAAGTGGCACTTTCCCTTTACTCAGACCAGGTAGGAGAAAATCTAAAAATGTCCAAAGTTAAAGGTAGGGTGTGTGATAAAAATCCCATTAGGGTCTCACCAAGTGTTACATAATAATATTCCATTTTAATAAACAAAACCATGATTTTAATTTTAATCAAAATAAGAATTGAAGTAAATTTTCATATTAAAAAAACATGATTCATTTCATAATGATGAAAAAATTTTCAAACATGGCTCAAATAAACACTTTATATAGATTATTTTATATAAATCACTAGTCATGAGTAACAAATTTCACAATCAAAGTAATATATATCAATGTAATCACAATAAACACCATGTCCATTTGCCCTATGGAAAAATAGTTTCTAGTTATAATATCCTTACACTTGTCATATCAGTGGTCATGAAAATGTGTACAAATATCCTTCTGTATTAGGCTGAATAAGACTCATTAATATAGCATCTGGTATAAGATACACCTCACAAGTTTTCTTTTAGAGTTTTCATCATCAAACTATTGCTTTTGAACTGCCATCCTAGCATGCTTGTCCCAAATAACCCACAAACTACCCAGTATTGTATGTGTTCAATCAATCAATCAATTAAAAATGGGGGCAATCATTTCATGTCAAGTTAACCATCAATCACAGTTCAATTACTCACTTTTGATTTTCAAATTCCAATTCACTTTAAAAACTAAAACAGGGTTTTTCATCAATTCATGTCTTTTTCAAATAAAACCAATCATAGGATTTTTATTAATTCAATTTAGTCTATTTTATAAAATCAATCCTAAAATAATTTCGTAAGTTCCATCAATTTCAAAACACACCCCAAATTCCAATTCCATTGGAATTAGTTATTTTCCTCAAAATCCATACCATATCAATTTCAATCTGAATTCGCATAAAATATTGGTTTTCACAAATAAAATGAATGTAATTTTAAAAAAATCAAGAAAATTAGGGTTTAATAAAATGGAAAATCTCAAAAGAAACCACATAATGTTTTCATGGAATCACAATGCCCACAATGGGACTCCCCAATGAAGGATAAAGGATTAAAAAATCTAGGAATTCAAACTAGAATCAAGTTTTTATAACATATAGTTTAGATCCATCAATCCTAAAATAATCTATCAAAATACATGGAGTAAAATGAGAGAGAGAAAGAGAGATATATATATATGTAATATATAGAAAGTCCACTTACATGGAGAGATGCACCACAACCAACATGATGATCAATCATTAAATATATGATCTAGAGGGATTTAAGATGTCTAAAATCACCTAAGAAGAGCCTCTTGGTCGAGAGAAAGGAACCCTATAGGAATGAAATGATTATTTCAGCATAACCACCCACTTAAATTCAATACTAGGTATTTTACCAAGTGTGTAACTCCATTACATGTCATGTAATTATCGAGTCCCAAATATGCTGAAAAACTCATAAATATTTTAAAACACTTAATTTTAATATTTTCATAGCGTGTAAGCTATACAGGGTGTGTAACAATTTAATTTTTTTACTAATTTTATATAATCTTCTAGGTGATTATTATATGTCATGGAACCCCATTACACAACGTGTAAATCCTTAGAAGTCTACAAAAACTGTAGATTTTATATTGAAAATTACAATAAATCCTTGACTTCATTATTATAGGTATCCTCGCAATTACTTCTCTACATCACTCAACCAATGAAAATGAAAAACCAAAATAAAGGTTAAAACATAATTGACATAAAGGTAATGGTGTATTACTCTCATTTTATTTCTATTCTTTTTTTTTTTTATGTATGATCAGCCCAATGGGAGATCAGCTTTGTGTGCTTGTATGACTACTTCCACTATTTTTGCATGTGAATTTTTTTATTTATTATTTCATAACCTAATATTATGTTATTGATGATTCTTGTTTATTTTTATCTACTATTATACACTCTGATATAGGGCGTATTATTCATATGGTAACACCTTAGAACCCCTCTAATAGTCAGAAACCACTGGAATATGAGGATTTATGTTTGAGGTCTAGTTAGCCTCTAGTCAAGTTATTTTTCATAGTGAACTAGGATAGGGAATGAAAAAAGGGTATCAACTAATTTTTGTTGGAGATGGTGGTCATGTTATATAGGAATTTTTTAGATATTATGATGGAATCCAACTGGTTCATCATGAACAACTTTTCTAGTGAGAAGTAAAAGTTACCAAGGTTTGGGATTGCTGTTATGGGTGTATAAAGTTATAATTGACTAATTTCACCATAGGGTTATGTATATTCTATTTTTATTTATGGTTTATTATTTTTTTTCCTCTTTTAACATTAGTGAGTTGCCTAAATTCATGCATCATGATAGGAACATAAGGTTCACTTGACATGAGACTACTTGTGTGTGATTTTACTAACAATGAGATCCAGCTATTTAAAGTGTCAATAATAACTCATGTATTATTTTCCTTTATATTTTATTGGTGGAGTTATACTCAATTGAACCATTGATTATATAATTTTATTTTATGGTAGATCATGTGGATCTAAAATGTGATAGATTATATGGTGGTGGTGGTGATACAACCCCCTTGTGCATAGGAGGTTTAGTGACCTAGGTAGGATGGTACAGGTGAAACCTTGGAGATAACCTTAGTAGGATGAAACAAGCATTAAATTCCTTAATAAATAATCCCTTTATGGGTAATTATATAGGTTTGATTATTTAAAGTGTTATTAAAAACCCATGTGGTGTTTTCCCATATAGATTGGAATGAGATTCTAACTAACCAAACAAAATTATTGTGATATACTCAACATGTATTACCTATTAGGACTCATAGTGGGGGACCATCAATGTACCTTCTATCTTCTATAGTCTTGGGTATGCGGTGTCTCCATGTGTATTAATTTTTATATGTGACCTGATCCTCTAGGGAGAAATATCTAGTGTATATGTTATTATAGGGTGAGTTCCCATGGTGTGGTGATGATTTAGGATTGTGATGTTTCTTTTAATCTATTTGAGACCCGGTATTAGGTAGTTGGTATGGGAGTGCCAGGTAATATCTAATATAGGAGTGATATTTTTTCCATGAGATCTAATTTAAATTAGTTTTAACCTTATGTGACCTGATTTATAGGTCTATGTGGGAGACCTATTGACCCTTATATTCGACTTGAAATTATAGTGAGTTAATGCTTAATAGTGTGTGAGGGTAACCTGTGAATTAAGTTAGATTGTTTTATGAGTTCCTGTTATGTGGGTATCATGGGTAAACACTATATGTTAAGGTTTATTCATGGGAGGTCCAATTGGATATATGGTATGCACATAAAATGCATTTTGAATAGAAATATGAGGCACTTGGTGTTCCTTGATATTGAGGCTTGGTTTTGAGGGATAAGGATAGTCAAGTGCCTGACCCTATTATTTTTTATTGATCTATTGGGGGAACAGTGAGGCCTTGATAGATGTTGTGGTTATGTAATGATGTCAGTTGTCAAACAGTCATGTGATTGACCACAACATTGGTGAAATGCATAATTTGGTAGTGGAGTGTCCAGGGAACTCTAGTTGGAAGGAGTTTATAGGTGGGGAGGAATGTTTGGTTGTTTTATTAAGCATTTGATTCTAGATTCAATAATGTGAAACCCATGGGGGTGTGAATTGGGTAATTTAAATTAGTGTTATAGTAGTTTTAACCCATTTTTTAGATAAGATTGAGTTGATATGTACTGTTTATGTGTAGGACTATTGAATCATAGGTTGGTGATTGGTCATATGCGATCAAAGAGATGATGGATATTATGAGATTATTTTGGGTATGGTGGTCAAGATATTTGGATGCTAATGAGGATTATATTCTATATGATGATAATTATGTTGTGAATTATTTGGTGTTAGGGTTTTATGTTGAATGATCATGGATCGGGAGGAGTGGTATGTGTTCATGGGTGATATAACCAATTAAGGTTTCACTCGAGGAGTGGTATAAGTGAATACCTATAGTGGAGATTGAATAGTAGGAAACTTGAGGTCATGAACCTCATTATAAGTGTAATTTATATGTATGTTGTGTACAAAATTTTGGTGATCCTGGAAAAGGTGATAAATTGATGTTCATTTTTGGGCTCGGATGCTAGCTGGATAACCATGTTGTGTTCAATGACGGATAGAATTCTGACCATGGTGAATGGGTTTTGGTCCAATGGGGATACCATAAGGAAACTCATTTGATGGGAAGCATCAAATCAACCACATGTAGATATCCCTCTTGTTATAAGGATTGATGGTATGATAATTCCAGTTGGTAGATGGTCTCGATGGCATTGGGATACAAGTAAGACAACAAATATGATTTTATCTTATTCTATAGAATAGTTTCATATATGAAATTTTAGTGTGATAACGGATTGAGTCTGAGCTTTTTATTTGATATTAGGATGAAATAGAGGTGGCTTGAGGGTGATGTGGATCAGCGGTGCGTTCATAGTTAAAGCTGAGTGTCCTAAGATAAATCAACCAAAGGAGGTGCGATTAATGTTCTTACATATAATTGAATGTTGTAATTTGGAACCACTCCAAGTGGGTCAGTAGACTACTAGAATTATGTTTTGATATGTGATTTGAATGGTGAGGAGTGATATAGATTGGGATCAACCTCTATAAGCTAAGTCATGTGGTGGGGAGCACTGCGGACCATATGATTAAATGGATGTCAACACCATCATGTTTTGGGATAAAGAGGCTTGTGTAAGAATCACATCACTGGTTTTATGAGAATTTTGAGTGATATCTCAAGTTTTGGTAATTTGTATGCCTTGTGTTGGGGTTTGGGTTATAACGGCTTGTTTAACAATTAGAAATAAAAAACAACCAATTAACAAGGAATTGAAAATTGAATCAAGTTGAGATATGTGAATGGATGACCATCAATGATTCTTCATAACGAGATGTGTTATGTTGGGGAGGTTGTAATACCCTATGTGTTACAACCCCAGACCCGATCTCTCAGATCTGGTGCTCAAAATACATAACTTACAACACTATATTTCATACACATCTATGATTATAAATTATTTATCACAATTACAACCCAATGAAATTTTAGTTTAGAGTTTTAGATAATTTGAACAAATCACCATCTAATAAATCTCATGTCTTCTCATCCAATGGACACTTTTTTCTCTACTATATAAGAAGATAATAAATCTATAATGAGTCTTCAATGTCACACATAAATTATCCACACAAGATACTCTTTTTGGATTAGCATACATAATACTTTATTTCATAACATATAGAAATGAAAACATAAGAAAGGGTTGATCTTAAATGATCGGAAAGGGTAAATATAATAATAAATCACAACCTAAGAGATGTGAGAACTAACATGATATCAAAATGAGAATTATCATAATCATATAATAATGGAATAAAGATATTATATAATATGTGCATGGATTAAATAATGATCATAACATGATAGCATAAAATAGTAGGAACGTTGTGAGAATATAAACATGAAATCATAAGAATAAGTTAAGTCTCCATGCCTCATTAACATAAAATAGTTGGCTAGGCTCACTACCTATATACCATAGTTGGCTAGGGTCACTTACCACGCACCATGATATCTCATGAGATGGAAACATTACCTGATTAATTGGAGGGCAATATAATTTTGAGCCCACCAATCACATAATTAAAATCATACATATGTGTGCCACATGTTTTCAATTGACTTATCATAAAAAACCAAAGAAATAAAATGGGTTTAATATTCTCTTCAATTGGTTCCCAAGGTTATACATGACATGATTAACCAATGGAAAATAAATGGGTATCCAATGACTTTAAGAATCATTCTAGGTAAGTAATGGTCCAAAAATATGATTACAGATATATTATTTACACCATATATGAAATTGATATAAGTTTTAGACAATAATTTCTGAATCAATTGATGTATTGGGAATCTATGTGAACACTATAAAATCAAGTAATGGAACATAGGGCATTCACAGAAGAAGTAAATTGGAAATAAATCATGCCTACAAAATTTTATGATTAGTAAATAAAAAATAATTTTTTGAAAATACCATATATGTAAAAGATAATTTCATAATCCATATACATAACGAATGTGGATGGTATCATTTTAAGAATACTCTTGATATAGCATATTACACAGATAAAGAAAAATCTTAGAAGCATTAGGAAATTTTCTTTGAAAATAACAATTTTTATTATCATTTGAAAAAATTTAAAAAGGAATATTTTTTTTAAAACATGATAATAATGATTTCATTTTTTGAAAACTTGAAAACATAGAGAGAAATATCTTAGAAAATGACAAAGCAGAAAGATACATTCACATGGAAATGTGTAAAATATATTCCTTTCATCGAAGACAACTCATGCAGAAAATGTTAAAAATATTTAATTTAAATTTTTTTTAAACAAATTCAATATAGTTTAAAATAGAATTAAATAAATTTTGAAAGTAGGCACTTTGGTGAATTTTAAAACTTTACTTTATAAGAAAATATTTTTTTAAAATCTATTCATGTAGAAGATGTTTAAAGTCCATTAAAAATATATTTTGAAACCTAAATAACTAAAATGATAATAAAAATTTTCATTGATAAGTGTTTATATAAATTATAAAGGTCACTTTCATCATGACAGAAAATAATTTTTATCGGTAATATATGGATATGGGAGTAAAAGAGTTGTGTTCTTAGGTTGGGGATGACTCCATTTAGTGAGACATTTTAAAAGAGAATGTGATCCCAAAAAGATAACCATTTTAATAAAATAGATTAATTTCATCAAAGAGAATATAAATTAAACATATTTGAAATGAAATAGTAATATAATAGACACCCATAAGATCAGTATCAAGAATAAAATTCATGACTCGTGGAAAAATAACCTGAGTCTAAACTTGAGTAATATTTGGAAAAAACCATTAAAAGAGAAATAGCTTGAAAATATACCTTAAATACCATGAATAAAATATATTTCATGATAAGAAAATAGTTGAATAGTATGAACACCATATAAAAGTAAATTGGTGAGTAAAGTAAAAAAATTATCATTGAAGAGAGTTTTAGACAAAAATACCTTACCTTGTTTACCCACATAGTTGGTAACACTGGAATTATCTTAATAATATATTTTAGAAACATATTCATCTCTATACACTTTTATATACTTTGTTTATAATTATTTAATATAATATATTGGCTCATTATAGATTATTTTTAACATCGTGTGCTATAAATTTTAATTTTCTTACATATACTTTGTAATTGTTGGCTTAGTATGGCACCTCTTATTTTTAATGATAAAAAATCATGTTTATTATATTTCTAAGGAATCTCATGTATTATGATATACAACTACTTTTCTAGGAAACATGATAAAATTTTCCAAGTCTTGATGTAACTATGATATCCTACCATATGAATTCATAAATCTATCATGTGAAGTAATGAAGCTACCGAGTGATCAAATGAAGTAACAATCAGAATAAGTTAACCTAACGCAAGAAGAAAACAAGTGACCACAAGAAAAAATGAATTGATTATTCCAATCAACCATATTAACTGACTATTCCTTGTAACCATGATCCAAAGTAACCATGCTTTAAATAAATACAATTGACCATGTATAACATAAGCAATGAGGTATTTTCAAATCTCTAATGGATATATTTTAGAGAATTAATTTCATTGTTGGTGAATTTATGACTGGAATGAATATCATCCAATAGATACTTTGAGATGGAAGCTCTATTTAATAATAAAATCTAATTGTGGAAAAAAAATGATACACATAGAGAATAATAGAGAATATGTGTGTTCATGAGAGATATTATAATACAAAGAGGAATTTCTCTGAACCTTCTAATAAGCTCTATTTTTTGGACTTCTCTGTGAAAACTAATTTGATCATTTTCAAAGGTTGAATCAAATAAATTTTATTAACCTAAACTGATCAAAATGATCTGCATCAAACATTATCACTTTATACCATTTCTATTTTTGTTCTAACTTAAATTTCAAGTTGTGTTTATTATAATCTATTTATTCCTCAACACGAAGACCGATATTGTATTGTAGATTTCTAGACACTCTTTATTTCATTATTATACATCTATTATCCCACAAATAACTATGGAAGAGTCTCTATGTATCCTGTAATACTAGAGTGTAGTTATTTTATATAAAACCCAATCCATGTTGTGGATAAATATATTTTATAAATAAAATAATTTGAAATCAATAGAAAATAAAAACCTACCTTTGATACCACTTTGTAATGTCCCGCAACTTGGAACTCTCTCACGTGACCAAATCAGGTTGGTTATGGGATCTCAAGCATGCCTCCACATATGCTTGAGGATACCGACTAGCAGTGGGGGTGTAAATAATATGGTGGGGATACTATACCCCATGGTATAGAGTCTCAATATAGTATAAATAAAAAATAATAATAAGAATCATAGTAATGAATATAGCGTAAATAGTACAACATACAACTGGAAAGTAAAGGAAAACCCGATAAATAAAATAACAATCAATGTAATTTTAGGATGTAATATATGTAATGTTAAACTGAAAGTAATGAATATAAATTACATGTTGACATAAAACACTCAAACACCTCGGTCTTGAACCCCATGTTAGTCTCATCTCTAAACTCCAACCCATTTAGCAAGCAACAGTCAACAACAAGGTCCCTTACCCTTGTCCAAATCTGCATCCATGTAATCTGGTCGGGTATTAAATGAAGACCTGTAAAGGGTGTGATTAAAACTCAATAGGTTGACCCCATCATGTCTAAAAAACCAGTCTTATAATAAGTGCATGAAATTAAATGATAAATAGGTGTACTAATTATTCAATTAATATAATACAAAAAATTATCCTTTTGGAATATCTTGAAGCATGTAGAATAACCAAGCCAACCATAACAAAAAACCAGGGAACACTAGTAGAAAAATGATTTTTAACGTCGCCAGTTTGACGTCGGTTTCTTATAAACCGACTTCAATAATTTTTATGGTGATTTTTTGGCGTCGGTTTTTAAAAAAACCGACGCCAAAAAGGAAAAAAAATTGTTTTGGCGTCGGTTCTTAAAAAAACCGACGCAAAAAACTAAAAAATATATATTTTGGTGTCGGTTTTTATGAAAACCGACGCCATAAATGTTTTAAATAAAATTCTTTGGCGTCGGTTTTTTAACAAACCGACGCTAAAAATTTAAAAAAAACTACTTTTCGCGTCGGTTTTTTTACAAACCGACGCGAAAAGTTAAAATATATTTTTGGCGTCGGTTTTTATGAAAACCGACGCCAAAAATTTTTAAAAAAAAATTATATTGTTTTAGATAATTCTCTAATCTTTTATTTGACTGGTCTTGGAGCAAAAACGGAGTTACGGATTAAAAGTTATGGCCTTTGAAAGTTGAACTTCCTTAAGACTTCTTTTAGAGAAGGTCAACTTCCGACATCCATAACTTTTAATCCGTAACTCCGTTTTTGCTCCACAACCAGTCAAATCAAAGCTTAGAAAATTATCTAAAACAATGTAATTTTTGTTTTTCATTTTTGGCGTCGGTTTTCATAAAAACCGACGCCAAAAAAAATTTTTTTGGTTTTTGGCGTCGGTTTTTAAAAAAACCGACGCCATAAATGAAAAAAAAATATTTTTCGCGTCGGTTTTTAAGAAAACCGACGCGAAAAATTTAAAAAAAAAATTATATTGTTTTAGATAATTCTCTAATATTTGATTTGACTGGTCGTGGAACAAAAACGGAGTTACGGATTAAAAGTTATGGCCTTTGAAAGTTGAACTTCCTTAAGACTTCTTTTAGAGAAGGTCAACTTCCGACATCCATAACTTTTAATCCGTAACTCCGTTTTTGCTCCACGACCAGTCAAATCAAAGCTTAGAGAATTATCTAAAACAATGTAATTTTTGTTTGTCATTTTTGGCGTCGGTTTTCATAAAAACCGACGCCAAAAAAATTATTTTTTGTTTTTGGCGTCGGTTTTTAAAAAAAACGACGCGAAATGTAGTTTTTTTTTAAATTTTTAGCATTGGTTTATTAAAAAACTGACGCCAAAGATTTTTTTTTAAAACTTTTATGGGGTCGGTTTTCATAAACACCGACGCCAAATTTTTTTTTCATTTTTTGCGTCGGTTTTTTTATGAACCGACGCCAAAAAGGATATTGATTGACATTTTTTGCATCGATTTTCTAAAAAACCGACGCCAAAAGACCAATGTAAATACTATTTTGCGTCGGTTTCAAACAAAACCGACGCCAAAGAGTAACGCGGGATCAAAATTTCAATTTTTTTCACAACGCGCGTTTAACTTTTTAAAATCCCGCCAACATTTTCGTAAAACACAATTGAAAATATTTTCGTTTACTATATATATATCCAGTTTCTCCTTCTTTCATCATTTTCAACATCTTCGATTCAATCACGATTTCAATGCGACTTCAATCATTAATTGGTACATATTCTATTCATTCGTTTTCTTTATTATTATTATCCTTCATTTCTAAACAACTCGATTGGATTTCTTATAATGATGATTCATTCTCATTTCTAAATACAAGTTATATGATAATAAAAAACATATCATTTCGATGGAAGCCCCTAAAACCATTGAAATATGTTTGATGTATTATGATTATTTTATTACATTTGGTGTATATGATTTTAATTTATGTTTATCATGTTTTCTTTGAAACGAGTTGTATCAATCAAAACTTTGATAGGTTCAACTTGTAACGGCGATAACTTTTGAACCGTAACTCCGTTTTAGGTCCACAGCCTGTCAAATCGAAGCTTAGGAAATGATCTAAAACCTAGAAAAAAAAAATTTGATTTTTGGCGTCGGTTTTTATAAAAACCGACGCGAAAAATATTTTTTTTTCATTTATGGCGTCGGTTTTTTTAAATAACCGACGCCAAAACGACTTTTTTAAATTTTTCGCGTCGGTTTTTATGAAAACCGACGCGAAAAATTATATGAATTATTTTTTTTGGCGTCGGTTTTTATAAAAACCGACGTGAAAAATTTTTTTTTTCATTTATGGCGTCGGTTTTTTTAAATAACCGACGCGAAAAATTATATGAATTATTTTTTTTGGCGTCGGTTTTTATAAAAACCGACGCGAAAAATATTTTTTTTTTCATTTTTCGCGTCGGTTTTTATGAAAACCGACGCAAAAAATTATATGAATTATTTTTTTTGGCATCGGTTTTTTACAAAACCGACGCCAAAAAACGAATGTTATTCATTTTTCGCGTCGGTTTACAAAAACCGACGTAAAAATTCATATTTTTAACGTCGGTGACTTTGACGTCGGTTAAAAACCGACGTCCAAAATAAAAAAAAACCAACGTTAAAAACCGTTTTTCTACTAGTGGAATAATCACATAACTGGGAAGATCCCACTATATAATAATTTCAGCATCTAGGCTAATCCCTCAATATAAGTATTTCAACATCTGGGACAAGCCCTATAATTATTATAGCATAATCGGGTTAATCCCTCTATATAATCATTTTAGCATTAAACTGGGCCAAACCATATATTTTATAATGATAGAATAAAACTTGGTAAATCCCTCTATATAATAATTATATCATAAAACTAGGTCAACCCCACTATATAATCATTACAACATGAATCAAAAAACAATTTATAATAGAAAGTATAACACAATATCATATCATAATCCTCAATGGATAATTCTGAAAATTACCATTTGTTTTCCAAATACACATTATTTTTTATATCAAATTATCACCAGACATTTCAATAAAAAAATAATCTATTACTAAATTGATTCTATATCAAACAATCACCAAAGGTATCATGTCATTATAACCACAATATATGTCATTAACAAAATTCTTTATTATTAAAGGGTCCAATCACCCAAGAGGTAACCACAAGCTAGGTCACAACACCATTATATTGAATGGTATCTAAGGAATAATCTGATCAGAATATTATCATCTTCTATTATTCAATTAATTCATTTTCACATTGTGTTGGTGAAATCACAATATTTCACATAGTCAAAAATTAAACAGACCATACGGTTAGGTTTTAGACAACCTACCTTTAACAGGTGATCAAGATAACACTTACAATCGGTAAATCCAAAAATAATAAAGACACAAAATATCACAAGAAGAACCAGATCATACAAGATCAAGATCAACATCGGAAATTGATCACTTTATTAGGATATCCTAAATGGAATAAGACACTCCAAAATCACTTGAAATCACCTAGGGCTCGAGATAGGAAAGGTTTCATGCAGATAGAATGAAAAAATAAGTGCACCATGACCTTAAAACCTCCCATCTAGTTAAATAGATGATGTTTAATATTTACATGTTGTATAATTATCCATTTATGAGTTATGATGAAAAATGTGTCACCTCTGGTTAAAATAACCCTACTAAAACATTTCACAACATGAACCATTTTGATGTATTGTATTTATTTCAAGTCATGAAACCATTTCATGGAATATTCCTAGAGATAATTACATTTCGTGTTATATATATGTACAACATTAAATGTCCTATAGGCATCTTTAATCCTAGATTCTAAAAAAGAGCTACTACCACCTCTGAAGCCTTATAAACCTATGATAAACCTTCATTATACCCTTTAACACATTTATACCCTAAATCCATTTAATTCGAAAAATATACATCCCCAAACATTTTGTAATTTTCCCTATTAAAATATCTCCATCCTCAAGGAACTTTATCTAAAAGGTTTAAGGAAAAGGGAAAACACAAAAAAATCTTCAATGAAAAACTAAAAGATGGACATACCTATTAAAAGATTGTATCTTACAAATTCCTTCCATAAAAAATAAACCATGTGGAAAATGTAAAAAAAAATATTTTCAAATAATTTTAAATAAATTTAATGAAATTTAAAATAACCTTACAATAATTTTGAAAGTAGTCACCTTGGAACTTTTTAAAAGTTTACTTTTGAATAAAATATTTTTTTGAAAACTAATAATGTGGAAGATGTTTAAAGTCTAGTAAAATCTTTTAGTGAAACCCAAATAATGAAAATGATGACAAAAATTTTCATTGATAATATTTTAATAGTATCATTAAGGTCACTTTTAACATTATAGAAAATAATTTTGATATGTCAAATGTGAATATGGAAGAGAAAGATTCATGATCTTAGGTTGAGGATAATTCCTTCCAATGATGTATTTTTAAAGATAATATGATAAACAAAAGAGAAAAATGTTAATTACATGGATTTATTTACTCAAATATAAAGGAAATATAAATTATTTAAAATTAAATAGAAGGATAAATTATTCTTTTAAGATCAATCGAGAAAAAAATTGACAACTCGTAAAAAAGAACTTGAGTTGATAACTGAATAACCATTTTATCAAAAACCCTTGAAGGAGAAAGATCATGAAAATGAACATAAAATACCATGAATAAAATATATTTTATGATAACATAAAAATTGTGTATAATATACACCATATAAAAGTAAATTGGTGCATAAAGTAAAACATGTCTCAATGAAGGGATTTTGAGACAAAAATCCCTTACCTTATTTCTCAGCATAGTTGATCACACTTTACCTTCCAATAAAACAACCATAAATATATTAATAATATATTTTAGAAGATTATTTATCTTTGTAACCCTTTTATATACTTAATTTATAACTATTTACTAGGAATTTAGTGGTTCATTATAGCTTATTTTTAACATCAGGTGTTAACAATTTTAATTATCTTGCACATGATTTGTAATGTTAATTTTGATCATTGATATTTGATAAAATTTTCACCACTCATATGATACATATGGTTCATTAATATATATATATATCTCATTATTATTTATAATTTTTCACTTTCATCCTATGAGAGTTTTAATTATGACTCTTAAAGATGAAACCGGAGACAAAATTGTTGTAGCAGTTTTTAATGAATGATGATGATATATTATTAACATGTTCAGATATTAATATTATAACTCTAGGACTATTAAAAAATATTTAATATAATATTATTTAATTTCATTAACTGTATATAAATTATTTTAGTCATTCACTATATGAACATTTCAATATCTCTCAAGTAGGTGGAAAACCAACCAAAATGAAATTGTTTTGTAATGATAGAATGAGTAAAAAGGGTTATTATATAGTGTTAATATAACATTTATTTAATATTATAAATGTAATATATATCATATATATATCCATAAAATAAATTATTAGAACCATTAATTATTGTTTGTGAGTCTAAATGAAATCCTTTATTCGTGGAGGAGGCAGTTTGCATGTACGTATGATTCATGAAACCATTTCCCAATGGATGGAAAGAGTGACGGTATATGATAATTTTTCATTTAAAAACTATAATAATATTATAAAAATCATATTTATTCGTTAAATAAACTTTTAGGTCCATAAATGTTAGTTTTTTAATATAAATATGACACGTCTTTAATGGAGGAAGTAGTCAACACATACGCATGATTAACGATCTCATTCCTTAATGAATGAAGGTAATAAAGGTAAATCAAAAAAGGTTTTTTTTTAGAATTTTATAATTTACATAAAAAATAATATTATTTATCAAAACCATCATTTATACTAACCATAATATGCAGTGATGGAAAACTGCATCGTGTTTTGGAGGTGGTAGTCCTCACATACACACGATTGATGCATTTGTTTTTCTTAGTGGATGCAACGGAATGAATGAATAATTGATGTTACATTAATATAATGAAATTTAAGTATATATATATATATGATAATTAATTCATTATATTAACAAAGTAATGGAACTTTGGGAAGAGGAAATTAAAAAGAAATACTAAGAGGAGAGTAATACAAATGTCGATAACTTTGATTTTCATTGGAATTATCCTTGGAAATGAAGGGATTAAGATAAATAAAGAAGTAAAAAAGGGTTATTTTTATGGGATTTTTTTATGTGTAAGTAAATGGGTATATTGTTTTCTAGGAAATATAATTAATGTGTGTACCTTGAATGGGGTTGGATTTCTCCCTTTTATAATTGAAGGAAATGGAATTTTCCATGGAAAAGAATGTTAAGGGGAAAGAATGGAGTGGCAAGAAAGTTAGGTGTTGTGGGTGAGGGAATGTTGGTAATACATGTAGGTAATAATTTAAAACGTAAAAATGACTTCTATAAGGTCTAAAGTTCATGTTAACTTAGTAAAATTAGTGCCAAATTAGACAGCTCTCTTAAACAATAATTAGTCATAATTAAATATTAATCTTAGAAATTAATTTATTACTAAAAATATAATTATAACCTTATTAAAAATTTTGACATGATTATTTTTTAATTTGAAACCATTTAACCTAATTAATTTATTAATATTATAAAATTTTCTTTTAAACAAAACACACATAACGCATTAAATTGGTTTTTAAAATGTTTTGAAACCTGAAGCTTATATATAAGATAATTTTTTCATGGTTACTGATTTTCATGATAAAAATCAATTTATTGTAATAAAATGAAGTTTATGTGAAATTAAAATCAATCCCTGACTAAATTTTACCAAAAATATTAATTAATTAAAAGAAAATATATAAAATATTTTTCTTTATTAAAGTTACCATTTACTTTAGTTCTAAAAATGTTGGTCAAGGGTTTTATAAGTTCAAAATATATTTTAAAATTAATAAATTTCTTCCTTAAATTCAAATTTTATCACATAAATTTTTTATTACCTTATAGGTTATTATTATATATTGATAAATTCATAAAAATTAGAATTTTCAAAAAAATCGCATTTTCAACTAATAATTGATATTTTTAGAAAATGGTCAAAAAATCATAATAGGTAAATTTTGATATTATAAATTCAAGAATAAATTAAATTTTATCTAATTCTATTTATAAAAAAATTATATATATAAATATATATAATACAAAATATAAAGATAAACTGCTTTTATTTTAAAATGAACTTCTTATCATTCAGTGTTTCTAAATTTATTTCATAAAAATACTATAATTTTAAAAAAATTAATATTTTATATCATATATAGATATATTATATGTTATCATAATGATATTTTAAACATGTTTATTTTATTTTAATAATGTATCACAACCATCATTTTAGAGTTTGAATAAAGATATTAAACTCGATATTATTTAAAGGAAAATATATATATGGAAATCTAGGGATGTTACACCATGTATAAATAGGTTCAAAATTAAGATTAAATTTGGAAAAAAATTGGTGATACAATAGTTTTAATGTTTGGGATTTGGATTGAAATTTTAAAGGTTGCAACCTCTTAAACTTATTTTTTTAGATATGGAATGAAGCACGGGAGGTTCCTCAGGTGTTTGGGTGGTGCTCGGGATATTTCAGTCAAATTATGAATGGTTAAAGATATTTTTTACCTAGTAACATGGTTTAGTGTGGATGTATTAGGGGAAACCATTCCCGACCCTAAAGATTAGTGTGGTCTCAGCTCAATTTTTAAGTTGCATGATTGAGTGAAATTCTTAGTGCACGGTAGAGGGAAAATCATGTGGGATCAAGGAGAAACCATGTGTACATGGTGGTGACCTAGGGAATGAAACATAGTTGGAACATGGTTTTATAAAAACTTTATAAAATTTTGTAGATTCCATTCAGAACCATTTTCATGATTGGCATGTAATTTGGTAAAACATGCATCCAAACCGTGTGAGGTGCTTGGTATGCCCAGTATGAGGAACATGGTTGGAACACAGTTTGTCAAACTATGATTCCAAACCATTAAAATCATTAAAAATTGATAAATTATTAAAATTACCTCTTGGTATTTAACCTCAATCCCCTCCCCCACCTCTCTTGTGTGTGTAAAACCAAGGGTGTGGTTTCTCTATTTCCCCCTTTGTTTTCCTTTGTTTGGGTAGATTTTTATGTAAATTTCTTGAATGGATCAAGTTGTGGCTTTATATTATTTCCTTATCCTTGTTACAACCTTCCTCAATTTAATTTAGTGATGTTTGGTTTCAGGATTTGATATAGATTTCACTAAATAATAGTGAAATTATCAATTTCTCTTGGGGGTTTCATGTGGAATGTTTATATTATGTCCCATGGTGTTGATTTCACACCATTCTATTGTTATTTAGTGAAGGTATGGGTAATATTGAATTATTTTTTGGTTTTAGTTTAAATTAAATTAATTTAGTGATTGATTGAGTTTTGATTATTAGGGATTTTTCTCAAGATGGTTTAAGGAGTTCGTTGTGGACCTCCCATGGGTAATTGGTCATGATTTTGATGTGATAGGAAAAATCAATGAGTATATCACTAACTATTCATGTTTTATTTTAATTTTTAATATTAGTTTTTAATATTTAAATTAATTGGTTCTAATTTTGTGACTACGATAAAGTCTCGAGATGTTCAGAAATGAATGGACTGGTTTGGGAAAAGTGTTCGGATGAGAACTAAAGAGAAAAAAGCATCAAGATTGAGGTAGGTGGTCCTTAGTACTCACTATATGGTAATTATTTCAATTTTTTATGCATGTGATACGCAGTCTCACCACCTTTTGGTGATTGGTCTTAAAATGGAATAAGTGGGTAAATCAAATAAATGAATTTAGTTAATTATATTAATGATTTAATTGTATTAATTAATAGAAATAATGGCCTAAATGAAATGATTATGTTGATGCACTAAGTTCCAAGGGCCTGGAAGACCCTTTTTCACTGGATTATTGATGTCTCGATTGTTTATGACTAAGACCATGATTATATTTGATTTTATGTGATGATTGAACCCAATGAGGGGTTTGGTTTCTTTAAATAATACTTAGTAGCCCATTATGTAGGAGGCTCTAGTAACCTATGGTAGAGGTGTTTGGTGATTTGAGAGGAATGGGTCATCTAGACCTTACTAAAATTATTATAGGTGACTTAGAAGTCCATTTTAAAGGGAGACGGTGATTTGAGTATGGTTGGTCATATTATCCATGACCAACTTCGATATAGATTATAGCTTTGGGAAGTGTGAGATGACCAAATATATTAGATGAGAATTGTGTTATCTCATGATTAATACCATTAGGGATAAACCCAGTGAGGCTTGTACTGTGAGTCTAGTTTGATTGTGATGTAGATGTAATGTGACTAAGGGAGGTTCCACCTATAAAGACCCAATTTTCTCAGAGGTACATATAATTTTTTTTCAGTTTAAATTCATTACTTTGGCCATTATAATAAAAATAAATGTAGTTACAAAGGTCACAATGGTTTCTGGGGCTTGTTCAAAGGTTAGAGCCCAAGAATTTGGAGAAACAGACTAAGTCTCATAGTTAGTAGAAACCATACTACCCATCACATATGGTTTCCCTTAACCATGCGGAGCATTTCAGAGGGGAGAAGGGGCCTGAATAGTTTTTTTAAAACCATGTGAGATGAGGTCTTCACTCTTATGAGAATTTATGAATTATTGATAGTAGGTTTCACATAGCATGTGCATGGTTAGGAAAACCATGTGCCCAGCCCATGTGTGGACCCTCCTTATACTATATAGATAGCATGATTTGTGCATGGTTTGTCCAACCATGTGGCTAAACCATACAACCCAAGTGTGAAATTACAATTTCTCCACTAAAATGCTTTTAAACTCAATTA
Source organism: Viscum album (assembly GCA_963277665.1). Taxonomy (NCBI): domain Eukaryota; kingdom Viridiplantae; phylum Streptophyta; class Magnoliopsida; order Santalales; family Viscaceae; genus Viscum; species Viscum album. The sequence goes on along the minus strand of OY728127.1, from coordinate 339,549,211 downwards.
TTCTTCCTCCCTTCATTTCTAGAATCTAGAACCTCCTCCCTTATCCTGTGGGTTCTTCCTCCTCCCAATTTAGGGATTTCCATTTCTCCTCCATCTAAACTCTAAATGAATATCTATAAGAATAATTGGATATACATAATTAAGAACTTGAAACCTCTTCCTTCCTTTATTAGTTTCTCTAACCATCTCTTTTTCTATTTTGGTGTGATCCCATTCTCCCTATTTTCAAGGCATTATACCATTATTTCATTTTCATCCATTATAATTCAAGTATTAATCTTATATTAGAAGTGGAGTTGTCTACAACCTAATGGTATGTGGTTAAGTTGTTTTACTTAAAATTTATGATGCTATTATTACTCCATTGTTATGCCACACACCGTCTATTATCAAATGTTTCCTTGAAATGTGTTCCTCTTTTTTAAATAAATTAAAGCATATTATTATACTCTTGTTGAAATGTGCTAAGAAATTAGAGGATGTTGACATCATAAATTTCCACCCCTTTGGGGTGCATAATTTATTTACCTCTTTAAGATAACTGGTTAGTAATCCAAACACCATCGAGGTGTTCAATTTGTCTTTTAAGTGTAATTTCCCTCTTTTATATCGTTTTCTAGAAGAACAAAGAAACTTCTAAATTCTTTTCTTGACCATGGAATTAAATTTACTATCTTAATTAATTAAATGTATTAATAATAATGAATGAAAATGGGTGGAAATTCCATGCCTCATGTTTTATAATTATGAAGTTGAAATGTATGAAGTACTCACATTGGATATCTATGCTATGTGATTATAAATGAATTTAGAGGTGATACCTCATGGTGATTATTATTATTATTATGAGTATTCCATTGATATTTGTTGTGGAATGATGTATAAGGGACTTATTGAGCATGAAATTTCATACTACCTTACATTGGGTGTTGTCCATGATGCCTCTTACCATTATGCTTTTATTAGGGTTATGGGAATGATTTTTCACATTCCTTTATATCAAGTGTTGCGCCTAAAGAATCACCCCAACTATCTCGAGTGATGACCATAATTTCTCAAATTTATCATGATATTCAGGGAATGTACCATTTTCTTGAGCCTATAGGCTTGTTAAACTAGTTATGGATGCCTGAGTTATGTCTTGGGTCAATCTAGCACCTAGTATCCATGTATATTCCAACCTATAAACTTGATTAATTAGCTCATATACATGTTTATAGTATATAACTATATATATATATATTATTACTTCTATATATAGTTACTAATCAGACTCTTATTTCAGCCTATATCGAAGCAAGTAGACCCTTTCAGGTGTCTTGTAGGAATATAATCTAAATGGTATTTATTATTCATATTTGATTATAATTTACTTATACCTTGACACTTCTTAGCTATGTATAGTAGATGGACTATTTCTAGAAACCCTTGGTGGTGGACTATTAAGTTTATCTCACACCCTACTCGGACCACCTTTCATACCTGAGTATACTTCATGTCTGTTGGTACGTATAAGGGCAAGTGACCTACTATAGAATCTTAATATTCTTTAATTATAGTTGTAGTATGATAGTAGAGGATCGAGTATATTATTATGATTCTAGTGGAGAACACTTTTGGCCTTTTTTTATTTTTTTATAGAACGATGTATATACATGTTCCTTGTTTCTTCTTTTTGTATATCATCATTCCATGAAATCAATTTATATGACTCGACCTTTGGTTTTATTATTATTATTAAAGTTTCTATATTATTTTTGCTTCCATTGTTATTTATTATATATTATTATGCTATTCCATCTGTTATATAATGCTTCTATTATTTCTAGTTTATTTATAATATTTGATGTTCCACTCTGATATGAGGGTATAGTCTCCCCACTGTACCACCTTACACCCTCACTACTAGTCATTAACCTCTGGCATATGAGGAGGCATGCTTGAGGCCATGTGACCCACTGGATCAGGGTACCAATTAAGTGGATCTCGGTTCAAGAAATTATAAAGTGTTATCAGAGCATATTTTTCCTTTTTTATTACTTTTTAGGTATTATACAAGAGACTAGAAGATAATTGAATTTGGTAATGAGCATGTGCCTCTGAGTAGTTAACCCATATACATGGGACACCGAAATTTGCTAGGATGGGTTATTTCTATTCTTATTATTTTCTATTAAAGTTGATACAATTTCACTATTGGGTTACATACATGATGTGTATAGTTATATTTATTGCTAAAATGATTTTGGACTTGATCTTTGGCCTATTAAGGTAAGGATTTGGCATCTCATACATCATTATCAGAACCTTAGAACTGATATTCCATGCATTTTTTCATGTCACGTTTACTTTATGTGTGCATTTTCCTACTAAACATAGTTATTTCTTGATTATTATATATTGAAATGTGTGGATATTTCTTGAAGGGAAAACATAATTGGGTTAATTAATGTACCTAAATTTGTCTAAACAATGTTTTCCCGCATACATTGGTGATGAAACCTTAATTATCCAATTATACCATATTGTGGGTTCTGGAATTACTTGTTCTAAACCATGATATAAACTTATTTATATAGGATTACAAATGAAAATGAATTTAGATATTTTAAATTAAAATGTTTACCACTAAATGGGATTCAAATTGTAAAGTAAAGGGTGTTTTCCTATATACCTTGCAATTCACACTCCATATATTAGAACATCTACTATGTTGTATAAGACTTAGAACAAAAACCATCCTTATTAGTGGGTATATTGGAGTGTCTCTTACATTATCATATTGTGTTATGGTATTTCCATTTTTCCTAGACCTATCTTTTGGAGCAGATAGAGAGGTGTGATCTTTTTATAGGAAGGTGGTGTGCCTATCATAATTATCTATCTACAAACTTTTAAAATGCTAAATTCTATTATAAGGTATGTATTTCGCATTGTAGAATCATTCCATCGTGACAAACTTGAGTTTTACACCCTGAAGGAATTGATGACCATGCACCGAATGTGGTGGGCCCTAAGCTGCCAATGATCCCTCTTGTAGTGCCACTTATGGAGACACTTGTTATTCCAAATATGGTCACTGATGCCTGGTTTTGAGAAATATTTTTATATATGATTCAATATATTCAAGGTGTTTATCGAACTACCCTGACTATGGAAGAGTTGACATGGGAGTTATTGTAGTAGAATCCTCCCACATTTTGAGGGGATGGAGGACCTCATGTTGTAGTGCCATAGTTGGAGGCCATGCATTATAACTTCAAGAATGTGAAGATTAATCCAGAGAAGAGGGTAAAGATTAACCCATATATTCTATACAGTTCATCCAAGAGATGGTGGGATGTTATTAAATAGGAAAACAGACATTGAGATATGATCTGGGTGGAATTACAGTCAATCTTCTACGATTAATTCTTTCCAGAGACATTAATGTCTGACCATGATAGAGATTTTATGAACCTCTAGTGGGGATAAAAGTATATCATGGAATATTATGCTCATTTCACTAAGATATAGTGTTTAACCCCTAATTTATCTAGTGATGATATTATGGCTTCCAGATGATTTAAGGATGTGTTGGTATACGCCATATGATCGTAGGTCAAAGTCTTTTGGATAACAACTATTTCAAAGATCATCAACCATTCCCTCATTACAAATTGGAAACTGATGAAAGCTTATGGTGGGAACCATGGAAGTTAAACACCTAGATCTATCAGTTTTTCTTCTAGTGGACGAAAGAAATGTTTTTAGATTTCTCATAGGGGTAGAAATAGTCAGATAGATCATACTAACAACTTCTTGATTTGTGTTTAGTGCGGGAAACTGGGGAATAAAAAACCTCAGTGTATAAGAGATATAATATAATAGTGTATGTGGTAGGATAGGGAATATCCAGTCTTCTGTAGGACTTTTCCACCAGTTCTTAGAAAGAGGGGATCTATACTTATCCCACATTCCATATTAGGGTCAATGGTATATCGTCATGTAGGTAGCTGGAATACCAAATGTTGAGGTGGTGGTCAAGGAAGAGGTAGTTAGACTTTGGACTTTATACACCGGCAGAGTGGGCCTACTAAGGGAAGTTAGGTTGTGACTCAAAGCTTCAATACAGGAAAATTTCATGCAGTGCCTATACTGGAAGAGCATAGCATCAGATCTTCTAATGTTCATGGTACTATTCTAGTAGCCTCTACTTTAGTGTCTTCTCTTTTTGACATAGGCATTCTAAAATCTTTAATATTTGAGGCAATCATGGAGAGTCTAGGCCTAGAGATATAACCCTTATGTGGGGTTATGAAAATCAATACCCCAGTGGGTGTCCAATTAGAGATTGTTTTCTGTTGTAAGGATTTTCACTTTAAGATAGGTATATATCTCTTCATATGGAATCTTTTCATCCTCAACATGACAGGGTTGATATAATCATAAGGATGGAAAATTTAGTTCCCTATTGATAGCATATTGATTTTTATCAATAAAAAAGGGTGACATTTACATAACTAGAGGGTGATAGAAATATCCATAAGGGAGAATAGAATGTCTATGCGTCTGGATCAGGACCTAAGCATCAAGGGATGGGAAGAGTGATAGCCTATATTTATAGTATCTTCTTAGATGACCAGGGGTTAAAACCCATTATATTCCTTCCTATGGTGGATCACTTTAGGGAAATCTTCTCTGATGAATTTTTTGGTCTACCTCCAATGAGATAGGTTGGATCCACTATTGTGATAGTTCCAAGAGCACTAGTGTCCATTCCTCCTTACAGGATGGCACCCACAGAGATTTTAGATCTCAAGAAATAGTTAGACCACATATAGGATAAGGGTTTTATATGCCCCAAAACATCTCCATGGGGTTCACCATTCCTTTTTTCAAGAAGGCATATGGTACCCTTTTGGTTTTTGTGGATTACCTTTGGTTGAACTAGATAATGGTTAGGAATCAGTATACATTGCCTCAAATAGAGGACCTATTTGATAATCTCCAAGGATAATGAATATTATTAAAGATTTATTTGAGGTTATTCTATCATTAGGTACATTTCATATCCTTAGACATACCTCATAAATATTTCTAGATTATGTATGGTCTTTACAAGTATCTGGTTATGTTGTTCTTCCTTACGAATGCATCGGTAGTATTTATGGATCTGATGAATTGGGTTGTTCACCCATACTTGGATTAATTTGGGGTAGTTTTGCGGATTAAATCTTAGTTTATTCACATTCTCAACATGACCATCCAAATCTCCTAAGATCAAGTTCAATACATTGATAAAGCACCAGCTTTATGCTAAGCTCAGCAAATTCCACTTATGGATCGACAAAGAGAACTTCCTAGGCCATATTATCTCAGAGTTAGGAGTTTTAGTAGACCCATAGAAGTTGATATCTATAGTTTCCTAGGAGTATCCCAAGAACATCTTTGACATACAGAGTTTATCTGGGCTAGCCTATAATTACATATTCTTCATCTAGGATTTTTCATTCCTTACAGTGCCTCTTATAGGATTGAAAAACAAGGGTATAAAATTCATATGGTTAGAATATTTTGAAGAAACATTCTTGGATTTGAAAGGTATGTTGACTTCAGTGTCAATCCTAATTTTTTGGAGCCCTAAAGAAGATATACTGTTTATTATGATGCATCAGGTATCATTATAGGAGTGGTTTTGATGCATGAAAAGTGATTCATAGCATAGGGGTCTCATTAGTTGGGGAGTCATGAGTGGAATTACCCGACATATGACCTTGATCTAATTGTTATAGTTCACACTTTATATTTTTGAAGACACTATTTACTTGGAGAGATTTTTTTGGTATTCACTGGTCACAAAATCCACAAGTATATCTTTAAATGGTTTGATCTAAATCTTAGACAGTGAAAATGGGTTGAGTACCTTCAATCCTTTGGTTTTTATATTCCATAAACTCCTAGATAATTCAATTTTATATCCATTTATCTATGATGAAATACTCATATCCAAGTAGTTCAGGAGGCCAGTGAGGAGTGGAAGCTCCGGGCCTTGTTTTCAGAGATGCGCATTGAGGTTTAGGAGGATCATGGTTAGAATATCCTCTTGGATTTATTAGTGACTTATACTCTTCTATAATGGGTGATAATGAAGAAACTTTTAAATATTTTGGGCTTAGTCCTAAGGGAAACTATCTTAGATGACGATTTGTCTTCTGGTTGGACCATGGATGAGGATTAGACTTTACTCTTTCATGGGAATGTATGGGTACCATCAAACATCAAAGAGGAGTTGATGTGAGAGTTTCATAACTTTGTTTGGTAAATTCATACAAGTGTCACCAAGATGTATCAGGACTTATGTTTCCAATATTGGTGTCCTGGTATGAAATAGGAGATATCTGGTTTTATCACTTGGTGTTCCACCTTTCAGCAAGTGAAGGAAGAACATTCGCAATCGGTAATAATTTTACTGCCATTATCCATTCCTGAGTGGAAATGTGATGATTTATCTATGTAATTTGTGACTCGTTTACACAGATCACCTCATGGAAATGATGTAGTTTGGGTAGTCATTGACAATTTAATGAAGGTCACACACTTCTTACATGTTCGATATACCTTATCAATAGACAATATAATAAGGATATATGTCAAGGATGTTGTACATCTTCATGGACATCCACGATCTATTGAATATTATAGGGACACTCATTTCACATCTCATTTTTGGTAGGCATTTTAGAAGGCCATGGGTACATAGGTTCTTTTTAGCATGTCTTATCACCCTCAGACCAATAGATAGACAGAGCACATGATTTATTTTTTATAGGAAATGATCCATGCATGTTTCCATAAAATTGGGGGTTCTTGGGGGAAACATATACCCCTAGTTGAGTTTTCTTATAATAAAAACTTTAGGAATAACTTTTATATGGATTCTAATGAAGACTTATATTTTAGGCCTTTTTTATCACCTCGGTTCTAGATAGAGGTAGGGGAGGTATCTTTTCTTAGACCACATCTTGTTGAGGAGACTCCAGAGTAGGTCCAGCTGATCAGGAAGTGCATGTTGACATCTCAGTACAAAGAATAGTAATATACCAATAAACATCTATGGCCTCTTGAGTTTAAGGTCACATATTGTATTTTCTTGACATTTTCTCCTAGGTTGGTCCATCAACAAATTCATAGGTAGGGTAATATTTTCCTCAATTCATTGTACCCTTTGATGATTTGAAATGAATCGGACTAGTGTCTTACTAGATAGTACTTCCTCGTAGATACCAATTTATTCATGGTTTATTTCATGTATCTTAGCTTCATTGATATTATCCAGACCTGATGCATGTTTTAGAACTTAATGAGTTTGAGTAAGATATGGATGCTTTTTTTTGAAGAGTACCCAGTGTGTATTGTGGATCAGAGTGGGAAGACAATTTGAGGCAGGTTAGTTCCTTTAGTATGGGTTCTATGGTAGCATGGCCCTGTACAATATAAGACATGGGATTGGGAGGATGATATACAAGCTTAGTGGATGAAACATTTCTCTAATGATCTCACTTTACCCTTAGAAGGCCAACTTGAGGAAGAGTTTCTTTAAGGAGGGTAGATTGAAATGGATTGGATTTTCTCAAACGTATAGAACATTTTTTTCAATTAAATTCCTAATTTGGGCCATTTTTATGGTACTTAATATACTAAAGGAGGTAACAACAGTGTTTGAGGCTTGTTCAAACATTGGAGACCTATAATTTTGAGAAACAGATTGGGCCGCATGGTTAGTAAAAATCATGCTTCCCAACCAATGCGGTTTCCCTTAACTATGCGAGGCATTTCAGAGGGGATAATGGGGTGAAACAATTTTTATACATTTGTCTGAGGTGATTCACATGCTCATGTGATAATTTTAGACATCCTAATAGTGGGTTTTTCATGGCTTCACACAATTAGGAAAATCCTTCCCCTAGCCCATATGAGGTCCCTCCTTACACTGTAGAGGCAGCATAGTTTGTGCATGGTTTAGTCAACCAAGCTACAAAATTGTTGACCCACATTTTTTACGGTGAAATTAAAATTTCACCGCTAAAATGATTTTAAACTCAATTCTTCTTCCCAATTTAATTTCTAACACCTAGAGCCTCCTCCCTTCTCCCATGGGTTCTTCCTCCTCCAAAGTTAGATATTTCCATTGCTCCTCCATTCGGACTCCAAAAGGATCACTATTAGAAGTATTGGATATTCATTGGTAATCACTCGAATCCTCATACTTAATTTATTATTTTATATTCCTTTCTCTTGTGCTATTTTAGTTTTATCCCATTCACCATATTTTATGGATATTGTAACATTATTCTATTTTCTTCCATTATACTTCAAATATGAAACTAATATTGGATGAGGAGTTGTCCATAGACCTAAGATAGTTGTCCTAGTTGTTTTCTCTAAAAGTTATGGTGTTTTCATAGCTCCATCAGCATGATTCAATCTGGCCATTGATACACGTTTCCTTGAAATGCATTCCTTCTTTTTTAAATTAAGTAAAGAATATTTTTATACTCATGTGGAACATATCTAAGTTATTAGACGATATTGACCTCATTAATTACCACCCCTTTGGGTGTAAAGACTTTATTTACCTCTTTAATATAATTGGTTAGTTATCCAAACACCACCTAAGTGTTCAGTCTATCTAGTAAATTGAATTCCCCTCTTTTATATCATTTTATAGATGACCAGATCACATTCCAAGTGATTATCTTCACCATGGAATTGAATTTAATTTCTTAAATAATTAAATAAATTAATTATAATAAATTAAAATGGGTGAAAATGCCATAGTTCATGTTTTATAATTATGAACTTGAAATGTATGAATTTCTCACCTTTGATATATGTGTTTTGTGATTATAAATGCATTAGAGGTGATCCCTCATGTTTGTAATTATTATTATGAGTATTACATTAATATTATATGTGGAATTATTGATAAGAGACTTTATGAGAATGATGTTTCATGCTTCGTTGCATTAGGTGTTGAGCTTGATGTCCCTCACCATTATACATTGATTTGGGCGATGGGCATGATGTTCCACATTCCTCTATATCAGGTGTTGGGCATGACAACCCACCCCACCTATCTTGATTGATGAGCATGAAATATCACATTCATCTTGAGATTCATTGAATTAATCTTTTTCTTGATCATGTAGGCTCGTTAGACTAGTTATGGATGCTTGAGTTATGCCTCAAGTCCAACTAGCACCAAGTATCCATGTATATGGCTACTTATGTCCTCACGTACTTAGTGCATATAAATGTATATAGTATATAACTATATATATATATTATTACTTATATATATAGTTACTAATTAGACTCTTATTCTAGCATAATTTTAAGTAGTTAGAGAAATCCAGGTGTCCTATAGGAACCTGAAATGGTTGGTATTTATTATTTAGCTTTTGTTTATCATTTCCTTATACCTAAAAATGGCTTTTTATGTACACTAGATTGATTATTTCTAAAAATCATTGGTGGTGTCCTACTGATTTTATCTCACACCCTTATTGGACCACCTTTGGTACCCTAGTAGACTTCATGTTTATGTCTATGTATAAGGTAAAGTGCCTTGCAATAGATTCTTGATCTGCTTTACTTACAATTAGAGCATGGGAGCAGAGGATCAAGCATAGACTCGTAATGCTAGTAGAGCAGTCTTTTTTCCTTATTTTTATTTTTATATATAATGATTTATATGAATGTTTCTTATTTCCCCTTTTTTGTATCAGTATTCCATGACATCATTGTATATCAATTAGCCTTTGGGTGTTTGATTATTGTTATAGTTTCTGGATTATTTACACTTCAGACATTATTTGTTTTATGTGATTCTGTTATGCCATTTTTTATATCATGCTTACACTGTTACCTAGTTATTTATCTTATTTTTTATAACACTATAATATAAAGGTATAGTCTCCCCATTATACCACCTTACACCCTTACTACTAGTCGGCAGCCTCTTGCATATGGGGAGGCACGCTTGAGGCCATGTGACACACTGGGTCGGGGCACTGATTAAGTGGATCCCGGGTCGGGATGTTACACTACACCCAAGTGAATAGCGGTGACCCAAGTAATATATATTGAATAATAGAATCCTTAGTAGGGTTTTCCATGTGGGTATGGTTTAAGGGACCCTAATGGGTGCCCGATGACATGATGGCCTTGGGTAGGGTGTGTTGGATAACAAGTAGTGATGGTTACAGGTGTCATCTTAGAACTCAAAAAAAATGTGTAAGTATATGAGGCTAAGTTATGAGTGTGATGTTTCCAAGGAACATAATAACCTCTAAAAATGTATTTCTTCCAAGTTATTAGATTTAGATTTGGGACCCAGATATGGTACCTTCGTAATGTTGTGATTTAGGGTTCTGTTGTCAATGCCCTGGTGATGTATCGACCCTTCGATGGGTAAGTGGTTGAGATGGTGTGGGTATATCCTTTGAAACCAAGTTGAACCCATAAGCTAATGAGGATATAAATATAATGATAGGATATGTATTATAGACCATCCCTTATTGTGTGTGATGGGTTGGGAAAACAGTTATCCCTTAGAGTGATATATTGTATGTTATGGCTAGGGATGTTTGTGATATTATTGTATGGGATTACAAAGATGATAAATTACCCCATTTATATGTATTTTATATGTTATTGGTTATGTATGTTCCTGGTTTTTGGAAAGGTATGTTTTGTTGAGTTTTGGGTTAAACCCTTGATTTTGGGACTTTAAAAGGGTCCTTGGAATTGTGAGAGGACTTGGGGGTGTTCCAGGGGCTTGGGCCACGGAATAAGGGAAGTCTGGTCAAATTAGACCAAGGTGCACGACTTGTGCACGGTCAGCCAAACTGTGCGGCCTGCCCAGGCTAAGCCGTGTGAACCTCCCTCCGCTGGACAGAAGCGAGCGCACTGTTTGTGCATGGTTTTCCAAACTATGCGGCTAAACCGTGTGACTCCTCCTCCTCCAGGCAGTGGCATGCGCATGATTTTTGAAACCGTGCAGAAAAACTGTGCAGCCACTTAAAGTTGGGAAAATTTACAAAATTTTCACTCTAAGCTTTATAACCCCAACTCGGGATTTTCCTCCTCTCTTCCCCTCTTCACCCTAGGTGAAAACCAGATTTCCAAAGGACTCCAAGAGATCAATCTCCCTCATTTATACGGCATTTTTGGTTCTTTTGGTTGCGGATCGAAGATCCGGGTAAGGCTAATCCCATCCTTGGTTCTTTTCTTGGTTTAGGGTTTGTATCTTTTTCTACCTCTTGTTCTAAAACCCTAAAACCCTATCTTTTGGGTGAGTTCTAGGTTGAAGTTCCAAGGGTTGATTGAATCGAGTTTTAAGGACTCGATTGAGGGTCCGTTCAACCGCGGATTCGAGGTAGGTGGTCTACAAGTTATATCCCATGGTTATTTAGGGTTTTGTGCATGTTTACTTGTTCTCTTGTATTCCCTTGGTTATGTTTTGAATAACCTAGGAATATTTGGTAATATTGGTGTCTAAAATGGCCAATGGAAACCCTCACGATCCCTGTGGGATGTGTTGGGATTGACTTGACCTAATTGGGCCATCCATGGGATGTGTTGGATTTTCCCGGGTTTAGGGATTGTTATTAAACAAGTGATTTGTTGTAGTAAATGGTAGATCCCTTAATAAACATGTTGGAATGATTGGTTGAACTTGGAATAGAAGTTAGGTGATGCACCTAGACTTGTCAATAACCAAAGGGTTATTTGGAATGGGTTAAATGGTTGATTCACGGAATGATGAACGGGTTAAATGGGTTAATGTGTAAAATGATTAAAGATCATAATGGGATAGATTATTGGTTTAATGTTGAATTATTAGTGAGATAGGAATAACATATGGGAATTGGGTGAATGGTTAAATGAGGTAAATGGTAATGTGTTAATGGGTTAAGGCATGATGTGGTTTCCCATGTGGGTTGTTGTGAATGATGGTTGTCGATGGGCAATGGTTGGAAGGTTGATGGTTACTTATATATAAGCATGTGCACATGGATTGGTAGTGTGGGGTATTACTTGAGGATCTACGCCCATGGGTCGAGTGAAGACTGAGGTTCTAAACTCCACCCTAAATGCACGGGTTAGGAAAGGGGACTAAGGGTCTATTCTCCCAACAGTTGCATCCACCCGAACTGAGGCTTCGAGGTGAGGTTATGGTTTCTATGAGGGGTTAGTCCTAGTGATATAGGATAACGACGTGTTTACCCTCTTGCGTGTGATTGTTGGCCTTAGACCCATGTCACATAATTTATGTGATTAACCCATGGAAATGTGATGAATTGGTAATGGTGATAATTGGTATAAATGTATGGTAATGGAAGTGGTGATGGCTTTGGCTAAGAATTGGTTAGTGGAATCTTAACTAATTAATTGTTAATTATCATTCATTTTCCTTCTGTATACACTACCTGTTCATACTGGATATTTTGTAGACACCATTGGTGGTGGCCTACTGAGTTGTACTCACACCCTGCTCGGGCCGTCGTTGGGTACCCAATCAGACTTCATGTTTTCAGGTCAGGAGAAGGGAAAGGGTCCTTTCTAGTTAGTGAGTGGACATGGGTAGCACTTGGTGGAGGATCCGGACTTGGATTTGGGAACATTTTGGGGATTTTTTTCATTGTCTTTATTTTGGGATTGTGTCCACTTTTTCACTTGTAGTATGACATGGCATATTTATTATTGGAAATGGTTGTTATACATGTTCCTTGTTATTGGTTATTGTTTCCGCTATCTGGTTTATTTCTATTGTGCTTACTCTGATAAAAAGAGGGTATAGTCTCCACACTTGACACCAAAGACCCCCGTTGCTAGTCGTCAGCCTTTGGCGTCTGGGGAGGCACGTTTAAGGTCATGTAACCACCCGGATCGGAGCACTGGTTTAGTGGATTTAGGGTTGGGGACGTTACAAAGTGGTATCAGAGTGGGTCTTTCTTCTCCTTATCTGAGGTTTTGTTATTTGGGATTGGTAGAAAAGTGTTAAGAAGTTTCGGGCCTTGGTAATGAGATCGTTCTTGGGAGTAGCTAACCTAGGTATGGGAGAAATCCAAGTCACCCTAGGTGGGAAATGTTATTCTTGGTTGTGTGTTGTTACAGTTGATGATATTTCACCGTTGGGTGATGCACATGTGGTTTGATGTGATTGTTTTATGATATTTGTCTTGTAGCCTTAATGACACGAGGATTGGCATCCATGAATCATTATAGGCACCTAGGGAGATAGGTGACATGCATTGTATGAGACACATGCACGGGGTGGGTGTGTGAGGCAGGAAAGTAGGGTGCACTATGCATTTCATAAAACCAAGAAATAATGAGAAGAATGAAATGAAACAAGTGGGTAAATGACGTTAATGAAATATAAGGGTATGAATAAAAATTGTAAAATGTTGTTGGGTTATTGTGGCTAGTAAGGAGTCTTTTGTGATGGAATCATGGATGTTTTGGTGGTATGTGTGCTAAATCTCATGCTTGGAAATGTAGAGAGATGCCACCACGACGTCAGGTACCAGTTGGGAAATAGGAGGATGTTGCTGAGAACACTCCTCCGGTAGAGGGGAATAAAAATGTGGTGATCAATGAAGGTGGAGAAGACCAGTTCCGAGGGAACTTGGCTCACCTTATGTAGATGATGGATCGGGACCTAGGGTGGGTTGCACCGAGTATGTTTCAGCTGACCAGGGAATTTGAGCTGCAACACCCTCCGACTTTCACTGGAGAGGGTGGGCCAGAGGCAGCAGAGTTCTGGTTAGAGTCTTTCCAGACAATACCAGATCATCTAGAGACCCCTGTCGAGAAGCGGGTAAAGCTAGCCGCTTATATGTTGTGAGGTCAGGCTAGGAGTTGGTGGGATATTCAGGCTCAAATTGAGCAGGCTGAGGGAATGTCGTGGAAGTTTTTTCAGGAATAGTTTCTGGATCATTTCTACCCAGAGACTTTGAGGCAGGAGCGGGCTATAGAGTTTATGAGCCGGACTCAGGGATCACTGTCGGTGATGGACTATGCTAGTCGCTTCACTAATTTGAGATGCTTCATTGTAGTGTTAGCCTGGGATGAGGCAGCAGTGGCAAGGCACTTCCATGATGGGTTGAGACATGAGATCAGGTCTCAAGTAAATATATTCCTCCTAAAGAGGTTCGCAGAGGTAGTAGATCAGGAACTAATCTCGGAAGGAAACCTGAAGGGAACTTCGGGTAGTGGGCTTGTGGTGCCAGGGGGGGATAATAGTAGTGTAGCTACCGAGGGTCGGAAGCGACGCCATGAGAGCTCACAACATGGCGGTAGTGTTCAAAGTGGCTGGAAGATAGGGTCAGCCTCTCAGAGTGGGAATCATGTGTTCTGCTATCAGTGCGGTAGGTCGGGGCATGTGTGTGGTCAGTTTCCTCGACCTCCTGTTGAGTATCGTTCATGCGGAAGGATGGGACATGTGCAGAGGTTCTGCAGGAATCCTTGGTGGGCAGGTGAGCATGATGGTGAAAGGAAGGTATCAGATACGGGAAGGGGATCAGTTACCCCGTATCAGGCGGGTAGTTAGAGCTCCACGGGCCGTACTGGCAGGGGTGGTAGACATGGAACTCCAGGGCAAGATCGCTCATGCCAACAGGGCTATGCGGCATAGAGTATTCAGGCTAGAGACCAGGGCAGAGGGGTAGGTCAGCTTCAGGCAGTTCAGTTTGCGCCTGGTGACGGCGAGGCTGGATCATCGATTGTTCGAGGTACGATCCTTGTAGCTTCTACGTTTTCTAGTGTATTGTTTGACACGGGTACCACACACTCTTTTATCTCTTCTCAACTTGTGGAAGTGTTGGGTTTACCTGTGGAAGGGGTGTGTGGAGTTATGTCAATTGAAACTCTGTTGGGGGTGCGGGTTGAGGATATCAAGCAGTGCAAGGGATGTGTCTTGGAAGTTGGTGGGTATCATTTTATGTTGGACTTGTTCGTCCTCGAGATGTCTGGGTTCGATCTAATCTTGGGAATGGATTGGTTGGTGTTGTATCGGGCACACATAGACTATTATCATCGTAGAGTATTGTTCAGGTAGCTTAAGGGGGACTCTTATTTCCACCGTGGTGAGTGGGATGTTCAAGTATGTCATGCAGGACCGTGGGGATAGCGGATGAGTGAAATCATGACTCGAGTGGCATGTCTCATGCTTGATGAAAATGGAAGAGGATAACAGGTTGTTTTTCCTCCTGTGGTGGATCGGTATTAGGAAGTGTTTCCTGAGGATTTCTCAGGGTTACCACCTGAGAGGGATGTTGAGTTCACAATTGAGTTGTTGCAGGGAGCGGAGCCAGTTTCTATTCCACCATACCGAATGGCACTGAAAGAACTCCAAGAACTAAAGGTTCAGCTTGAGGATTTGGAGCATAAGGGGTTTATCCGTTCCCGTACGTCTCCTTGGGGATCTCCCGTGATTTTTTCAAAGAAGGATGATGGGTCATTAAGGCTGTGTGTTGACTATCAAAAGTTGAATCAGATGACAGTGATAAAAACCGGTACCCTCTTCTGAGAATAGATGACCTGTTTGACCAGTTGTGGGGTGCATCGGTGTTTTCTAAGATTGATCTGAGGTCGGGTTATCACCGGTTGAGGGTGAGGCCTTCTGACATAGTACGGACCACTTTCCGAAGTTGGTACGGGTTGTTTGAGTTTGTGGTAATTCCTTTCGGCTTGACCAATGCACCGGCGGTGTTTATGGCTTTGATGAACCACATCTTTCATCCCTATCTAGATTAGTTTGTTGTTTTCTTTATTGATGATATCGTAGTGTACTCAAAAACTCACGACGATCATGGCCAACATCTTGACATCATCTTGGGTATGCTAAGAGAGCATCAGCTATACACCAAGCTATCCAAGTGTCAATTATGGATAGGTGAGGTACATTTTCTAGGTCACAACATCTCGGAGGCAGGTGTTTCAGTGGATCTAGAGAAAGTATAGGCAGTTGTATCTTGGGAGCAGCCTAAGAGTGTTTCAGATATTCGGAGTTTTTTGGGCTTGGTCAGGTATTACTGAAGGTTCATTCAGGATTTCTCTCACTTGTCAGCACCACTTTCGGGCTTGAACAAGAATGTAATTAGGTTCGAGTGGTCTAAGGCTTGTGATAATTCCTTTCAAGAGTTTAAGAAGCGGTTGACGACCGCACCTATCTTGATCTTACCTGAGTCGGGTAAGAAGTACATCGTGTTTTGTGATGCGTCCGGAATCGGACGTGGGGCTGTGTTGATGTAGGATGAGCGGGTTGTGGCTTATGTTTCAAGGCAGTTGAGACCCCATGAGTGGAACTATCCCACTCATGATCTTGAGTTGGCTGCAGTAGTGTATGCCTTGAAGTGTTGGAGGCACTATCTGTTGGGAGAACGATTTACCGTGTTTACCGACCAAAAGAGTTTAAAGTACATCTTCTCGCAGCGGGATCTGAATCTTCGGCAGCGAAGATGGGATGAATATCTCTAGTATTTTGACTTCGAGTTGGTGTAGACGCCAGGAAAGGGAAATAGTGTTGCTGATGCTCTAAGCAGGAAGGTTCAGAATCAGGATGTTCAGGAGTCCAGCACCGAGTGGAAGGTGATGGCATTATTTGCAGAGATGCACCTGGAGGTTCCAGAGGAGAATGTTCAGGTCACTCTTGCTTCCTTAATGATGGATTCAACACTCTTGAGTTGAGCTAAGGAAGGTCATCTTGATGATCCTGAGTGTTTGAGCACAAAGGAAAAGCTTAAAGGTGGGGAGCTACCTTCTGGATGGGCCATTGGTGTGGACAGTGTTGTTCGTGTTCGTGATCGTGTGGTTGTGCCAAAGTGTGTGCAAGAAGAGTTGATGCATGAGTTCCATGCATCAAAGTGGACAGTGCATCCTGGTTTGACCAAGATGTACTGTGATCTCAGAAGGCAGTTTTGGTGTCCTGGAATGAAGAAGGAAGTTGCGGGCTTTGTGGAACGGTGCCTTACCTGTCAGTAGGTGAAGGCCGAGCATCAACACCCAGGGGGTTTGTTGCATATTTTTTCCATTCCAGAATGGAATTAGGACGATGTAATGATGGATTTTGTCTTGGGTCTTCTGAGTATGCCACGGAGGAATGATGTGATCTGGGTAGTTATGGATCGGTTAACTAAAGTGGCACATTTATTACCGATTCAGGAGACCTTTACAATCGACCAGTTGGGTGAGCTGTATGTTCGGGAATTAGTGTGGTTGCATGGGGTATCGCGGACCATAGTTTCAGACTGAGATCCACGTTTCACATCTCATTTATGGCAAGGTGTTCAGAAGGCGCTAAGTACGCAGGTGTTTTTTAGTACGGATTTCCTCCCGTAGACGGACGGGTAGTCGGAACGTACAATCCAAGTGTTGGAAGACATTTTAAGAGCTTGTTTCTTGGACTTTGGTGGTTCTTGGGAGAGACACCTATCATTAGTTGAGTTTTCCTACAACAATAGTTTTCAGGCTACAATTCAGATGGCACCATTTGAGGCGCTTTATGGGAGACCATGTAGATCTCAGTTGTGTTGGCTAGAGGCTGGTGAATCTGAGTTGTTGGGGACAAGTCTCATGCAGGAGACTTCGGAGAGAGTCAATTTGATCAGGAAGAGGATGGCTACATCTTAGAGTAGGCAGAATTCCTATGCAGATCAAAGTCGTAGACCTCTTGAGTTTGGGGTGGGTGATAAAATATTCCTTTGGGTTTCGCCAAGGTTGTGTCACTGTCGGATTCGAAATCAGGGTAAGTTGGCGCCCAGGTATGTGGGACCTTTTGAGATTGTGGAGAGGATCGGACCAGTGGCTTACCGATTGGCTCTTACACAGCGGTATGGTGGGATGCATTATGTGTTTCATGTGTCGCAGCTTCGACGGTATCACCCTGACCCATCTTACGTGGTTGATGTTGAGGATGTATAGCTTTAGGCTGATGCGTCCTTTGAGGAGAATCTGGTTCGTGTGGTGGACCATAGTGAGAAGGTCTTGCGAGGCAAGGTTCTGCCATTAGCGCGAGTATTATGGCAGCATGAGAAATTTCAGGAAGAAACTTGGGAGCGGGAATCGGATATGCGGGCTCAGTGGCCCGAACTCTTCTCTTCGGTGGAGCAATGAGGCTTGGAAGCTCGGCTCGAGGAAAAGCTGTTATAAGGTGGGGAGGTTGTAAGATCCTAGTTTTTGGAAAGGTATGTTTTGTAGAGTTCTGGGTTAAACCCTTTCTTTTGGGACTTTAAAAGGTTTCTTGGAAGTGTGAGAGGCCTTGGGGGTGTTCCTTGGGCTTGGGGAACGGAAGAAGGGAAGTCTGGGTAGAGAAGACCAAGGCCCACGGCCTGCGCACGGTCAGCCAAACCTAGCGGCCTGCCCAAGCTAAGCCGTGAGACCCTCCTTCCGCTGGACAGAAGTGAGCACACGGTTTGCGCACAGTTTTCCAAACCGTACGGCTAAACCATGTGACTCCTCCTCCTCCGGGCAGTGGCATGTGCATGGTTTGCGCATGATTTGCCAAACCATGCGGACAAACCATGCGGCCACTTAAAGTTAGGAAAATTTAAAAAATTTCCACTCCGGGCTTTATAACCCCAACTCAGGATTTTCCTCCTCTCTTCCCCTCTTCACCCTAGGTGCGAACCAGATTTCCAAAGGACTCCAAGAGATCAATATCCCTTTTTTCTAAGTCATTTTTGGTGCTGTTGGTTGCGGATCGAAGCTCTGAGTAATGCTAATCCCATCCTTGGTTCTTTTCTTGGTTTAGGGTTTGTATCTTTTCTCTCTCTTGTTCTAAAACCCTAAAACCCTATCTTTTGGGTGAGTTCTAGGTTGAAGCTCCAAGGGTTGATCAAATCAAGGTTTAAGGACTCGATTGAGGGTGCGTTCAACCGTAGATTTGAGGTAGGTAGTCTACAAGTTATATCCCATGGTTATTTAGGGTTTTGTGCATGTTTACTTGTTCCCTTCTTTTCCCTTGGTTATGTTTTGAATAAACTAGGAATATTTGGTAATATTGGTGTCTAAAATGGAAAATGGAAACCCTCACGATCCCCGTGGGATGTGTTGGGATTGACTTGACCTAATTGGGTCATCCATGGGATGTGTCGACTTTTCCCGGGTTTAGGGATTGTTATTAAACAAGTGATTTGTTGTAGTAAATGGTAGATCCCTTGATAAACATGTTGGCATGATTTTTTGAACTTTGAATAGAAGTTAGGTGATGCACCTAGACTTGTAAATAACCAAAGGGTTATTTGGAATGGGTTAAATGGTTGATTCACGGAATGATGAATGGGTTAAATGGGTTATTGTGTAAATTGATTAAAGACCATAATGGGATAGATTATGGGTTTAATGTTGAATTCTTAGTGAGATAGGCATAACATATGAGAATTGGGTGAATGGTTAAATGAGGTGAAATGGTAATGTGTTAATGGTTTAAGGCATGATGTGGTTTCCCATGTGGGTTATTGTGAATGATGGTTGCTGATGGGAAATGGTTGGAAGGTTGATGGTTACTTATATATAAGCATGTGCACATGGCTTGGTAGTGAGGGGTATGACTTGAGGATCTACGCCCACGGGTCGAGTGAAGACTGAGGTTCTAAACTCCACCCTAAATGCATGGGTTATGAAAGGGGATTGAGGGTCTATTCTCCTAACGGTTGCATCCACCCAGACTGAGGCTTCGAGGTGAGGTTATGGTTGCTATGAGGGGTTAGTCCTAGTGAGATAGGATAACGATGTGTTTACCCTCTTTCATGTGATTGTTGGCCTTAGACCCATGTAACATAATGTATGTGATTAACCCGTGGAAATGTGATGAATTGGTAACTGGTGATAATTGGTATAAATGGATAGTAATGGAAGTGGTGATGGATTTGGATAAGAATTGGTTAATGAAATCTTAACTAATTAATTGTTAATTATCATTCATTTTCCTTTTGTATACACTACCAGTTCATACTGGATATTTTGTAGACACCTTTGGTGGTGGCCTACTGAGTTGTACTCACACCCTGCTCGGGCCACCGTTGGGTACCCAAGCAGACTTCATGTTTGCAGGTCAGGAGAAGGGCAAGGGTCCTTGCTAGTTAGTGAGTGGACATGGGTAGCACTTGGTGGAGGATCCGGACTTGGAGTCGGGACCATTTTGGGGATTTTGGTCATTGTCTTTATTTTGGGATTGTGTCCACTTTTTCACTTTTAATGTGACATGGCATATTTATTATTGGAAATGGTTGTTGTACATGTTCCTTGTTATTGGTTATTGTTTCCGCTATCTAGTTTATTTCTGTTCTGCTTACTCTGATAAAAAGGGGGTATAGTCTCCCAACTTGACACCATAGACCCCCACTACTAGTCGGTAGCCTTTGGCATACAAGGAGGCGCGCTTAAGGTCATGTAACCACCCGAATCGGAGCACTTTTTTAGTGGCTTCCGAGTCAGGGATGTTACAGGTTATGGTAAAAAGGATTTCCTATCTAAGTATAACATTTATTTATATAGACATTTAGTACTCATGGAGTATGGAGATGATTAGAACTCCTGGAGCACAGTGATGGTTAGTGATCATAGAGCACAATGATGGTTATCACTCATTGGGAATAGGGATATTTAATTCTCATAGATCATAGTGATTATTAGTTATCATATATTATGATGATTGTTAGCACTCATGGAGTATGGTGATGATTAGTTCTCATAGAGCATGGTGATGGTTAGTTCTCATAGAGCATGGATATGTTAAAAACTCATTGAGTGTGGAAATTTATAGAGCTAATGGAGCATGGTAATGATTAGATATCATGGAGTATAGAGATATTTAGTGCTCATGGAGAACAATGATGTTCAGTGCCCATAAAGCGCAGTGATATTTAGCTTTGAAGGAGTGTGGTGATGTTTATCAATCAAGGAACATGGTGATGTTTAACGCTCATTGATTTTGGTGATTTTTGGAACTCACGGAGAATGGTGATGATCATGGGTAGGTGATAACCCCCCCCCCCCCCCCCAACACACACACACAATTTTTGTTGTTACAGCTGGCATGATTTTATGATGTTATCAAAGACACACTAGTATTAGTCAAAGTAGGTATGGTCAATCCTGAGAGTTGTCATTATATTAAGGATTGACAGTGGTTTTATTTATATTTATACTATTTATTTATTATTTTAACTGATCATATCACATTCATATATCATGGAATTATTGGTATTGTACAAGACTACGTAGTGGTTCCATACTGAGATATGTACTCATGCCTTGCTTGAGCTAGTATTGCACTTGGGTGCCTAAGATTCTCTCACTTGGCTACAAGTTTAGGTTGGGAAGAGGCTTGGTATAACATGATTGAGTAGGATATAATAAATGAGTTAAATTACTAGTTTTAGGTATAGAAAAAATTGGGAGTATAAACTTATTTTATTTTAGTGCATTTATTTTATTTTTTATATGTATGATCTGCCCAGTGAGTGATCAGATATGTATGCATATATGACTTATTTCATTATTATAACATAAGTTTGTTTTTATTTATTCATGTATAGCCTAATGTTATGTTATAGATGATTCTTGGTTATTTTTATAAGTTATTTTTCACTCTTATATGAGGGAAAAGTCTCCTCATGGTTTCACCTTATACCCCAACTACTATTTGATAGCCTATGGCATATGGGGAGGTGCACCTGAGGTCCACTCAGCCTCTGATCTGGTTACTGTTCACAGTGAACCGAGGTGGGGCATGAAAATATTATTAATTTTGAACTTTTTATTTTATTTATTTAGGAAATTAGATATTATGTTTCTTCTTCCTAGAATAATTCACAAAATATTAGTTTTTTTCTTTCCTGGGTAAAGTTCATAAAAGTTTTAAAAGTCTAATTGAACCATAAATTTTATTCTATTTTATTAGTTATTTAAACTTAATTTTTTATTTTTTTATATGTGTCACTAATTGATATATTAAAATATAGTACAAAAGAATAATTTAGAAATGATAATTTGTTAATAAAATATCAAAAACTAAATAAATATGTGAGGGTCAAAGTGAATGACTTTTAAATTATTTACTACGTGTTTAATATTACCTATATAATGAATCAAAGTATTGATGTTTTTTATAACCATAGTGTCATAATATACAAGAAGGATTTGAATGTAGTTATTATTTTTTAAGATTCAGTTATGAAATTATCATAACACAAATTATGTTGTTATTAAGTATCTAATGTTTTAAACTAATATTTTTTATTATTAGTTCCATAACATTAATTGTTTTAATGGGTTTTCTAGGATCCACTATAATATAAAGATTATGAAATAAACCACCTTAGAATATTATTTGAAAAATATTTATGAGGTATAATAAATTTTTAGATAATCATTTAAATCTTCCATGTATCTTAATTTTAATAAAGTTAAAAATAATGTATATCTTTGATCTTGTGTCATTATTATCATATCTAAAAATCAATATTTTTTATAATTTAAATTGAATAAAAATAAAAATTTTAAAATAATACTTATGTTTCAAATTCAATTCTTTATGTAACTAATGCAAAAACATATTTTTTGCATCGTTTCCCCAATGAACTGATGTTAAAACTTCAATTGCTTTCAAATAGGGTTTAAAAAAACTGAAACATTATTTTTAATACTACTTTAATCAAAATCACTTTTTAACTAATATTAATTATTAAAACTGAATTTAAAAATAATTTTAGTAGTTTTATAGAGTCAAGACAATTCAATAGCCACATCATATGGTACAAATTTTAAGTGGTGATTTAAAAACACTTCTTTTTCCACTATTTCTTTTAAGTTTCTTAATTTTATAATTTAAATACATAGCTTATATTATATTTATAGACTGATCTTACAATGTAATTTCATTTTAGTAATTTATGTTTTAGTTATTTTATTTTATTTATGTTCATATAAATATGAATTTTAATTTCATATATGATCTAAAGTAACTTTTCTTCTCTACGAGTTGATATACTAATGACATGGGATTTTACCCTGTCATGGTAAGACTCAAATGTCCAATAAGATTAAATAGATACTGCACCTTCCCTTGCATGTTAAACTAGAATACAAATAAATGTAACAAATAATTACCCTACATTTGAATCCAAAATTAAAAATAAAGTAACTAAAATATATATATTTGATGTTATTTTAGATTTTTCATCCTTTATTTTATAACAATATTTCACACATTACTACCCAGGATTTAATGTTAGTGGTAGGAAATCATATTTCAATAATTTATTTACATATGCATATTTAATGTAATTATTTATTCATTTCATCTATGTAAAGGATGAGAAAAATGTTTATGTGTTTATAAAATAAAATCATCCTTTATTAGACATGCTATTATTGTGCATATAAAATATTTTTTCTCTCTATAATTGTGAATATTTGTTTCACTATATATTTCATTCAAATAACAAATCATATTTTTTATAAAATTATTTAAATTTATTCCTTACACAAAATTATATAATTGGGTTCATATAGTTGAGTTTCCCACTAAATATTCATATCATTTTTCATTTATAATCAATTGTTATATTTATTTCTACATATTAAAAATGTAAACTAATTAATGAAAAATCACATGTTTATACAAATTTACATATGATTTTGTTAGGATAAGTCTATATCAGTCCCCCGCATTAATGAATTCTTCTTATTTTTATTCACTATCTTCTTTGACTAGCCTTATTATAACCCTTTCCTCCTAGGGTATCAAAATCATTGATTTTCCTTTTTTCTAGTTTTCTTCATTTTATCTCATCCTAGAATGGTGTAAAAAATGATCCTCCATGAAATAAAATGAGTGCAATGTTAATTTTTTAGTATTTTTAACGTGAATTTAATTTGTGATTTATTTTTTAGAATAAATATTGGATAAGATATTCAACAATTTTAAGGTAGTAGAAGTCTCCACAATATTATAGTGGAACAATTTAAACAGATTCATCATGTGTGTGATTTTTTATAATTGAGATGATAGAGGCATTTGTTGATTCAATTTTTTTTGTTTCGGATTTTTATAATAAAGAAACATAAAAATCGACCAGATAATTAAAAACATAAAGAAAGGGGTAAAAGGATCATGAGGTTCATTGATAATAGATTGTGTGATTTTAACAATTTAATAAAAATGGGAATTATAATCAATCTAAATTTTAAGGTTCTTGAAATAAATACTATTTCATGACTATAAAAAATAGAGAGAAAGGATATTATTTATAAGGGGGTGAGAAAAATTAACTCACACCTCTCATAATCCTACATCGTAATTCTCCCCAAAGTGTGCATATACTTCATAAAATCATTATTCTTTTTTTCAATGAATCTAGAAAAAAATTTAATACGATTAATTAGAATTAAATTTTCAATACAAACCATTAAATTTTAAAAATACCATAAACTCGTTACTATTTAAATATATGAACATTTATTGATATTTTTTTGTTGAATAGTCATTGAATATTGGTGCCCCCTCTAACTCATAGATAAATCTACTCTTATAACAAACATATAACTCATGATTATATCATCACAAAAATTCCCCAAGTTTCATCAATCATGCGGCCATAGTAGCCTTACCGTTAGTATATTTAAACCTACATTATAAAGAACATGTTAATTTATATAAAAATAATAATAATAATATATATATATTAATTTAACAAATTTTCTTACGCATATCTCCTCCCTTATTTTCTTTTTTATTTTGTTATCAATATGCCTCTATGAGACTGGTTTCACTAGAATGATATCGTTATAATTGGATAAAGTTTCCATGAAACTTCTACATTGTCTGTAATTTTTACCTATCATTTGATTTTCTTTATTGTAATCTATTGTTATTTATGTTTGAAGTTTTAGGATTCATGAATATAGGTTCACTCACATCACCTATTAAAATGTCCCATTGAATATGATAAAACAAAAAAAATAGAATCAATTCACAATATAACTGAAAAAAATGATATGATATATTTTGATCCATTTTTAAAAAAATCAAATCTAGAATTATCATTGGGATCTAATATATCTGTGATTTTTTTGGATTTTAGCCTCTAAAGGATGTGCCTATTCCAATGCATGAACTATGTCATCTACATGCGCTGGATTAGAAGTTGAAGGACCACACTCATCATATGGAGTAAGAAATAGAGGAATCTTAAACATTGTAGGATAAGGATGGAAGGGTTGGTGATATATCATAGGATATAAAAATGGTTAATGAGAAGTAGAGCCTAACTAAGATGATAATGGATGCATAGGTGGTAACATCCTTATAGGCTAAAGTATAGGAGGAAAAAGTGTGGTAGATGAGATGAGTGGTGGTGGATCTGGGTGTGAATGGACATGATGGGTGCTCTATCTAGCTCTAGTAGTATCCTTGCTCAATTTTCCATGTTCCTAAACCCTACAAGTAGGCTGAAGATATTTCAACTATGGTTCAAATGAATGGCCCTAAAAGAATGTTGATAAATAATAATAACATGAAATTAAATTTAAGGTAGAATAAAAATATTACAATTATTATACTCACTAAGGAAACTAGAGGAATCATCCTTAGATAGCATAGTTATTAATAATTATCAAATAGTCTCTTACTTTGAATTTATTCAATATCTTTCATAATCTCAATAATTGATATAAATATAAATAATCATCCAATCCAAAAAAAATATAAACACTAATATTTATACAAAAACAAAAATATATCCAATAGGTGATATAGAAGAAGGAATCATGAAGCTGTATGATATACGAAATGAAATAAAAAATTTGTTATAAAAAATCACCCACCTCTAAGTGTAAGGAAAAATTGTATCATTTGTATCCTTCCATAACCCCATATAATTTCCAATTACCATCCACTAACTCAAACTATAACATCCAATTACCAACATCAAATTAAATCAGGTCTAAATACATATAGAGTTTGCATATATTGTGAAAAAGATAACTTCTATTATAATTAAACTAAATTATACATTCTTAACTATTATAATATAATCCATGTTATGCTAGTTTGAAATAAAACTATTAATGTAATATTTTAGTTTTCAATAAAAAAACATTAAAGAATATACTTTTTTGTATCTTTTTTAAGGCATGAAAGTTATCGTATTTTAAAACCTATATTCCAATCTATTTCCTGGTATTTAAAGAAATATAGACATATTAAGGAATTAACATTAATTTATATGGATGAAAACAATATTTTAAAGAAAATGTTACTGGGGGTTAAGTAATATCAAGAGAGAAGGATCAAATTTTCATTCATATAAAAACAACTTTGGGCTAAATTGAAATAATTTCAAATAAAATATCACCATATAGACAATGAATATGATTATAAAAAAGTAAAATACATTTCAAAGTCCATTACATATTCATACATAGGGAATATAAAATCTATAGGAATTAATGATAAACAATACCATTATTATGAACATAAGTAACCCAAAATAATAATGAAAAATCAGATTATGTGAGAATCATTAGAGGAAATAAGGATGTATTAAGAGAATATATAATACTTTAGTTTCACAATAAGGATCATGGGTAACTACCAATATAGATATGGTTAGAAAACATTAAAAATATTTTATACCATCGTATCCTTGTGCTATATTTTCATTGGAGAACCATGTCCACATAGTTCATTTTATATGGGAGTTACATATCACTAGGGAGTATTTTTATGGGAGAACCATGTCTATATTGTTCAATTTCGATGGAAGAATCACAAACCCAAATTATATACTCCATGAGAGTGAAATATCCCTGTAAAACTCTATATAATAATTTAAATCATGTCAAACCCAATTTCACATCTATGACTAACCAAGTTTTTATCATAAGTTCCCACCAAAGTATCCAAGTTATCTCCCATAAATTATTCTATATAATCACATGAAATATAATAACCCCCTAATACCTTAAAAAAATCACTACGTTAATTAATTACATAATCGATTAATATATATTAAAAAAACTTTATATTGGATTAATATAAAATTAGTGAATAACTAAAATTTAAAAATAGATATATCTACTATAGTCACATTTATTATGCAATACTATGAAAAATATAAATAAATTTTTTTTTCAAATAATTGTGAATAATTGTGAACTAACAGGATCATGGTTAATTTTTTTATGTAGATAAAATTGAAAACAATTCGTATCCGGAGATATGAAGGATTAAAAACTCTGTAATATGATTTTGTAGAAGAACTGAATCAAAAAATACCAGAATGAGGGAGATAACTGGAGGAGAGGATAGGGGATTCTGCACCTCGGGTTCCATGGAATAATTCCATATTTTAAATTTGGATGTGATAATGGATTTATTCCATGCATTGGATTCAATATTAGGATGTAATGGTGGTGATATGCGGGTTATGTGGGATGGTGGTGTGTTGGCGGTAAAAGCCAAGCATTCTGAGATAAATCAACAAGAGGAGGTATGATCGATGTTCTTACATATAATTGAATTTGGTATGTGTGAACCACTCCATGTGGGTCAGTTGAATACTAGAATTATGTTTAGATAGTTGATTTGAATAATGGGGAGTGATATGGCTTAGAATCGACCTTTATAAGCTAAGTCCAATGGTGGGGAGAACCATAAACCAAATGATTAGATGAATTTAAACACCATCATGGTTTGGGATATGAAGACTTTGATAAGCATCACATCACTCATTATATGAGAAAATTGAGTGGTGCCTCTTTTTTTGGTAATTTGGATGCCTTGTATTGATGTTTGGGTTACAATGGCACATTTATAATTCTGAGATTAAAAACAAAAAATTGAAAAGAAATTATAAATTGAATCAAGTTGGGATGTGTGATTGTATTACCATAAATACTTCCTAGGAATGATATTTTTTATGGTGGGTAGGTTATAATACCCTATGTGTAGCACCCCTAGACCCATGATATTGGATTTGGTGCTGGAAATACATAACTTACAACACTAGATTTCTTACACATCTATGATTACAAAATATTTCTCACAATTACAACCCAAGGAAATTTTAGAAACTCAGATAAAATCACCAACTAATAAATATCAAGTATTATCATCAAATGGACAATTTTTTCTCTACTATATAATAAGATAGTAAATTTTTAATGAGTATTCAACATCACCCATAAATTATCCACAAATGATACTCTTCATAGATTACCATACTTAATAATTTCTTTCATAACATTGGGAAATGGAAACATAAGAAAGGGGATAGATCAAATGATCAAAAAGGGTAAATATAATAATATATTATAACATTAGAGACATTAAGAGTAACATGATATCATAATGAGGATAATAATAATCACAAAATCATAGAATATAGATATTATATAATATGTGTGTGGATTAAACAGTGATCGTAACATGAGATCATGGAATCATAGGAATGTGGTGACAATATAAACATGACATCATAAGAATAAGTCAAGTCACCCAACCTCATTAACATAACATAGTTGGCTAAGATCACTACCCATGCACTATAGTTGGCTAGGTTCACTTCCCACACACCACAATATCTCATCAAATGGAAACATTACCCAATGAATTGGAGGGATATATAATTTCATTCCCACCAATCACATAATGAAAATCATACATATGTGTTCCACATGGTTCAAATCAACTTATCATAGAAACCCAAGGAAATAAAATTGGTTTAATATTATTTGCAAGGGGTTCCCTAAATACACATTCATGATTTCATCGATAAACATGGCATGATGAACCCATGGAAAATAAATGGGTATCCAATGACTTTAAGCATCATTATATGTAAATAATGATCAATAAATATGATTATTCATATATTATTTGAACCATATAGGAAATGAATATATGGTTTATACAATAATTTCCTCAATCAATCGATGTATTAGCCATCTCTGTGAACACTATTCAATCAAGTAATGAAACATAGGGAATTCAAAAAGGAATGGAATTATAAGTAAATAATGCATATACAAGTATTTTATTAGATAAGATAAAATCATTCGTGGATCATACCATTGATGTGAAATAGAATTTCATAATACATCTAAATAAAGAAGGTGGACTGTATCATTTTAAGAATACCCTTAATCAAGAATAAGACATATATAAATAACACTCTTAGAAGAATTAGGAATATTGATTTGAAAATAATAATTTCTCTTATCCTTTTAAAACATTTAAAAAAGTAAGATTTTATTAAAATATTAGAATAATAATTTCCTTTTCTAAAAACTTGAAAGCGTAGAGAGGAAGTCTCTTATAAAATTACAAAGACAACAAAAAGATGTGTTCACATGGAAATGTGTAAAATAGATTCCTTCCATAAAAAACAACCCATGTGAAAAATGTTGAAAAGATTTTATTTTAAAACATTATTAAATAAATTTAATGCAGTTTAAAATAACCTTAAAATAATTTGGAAATTAGGCACTTTGGAACATTTTAAAAAATTAATTTAGAAGAAAACATTTTTTGAAATATAATCATGCAGAATATGTTTAAATTCCATTAAATATATTTAGTGAAACCCACATAATTAAAATGGTAGTAAAACCTTTCATTGATAAGAGGTGATAAAGTATTTTAAAATCCCCAATGGATATATTTTTGGAGCATTTATTTTAAATTAAGTGCATTTAATACTGGAATGAATATTATCAATGGATAATTTCATATGGAAGCTCTATTTAAGAATAAGATCCACTCATGGAAAAAATGATACACATAGAGAATAAAATAGAATACGTGTGTTCATGAGAGATATCTTGATACACATAGCACTCACTCTGAACCTTCTAAGATACTTCTTTTCCAGACTTCTTTGTAAAAAATCATTTCAGCCTTTTCAAAGACTGATTCAAAGACATTTGATCAATAGAATAAAATTAGACTGATGTTCATAAATTATTCACACTTTCTACTCTTTATCTTTCTATTATAGCTTACATTTCAAGTTGAGTTTATTATATTCTGTTTATTCTTAAACACAGACTCTTATATTGTATTGGATAGTGATAGATATTCTTTCTTTCATTATTCAACATCTATTATCCCACATAGAAATATACAAGAGTCTCTATGTATCATGTACTATTAGAGTGTTTTTACTTTATATAAATCCCAATCCAGGATGTGGATAAATTTATTTGGTAAGTAAATTTCTTGGAAACATGTGATTTCTAAGTGGATAGTACCAGGTATTGACTTGATACTGAACCTTTTGTTTTAATTTTTCTTATGTGTTTTTTTTACGATTTTTTCAAGATAAACTTGATTTAGTTTTCAAAAATATATAAAAACACTACTTTGATAGTTAAGTTAAAAAATCTTATATACCGTGTTTGATAAAATTAAATCTATTTCAAATTTTAAAATAACTTTAAACTTATTTTAACTGAGTTGTGATTGAAATTTTGAAAATATTTTTTAAAGATCAAATTATATACTTCTAATATTTTATTTAACTAGGATGATTTAATAAATTTAGGGGATTTATATTTAAATCAATTTAATAGGAATTTTAAATGGAAACTCAATCTCCCCTCTTGAGTTGTCCACTCATACCAACATTTGGTATCAAAGGGATTTTATTTCTATATTTAACCTTTTAACTATGATCTAGTTTCAAAAGATAAAAATTTAATATATTTATAAATTTATATCATTATCGATAATAATAGAAAAGAGGGGAATTCCATTAAAAGGACTCCTTATTTTAATGGAACTTATTATGATTAGTGGAAAATCAAAATGAAAATCCATATAGATAGCATGGTATTTGATATTTGGACTATAATCAAGGAAAAATATAAAAAACCCAAAGACACTAGAGAATATTAGAGAAATTCCACAAAGTCCACTTATAACTGAAACTATAAATCCATGAATTTATTATACTATGAATTAGTATAAGACAAGTTTAATAGAATCTAAACTTGTTTTACTATTTATGAAATCTCATACAAACTTTATATATCTCATGAAGGAACTTAAATTTTTAAATTAATGTTTTTGAATACTTATATTATTAAATAGGATGCATTTAAGATGAAACATGATGAATTTTTTTTATATGTATACCAGGTTCAACAAGATTGTAAAGACAATCCATGCATATGGGATGAAGATTAATGATAAATATAAGGTAATGTGAATTATATGATGCTTACCAGATAGGTGGATAGGAACCTTTGTTTCCATTAGAGAATCATGTGATATAAGTAAACTACTAGTAAAGGATATTATTGGAAATATTATAATGTATGAGTAGGAATTGAAAGTGAATAAATAGAGAGAATATGGACCTCCAATAAAGTCAGTTTCTTTTCAGACTTATGACTCAAAAAATGAAAGAGAAGGAAAAGATAATGGTTAGAGTGGGGATGAATCACCTTCAGAAAGTGATGAGTAAATGGATTACCCAGCTAGGAGATTTAAAAATATCATCATAAAGAATAAATTATTCATGAAAAAAATTATAGAGGAAAGTATGAATGAAAATATAACTGGAAAAATGATAATTAGTCAGGTAATGTAACCTATTATAAATGAAAAATAAAAGGACACATCCAAGAAGAATGACTAAAACTAAAATATAAGAAAATATTTTAGGATATTGAAAAAAATGCCAAATAAGTTTATGAAATACACCTCGAGCACTTCTAAGGAAATATCAAGTGATTCTAACTTGATCTTACATGTTTTTTATGAAAAAAAAATCTGAGGTACTAAAAACTATTTCAACATATCCTATTTATATTTATAATCTTTATGATAATGAAAATCACAAAGAAAATATAAGTATTCGAGAGTTATTCATGTACTATCATATACTCGAAGAAAAATTCAATGAAAATAAAGATAAGTTTAAAATTTTAAAGAATAATCATGCCTTATCTATTCATTTTGAATTTATCCATGATAAATAAGAAATAAAGAATGATCAATTATTAAAATAAAATAGTAAAATTAAAATTTCCAATGAGAAACTCAAAATGGATCTTGAAAGGTTTAAAAATGTTATAGTAACCTTATCCAATATTCTTGGTAAAAAAACCACACCAAAGTATAAAATTGGGATTGGTACCCATCCCATTCAATGGAGAATTTATAAGAATTAATTTATTTTTAGATCAAGATCTAAAAACCTAATAAATAGTTCATATTCATGTGGACCTAATATTTTTTTATTTATGAAAGACTAAATTATGCTTATGTAAAACTGGTTAAACAAATTTGGAATCCTAAATATTTTATTACTAACATTTCAGGACCCAAGAATGTATGGGTATAAAAATCATTTCTTATCTAAATGTGTATAGGAAACCTGTATAAAGAGTCCCAATAAACACTTATGATATCTAGATAGTTTATGTTTGAGATACATACAATGGAATACTCGATCTTTAAGAACCTTATCAAGGTAGATGATGGAAATGTTAATTTTAGTGACAATGCCAAAGGAAAAATAATTAGACTCAGTTAAATCAATAATTCTTTAACTGTTTTGATTTCTAAAGTCTTATTTATTAATGGTCTAAAATATATTCTTATTAGTATCTAAAATTTGTGTGATGATGGTTATATTGTTAAATTTGAAAATAATTCTTGTAAAATTTATGATTCTATGAATGTTTTAGTTTTTACTACCTTATGTAGTGACAATTTTTATGTAGTTGATTTAAATTCATTATTTTTTGAGAATATTTCTTATTTAAGTGACTTTAAAAAATAATATTGGCTATTTAATAGGAGGCTAATCCACAGATAACTTCACTAAATTAAAAATATAACTAGTAATTGATTGGTTAAGGTTATTCTTAAGCTATAATTCCCAAAAAAACAAAATCTACAACCCATATGAAAAAGGAAAATAGCATAATATTGCTTTCAAACCAAAGAAATAAGTTTCAACTTCCCAACCAATAGAGTTATTCACATGGAATTTTTAAAACCTTATAGAATTTATAGCATAAATGGGAAGTACTATACTTATGTTCTCGTATATGACTTTCCTATATATACCTAGGTATTATTTATAGATCACAAATGTGAACCCTGTTAATGTTTTTCTAAAAATGAAAAATCTGTAGAAAATATTAGTGGAATTAAAATCAATACCTTAAGTAGTGATCATGGTTACGAGTTTGAAAATTTCGACTTTGAATATTTATATTCAAAACATGGATGAAATCACAAATTTTCTTCTCCTAAGACTCCACAATAGAATGGTGTTATGGAGAGAAGAAATAGTAATATTCAAGAAATTGCTCTAACTATGCTTAAGGAGTATAACCTATCTATTTATTTTTTGGTAGAGGATATCAATAAATATTTATATGTCATTAATATAATTCTTATTAGACCACTTTTTTATAAAACCCCATATGTTCTATGTAATGGATGAAAATCAATGGTTAATTACATTGGAGTTTTTTTTGCTACAAATCCATTATTCTCAACACAAAGGAGATTTTAGATAAGTTTTCATCAAAAAGTGATTAAGTGGTTTTACTTGGTTATTAAAAATCAATTAAATCTTACCGAGTGTTCAATAATATAACCAAAACTATATATATATTTATATATATTTAAATTTTTATGGAACAGATCCATGTGAGCCTAAAACCCCTTTAGAAAACTATAAGGACGATCTTTCAACATTGAATATCAAAACCAAAACCAAACATAGTGATATTTCTAAGAAAACTATTGTCGAAAGATCACCTAGTATTGAGGGACTTTTTGAACCTGAAACTAAAGAATAAAATGAAGTACCCAGTACTTCTATCCCTTGAACCATTGGGACTTATAAATATCATCCCATAGATATTTTAGTTGGATATCTAGATAGAGTAACTCATACAATAACTTCTATTAGAAAATAATTTTAACATTAAGCCTCATTTTAAATGATTGAAACTAAAAAAAATCAACAAATTAATAGATGATAAATTCTAGTGGTTGTATATTCAAGAAGAGTTGAATTAGTTTGAAAGGAACAAAGTCTGGGAACTAGTAGAAAGGCCTAAATACTTCCATACCATTAACACTAAGTGGGTATTTAGGAACAAGTTTGATTATTCTAACACTATAATTAAAATTAAATTTTTACTAGTTTTGAAAGGGTATAGTCAAGAGGAATGCATTGACTATTCATAAAACTTTTTACCAGTAGAAAAACTTAAAGCCTTTAGAATGTTTCTTTCCTATACATCACATTTTAATTTCAAATTATTTCAAATGGAGGTCAAGAGTTCCTTTTTGAGGGATATATAATTGATGATTTTTTCTAGAAAAACCCCCTATATTTTAAAACATTCATTTTATAAATAATTTTTTTAAAATTGACCCTTGTTTTGTACGGTTTAAAACAATCTCCTAGAGCACGTTATGACATGTACTTCTCATTTTTTATTTCCAAAATTTATTCAAAGGTGTAGCTAAACCTACTTTATTTATTAAAATAATTTCTAAAGATGTTTTTGTAGTTAAAATATAAATTGATGATATTATTTTTGGATCATCCAAAAACTATTTATGTACTGAATTTTCAAAAATGATGCAAAAAAAATTGAAATGAGTTAAATGGGTGGGCGGAAATTCTTCCTTAGGCTTTATATTTTTCAAAATAATGAATCATTTTTAATAAAATAAAGTTCTCTAAGGATCATATAATTTTTTTGGGTATAGATAGCACCAAAGGTAGTGATACTTCCATGAGTACAAGTTGTAAGTTGGATCTTGATGAAACTAAGAAACTACTTTATCAAACCACCTATAGAGATATGATTAGAAGTTTATGATAATAAACTACTAGATAACAAGATATTATGTTTAGTGTGTGAAAGTGTGTATGTTTTCAAGAAAATAAAAAATAATAGCAGTTGAATATTTTGAAAATAATTTTTAAATTCCTAAAAAAAAAATAGGATTGTTTTACTCTAGAGGATAATAATTTGACTTATTTAGTTATTTATATGGTGATTTTGATGGTCATAAGTTAAACAAAAAAATAACCTATGGAACTCTAACTTATTGGGAAAGTTTATTGTTTCATGGGGTAGTAAAAATCATAACTTTATTTCATTATATACTATTAAAGATGAGTGCATAGCTACAGGTAGATATTTTTCATAGATTCTACAGATGAAACACACTTTACTAAATATTGGATATCAATTTTGGCATGTAACTATAAACTATGATAATAAAAGTGTAAAAAATATTTCTAAGAATATTGTATCTCATTCAGGAACAATAAATATTGATATAAGACATCACTTTAGAGAGACCATTTTCAAAAGGGTGATATTACTCTAGAATTCATTGGTAAAAAAATCAGATTGATGATGTATTTATAAATACATTGAATATTGAGAGAATGAATTATATCAAACATCAATGAAGAATGAAAAACTATTTATAAATCTTTAAATTTAGTTATGACTCTTATATTTTCTTGAGCTCTCTTTATAGTTCTTAAATTATATGTTTGGTATTAAAGTAACCATGAAGTACATGACCAGTTAAGTGATCGTGAGTTTTTTTGTTCATATAGGTAGTAAAGTGACCAAGACCTATTAGCCATGTGGCCACTATACCTACCATGAAAATTAACACAAATGGTCACTACACCTATCGTAAGACTTCACTCGCACATTCAGTATAGCTACTATGATCTTTTACTCATGTGGTTATAATACCTATCATGAGTGTACGGTTAGTATACCTATTGTGTCTATTTTTACACAAAATTTTAATTAAGTTATTTTTGAGGGATTTTTCCTAAATATATTATTATATTATATTCATAAATGACCAAAAAAATTTGAAATTTTAATCTGAATCAAAACATATATATCCTAAAAAATCCTTCTTTTATTTTCAAATCCTTATCTTCTCTTGAAACCCTCTCTCTCAAAACACTCTCTCTTGAATCCAAAACTTGAAATAAATTGAATCAAATCGTGATTATGTCAAGGAAAAAAATTTCTTGATATCATACCTCATACTCAAGTGACATCTATGAAGAGATCAAAGAAAGATAAAGTTAATACAATTGTTGTTGTGAATCCAATAAGTCAAAATCTTGTTGATTGACCTGTTTATGTTGAAAAATAAGTTTATTCTTAGTAGATTAAATTGAATAAATCATTGGTATGTAAAGTGATTCATAATAAAGGCTATAATAATTGGTTTAAGTAAAATTGTAAGTCATCCTATCTGAGGATAGTTAAGGAATTATATGCACATATAAATTTTATCCCTAGAGAGAAAGAGACTCCATTAGGACAATAGTGAATGGGTAAGTTTTTTAGTTTTCTTAAAAACACTAGGAAAAGTGCTTAGGTTTTATACATAAGGGTGAATATGATGGATATAAGAGTTTATACCCTATAAACCATGCCCACTTTGAATTCAAAATTTCCATAGAAGAATTGACTAGAAATGGGACACCCAAAAGACCAACTGCAGTGGAGATTAGTGGTGAATGTGGGTTACTTAATTAAATTCCATATCCAAAGATCATATCATTCCTTTTGTAGTATAAGGGATTATTTACCCATATGGGAGTAAAAGATAACCTCTTTTTTGGTTTATTCCTAAATTAGAAGATCTTTAGGAAAATGATATTGAATTGGAATCCCTAGAAAAAGGAATGGATGAAAAACCCTAAAATTTTGTATGAAAATTTTAATCCTGTGAAGTATCTTGTTATAAAAATGGATCTAATGGATCCATGTCTTGAGCTAGATGAGGTTATTGAATACTACTCTAATGGTGATAATGAGGTTGTGGATGTAGAATCTCAAGGAGAAGAAGCTGAGATAATGTATATTGATGAGGAATCCCTAATTTCTTATGAGGATAGAAAGGGACCCTCTCCTACTATAGCATATGGACCATCTGACTCTCCTCTACCATTACCATCTCATGAATAAGAATTACAATATTAATTTCTTGAAGAAACTAAAGTGTATGTAAATGGTTTTGTTAATTAACCTTAATGGGATGAATGTAGTGATTCTAAACATGATGAATATAATTCAGATAAGTCTCTAGAGATTGGAATCACTCCTAGAACAAGTTTACCAGATGCACATTATAAGGGGGAGAAATACCTAGGATCAGTAGTGATAGGTAAACACTACTCTAAAACTAAGGATAATGATGATAATGGGGTAAGTCCATCCTAGGATGGTAGAAATGTCATCCCCTCTGCTAAAACTGTGATTTGAGGTTCTTTTATGGCTAAAATTAATGCTCAAGAAAGACTTGAGATATCACCTACAACACTTTCAATAGATCAAGTTTTGGAAGGTCTGTGTATCCCTACTACCATAAAGGCTATTGAGGAACTATTAAAAAGCATCAAAAAAAATCTTGAACATCGAAAATGTTTCTCTTGAGAATCCTTCCTTGACCCAAGCATTCAATTCTCAAGTTGAAAAGTTGATATTTCTAACTCCTTTTCTAGAATCCTTCATAGAAAATAAAGAGGAATATTTTAAATCAATGGACCATAGAGATATAATAGTCAAAGATTTTAATAGGTTTCTAGAATCCTACATGTACACTATCAATATAGCCATCCTAGCTCCACCTACCCTGCATATTACCTTAACCCCTCCTACTACTACAACCTCCTCCATTAACCATTTTGGATTGTCTCCTAAACAATAAATCTAAAATATTAGACATGTTTCAAGGTATGTGTAAATTTATAACCTTGCTAAATCCTTTAAACCACCACAAAACCAACCAATCCAAACTTTCTAAGCCTCTAACTCTAATGGAAATTATCATATCCATATTGATGAGAATATTGATGTATCATATTCTTATTCTGATTTTAATTACTGATAAGAACCTTCTCTTTATAATCTTTTTTTACTATCTTTTGATATTAATAAAATACATTTATTCATAATTATATTTTTCCTATTTTTTTTAGTAATTCATTCATATTCCTTATTATATATTTTAACCTGACATCACACTTTGATTATCCCAAAATTGGTAGAAATTGTGAAATTAATTTAATAGATTAAAACATTGATGTTTCAATTGATAATTATATGATGTGATAAATCTTTGCAAATATGTGAGATTTGGATAACATATTCTTCTAATGAATTCAATTCATTTCATTTAATATGTTACGATATTTGATCATAAAAAGGGTGAGAATGTCAAATTATTATAGTGCCTCCTTATTTTAATGATCCCAAATCATGTTTATTATGATTCTAATGAATCTCATGTCTTATGATCGATAACTATTTTTTTGGAAAAAATGATAAAATTGGATAAGTATTGAAGTAATAGTGACATCCTACTACATGAATTCATAAATCTATAGTGTGAAGTAATAAAGCTGCCATGTGAACAAATGAAGTGACCATGAGAAGAAGTAAACCTACTACAAGAAGAAAACAAGAGACCACAGGAACAAAATAAATGACTATGCCAACCAATTGTTCCAACTGACCAAGCCTAGTAACTCTGAGCTAAAGTGAATGTGCTTTAAGTAAAGAAAAGTGACCATGTCAAACATAAGCAGTGAGGTATTTTCAAATACCCAATGGCTATATTTTAATGAATTAATTGTAGATTCGTTTCATTCAAGACTAAAATGAATATTCTAAAATGAATACTTTGATATATAAGTTCTATTTAAGAATAAAACCCACTTGTGGACAAAAAAAGTGATACACATAGATAATGATATAGAATATGTGTGTGCCTAAGAGATATTCTAATATATAGAGGACTAGATCTGAACCTTCTATGACACTTTGTTTTCTATACATTTATGTGAAAACTTAGTTAATCCTTTTTAAATACTAATTCAAAGAAATTTGATCTACCAAATATGATAAGAATAAGCTACATCAAATATTATCAATTTTTATCCATTGATATTTCTATTTTAGCTACATTTCAAGCTATATTTATTATACTTTGTTTATTCTTCAATATAGACTATTATATTGTATTAGAGAGTGCTAGGCACTCGTTATTTAATTATTTAACATATGTTATACCATGTATAAGTATGAAGGATTTTGGGTATATCCTAGGTTATCATAGCGAAGTTGTTTTATGTAAAACCTGATCCAGGTTTTGGATTAGTCTATTTGATAAATAAACTTATTGGTATCAGGTGATTTACAAGTGGAGAGGACTAGGTCACAGCTTGATACTAAGCCTCTTATTTTAATTTCATTGTGTGTTTTATTTTTTTAATTTAATTTAAAAAAACACGTCTTAGTTTTCAAAACTATATAAAAACACTACGTTGATAGTTAAATTTAATTTTTGTTTTATATATCATGTTTCATACAAGTAAATACGTTTCAAAAGTTAAAATAGTTTTAAGATTTTTTTAATAGAGTTTTGATCAAACTTTTATGAATCTTTTTGAAAGAAAAAATTATATATTTCCATTTTTTTAGTTAATTGGGATGATTTTATAAATTTAGAGGATTTATATTTAAATCAATTTTAAGAGAAATTTTAAATGGAAACTCAATTCACCCCCCCCCCCATCTTGAGTTTTCCACTCTGGACAATAGTAATTTTAATTTTGATCCTTGATCTTTGATAACAATTCCATCACTCCTAAGTATATAGTTCTGTAATATATATACCATGATTATTTATAATGTTCCACTTTCATCCTATTATAATTTTAATTATTAATATTTCATATGAAGCTGGAGAAAAACATTCTTTGGATGTTTTTAATGAAAAAATATGATATATTATTAACATGAATATATATTAATATTATAAATCTAGAACCGTTAAAACATCATGAATAACTTATTATAATATTTCATTAATATTATATAACATTCCTTAATTATTCACTATATAAACAATACAACATTGCTCAAGTGGGCAGTAAACCAACCAAAACAAAATGGTGTTATAATGATCGAATGAGTAAGAAATTGTTATTACATAGTGACAATATAACATTTAAAAAATATTAATCATGTATTATAAATAATTTATATCTATAAAACCCATTCTTATAACCATTAATTAATGGTGGTGATGAAAAATTAAATTAGTTGTCTGTGGAGGTGGTAGTCTGCACATACGCATGATTAACGAAATCATTTCTCAATTGAGGAAAAGAGTGATAATATATTATAATTTATAATTTGATAATTATAATAATGGTATAAACATCTTATTATTTAATTAATTGTACTTTTATGTCCATCCATGTTATGTGGTTAAGATAAATAAGACATGTCATTCATAGAGGTGGAAGACCGCACATTCGCATGATTAATGATCTCATTCTTTAATGAATAGATAGAATAAAGGTGAATGGAAAAGGTGGTCATATAATAATATTATAATTTAAATAAAAAAATAATTATTCATCAAACCCATCCTTGATACCAATCATAAAAGTGTGTTCTAAAAAATGAATTGCACCGTGTCATGGAGGTGGTAGTCCTCACAAACGCATGATTGATGTGTCTGTTTTTCTTAGAAGATGTTAGTGAATGAAAGAATAATTGATGTTTCATTAATATAATGACATTTAAGTATATATATGATACTTAATTAATTATATTAAAAATTTTAGAGATTATTGGTAATATGAAAATTAAAAAAACTAATTGGAGAGTAATACTCACATCAGGGACTTTGATTTCCTGAGGAATTATCCTCGGAAATGAAGCTATTGAGCTAGATAAAGAAGAAAAAATGATTCAGTTCATGGGAGAATATTCTAGTGATTATAAATGGGTATATTTGTCATTATAAAACTAAAGGAAGTTGTGTACCCTGAAGGGGTGGGAGTGATCCCTTTTATATGTGAAGGAATTTTCACTTTCCATGGAAAATAATGTTAAGTAAGGGTCAAGAATGGAATGGAATGAATGTTAGGGGAGGTACGTGATGGAAGTTTGGTAATAAATTTATATGACTTTTATAAGGTCTAATGGTTATATAAACTTAGTAAAATTCATTTCACATTAGATTACTCTCTTAAACATTAATTATTCATAATTAAATATTAATCTTGGCAATTAATTTATTACTAAAACTATAAGTAGACCCTTATTACCAAATGTTGACATGATTATTCCAAATTTGGGCTCTATTTAACCTAATTTTTTTTATAATTATGATAAATTTTTATTTTTAATTAAACACACATAACACATAATTTTTTTTAATAGTGTTTAAACCCAAAACATATGTATAAGATAAATTTTTCATAGTTACTAATTTTCATGACAGTAATTAATTTATTATAAAAAAATGAAGATTATGTGAAATTAAAATCAATCCATAACCAAATGTTACTGAAATATTAATTAATTAATAGAAAAAATATAAAACAATTTTCTCTATTAAAGTAACCATTTACTTTAGTTCTAAAAATATTCACCATATATTTTCTAAGTTCAAATAATACTTCAAAATGAATAATTTTATTCTTTAGTTTCATATTTGATGAAAAAAATGGTTTTATGGCCTTTTATCTAATTCTTCTATATTCATAAATTCCTCAAAGTTATAATTTTCATAAAAACTGCATTTTTTGACAAAAAATGATATTTTCATAAAATGATCAAAAATTAATAACAAGTAAATTGTGAAATTAAAAATTAAAAAATAAATCTATTTTAATCTAATTATATTTATAAAAAATTATATATATACATATAATTTAATATATAATATAAAATATAATAATAAATTATTTTTATTTAAAAATTCCTTTTTAAAACATTAAGTCTCTCTAATATTATTTCATATCAATTTTATAATTTAAATAATTTTAATATTTTACATCATATATATATTATGTTATCATAATTATATTTTAAAGTTTGATATTTTAATTTAATAATGCATCATGACCTTTATTTTAGTGCAAGTGAAGAAATATATCAAACTCGGTATTCTTTAAAGGAAAGTATATATACTGGAATATCGAGATGTGAATTCTCCCCTCCTAAAATAAATTTCAACCTAAAAATGTTTTATAAATAAATTATTTAAATATGAAAAAAATATTGACATGACTTAAGATAAAATTTCAAATGAAACGTCTATATTAATATCGTAAGTAAAAAAAGATGAAAATTCTTCTCACCCTGTTGAGTTAACTGAATGCTTCAATTCACCTCAATAGATTGATTTTTTATGTGATCCTTTTCCACACATTAAACATGTTATACTTACTTTGATAAATTACCTAGTGTATTTCTTTCCACATTTTTAACAAATAAAAAATTAAACACATTTTCATTCATCATCTTCGTCACTTGATCTTTCATGAGATGCCATCCTTATTTTCATTGGTGTTTTTTTACATCAAATGTGCTCACATTATTAATAATATTTTATGATAGTTGATTTAGAATAATAATAATATTTATAACCCAAATTATTATCCAAATATATTTTAAGTTAGAAAAATCACCACATTATACATTGCATCCATCGTTATCCCAGTTCCTTATTACACTAACCATTACTTTTAAATAATTTATGGCAATTAGAATACTTAAATTAGTAAATGTAAAAATTGGAAAATAATTATCTTAGAAGAAATAATTCATCAGTGATATATATACCCTATATTATAAGTCTTTATCTTTAATCTAGGTTATCCATGATCATTTTACTATTAGGTTCTCTAATCTAGTTAAATTCAAAAAAAATTATCAAATCCATCATAATGGTTTGTAAATAGAATTTGAATTAACCCAACATATCCCCAAAGGGTTTCTTATCAAGTTCACAGTTAGGGCACATTCACCATGCACCAGAATGATGATCAAGATATACCCAACCATCTCTTTTTGAGTTTTTCACCCCTAGATTCATTTGTGCCAAAACCACATCCACTAACTCATATCCAAAAAAAGATGTAATTTCTATAAAAACCAAACAATCTCTACTTTACCAAAATTTTAAGAGGTTCTCATATACATATACTTATACATTGGGTTTACACTATTGTTATATTATCATAATAGCAAAAATAAATAAATATTCAACACTTCCAACATAAATTTTTATCTATATCATTGAAACTAAGATCATCCTTAACTCATCAACCCTTGATTTCATTCCTAAATCTTAAATCATCCTCAACCAATAACATCCTAACCTCTAAAGTTATCTAAAAACTACTCTAATACCAACTATAGTACCCCTAGACCCATGTTCATGGATTCAGTGCTGAAAAAAATAACTTAAAATATTGTATTTGATACACATATATGATTAAAAAATATTGCTCCCAATTACAACCCAAGAACATTTTATTTTAGTGTTTTAGATAATTAGGAAAAGTCACCAATGAATAAATCTCACATCTTCCCATCAAATGGACACTTTTTTCTTCATTGTATAAAAAGGTAATAAATCCATAATTAGTCTTAAATGCTTCCCATAAATTCTCTACACAATATAATCTTCTTGGATTAGCATACTTAACTTTATTTCATAACTTGGGGAATGGAAACATAATAAAGGGGTGATCTCATATAATTTTTAAGGGGAATCATAATAATAATAAATAACATGAGTGACTTGAGGAATAACATAATATCATAACGAGTATGATCATAGTTAAGGAAGCATTGTAAAAGGACATGATATCATAGGTACATAGATTAAACAATGATCATAACATGAGAGCACGAAATCACAATAATATGGTGAGAAAATAAACATGACATCATAAGCATAAGTCTCTATACCTCATAAATATACATAGTTGTCTTGTCTCACTACCCATGAACCATAGTGGTATAGGCTCACTTCCCATGCACCATTATTTCTCATGAGATGGAAATATTACCCAATGAATTGGAGGGATATATAATTTCAGAATTACCCATAACATAATGAAAATCATGCATATGTGTGCCACATGTTTTCAATCAACATGTCATAAAAATTTAAGGAAATAAAATGGGTTTTATATTCATTTAATGTGGTTCCCTAAGGAGTAATTTGTGATTTCAGAAATGAACATGACACGATGGACCCATGGAAAATAAATGAATATACAATGACTTTAAGAATAATTCTTGTTAAATACCACTAAATAGAGATGATTATACATATGTTATTTACACCGTATAGAAAATGGATATATGGTTTAGACAACAATTTTCCTAATCAATCAATGTATTGAGAATCTAGGTAAACACCCTTAAATCAAGTAATGGAACCTAATTCATTCACAAAAGAAGGAAATTAGAAATAAATCATTATTATAAAAGTGGATGAATGGGAAAGAGAAAAAGCAGTGATGATTTATACCATAGATGTAAAAGATAATTTCATTATCCATCCAGATAAAGAAGGTATGTGGAATCATTTTAATAATATCCTTGATCAAGCATACAACATAGATGAATAACACTATTAAAAAAATTCATAAAAATTTCTTTGATAAAAATAATTTCTTTTATCCTTTGAAAACATTTTTAAAGGAAGATTTTATTAAACCATGTGAATAATAATTTTCTTTTTTTGAAAACCTGAAAGTGTAGAGAAGCAGTCTCATAGAAAAAAAATCATATGAAAGATATGTTTACATGGAAACGTGAAAAAGAGATTATGTAAAATCCCCCAATATAGAACTCTCTCACTTGGCCGAATCAGGTTGGTTATAGGACCTCAAACACACCACTCCATATACGAGACACTATCGACTAGCAGTGGGGTGTAAATAATATAGTGGGGAGGGTATACACCCTGGTATAGAGTTACAATATAGTGTAAATAAACAATAATAATAAATATATGAAAACAAATATAGTGGAAATAGTACA
The DNA here is from genome assembly GCA_963277665.1 of Viscum album. Taxonomy (NCBI): domain Eukaryota; kingdom Viridiplantae; phylum Streptophyta; class Magnoliopsida; order Santalales; family Viscaceae; genus Viscum; species Viscum album. Next base: position 339,504,256 of record OY728127.1, on the reverse strand, counting down.
ATATAAAAGTGTAAAGTAAAGTAAGAACCAATAAATCAAATAATAAAGAATGTAATGTTAGGAAGGAATGTATCTACTATCAAGCTAAAATCAATACATATAAATGATATGCTGACAAAAAACTCAAATAATCTGATCCTAAACCCCATGTCAGTCCTATCTCCAAGATCTAACCCATACAGTAAGAAACAATCAAAAACGATTCATCTTTCCCTTGTACAAAGTTGCATTTATGTAATCTGTTTGGGTACCAAATGGAGACTCGAATAGGGTGAGAGTAAAACTTTGTGGGTCAATACCACCATGTCTAAAAAAATTATTCTGGTAATAAGTCCGTGCAATAAAATGATAAATAAGTTTATTAATTAATCAATTAATATAATACAACAAATCAACCCACTCGTACACTATTCTAGAATATCTATGATCATGTAGAGAAACTATGGAAACCATAACCAAAAACCATGGAATAATCACATAACCAGACATATCCCTTTGTAGAAACATTTATGTATATGTTCCAATACCTCTATATAATCATTTTAGATTTAGTCTAATCCTTTTAAGCATTACAACATTACCGGGTCAAGCCCTCTATATAAGCATTTCAATATTAAATTGGTTCTATCCTGCTATATAAGAATTACAACATAAAACTGGTCCAACCATACTATATAATTATTGCAATATAAAACTGGGTAAATCCCACTATATATGAATTAAAAGATGAATAAAAACACAAGTCATAACATCAAGGGATATCAAATCATCATATCATAACCCTCAATATTCAAATTACCATTTGTCTTACAATTACACATTCATTTTTACATCAAATTATCACTAATCACTTCAATAAAAAATAATTCAGTGCCAAATTGATTTTATATCAAGTAATAACATGAGGTATCATGTTATACTAACCACAATTTAAGTCATTAAACAAATTCATTATTATTCAAGGATTCACTCACCAAACGGGTAGCCACAAGACAGGTTGCAACACCATTGGATCGAAATGGATCCAAGTCATAACCATATCACAATATTATCATCATCCATTATTCAACTAATCAATATGCACATTATGTCATCACAATTGCAATATTTCATATAATCAACAATTAAATAGACCATTGGGTTAGGTTTTAGACCACTTAACTTTAACTAGTGATCAAGATAAGGCCTCCAACTAGTAATGACAAAAATAATGAAGACATGGAAGATTTAAATAATAATAAGATGACATACGATAAAGATCAACAATAGATATTTATCACTTGATTAGGACATATAGAATGGAATAAATCACTCCAAAATCACCATGAAATCACCTAGGGCTTGAGAGTGGAGAGGTTTCATGCATATGGAAAGAAAACATAAGCGCAACATGGCCTTCAAACCACCCATCCCAATAAATACATTGCATGTAATATTTACATGGTGTTTAATTCTCATTTTATGAGTTAAACTAAAAAATTTGTCACCTCATGTTATAATAACCCTACTTGAACATTACATGGCATGAACCATTTTCACAATGTGTATTCATTTCACATCATGAACCCATTTCATGGAATTTTTCTGGTGATAGTTACATGTCATATAACATATATGCATGGTGTGTAAATTTCCTATGGGTTTCTTTAATCCCATATTATAAAAATGATCATGGACCACCTCTAAAGCCTTTTAAACTCACGAGAAACCCTCATAATCCCATTTAATAAATTTATGCCTAGAATCCATTTAATTAAAACAAATATACATCCCATAACTTTAGGTCACCTTCCCTAGAAAAAGCTCTACATCCTTAAGGAACTCAATCACCAAGGTTCAAAGATAAGTTAAAACCCAAATAAAAACATTCAATAAAAAAATCAAATAGGTACATACCAAGAAAAAGATGGGATCTTACAATATCTCCACTATATAATAGCTCATCATAGAGATGATCCAACTATCACTGTGGGGTCTCAATGAACAATTATAACCACTATGCTCATATATCAAACTCCCTCTCCTAGGTATCCTATTGAATACTCCCATTTTCCCACTATACTAGAACTATAATTATGGTCTTTCCATAGAGATATTTCTCACTATTCTCTATAATCTGTATAGGATGCTCCTCAAAGGATGTATCTATAAAAAACTTTATGTTCTTGACGTTTTCCACATGTGAAGGGTCTTGATGATATATTTCAAGCTATAAAACATGAAACATGCCATGCATGGAATTGTAGCATTGTGTAAGGGATAACCAATATTCTAGTAGACCAACCATTTCCACTATCTCAAGCAGCATAACAAACTTTTTTTTATCTTTATCTATTTCCTAATACATTATTTCCCCAAACTAGGTGTCACCCGAAGTAAATCATGATGAATAAACTCAAACTCTAGAGGTCATATATGATGGCCAGTGGAAGCTTTATACCTAATATACATTGTCACCAATCACTTCCTGATCAATTGAACTTGATCAGACGTTTCCTATATGAGACTAGGTCCAACAAGCACTAACTCCCCTACCTCCAACAAAAAAAAAAGGAAAATGTAATAGCCTATCAAAAAAATCCAAGAAAGGTTCTATATAGATTTATTTCTTGAATCTATTTTTATATGTGAACTATGTGAGTTCCATATGTTTCTCCAATGAACCACTAAAATCCAAAACACATGCTCATAACATATCCACTAGAATCAGAATAGTCTACTCTGATTGACTATCAGTATGTGGATGATAGATTTTACTCATAAGAACATGTGATCCTGGAGACTTCTAAAATCCCTACCAGAATAGATATTTGAAATGAGGATCTCTATTATAAATGATACTACTCAGAATACCGTGTAACTAAATTATCTATCACATGTAAAGGCTACCCATTTCATCAATAGTGGAGGTCTACCTGATATGAAATAATTGGGATAACATTGTTAGTAAATCTATGATCACCTATACTAGAACATTCTTGAAAGGTTTCATGGGTAATACTGTCACTAAATCCATTTTGAAATCATCCCATTTCCATTTCAAGATTGGTAGTGGATACAATATCTCATCAATCCTCTGATGATTGGCTTTCACCTACTGATATGTAAAATATATCACCACAAATCTTGTTATATCCTTCTTCATTCTTGGCCACCAGTACTATCTATGAAGATCATGATACATCTTTTTCAATCTAGGATGTACTTCCTATCTAGAAGCATGAAACTCTCTCATCGTCTCCTCATGAAAACTTGTACGAACTCATACTTGTCCATAAAAAACAAGAAAATTTTCAATTCTAAGAGATTATCCTAATAGTGGACCCCAACCATATAAGTTGACTCTCAAAAATCATCCCTCTAGATCAGATAATCGATCGGTATTGATCTTGTCCAAAATCATAGTATGATAGATGTCAAAGTCAGAGCTACTCATACCTAGGACTCATGAACTTCTAGATGCAAGTCTACAAAGAGTACCATCATTCTCCACTAATCACAAATATCATGAATTTCCTCCTTCTACATCTTCTCACTTAAGTCATCATCAATAACATTTCCCTTTCTTGTTGTATAAGCTAACTTGAATTCAAAACAGTGAAAATACTCAAACCACCTCCTATGTGGAAGGTTCAAGTGCCACTGATAAAATATGTACTAGAGGATCTTGTGGTATATGTATAGAAAGAACCTCTCTACCATAAGATAATGTCTCCAACATCTTAAGAAATATACCTCTACAATTGACTCTAGATCATGATTAGGATAATTCCTATCATACAGTCTTATCTATCTGGAGCTATAAGTAAACACTTGATCCTCCTTCATCAGAACTTATCTGAGTCCAACTCTAGATGCATCACAAAAAATGGTATATGCTTTACCCTGAATGGGTAAAGTGAGGATAAGTGTTGAATTAATCTTTCTCTTAAACTCCTAAAAATATCTCCCATAAGAATCTAATCAAAAAACTTCGCCCCTTTCTTGTTAATCATAGACATTAGTTCTTCCATATGGGAGAAGTACTGGATAAAATACCGATAATAACCTAAAAACTAGAAAGATCAAAATCTAAAAGAAATTATTGGGCCACTCCCAAGATACGATGTCTTTAACCTTCCTTGGGTCTTCCAAAACCCCTTCCTCTGAGATTACATTTCCCAATAAGTGTACTTTATCATCCTAGAAAATGTATTTGGTTAGCTTGGTGTAATGATGTTGCTCTATAAATTTACCCAAGATGATGTCAAGATGTTGGGAATGATCTTATTATGACTGGAAGTATACTAAGATGTCATTATCAAAAACCACCATGGACTATTCTAGAAAAGGATGAATGATCTGATTAATCATTTCCATGAATACCATTGGTGCATTCGTTAAACCAAAGATCATCAATATCTCATACAATCCATACCTACTCTTAAAAGAAGTTTTAGATATATCTGATGCTCTCACCCTCAACTGGTGGTATCCTAATCTCAAATAATTCTTGAAGAAGATATTATCACCTCTTCATCGATCAAAGAGATTATTGGTGTGTGGAAGATGATACAGGTTATTGATCATCATTTGGTTCAATCATCGATAATCCATGCATAAGCACAAATTCCCATCAGTCTTCTTAGAAAAAATAACTGGAGAACCCAATGGAGATGTACTAGTCCATTTGAAACCTTTATCTTCAAGATATTCCAACTAAATTTTCAACTCTCAAATCTATGTTGGTTCCATCATGTAAGGTAGAATAGAAATTGGCTCTATCACCAGCACCAACTCGATCATGAACTTGATCTTACATTCGAGTGGTAAGCTATAGAACTTTTCAGAAAAGACATCCCAAAATGGTATAATATATATGTAAAAATCGCCTTCATCATTCCACCATCATCTAGTAAAATTATTTTTATATGATCCATGAGATAATACAATCTACACTAAATTGGTCATGCACAATCATATTGAAGATCACACTCACCCTGGTGAGAATAGCTACCTCATTATGAAGATAAAAAGGTAACTCTCTTCGGGTAATAGTTGATATGATCCTAGTTTTGAACTAACCAATATATACCAATAATAAATTTGAAATCTATTATTCTTACACAAATGTTTCTCAAAATAAATGGTATCCAACAATTTCTATAGAACACACCTTTCCACATTTGATATTCTCTAACCACACTGCAAATGGTGTTTTTATGGTCAAGAAACCATCCAATATTTCCACAACCAAGACAAAAACATTTTCAAAAAGGGTAGATTAAAAGGAATACAATGAAACTATACTAAAAAAATTAAATCATGGGTAGATGATACAATAATCATACCTCTGACGGTAAAAAGTACTACATCCACACTAGCTGGAGTAGACTGCAAATTGCGCAACTAACTCACCCCTCTTCTTTGTTCTCTAGTATGACTCCCCTAATCAATTCCCTTTTCCTAGTACTTGTTATCCTACACTGGGGTACCATGTTCCCTCCCTCGACCTTAACATCTAGTGGAACTCTAGCTACCAGTCTGTTGAGGGGTAACTGAGTCCTTATTAGACTCCAGTACCTGTCATGATCCCCTTTCACTGCCCTGATGTTGCATGCCTCTATAAAACATATGCAGGTGACCCAACACTCCACAATCATGGAAATCCAAAGAAAATTATGTATATTGAGGCTTCTTATGGATAAACTTTCCACACTGATATCACTACAATGGAACGTGGTCCTAAGATGGTTGCCCAGTTCCTTGACTGATCTACCCACTATTTACTAGGTGATAATTGTCATAGTGGTGATTCATTCTACCATAAGAAGATATCATAGGTCACCCTACAAAAATATCTTGATCTCTTCTTGAGGCCTCTCTCATATCTTCTTCTATGATGATTCTATGATTCATCACATCTGAAAAAGATACTCAAGTGAAAAAAATTCACTTATGACATAATCTCATAGTGAATCCCATCCTAAAAAATTTACCTCCCCAGAGATCTCATCAGCAACTAAAGATGGTAAAAAGTACAATAAGTCAGTGAAACATCTACTGTATTTTATCAATGACATCCCCTTTAGTTTTTTATGCATGAACTTATGAGGCTTATATCCCCTCAATGTATTTGTATAGAATTGTATTAGAAAATTGACATCAAATTCCTTCCAAGATAGATCCTCTTACTTCCCATATTGATTTAGAATATCCCACCAAATCTTGGAAGGTCCATAGATCATGTATGCAGCAAGATTCACCCTTCTATTTGTGGGTTTCTCAAGGTGATTAAAGGTCATATATACCAAATAAATCTAAAACATGACTTCCTGAGTGCCTCCCTTCATAGTGAATGTAGGTAGATGTTGCAACTGAAACTCTCTCTTCAACTCAAACATCGAAGGAATGGTGCTAAAATTCTTATTTTACATAGATATCATGACCCTCTGGAAGTTTTTGTGAAGTTGAAAATCCAACTAATCCTCAAGAACTAAAGGAAGATCTAGTTCATCTATGTTTTAAATGTACTAATTTCCACTCTCTTAACTCGCAATTCAAAGATAACATGGAGGAATTTTCTTTATAAGATAAATTCACTCCTTAAAACACTGGATAAAAACAATTTCAGCCTCAACAGGTGGAAATAACAAAGTACCACTATATCATGGTCTCTCTAAACATGGATTACATGTGTTTTACCATGAAATAATATTTATTCCATTTCATTTATCAAATATAATAGGTATCTCATTTCACAATTCATACAAGCAAGAATATATCACATGAAATAAATATTTCCCTTTCATGAACAATGCATGTCAAGATATATCCATATTTTTCTATAATGATTCATGCATACTCACCTCGTTCCATAATGGGCTACGAGTATAAATCTCAATAAAAATAACATCACCAAAAGTATGAATCACCCATGGTGAAATAACATCAAATTGTCACAAGTTAATATCATGAACAACAATCCCATCCATGGGAACTCATATTCACCCCAGTACAAGGGTGAGATACTCCGATAAAAAATCTCATTACCATGTAACAACACATTTTAGTATCCTTTATAACTTTCCCAAATAGTAAAGTATTAGAAAATAAAATTTTCCTATGATACCACTTTTTAACATCCCGCGATCTAGCACTCTCTCGTGTGGCCAAATCATGTTGGTTAAGGGACCACAAGTGTGCTACCCCATATGCGAGAGGATACTGAATAGAAATGACATGTAAATAATATAGTGGGGATATTATACCACCTCATATAGAGAAAAATATAGTGGAAATAAAATATAATAATAAATAGAACAGTAATGAATATAGAGGAAACTGTACAACATACAACTGAAAAGTAAAGGAAGAACCAATAAATCAAATAACAAACAGTGTAATGTCATGCTAGAATGTATATAATGTTAAAATGAAATAAATATAGATAAATGAAATGATGGCACAAAAACTCAAAGTTTGTGGTCCCATACCCCATGTCGGACCCATCTCCAAACTCTAACCCATCTAGTAATCAACAATCAACAATAAGGTCCCTTGTCCTTATCCAAACTTGTATCCATGTGATCTACTTGGGTACCAAATGATGGCCCATATAGAGAGTTTTTAAAAATCAATAGGTTTAAACCATAATGTCAAAATAAAACCAATCTAATAATAACTTCATGAAATTAAATGATAAATATGTGTATTAAATAATCAATTAATATAATACAAAAAAAATCAACATACTTCGGCACCATGTTGGAATATCTCTGAGCATGTAGTTCAACCAAGCCAACCATAATCACAAACCATGGAATGATAACATAACTGGGATGATACCTCTATATAATCATTTATTCATCCATATCAATCCCTCTGTATAAGAATTTTAGCATTCAGACGAAGCCCTTTAATCATTACAACATAACCGGGCCAACCTCTCTATATAATAATTTCAGCATGAAACTAGCCCAATAATTATATATAATCATTATAGAATAAAACTAGTCCAATCCCTATATATAATAATTATAGCATAAACCTAGGTTAATCCTTCTATATAATCACTACAACGAGAAACAAAACACAAGTCATAACAGTAAGGATGTCACAATATCAGATCATAAGCCTCAATGGTTAATTCTTCAAATTACCAATTTTCTTTCAATTACACATTAATTTTTATATAAAATTATTACTAGTCATTTAAATAAACAATAATACATTACAAAATTGATTATATATCAAGAAATCACCTGAGGTCTTAGGTTATGCTAACCACACTATTAGTCATTAACCAAATTCATTATTATTCAAGGGTTTACTAACCCAGTGGGTAACCACAAGCTAGGTCACAACTCCATTGGATCCAAAGGGATCTAAGTAATAATCTGATCACAAGATTATCATCATCCATAATTAAATTAATTAATGTGCACATTGTTTTGATGCAATCAAAATATTGCATGTACTCAACAATTAAACAGATCATAGGGTTAGGTTTTAGACCACCTACCTTTAACCAGTGATCAAGAAAATTCTTTAAACCTATAACTACAATAATAAATAAGGCACAGAAGATCACAAGAAGAACCAGATCACATAAGATCCTGGTCAATATTTGAGATTTATATCTTGATCGGGATGTCCAGAATAGAATAAGGCACTCCAAATCACTTCAAAATCACCTAGGGATTGAGAGAGGAGAGGATGCACACAGGTGGAATGAAAACATAAGTGCATCATGACCTTAAAACCACCCATACCAATAAATAAATGACATGTAATATGCACACAACATGTAATTATCCATTTATGAGTTATGCTGAAAAATGCATTGCCTCGTGTTAAAATAACTCAACTCAATCATTACACGACATGAACCATTTTGATGGTGTGTATTCATTTCATGTCATGAACCCATTTCACAGCATCTTCCTAGAGACAATTACATGTCATGTAACATATATACATAGCATATAAATTTAATATAGATATCTTTAATCCACATCTTCTGAATAGGGCCCAAACCACCTCTAAATCCTTACGAACTCGTGATAAACCCTTATAATTCCCTTTAACACATTTATTCCTAGAATCCATTTAATTAAAAAAACATACTACCCCTAACTTTAGGTAGTTTTCTCTATAAACAGCTCTCCATCCTCAAGGAACTTGATCACCAAGGTTCAAAGATAATGGAAATCTCAAAAAATATACATTTAATGAAAACCACAAAGAGGGATGTGCCTTGAAAATGATGAGATCTTATAGATTCCATCCATAAATAATTACCCATGAGTAAAATGTTAAAAATATTTTATTTTAAAAAAAATTAAATAAATTCAATTTAATTTAAATTAACCTTAAATCAATTTGAAAATTATTCACTTTGGAACATTTTAAAACTTTACATTAGAAGAAAACATTTTTTAAAAACTAATTGGGTGGATGATATTTAATGTCTAGTAAAACCTTTTAGTGAAACTAAAATCATGAAATGATGATAAAAATTTTCATTTATAATATTTTAAGAGAATCATTATTGTCACTTACAACATTATAAAAAATAATTTCGATATGTAAAACATAGATATGGAATAAAAATAGTCATGTTCTTTGGTTGGGGATCATTCCTTTCAATGATTCATTTTGAAGTAGAATATTATCCCCCAAATAGAAACATTTTAACGAAAGGGGTTAATTTCCTCGAATATAAAAGAAATATAACATATTTAAAATGAAATGGAAGGATAATGCATACTTTTAAGATCAATGTCAAGAAGAAAATTTATGACTCATAAAAAAAGAACTCAAGTCGATAACTAAGTAACCTTTTAAAAAACCATTTATGGAGAAATATCTTTAAAATGAACCTCAAATACCTTAAATAAAATAAATTTTATTATAACATAACAATTGGGTATAATATACACCATATAAAAGTAAATTGGTGCATAAAGTAAAATGTGTCTCAATGAATGGAGTTTGGGACAAAAAACCATAAACTTATTTCTCGACATAGTTGATCATAATTTAACTTCCTATAAAAAACCATAAATATATTAATAATATATTTTAGAACCTTACTAATCTCCATAACCCTTTTTTGTACTTCATTTATAATAATTTACTATGAATATAGTGGTTCATTGTGGATTATTTTTATCATCAGGTGTTAACAATTTTAATTGTCTTTCACATGAATTATAATGTTAATATTAATCCTTGATATTTGATAAAAATTTAATCACTCCTATATTAAATATTTTCCTTAATATATATATACATATATCCCATTATAATTTATAATGTTCCAACTTCTTCCTATGATAGTTTTAATTATGAATCTTGAAGATGAAATCAGAGATAAACTTGTTTTGGATGTTTTTAATGAATGAAGATGATATAATTTTAACATGTTCAGATGTCAATATTGTAACTACAGGACTATTAAAACATATTTAATACCATATTATCACATTTCATTAATAGGATATAAAATTTCTTAGTCATTCACTATATAAACTTTATGATATCACTCAAATAGGCGGTAAACTGACAAAAACAAAAGTGTGTCGTAATGATATAATGAGTAAGAAATTTTTATTACCTAGTGTTAATATAACATTTATTAAAGATTATAAATGTAATATATTTCATATATCTCCATAAAATCCATGATCAGTACCATTAATTATTTTTTGTGAAGATAAATGAAATTTATCATTCATGGAGTCTGTAGTCTTTACATGCACGCGATTAACAATCCCATTTCTCAATGAATGGAAGGAGTGATGGTATATAGAAATTTAAAATTAAAAAAATATATAAATATTATATAAATCATATTATATAATTAATTATACTTTTGAGTCCATCCATGTTATTTTTTTATGATAAATATTGCACATTATTCATGGAGGTGGTAGTCCACACAAACGCATGATTAACGATCTCATTACTTAATGAATGGAGGGAATAAAGGTAAATGAAATTTTTTTTCATCTTATAATTTTATGAGTGACCTGAAAAAAAATATCCATCAAACCCGTCCTTTATACCAATAATAATAGGTAGTGAATAAAGAAACTACATCATGTTGTAGAGGTGGTATTCCTCACATACTCACGATTGATGGATTTTTTTTCTTAGAAGATGAAGTGTAATGAATAAAATAATTAATGCTAAATTAATATAATTACATTAAAGTATATATATGATACTTAATTATATATATTATCAAAATTATTTAATATTAGGAAGATTAAAATTATAAAGAAACATAAAGATGAGAGTAATACTCAAATCGAGAACTTTGATTTGTCTTGGAATTATCCTTAGAAATGAAGGGATTAAGCTAAATAAAGAAGGAAAAACATTAGGTTCATGGAAGATTTTTCTAGGATGATTAAATGGGTATATTTTTGTCTATTAAATTGAATTAATGTGTGTACATTGAATTGGTTTGGAGTGCACACTTTTATAAGTGAAGGAAGGGGAACTTTCCATGGAAAAGAATGTTAAGGGTAAAGAATGGAATGTAATGAAAGTTAGGTATAGTAGGTGAGGGAAGGTTGGTCAGAAATGTAGGTAAGAATTAAAACCCAAAAAAATGACTTCTATAGGGTATAAAGGTCATGTAAACTTAGTAAAATTCATGCCACATTAGATTACTCTCTTAAACACTAATTGGTCTTAATTAAATATTAATCATGGTAATTAATTTATTAATAAAAATATAATTAGACCCTTATTAAAAAAAATTGACTTGATTATTTTTAGTTTTGTCTCCATTTAACCTTATTAGTTTTATAAATATTAGAAAATTTTATTCTAATTTAAACACACATAAAACATCAATGTTGTTTTTTAAGTATGTTTAAACTTGAAACTTATGTACAAGAAATTTTTTTCATTATTATTGATTTTCATGATAGTAAATTATTTATTGTAAAAAAATTAATGTTATTTGAAATTAAAATCAATAAAAAACTGAATTTTATCAAAATATTAATTAATTAAAACAAAATATGTAAAAAATATATTTATTAAAGTAACATTTTACTTTAGTTCTAAAAATATTGGTCATGGGTCTTCTAAGTTCAAATAAAATTTTTTAAAAAAATAATTTTATTATTTAATTTTCTATCAGATCACTTAAATTGTTTTATTACCTTATAGGTTATTCCTATATATTGATAAAGTCATGAAAATTGTCATTTTTGTAAAAATCACATTTTCGACTAAAAATCAATATTTTCATAAAATGATCTAAAATTGATAGTAGGTAAATTTTGATATTATAAATTCAAGAATAAAGTTAATTTTATCTAATTATATTACTAAAAAATTATATATATATATATATATATATATATATATATTTAATAGAAAATACAAAATATAAAGATAAACTGTTTTTTAAATGACCATCTTTAACATTAAGTGTTTCTAATATTATTTCATAACAATTTTCTAATTTAAATAATTTTAATATTTTATATCATATATAGATATATTATATGTTATCAAAATTATCTTTTCAAAATGGTTATTTTAATTTAATAATGTATCCTAACATTTGTTTAAGTGTGTGTAAATAAAGATATTGAAATTAGTATTATTTAAAGGAAAATATATATACTAAAATCTTGAGATGTTACACCATGTCCAAACAAGATGAAAAATCAAAGTAAATTTGAAATTTTATTTTGTTTTGGGGAGATTTTAGTTTTAATATTTTAGATTTTGATTGAAATTTTGAAGGTTGTAACCTCTTAAACTTATGTTTTTACATGTGGGATAAACCTCAAAAGGTTCCCTAGGTGTTTGGGTGAATCTTAAGATATTCGGGATAAATTTTGAAAGTTTCAAGCTTGTATTTATCTAGGCACGTGGTTTAGTGTACTTGGATTAAGGTAAACCATGAAATACCCTGAGGATTAGGGTGGTCTCAGTTCACTTTGTATAGTGAATGATTCAGTGGAATTATCAGTGCATAGTTCAGGGAAAATCATGCGGGATCAAGGAGAAACCATGCATACTTGGTGGTGACCTGGGGCATAGAACCCAGTTGGAACATGATTTTATAAAAACCTTTAAAAATTTTATTGACACCATTCAGAAACATTTTCATGATAATTGCATGGTTTGGTAAACCATGCAACCAACCCATGTGAGGTGCTTGGTATGTCCAGTTTGAGGCACATGGTTGGCACATGATTTGGAAAACCATGCATCCAAAACATAAAGATCATTAAAAATAGTGAAATGAATAAAAATACCTCTCTAGATTTGACCTCAACCCCCCCCCCCCTTGTGTGATTCTAATGAGGGGTGTGGATCCTCTATTCCCCCCATTTTTTTCCTTAGTTTTAGTGGAGTTTTTTTTGGAAATTTCTTCAATGGTCCAATGTATGGATTAATATTCTCTCCTCATCCTTATTCATCCCTTCCTCACTTTGATTCAGTGATTTTTTTTATGTTTGGATGGAGATTTCACTAAATAATAGTGAAATCATCCATTACTCTTGGATATTTCATGTTTTATACCTATAATATGTCCATTGGTTTTTATTTCACACCACTACTTGGGGATTTGGTGAAGGTATGGAGCATAGTGAATTTTTCTATCGTTTTAGTTTAAATTAAATTAATCCAATGATTGATTGAGATTTTATTATTAAGGATTTTTCTCAGGATGGTTTTGGGATTTCACTATGGACCTCTCTTGGGTGGTTGTTCATAATTCTAGTGAGATGGGAGCACCCAATGACTATATCACCAACTATTCCTATTTTAGTTTAATTTTTAAAATTAGTTATAAATATTAAAATTAATTTTCTGGGATGCCATGACTAAGATAGAGGCTCCAGATGTTGAGATGGGAATGGATGGACATGCTCAGATTAGAACTAAAGAGAATAAATCATCAATATTAAGGTAGGTGGTCCTTGGTACTCATCCTATGGTAATTGTGTCATTATTTATGATGCATGTGATATGTGGTCTCACCACCTTCTAGTGATTGGACTTAAAATTGAATAAGTTTATAAATGAAATAATTTAATTTATTGAGATATATTAATGATTTAATTGTATTGATTAATTGAAATAATAACCTAAATGTAACACTTATGGTGATGTACAAAGTGCCAAGGTCCTGGAAGACCCTTTTACACTATCTTGTTGATTTATTAGTCATTGATGACTGATACCCTGATTATAAATGATGTTATGTGATGATTTAACCCCTTCAGGGGTGTGGTTTCTTTATGGAATACATAGTGTCCCTTTATATAGGAGTTTCTAGTCACCTCTGGTAGAGGTTTTTGGTGATTTGAGTGGAATGGTTCATGTATACCTTACTAAAACTAGTGTAGGTTCCCTTAGAAATCCATTGTAAAGGGAGATGGTGATTTGAGTATGGTTTGTCATATTATCCATAACCAACTTTGAGCTGCCTTATAGCCTTGGGAAAAGTGAGATGGATAAATATGTGATAGGGGAAGTGTGTTATCTAATGATTAATACCTATAGGGATAAACCGAGTTAGTATTATTTAGTGAGTCTAGTTAGATAATGATATAGATGTGATGAGACTAAGGGAGGTTCCACCCCTGAGTGATAGGCGGTGACCTGAGTAATATATTTTTCATAAGAGAAGCCTTGGTAGGGTTTCCAGCATGAGTATGGCTAAGAGGACCCCAATGTGTTCCTAGAAACATGATGACCCTAGGGAGGGCATATTGGATAATAGGTAGTGATGGTTATGAGTATCTTATTAGAACTCAAACCAAATGTTTAAGTCTATGAGGCTGAGTTATGAGTATGATGTTTCCAAGGAACATAACAACCACTGAACATTTTTTTTTTTTAAGGTATTAGAATGATATTTGGGACTGGGATATGCTTCCTGCATTATATTGTGATTTAGGGGCCCATAGTTAATACCCTGGTGATGTATCGACCCTTAGAAGGGTCATTGTTCGAGATGGTGAGTGTGTCACCTTTGGAACCAAGTTGAACTTGTAATCTGATGATGCTATAAAGATTATGATAGGATATGTAGTAGATATTGTCCCTTATTTTATGTGATGGGATGGGTGGATAGTAATCCCTTAAATTGAGGTATTTATATTATAGCAAGGTAAGTCTGTGATATTAGTGTATATGATTCTGAGGATGATAAATTCCACTAATTATATGTATGTTATATGGTATTGGTTCTGGGATAAAAGATCCCCTTGGTAAGTACTACATTTATTTATATGGATATTTAGTACTCATGCAGCATGGTGATGATTAGTGCTCACAGATCTTAGTGATGATTGGTTCTCATGGATCATAATGATGGTCATCGCTCATGGAGATTGTAGATATTTAACACTCATAGATCACAGTGATGATTAGTGCTCATATATTTTGATGATGTTTAGTGCTCATGGATCCTGATGATGATTAGTAATCCAGGATCATGGTGATGGTTAGCGCTCATGGATCATGGTGATGTTAAGCACTCATGGAGAATGGTGATTTTTAGAGATCATGGATCATGGTTTTTTATTAGAGGTAATGGAGTATGGTGATGGTTAGCACCCATGGAGTGTGGTGATGTTTAGTGATAATATAGTGAAGTGATGTTTATCACTCAAGGAGTGTGGTGATGTTTAGAACCCAAGAATCATGGTGATATTTGGTGATCATTTATTATGGAGAATTTTTTGAACACATGGATCATATTAATGATCATGGGTAGGGGATAAACCCCCCCCCCCCCCATAGTTTTGGGTGTTATGGTTGGAATGATTTTTTGATGTTCTTAAAGATACACTGGTATTAGATGAAGTAGTTATAGTTGATCATGAGATTTTCCATTATCTTGGGGATCGATGATGGTTTTATTTATATTTACACTATTTATTTATTATTTTTATCTAAGAACATCACATTCACATATCTTGAAATTATCGATAATTTACAATATTCTGTAGCGGTTCCCTACTATGATATATACTCACACACTGCTTGAGCCACCATTTCACTTTGGTACCCAAGATTTTGTCACTTAGTTGCAATTTTAGGTTGTGAAGAGGCCTGGTATAGTATGATTCACCATGATATATTTAATTATTTAGGATACTAGGTTGAGGTATGGATCATAGTGAGAGTATGGCCTCATTTTATTTTGGGAATTTTATTTTATTTTCTATATGTTTGATCAGCCCAGTGAGTGATGGGATCTGTATGCCTGTATGATTTCCTCCGCTGTTACAACATAAGTTTGTTTTTATTTATCCATATATATTTTGATGTTATGTTATTTATTATTATTGGTTGTTTTTATATATTATTGTGCACCCTTATATGATTTCATAGTCTCCTCATAGTTCCACTTTAGACCTCCACTGCTAGTCAGTAGCCTCTTTCATACAAGGAGGCATGTCTGAGGTCTACTCAGCCTTCAGTCCAATTACAGTTCATAGTGAATCGGGGCGAGGGCATGAAAATATTATTAATTTTTATGTTTTTATTTTAATTATAGATGTCATTGGATATTATGTGTCTTCTTCCTAGAAGAATACTCAACATATTGGTTTTGTTCATTTCTAGGTAAAGATCATTAAAGTTTTAAAAGTCTAACTGAACCGTATGTTTTATTCTATTTTATTCTTTCTTTAAACTTAATGTTTTATTTTTATATATGTGTCACTAATTGATATATTAAAATACAAAATAGAGGAATAATTTATCAATGATCATTTATTGAGAAGAAATCCTGAAAAAGTTAATATGTGAAGGTCAAAGGGAGTGACTTTTTAATTATTTACTACCTGTTTTATCTTACATATATAATGAATCTAAGTATTTATGTTTTATTTATAACCATAGTGTCATAATCAATAATAAGGTGTCAAATTTTGTTATTGTATTTTAAGATTAAGTTCTGAGATTATCACAACACAAATGATGATGGAATTTGACAAGGTTAGTTTTATTAAGTATCAAATATTTTAAACAATTCTTTATTATTATTAATATCATAAAATTCATTGCTTTAATAGGTTTTTGATGATCCACTATCATATATGAATTATTAAATAAACCAATTTCGAATAATATTTGAAAAATATTTATGAGGTATAATATATTTATAGATAAAAATTTAAATTTTCCTTGTATATTAATTTTATTATGGTTAAAAATACATTATATCTTTGATATTGTTTCATTGTTTTTATATCTATAATTTTATATTTGTTGTAGTATAAATTAAAATAAAAATAAAATTTTAAAAAATTATACTTATGTTTCGAAGTTGATTCTTTAAGGAATTGATGTCAAAACATATTTTCCTCATTGGTTACCCAATGAACTGATGTCAAACCTTCAATTGATTTCAATGTTGGTTTAAAAAAATGTTGAAACATTATATTTAACATTTATTTAACCAACACAGCTTTTTAACAAATATTAAACATAAAAACTGAATTTAATTTTTTTTCAGTAGTGTTATTGAGTCAAGCCCTCTCAATTTCCACATCATGTGGTAGAAATGGTAAGTAGTAGTTCACAAACACTTATTTTTATACTATTTCTTTTATGTTGATTCATTTTATTATTTGAATCCATGACCTATATTATAGATATAGATTGGTCTTATAATGGCCTTTCATTTTAGTTATTCATGATTTAGTTGTTTTATTTTATCTATGTCCATGAAAATACGAATTTTACCGGCTTATATGATCTAAAGTAACTTTTCTTCTCCATGAGTTGATATAATAAAGTCATGTGATTTTTCCCCTATCATGGTAAGACTCAAATGTCCAATAAGATTCAATAGAGACTGCTCCTACCCTTTCATGTGCAACTATAAGACAACCAAATGTCCCACATAATTACCCTATATTTAAATTAAAAAGTAAAAATAAAGTAACTACAACAACTTTATATATTTGAAGTTATTTTAGATTGTTTGTCCTTTATTTTATAGAAAATTTTCAAACATAACTACCCAGTATTTAAATTCGTAGGCGAGAAATATGGTTTCACTAATTTCTTTAAATATGCATGTGTAATTAAATTTCTTTTTTGTTTCATTTGTATAAAGGATGGGAAAATTTTATGTGTTTATAAAATCAAACCAACCTTCATTGGACATGTTATTATTGTGCATATAAATTATTTTTTCTCTCTATAATTTTGAAAATGAGTTTCACTATAGATTTTATTCAAATAAAAAATAACATTTTTTATATAATTTTGTAAATTTATTCCTTATATACAATTATAGTATTGGGTTCATATGGTTGAGATTCCCAATATATATTCGTATCATTTTTCATTTATAATAAATACTTATATTTATGTCTATGTATTGAAAATGTAAACTAATTAATGAAAAATTGCATACATATAAAAAAATTCATATGTTTCATTTAAGATAATTATATACCAGTCCCCCCACATCAATGAATTCTTATGCTTTTTTTCACCATTACCTTAAACTATCCTTATTATAACCCTTTACACCTATGCTATCAAAATTATTTTTTTCTTTCTTTATAATTTTCATAATTTAATTTCATCCTAGAATGGTGTAACCAATTATCCTTCATGAAATGTGATGAGTCCAATATGAATTTTTTAGTATTTTGAACATGAATTTAATTTATGATTTATTTTTTACAATGAATATTGGAGAAGATATTCAGCAATTGTAAGGAAATAGAATTCACCACAATATTATCATGCAACAGGTTTTATAGATTCATCGTGTGTTTGATTTTTTAGAATAGAGATGATAGAATAATTTGTATATTCAAATAGTTTTTTTTTCGAGTTTTTATAATAATGCAACATCAAAATCCACCAGATAATTTAGAATATAAATTTACTACAGTAGCAGGGAGACCTTTTTCCTCGCCACACTATTTTAAGTAATTTTCACCTCCTTTTACTTATCAAATTAATATCTTATATAATTATATTCTATTATTTCTTAGGTTTCCTTCCCTAATTTTTTTAAATGATTTTACTACATACACATTCCAATATACTATTCTATGATTTTATTACAACATGAGATGGAAATATTTATTTCCTTTAATATGAAAATGATATTCATCATTCTTTATGGGAATACCTTATTTTAAAATAGTTTGGGACATATAAATATGTTAATGATATTTTATACTAGAAAATTTCAAACCTAAAAACCCATCAATTCATGGTGAAAGTTGGTCTCTTGAATTTAACTAGATTTTTAGTGTCTTATAATTATTATTATGATAATTGATATAACATTCCTATTACAAGATACCACATCAATATTATTCTATAATACATAAAAATTTACCAAACCCCATTCATTAGATAGATAACACAACATGATATCTAGATCACCTTTAATGCAAAAACATGACATTTAACCAAATGGAATACATGCTTCCATAAAATATTCATTATATTTATATTTCTATTAAGTAGAATAAAATATCTCATTATTTAATTTGTCTATTTTGTTGGTGGGATATCTTATCTTTTTTTAATCACAGTAAATATCATTTATGTAAAGATAACCAAAGAGGTGTTTTCCTTTGAATTAAACCAATGTTATGGTTAGTAATGTTATATATGCATTGGAATACAATTTTTTTTCATTATAAATAATTAACCATAGCTGATGATGATTAATCATAATTTTTAATGTGGGTTTGGGATTTGATGATAGCTCTGATTATGGGGAGTATGTGTTGGATTTAGGAATATATGTTTTTGATAATTATATGTCTCAATTATATTGAAGTTGGACACTCATAAAACATAAATATTTGGTTTGATTATACCATTATTACCATTTGAAATTTTATGCTTAATTTAGGAACTCTCTCTTATCTTGTAAGAACTGGAGACCTATTACCATCTATGACTTCTAGACCACTGAAAAACCTAAACCTATATATAGTTATGAAAGTGGAAAATATTTTCAATGGAGATAAATGATGTTCAGTATAAAGGAATTGGGAGAATATTTCATGTTTTCTAGTTTTTTGTTCATTTCAAAGGGGGAACCTTGATGTTGCTTGCCTATAATGATGGAAAAAAAGGTGAAGTTTAATTTGATAGTTGTTAATATTATTTTATATAATTTCCACCTAATAATTATATATATGATCATACTTCCATGAGATATGATCATTTCATATGATAAACTCATATTGAGATATGATCAATGAAATTTGAGTAGGTTGTTTCTGATATTAAGATACTCATTTTAATGTCTCCTAAAGTTTTTCCTACATATCATAGCATGTGGTGAATAATCTCCATTCAATACTTTCATATTTTTGGTAAAATTTTAAAATATTTATATGATTTCAAATATTAACAAGATTAAAGTTTCATATTTTTATGCACGGGATATAATGATATGTTAGGTGACTCATACATAAAATAGCTTAGAACACATATTTCCTATTTGAAAATATAAATAGAAAAAAAATTATATAATTTATTTCATATAAAAAGTTATTTTGTGGAAGTATTTATATTTCATACTTCATTTAATATTGTCCATTGTAAACCGCTTCTTATTATTTCTTGATAATTTATTTAAATGTTGATTTCTACCACTTATTTAATTGTTTTTCTAATTATTATTACATTTTTTTATTTTTAAATTTAAATTAAAGTTTATTTCATAAACATTTACAACATTTATATTTTCCATTCAAAATGTTCTTCATAAATGATAATTGATGGTTCTGGGGTGTAGCAGAAGTGGCGTCGGGCAAGTGACCAATAATATTTTTCATCAAAATATTTGTATTTATTTGCAAAAGTGGATGAAATAAACCCTGAAACCCTCATATATAGGATCTTAATATATAAATTATAATTAATTTATAAAAAATTATTACCTCGTAAAAAAGTTATACTTTCATTATCAATGATTATGCATATTACTTTTTTGTCACACCATCATTATGTTGTAGCATCTAAAGTAGAATCCCTTTAGTAGTGATTCACACATTCTCTAAAACCTCAAGATATTGTCATTGAATTTCTGGGTTATATTGTAGAATATCTGGATCACTTTCAACATCTATTTTGATCACTATAAGTATTCTTTCTCCATAAATAATTCTTCAAAGTTCTCTTAAGAACTTAAGAGGGATAGGAGGATCAGTTCTTCATGTTCTTGAGCATGTTCTTGAGAGGATTCTCTGAATAGATTATTGTGTACAACAACCATTGTGTCATGGAAAATAATATAATTGGGTATTTATAAGCTAGGATAGGATCAGTAATTGCACATTAGACCTTTAACCAACCATTTAATTCCCAGAAAACCCCATGCCTAAATAATAATAAATAATATTATTATGTATTTAGTATATTTTAAACTCATGGATAAAATAAATATTATTTCTTAAATAAATTAATTAATATTTATTTAGATTATATTTAATATATTATTTCCATTTGAAAAATCAACTTGGTCCAACCCATCCTCCTTAATATTTACCAGCCTGGAATAATAAATATTATTCACCAATAAATAAATGATGTGATCAAATAAGCCTGAATAGTTATTTAATCACAAACAAAAGTAATATGTATTTTATCTTGTTAAACTCAAATAAAATTTAACTAAGGTTTTCAGATACAATTTTTGAGTGACCCTCTAGGCTTCTATTTCAATGACATTAGACCGAACATGTCTAATGTTTAAGGTTAGCATCTAGAAATATGCCAAGACACCCATAGAAAGAAGTTAATTTTCATAATTAAAATATCCATATATGAACGCTCACAATGTAATATAATCCATTTATCTCAATATATCTAATCAAGAAGGTTTCATACTTTGTGTCATCAACCAATGTGACCAATCACTATTTCTTTAACTTTATGTAACTGAAATAATTGAAACAATTCCATGAACATGGAATTAATGTGATAGTTCAACTTCCATAAAAGGTCCTAAGATATTAACTTCCGTTAATTTAGAAGGTAAAAATATTTTCTCATATTATTCATTAATCTCATACCACCCATGACACACCCAACATACCCTACTAGGCCACAAACATAGGGCATTATGGTTTTCATAAATACATAAAATCACATGACTCGTGGTATGGACTAATAATGATCTTGAATTTTAAGGATCATTACACACACATACACATATAGGAATACCCAATGACATTAAAATATGTGGAATTCTTATAGTTGGGTGCTTCTCTCACACCCTAATCTATTAGAGACTTCCAAAGTAAAATTTCATGACAGGAAGTATCAATGTCTTATAAGCTTCCTACCCTTTATGGAAAGTATTATTTAGGTCCCATCAGATGATGTCGTCCAATCATAGAAAAAGTATTTAAGAATATTGTCATAACAATTCAAGGATCTCATCATAGAGGGTAATTGTTATGTCCTTTCAATGAAACAAGTACCCTAAGGACATATTCAAATTAATAGCATATTGAAGAACACACATTATGTAATAGGATTATTTATTAATATTAAAAACTATTAAAATATAGGTAATCGAAGTACAAGGTAGTTAGTTCTAGGTCACCAACTCTAATGGACTCCCCCTTTCACTAGACCCAATTTCTAATGACCTTTAGTCTTCTAAATCTCACATAATTTCTATGATTATTCTAATATAGTGCTTTTACTAAGGGTTATACCATGTTTTCCTCAATGGATATTCTTCTAACTGTGAATTCACATCATTGAGAAAAATATCCCAAGAGATTAAACTTATAAAGTATTAGTTTTATCCTTTGATGTTACCTTTACTCCTTAGAAATATCCACTATTTTGGTATCATCATAGTAAAATATGATAGGGTCTTGACTTATAGGCACCACGTCAAGATATCTGAAAAGGTTTTTAATCCAAATTTCTTCCTTATCTACCAAAAATTCTATAATATACTCAAAATTTACTTTAAAATTAGAGATTATAGGTTGTTTTAAGCTTTTCTAACTTACAACTCCTCTATTGAGATAGAAGACATATCTTTACTGTGATTTTAGATAGTCCTAATTTATATGAAAACTTGAATATGTGTATCCCCTAATAACTAGTTCCTTATATCCTTCATATACTATGAACATATACTTAGTATGCCTTAAATACTTTAGGATGTCCTTAACAGTTGTACAATGATATTCTCCTAGATTTTATTGATAAATTCCTACCATGGAAAAAGAATAGGCCATATCACATTTTTTATAGAACATGTAATATATAATGGATCCAATTATTTATGTGTATAAGACATTTTCCATCCTTTCTCTATCTTTTTGTTTCTAAGGGAACATTTTCTTTGATAGATATATAAAATGTGACATTGGAACCAATTCCCTCTAGAATTTTCCCATACTCAATTTTTTCAGTATCAAGTCAATAAATATACCTTTTCTTAGTTCAAGAAGTCATTTAAATCTAGGAAACATGATCTTGATCCCTATGATGTCGATTACTTCACCAGAATCCTTCATGTAGAAGCACTTTCTCAACCACACCTTAACTTCCTATAATGCTGGTATCTCATTTTTGATGAGTAATATGTCATCAACATATACTATTAAAAAATGACAAGACTCCCACTAAATCCTTTATAGAAACACAACTCACATTTTTTCCTTATGAAACCAAATTCTTTTATAGCTTCAATAATCCAAATGTTCCATGTCCTAGATTCATTCTTTAATACACAAATAGATCTTGTAAACTTGAATACCCTTTTATCATCTCCTAGATTCACAAACACCCCAAGTTATGTCATATAGAAATCTTTTGCAAGGTTTCCATTTAGGAAAGTCATTTTAACATCCATCTTAAAAATCTCATAGTCATGGTTAGATACATTGGAATGCATAATTCTGATTGATTTAAGCTTAGAAATTGGATAAAAGGTTGTGTCATAATCTATGCCTTGATGTTATTTAAACCCTTTGGCCCCTAACTATGATTTATAGGTACTAATATGACCTTTTATATATATATCCATCTTGAATACCCATTTTCACCCAATGATCATTACATATGTTTTTGGATAGACGAATACCCACACATGGTCTGGGTACATTAAATCCATCTCAGAATTCATGGATTCTTTCCACTTTGTATCTTTTAATCCTTCTACTACCTCCTTGTAGGAAAGTTGATCATTATTTTTGACCAATAATGATTTACCATCCTATGTGACTATAAAAACATATCTTATTGGTTCTATAACTACTTTTTTTATCCTAGATAATACTTTAATCTTTTTAGAAACCTATTGCTCCAAAGGGGTGGGTGGAACTTGCTCATGTTCCAACACATGTGTATCTTGAATGTAAACTTCATATAAGTAGATCTTTCTCCCATTATCCTTATTGATTATGTGTTCCCTACCAAGGAATACATATTTCCTTTCAACAATAAAATTTTTATTTGAGGGGTTGTATAATTAATATTCCCTCATTTTCATAAGGTGACCTGTAAAGATACACTATGTTCTCCAGGGAGTTAGTTTTGTGTTTTATCCTACATTAAGAAATGTATCATGACCCCATGCATGTGTATGTGATAAGATAGATTTTCATCCATAAATTAGTTCATATGGAATTCAATTTTCAACCTTTTTGGCACTCATTTTAGTTTGTATGTTACTGTTTGTAATGCATATCACCAAAAGGATAATGGAAGATCTGCATGTCTCTTCAACAAACTCACCATGTCCAACAAGGTGTAGTTCCTCCTTTCACTAACACCATTCCATTATGGAGTACAATTAGGAGTTATTTAGGATAGGACCCCCACACTCTCATAAATAATCTATGAACATTTGGTTAAGATACTCTCCACCTTGATCTAATTGAATCTTTTTTATCTTCTTACTAGGTACATTATTAAATTCATTCTTGAATTCCTTAAATTTATTAAAGGATTTTGAATTATACCTAGTTAAGTGGATGAATTCATACCTACTCAAGTCATCAATAAAAGTAATGAATTATGAGTATCCACCTCTAGATTCTACTTGAAAAGGTCCACACACATTTATGAAAACCAATTCTAGAAGCTCTATGGACCTTTCACCTTGACCTCCAAAAGGTGGTTTGGTCATCTTTCCTTGTAAACAAGTGTAACATCTATCAAGTGGTTTTAGTTTGAATGAATCTAAATAAACATCTTAATATAGATTTATCAAATTTATTTCATTTATATGACCAAGTTAGTTATGCAATAACTGGGTCTGATATGAGTCATTAAAACTTGATTCTTTATCGATTTCCAAAACATAGTTTTCAAAATACAATAATAAGGACCATTATTAATATGTGGCATATCATAACATATGTTATGTTTGTAAAATTAGTATCTTTTATTTCCAAAATTAAATACAAATCCATATGGTAAATCTAGTAAGATAATAATGGTTCTTTAAAACCAATATCATTCATGTTGGAAATGTGAGGTAGAGGTCTTCAATGGCTACAATATCCAGCCTCACCCCATTGGTAGCCTATATATCCAAATCACCTCTAGAAACCTTCTGGAATCTACTTGGTTCCTGTATTTGGATATAATTGCGTGCACCACATGTAGTATAAAATACCCAAATTATAGATATGGAAAGGTTACTCTAGATAAATAACTCAATTATAACTTCCCCACTCCTCTTAGTATAGTTAATCTTCCAATGTCCCTTCTTACAACATTAAAACACACTATATCTTCTTTCTACACTTTCTGTTGGATTTTATTCTTCTTGGAAGGGCGATGCTCAGGAGCCTTATACTTGGAGTGAGTAATAGGTCACTTTTATTTTCCCTTCCTCTTATTCACCATAAGGACTGTAAGTTCTTCAGACCTCATTTCCTTGTCTACTTAGTGAATTAAGGAAAGTAATTATGATAGAGACCTCTCACTGGAGCTTATATTTTAATTCACAATAAAACTAGAGAAGCTAAGTGAGTAAATCACTAGATAAATGTGAAACTCATTAGTGAGATTAAATCCCATGATATCCAAGCACTATATATAGAGAATCATCTTGACCACTTAAGTTCCATCTGGTGATCCTTCTCCAAAATCTCATATGAATAGTTCCTTGAAGATCTTATACCTATCTTACCTTGCCTCCTATTTATATAAATCACAGAGATGAGAAAACATGGTGTAGGCATCCATTTATTCATGAAGCTTCTAGAATTCACTACCAACAGATGATAACATCAACCCTTAGAGATATAATGCATTATCCAAGTGTTTTAAATAGAGGGATATAAATTCCTCACTTTCCTCTCCACCAATTGACTTTAGAAGAGGGGAAATCAGCATGTAAAGCTTCCACTCTTGGGGAAGTACAATGCATAAAAGTGTGTACCACTTCTGGAAGTTACTATCAGTGAGAATTTTATCTTTATCAAGAATATATCACAGTGATAATTTCATTATTTAAAATTTCTGCAATAAATAAGAGTATATTATTAATACTTCTATGATTACCGAATGTGTAAAATGATAAATTTAATTATTAGTATCCCACTATTTTATCACACTCCAACAACTCTCACCATTGGATTTGTAATATCTTATCTCTTGGATATTCTATTAGAACGTATCCATATTTTACTTATAGAAACCTAGAGGCCTAACAATCTATTCAAAGGTATTTAAGTAGGCCAATCTTGCAAACTGCATTAACTCACGGTTCCAAGATCCATTGAGTGTAATCCCCAATCCTAAAATTCTAAACATTGATTTCCTAAACACTTACCTATTAGTTGCACCAAGTCTCATAGAGGTGATCAAACCTTTATGAAAAATAAGTTAATTTGATCCAAAACTCAAATTAACCCCCCCCCCCCCTAATTGGAAGCACCCCAACAAATTTTTTCAGACACTTTGAACTATTGGTTTCATTTTAATTCAAGTATTTGAAGGCTATACCAATTTAATATTTTAGTTGATAGGTTTTCATACTTATGAATAAATTTCTTTATTTTATCTTATAATATGATTGTTACTATTAAGTATATTTTACTTAATTGATTGACCATTTTTTATATAATATTCATGCATAATCCTGTTTTATTTTATATTGTATTTCATTTTTTTAAATTAATTTATAAAGTCACTATGTAGTATCGACAAACATAAAAAATTAACCATGAAACTGATAGAAATAAAATAAATAAAGTGGAATGATAATGAGATTTAAATAGAGTTTTTTATCAAGGGTATGATAAACTAACCCTAACCCTAGGGGAATAACTCCTTGAACTCATAAGGTTTGAGTTGCAACATTCTACTTGTTCTTCTATATATCTCCTAGGGTGGTTTCACCTCAGCTCCGGAACTCAAACGGTCTCCTTTTTCTTGGTATCACTATCCTTACATATGATTTTACTCACATGAAGGTGAGGGGATCCAAAATATTGGATAAGGGGGTACATAAAATAAACTACGAGCGCACAGGCCCTTATATTGTAAGGCAAGGATGACTCGTAGACCATCATTTTAATTTAATAAAAATAATTACAAAAACACATGAAATTAAATATAATTAAATTAAACCCAATTCATACATAATAAAGTCAAACTCATGATCATCCACACATGAATTGAATACATAAATATAAACTGGATATCATTCATTTCAATTTATTCTTAATTATTAAGATAAATCCCTAATTTAAATAATTATGTAATTAACCAATTAATTAATTTTTTTCTTAATAGTTAATCCATATTTATTAATTTTAAACAAATAAATTCATTTAAAATTAATTAAGAACATAACATGTAATTTGAGGCACTATGAAATAAACACATCCAAAATAATCATCGTCTTTAATAGTTATTGTCATTTAGTGCACGTATACATGGAATTTAACATATAAAACATGTCACATATTTATATATAATTAAATACCATACGTTAATTTGATTATTAAATTTGGAATATAACATATGGAAATATATTAAATACTATGATGTTTACCATTTGAATTCCTATTTAATAATCAAAATTATTATGGCAGCTATTCGTGATGAGTATTTATTAATTAATGAAGAAATTAATTAAGAAATTAATATTATCTAAACCCTATAACATTTGATGTACAACATTTATTCACCCTAAAGTTTGGTTTAATTTTGTAATTAATTTTATTTTATATAAATGGGTAACCTCTATCCACGATGCAGATCCATGGGACTCGTCATGCATACCTTGTGAATTTTTATTAATGGGTTTCATGGTGAAACACCCTGACCCAGATTGTCTGAATAACACTTGAGCGGAGGACACTACATGACCTAAATAATTCCTCCATATATTCCAAAGGAAATATACTAGTGAGTAACTAATAAATGTGGGGAGACTATGACCTCAAGTAAGTTTGAGGGTTATGTCCATATTCTACAGAAATTTTAGCATGACCCATCCATATGACGGACATCCCAAAACCCTGAAAATATATACAAGGAGGTAAGAGGGACCCCATGGTCTAGAATATAAATTAGAAAAATATATTTAAATATATAATTCAAGAAAAATATAACAAGCAATAGTGGTCGGTATAATAATTAAATAATATAAAATAACTATCTAAACAAAACAAAACCACATCTTTCCCTAACTCCCAGAACAAAGACATATGCCACTAGTATCACTCAGTCTTGACATGTATGGTCTGTCCACCAAGAACCATAATTGAAAGCAGTAAAAGAACTCAATTTAATGGAAAATTTGGCTATACATTCTATAAAATCAAAGGCAACCCTATAAAAACAAGTAAAGGGTGCCAGAGGCCGATAATTATACCAACTAGAAAGCAGTAATGGCCATGAGCCAAACTCAAATATCTCATGTAAAGACCTAAAACTCATTAACCAGTCATAATGCATCTCTTTTCTAGATCCAAGAAGCTTGTAACTTGTGAGAAAATACGAATTTAAACCCTCGTACAATGAATCAACACTATGTACATGGGTAGGGGTAATTCCCATGGCCTAGAAGGAATTTTCAATGCCCATACATACTAAGTATTGTTTGGATAAAGTGGATGTACATACGATATATGTAAACAAGTACAGTTGTTTATATGAAACACACCCACCCAAAAACATAACATGAAAAGAAAAAAACATGCATACCGGGTCATCATGTAATAATGAGGCCACCATGAACCCCGATTATAACTGCTTTGACATAATGCTCAAATTATGTCATCATGTGTCACATAGTCCAACCCATACATAAAAATGAACCAAGTTCCAACCACCACCTGAAGGTATAGGGTATGGAATCATGTCTATTCATCACATGTTTTGATATAAGCATAATACCATCACATCTCGGGTCAATCCACACAAGGCCATCACACCCTGTAGTTATGTCTTAGGTAAATCCACACAAGGTCATCATTCCCCACTATCGAATATCAAGTTAGTTCATGCAAGACCATCATGTCCCTATTGTTTCATATCTGGTTAGTCCAAACAAGTCCATCATTACTCATCATTAGTCTTGTCCCTACCATCATCATCGTCACAATCCACGTTCTTACATAATTTCTCCTCAAGGGATTAACTATGCCACGATGAGTCCACCTATCATTGGATTCCAAAAGTATAACTCCAATGACTTCACGAACATATATACATAAATAAAATTCAGAAAAGGAATATAATTCTCATGGGGTTAGACACACTTTCACAAGCATGCCATGACAAAACAGAGTTCCCATGGGAATTCATCATCGAACATAGGTACCAACATCCGCAAAAGGGTATGTAAGCATACATGAAACCAAAGTATTTTATGGAATAAAATCAACCATACTATCCTGAAGAAACATCATATGCAAAACAATCTTGGTGAATCCCATGGATTCTCATCCACCAACCCCTATTTCCACACACATGAACCTTGTTTATTATTCCATCACCTTAAAAATTAAAGGTGTTCACACATGATATCTCACTCTCGAGTCAACTTTAAACCCATAGTTTCATGAAACATCTTACCATACCTATCATACACTTTAGTAGCAAACCAAAACATCATCAGATAAAACACATTGAAAACAAAATCATATAATCAAGCAAAAAATTGTGTGGATTGAAAACAAGACATACATATAATATACAATCTTTGGAAAACAAGCATTTCCCACACCATTAAAATGGACCAAAACCCTTTCCAACCAATCCCCATGGATTTTTATTTATAATAAAAAAATTCCATTTACCATTTATTTTAGAAAGGGAATCTCCTATAATATTACATGCACAAGGCCCTTGGCTAAAATCCAATCAATTTCCCAAGCCCATTTTGAAACACCATTTAAAAACCCATTTGGAAAACAAACACTTTTCCTTTTAAAGTCTCATTTGAGTAAAAAAAACCATATTTTTAAAGTAACCATTTCCATTCAAATAAAAATAACACCCCAATATATTATGTAAAACCACACATGAAAATAAAATAGTGTGCAAGCAAAAAACATATTACTCACAAGAAAGGTCATGCAACATGAAAGTAGAAAATTTAAAGTTCAAAAACAACTATAAAATCACTAAAGACCAAGATAATTAAAATGAAAAGGACTCCTACTTTGAATGGTGTTTTTATAATTAGTATGAGACCTATATCGACCTACACTGAGCCAATGTCCAACTACCACACACATAGCCGTCAAAAAATTAACTAATTTATCAATTAAAATTAAAGACACAAACTAGAAAAATAATTCCAAACTCACCAAGAAATAATATAATACCAAAACTAAAAGAAATTATTTTTGGTCCACCACTTGCATAACCTTTAATCTTAGGACATGAAAAATCTAAAAAAATAATACCCAAATTAATGGTCACTTTTACTAAAAATTTTCATAAAACTTAAATAAAATTATTTGGTGAGTTAATTTGAGATAAATGATGATCTTTGACTTGAATAAATCCTTATGGGAACTCTTATAAGATCCACACATGAAATCCCCATGAAGTGGGATGATTTATCTATGCTTTGGTTAAATTATCCATTATGAAACCCTATGATCCAAACCCAAATCAACTAAAAACAAAGAGAATAGTGAAGTAGAAGTAAGGATAAGAGAAGTAAGTCCTTAACCAAATTGATCACACTTGAAATAATTAGTGGAGGGGATGAAATTTGGAAATTAGTGAGAAGATTTATGGTGAGAGAGGGTGAGGGATAGGGGAGGAGGTCATACCTCCTTGGTGTAATTGGGTTGTGTGGTGTGATAGGGGGATGAAGTGCTCCTCCAAGGTGCATCTAAATCAAGGGAATGAGAGGGTGAGGAGAAGAGAAGAGGGGTATAGAAAGAGGGAGAGTGGCATGATAGAGGGAGATAAAATGAAAGGTTTGATTTTCCCCCATAAAAAGTTATTTTTTTTTATTAATATTTTGTTTAACAAGTCATATGGTCAATACATGATTTTCTTAAATTGTGCATTGAAAAAAAAATCATAAACTATAAAAACATGGGTAATTTAAAACTCCCCACTATAATGATTCTTATCCTTAAGAATTCATGGTAATCTTCCAATTATAGCTTCATACCTATCATAACCATAAATTTATGCTAGCCAGCTACATCTCATCATGATGTATTGAATATGCTTCCACCACACAACTCGATGCATCCAACCCAAATATAGTGGCCTCCTCCAAAACTATAGTTTGATCCTCAAACCACATCAAATACATCCTAAATGATACTCTTGATGTGGTCACCACTTCATCACACCTGATCAAACCCAACACTCTAGTTAGTCCTCTTGAGATGACTTCCCCCTAAATACTCGATCTCACCCATTCGTGCATCACCACATTACCTCACATGTTTCCTTAACCTCTAATGACATTGTCTCATAATCCAAACACCTACACTCAATCCCAATCCCGACACTTGGTGTAATTCCTCATTTGCTTCAATAATCTACCACATTCACAACCTTTATACACCCACGAATCCAACACACCAAAAATATAACTTACTTTAGGATGACATCATAACCATTTTCAAAATCAATTTCATCATCTCACAGGAATCATATCACCACCTCAACCACTCTCCAAATGATTTTATCATTCATGTGACCTCTCTAGTGTAAGGTCCATAACTCCATGACCGATACAATGCTCCTAACCATATGAGTATCATTATCATCAACTATTGAAGAACCTAATACCAATATTCCAAGGCCCATGCCTTTTCCATCATCAAACACAATAACTAGACGTGTCCTTCACAATCATACCTGAGTGCCAATATGAAACACCAAACACAACCCATTTCTATCCTACCAAGAACATCAACATAAAAAACAAATTATCTCAAATTCTAATATTTTTTCCCTCATGTATTCAACGTTCCACTATTAATAAAAACCAATATAGAGCTCACTTGTACACATTTATTTCTAAAACCTTGAATGATCGATGCTCAATTCGCCCTCATGTTTATGGTGATCCAAGCATAAGCCTCCACTAATAAAACCAACTCCTCCCAATGGTGCTTCAAAATATAGGTCTTTTCAAAGAAATAAGTACCTCAAGTTTTCCAAGCCATGAAATTTTAAACATAAACATCTATTATTGAACCCATCACAAGTGGATCCCATAATACGAATGGAATATATTCCAAACAACTTCACAATTTCTCAGTCATTTTAGATCATCTACTAAAATATAATAATCTATTTAATAATGTAATTGGTTATATTTTGGAAAAAACTGAAAAACAATCCACATTAGACATACCAACCTCATTTTTCAATCCCCAATAAAACAAAATACATAATTCAGTCACTCAAAAACATACATTCTGAGTCATCCCAACTAGGCCTCTTAAATCCAAGCAGATCACTTTATATAGGTACCATTTTTTTCTTTCAAAAAAAAATTCAAAAACATTTTAGACACACCAAAACTTACATGAGTTTCAAAAACAACTCTCGTAATCCTATGCTTTTCCACTAAAAACTTAAATCACCAAAACACATGCCTTGATGGCCCCATTTATCCAAAAAACCAACTCGGTTTCTGAAAACCATTTTCAAACCAATTTATAAAAAAAATCCTTTTTATTATACTTTCAAAGCCCATAAATTCCCAAAACATATTCAAATCAATTTATCCATGATACAATTTATAAAAGACACGCATTCACACCTCATTCCCCCACATGCATTTTTCACCAAACAAGGTTTTCTCAAAAACTAGACTTTTTGGAAACCATTTCATTATGGTGGTCAAACAAGCACATCAAAATAAAAAATAATCAATCAAGAAGTCCCTCAGTATATATTATTAATCTATACATCCCTTATAATACAAGCAATATATCATCGATTGTATCATAAGTTTATCCAATTAATAATGGATTCTGACAGGGAGATCATGTCAACAACACAGGCATAGGCATGTGTATCAGGCTCCTAGAATTCCACTATCATGATTCATGAACAAATCACTAGATCCCAATTGATACTTATGACTCATTTCTATTCCCACCCATCCCACAAAGTGATTCTCCGTCCATCTCGACACCTCACTCATCCTAGAGTGCCTAGTCCTGACACTGGACATCCCCTAAGAACTTGGGTTTCCATTGATCTCATGTTGTTTAGGCATGTGATCAGTCTACCTCCCAAGTCCCAACATCTTATCTCCATCACTAGAAGACATTATACATCCCAAAAATAGATTTTGATACCACTTTTGTAACTATTGTATCCGGGTAGCCCGATCCTGGTGGGTCGAATGCTTGTGGCCTGTACTGCACACTAGCCTCCAACAATCGCTAGTTGAGCTCTGCGATGAGCTCGTTGGGAGGTTTTAGTGTACAAAGAACTCCTGTTTTGGGGGTATGGGGGCCAAAGGCTCCTATTCCAAATTTTTTGGGGTCGTTTTATCAATGTTGAAATTGTAGCAGAGTTGACCAACCAACACCGACAGACACTGTAGCGACGTGAAATTCCAACCGTCATTCACTGTAGCTCCTTAAACTTCCAGTTGGAATCCACTATAGGAAATTTGACTTGGGTGTCCATATTTCACTATAGAAATATTGAAAAAAAAGATTCACTTGAAACTTTTGGGTCTGAAGCCAACGAACATGGAGCAGTTGGAGTGGGAGCTACTGGATCGGTAGGTTCTGGGCATTTTGAGCCTTACATTGGAAAAAAACATGGAATTCAACATCATATAAGAGAAGATAATGATTTATCTGATGAAAGATCTTGGGAATATGTACAAGAATTATTCTATGGAAAATATGGTGCACTTGATATGATGATTTTTCAACCTGAAAATGGTTGTAATAGATAATTGTTATAGACCACATCAATAAATTCAACACCATCACAAGTCAGCTTACATCTATGAAAATTTATCTTGGTGATGAGGTATGTGCACTGGTCTTACTGTCCTCTTTACCTGACAGTTGAGAAGAAACTACAAAAACTATGAGAAATTCTTCAGGGAATTAAAATTTGGATCTGAAAGACGTATGAGACCTGATCCTCGGTGAGGATATGTGAATAAGAGAATCTGAAAGATTATCTAGTTCTGTTATGAACGTTGAAGAAAGAGGAATATACCCACAACGATACAATCATAGAGGGTGATCAAAGTCAAGGTGGAAATCTGAGATAAGTAAAAGGGGGATGGTACTACTTGTTGGACTTACC
The DNA here is from genome assembly GCA_963277665.1 of Viscum album. NCBI lineage: Eukaryota > Viridiplantae > Streptophyta > Magnoliopsida > Santalales > Viscaceae > Viscum > Viscum album. The sequence continues at coordinate 339,469,513 of OY728127.1, read as the reverse complement.
AGAAGAAAGGACATGTTAAGAATGAGTGTAGAGATAAACAGAAGGTGCCTAAAACTAGTGTAGAAAACAAAATGGCTGAAGGAACTGATTATGTTCTACTTCTATGCATGGATATCCCAATGGAGTCTTGAATTTTAGACTCTAAGGCATATTTCCATTCTATATTAGAGAAGGTATTCCTGAAAAATTATGTTTCTATAAATTTTGTAATGGCACATCTTGTTGATAATGAAACCTAGAAGATTGTGGGGAAAGGAGATTCACTGATGATGACCAACAGTGGAAGTCTGCTGGTTCTAGAAAATGTGAGTTATATCCCTATCTTGAGAAGAAATCTTATTTCTATCGAACAACATGATGATGCAAGGTTGAGTATCACATTCACTAGTGGTGCATGGAAGATCACCAAAAGAGTTATGGTCATATATTAGGGAGAAAAGAATGGTACCCTATACAACATGAAAGAAACTTTCATAGAAATGGATGCATCATTGAAAGTTGTCAGAGATTCACAATTGTGTCATTGCAAACTTGGCCACATGAGTGAGAAGGGGGTGAAGGTGCTGGAAACAAAAGGGTTGCTACCAGAGTTAGTCAGTGGATGTTGGCCTATGTGAAGATTGTATCTTCAGAAAGCATAAGAAGGTGCCTTTTTCAAAAGAATGTAGAACAATGAAGGTTGGGAAGTTGGATTTGGTGCACACAAATTTTTGGGGGCCTACACCAGTACATTCCCTTGGAGGGTCACAATACAATGTGACATTCATCGACGACTCCACAAGGAAGGTATGTGTTTACTTTCTAAAAATTAAATATGATGTGTTTAAGATGTTTTAGAAGTGGAAGGTGGAGAAAGAATTAGTAGCTAAGAGAAATGCTTGTGGTATGACAACGGTGGAGACTATGGAAGTTAGGAGTTCATATAATTCTGTTCTGATAATGGAATTCAGTGGGAGAAAACTATTCCAGGTACACCGTAAAAAAATGGTGTGGAAGAGAGGATGAATAGGATATTGAAGGAATGTGTCTGAAGTATGAGTTTACACTTGGGGTTACCCAAGACCTTCTAGGTTGATGCAGTGAACATTGTTGCATATCTGATCAATAGGATCCCATCTATGCCAATGGGAGAACGTCTACCTAAGGATCTCTAGTCTGGTAAAGAGTTAAAACTCTCACATTAACGAGTCTTTGGATGTTTATATTATGTACACATTGATTCTAACTCAAGGTATAAGCTTGATGCTAAATCCAAGCCATGTTTCTTTATTGGTTATGGTGATGAGGAGTTTGATTACCGCTTTTGGGATAATCTCACTAAAATGGTCATCAGGAGCCAGAATGTGGTATTAAATGAAGGTGTCACATACAAGGATCTCCATAAATTTGAAGATCAAAATGGGAACATTGAATCTGAGCACAAAGAGAAAGGGTAGCTTAAAGGTGTACCTGATCTTGAGACATCAGAACTAGTGGAACCTACTACTCTAATGGAGTTGAGGAGATCAAAAAGGGTGAGAAGGCCTATGAAGAGGTATTCACCATCCTTACATTATCTTTTATTGACTGATGGTGGAGAACCAGAATTCTTTGAAGAGGAAATTTAGCTGAAGGAGTCGAGCAAGTGGAAGATGTCTATAAAGGAGGATATTTCCTCATTGCATGATAACAACACTTTGGAGCAGACACATCCGCCAACAGAAAAGATAGGATTGAAAAACAAATGGGTGTACCAGGTCAAATAATTACATGATCAAAAGAGGAGGTTCAAGGAAAGGATACTGGTGAAATGATTCCAATAAAAGGAGGGAGTGGATTTCACTGAAATATTATCACTAATAGTGAAGATTACCACCATCCAGGTGGTTCTCATCATTGTGGAATCATAAGACTTGCATCTTGTGTAGCTTGATGTCAAGACTTATTTCCTTTATAGAGATATAGAGGAGGACATCTACATGAAGCAACCATAGGGATATGTAGAGTCTGGGAAGGAATACCTAGTGTGAAAACTCCAGAAGATATTATATGGATTGAAGCAGGAACCCAGACAATGGAACAAAAATTTTAATTCATTTATGTCTAAAAATGAATATAAATGATGTTTCATGGATCAATGTTGCTACATCAAGTCCTTTGATGATGAATACATTATATTGATTCTGTAGGTGGATGACATGCTCATTGCAGAATGATGTATGCATAGAATTGATGAGTTCAAAGGTCAGTTGGATGAAGAGTTTGAAATGAAGGATCTTGGAGAAGTTAAAAAAATTTGGGGATGAAGATCAAGAATGACAGTGCAGTTGTAACTTTAATGTTATCACAGGATGGCTACATTGGGAAGGTTCTAAGAAGATTCAGTATGTTATAAGAAACGGTAGTCTCTATTCCCATGGAGGGCCATTTAAAATTCTCAAAGGAGTAATCACTAAAGATGGTAGAAGAGATTGAGTACATGTAAAAGGTTCCATATACATAATCTTTTTGAATTATGATGTATGTTGTGGTATGCACTCGACCTGACATCACTCATGTAATGGGATTTGTAAGAAGGTTTATGTCTAACCTTGGAAACAAACATTGGGAAGCTATGAAGTGGATACAGAGATATTTGAAGGGTAGCAAGGAGGTATATCTGTGTTTTGGTAAAGGAAATCCATTGCAGGGGTATGTGTATGCAGACCTTGGAGGTGACATCAACAGTAGGAGGAGTACCACAGGTTATGTGTTTACCTATAGAGGAACAATGGTAATTTGGATATCACAATTGCAAAAGGTGGTGGATTTATCCACCATAGAGGTAGAATAAATTGTTGTAACAAAAGCTGAGAAGGAGATGGTTTGGATGAATAACTTCTTGGATGAATTGGGAAGAAAGAGAGAGGAGAATTTATTGCACTGTGATAGTCATAGTGCTAAACATATTGCAAAAAAAACCAGTGTTTCATTCACAAATGAAGAATATTCTGTTGAAGTACCATTTCATCCGAGGTTTGATATAGGATGTGTTGCCGACATGTTAGAAGATTTGTGGAACCAACAATCTGGCAGACATGTTGATGAAGCTCATGGTAATATAGAAGTTGAGGCACTGTTTGTTCCTCTGTTGGTCTCTACTAATGAATGGATGATGAGAGGCTGAATAAGGGAGAACATGATGGGAGAACAAGAGGGAAACAATATTTCATGAATCATTAGGTTGAAATTGAAGTTGTTCATGAAAATAATGCATTGTTGAGTGAAGAAGAGTAAGATCTCAGATTAAGTAAGTTGTCTTAGTCAGTGGCATCGAAGCATAGTAGCATAGTGGATCCTGATCCAAGTGAGATATTTTTGGATTGGTATAGCCCAATCAAGGGGAGTGGTCCGAATGGTTGTGGACCATACTATGCACCATCCCATAACTTTTGTAGGTCGAGCTCCGTTGTGAGTTTTTTGGGGGTTATAAGGAGCAACGTGCCCCTTCTCTGGGGGTCTGGGGGCCGAAGGTCCCCAACCCAAATTTTTTGGGCACTGTAGCAATGTTGACACTATAGTAGATCTGACTGACAGACACTATAGAGACACGGACTTCCAGCCATCATTCACTATAGCTCCTTGGACATTCAGTCAGTATCCACTATAGAACTTTTGACTTGGGTGGCTACCTTTCACTACAGCGATGTCGAATTTTTGAGATTGTTGGAATAGTGTTTCATTCTCAACATTAGCCCATTTTTTGGCTAGGGTTTCTGTGTGTGTTTTGAGAAACTCTGGTAAATTATTCTCCTGAATTATAGTGATTTTATGCCTCTCCGTGGATGTAGGTATTATTCTTAAACCACATAAATCCTTATTTCCGTATTCTTTTTTCCCTTTTACTCTTCTATAATACGTTTTTTTTTCTTCGTTGCTCCTAAAATTTCAACACTTGTAACGCCCTAACCTATATCACTTGAACAATACTCAAGCAAGGGATGATTCATGAGTTTAGACACACCTCCTCATATGCTAGAGGCTACTGAATAGTGGAAAGTTTCTAACATAAATGTGCAGAGACTATGACCTTAAGTAAGCCCAATGTTTATTCATATATTCTTCTAAAATTTCAGCATAACCCATTCACATGTCAGACATCCCAAAACCCTGTAAACATAAAAAAGGAGCTAAGAGACACCCTATAACATAGAATATAAAGTAAAAAAATTATATAACTATATGATACAGGAAAAAAATAATAGGAATAAATGGTAGGTATAATAATTAATCAATTTAAAAGAATATTCTAAACAAAACCAACCCTTGACTCACCCCATCTGCCTAAAAAAATACATCTTTAACTAGTATCACCCGGGCATCACATGTATAGTGTTTCCACCAAAAAACATAACTAAAAGCAGTAAAATGATTCATTTGAAGGGAAATTTTGGATGGAAATTATATGAAATCAAATGCATCCCTATAAAAACCAGTAAAGGGCACCTTAGTTTGATAATGCTACCAACTACATATCAGTGATGACCTCGAACCAAACTTGCATTACTTGTGTCAAGACCCAGCCTCCATAACCTATCAAAATGAATCACTTGTTCAAATCCAATAATTATGTGCCCTATGATAAAATAATAAGGTCTTACCATCTAAAAAGAATCAACCCATCATACATGGGTAGGTGGTAATTCCAACAACCCAGTAGGAATCTCTAATGATTATACATACTAAGTGCTACTGTGATCAAGTGGATATGTATAAAGTATACATAAATAAGTGTAGGTTAGTCTAGGTAAAACACCCACCCATAATCCTAACACACAAATAATAAAAAAACATACATGTTGGGTCATCGTGTGCTAACCAGGCGACCATAACCACTTTAGCTTAATACCAGAATTTTGTCATCATGTGTCTCACATACCATCTCATATCTGAATCTGTAGAGTAGGGAACCACCTAAGTTCTAACCACCACCCAAAGGAATAGGGTATATTATCATTTTCATTCATCGCCCATTTATTAATAGTCCATAATGCCATCGTATCCCACATCAATCCACACATGGCATCATACCCCGTAGTCATGTCTCATGTCAAACCACACAAGGCCATCATGCCCCATTATTGCATCTCATGTTAGGTCACACAATACTATCATGTACCTGCCATTATATCTTGCATATAATAATTCAATATCATTATATACTCCATGTCACATCTCAGGTTAGTCTACATAGGTTCATCTTTCCCCATCATCAGTTTCATCCCAACTATCATCATCGTCACAAGCCACATTCATACCTACTTTCCCCTCAAGGGACTAACTAATCCACAATGGGTACACCTATAATTTCATACTAGAACCAGAAGTATAACTGGGGCACACACATATATACATAAATATAATAAATAAAAGGAACAAAACTATCGTAAGGATATACATTCCTATTAAAGCATGTCATGTCAAAACAGAGATCCCATGGGAATCTATCATCGAACACATATGTGAATATCCGCAGTAGGGTACACAAGAATACATAAAACCAAAGTATTCTATGGTAACACATCAACCATATTGGCCCAATGACACAAACACATGATCCCATATATTCTCCCCCACTAGCCCCTCAGGGACAAACACATGATCCTTTTTCATTAGTCTATCACCTTCATAATTGAAGAAGTTCATTACTCACACATGATATCTCACCCTCAAATTTCCTTTAACCCTGGATGGTCATGACACATCTACCCATACATATACAACACCTTAATACCAAGGCAGTACATCAAAAAAGAGCACACATTTCAAGAAACATCTTATAATAAATAAAAACACCATGTGATCACAAAAAAGACATGCATCTAGTACACAATATTTGGAAAATTGGAATTACCCACACTAGTCAAATAGACCAAAACCATTTTAAACCAAGAACTGTTTATTTTGCATTATAATAAAAAAAATATTATACATTTATTTTAGAGGGTGAATCTATTGTTGTATTACACACATAAGGCCCTTGGACAAAATCTAAGTTTTTTCCCAAGTTTTTTTGAAATACCATTTCAAAACCTGTTTAAAAAACAAATGATTTTCCTTTTAAAGTCTCATTAAAGTGAAATTACTTTTTAAATCCATAATTTAAAGGAAACCATTTCCTTTAAAATCAAAATCACACAATAATATATTAGGTAAAAAAATTCATAAAATCCAAAAAAAAATTAAGTAGATAACATATTACTCATAATAAAGTTCATGTGATATTATAACGACTCACACTTTACATACATTGTTAATACTTCAAAATTGAAGCACACTTATTACAACATATGACAAAACCACAAAGGACCGTATAGGTATAGTGTCTTTAGAAACTGGGGAAACATAAACAACTGGTTCATAAATCTTCTACAGTGTCTCCCATTTATTTCATCATATCTAGGGTCCCTTTTAGCATATTCTACTTAATATCCATCTTCCTGACCTGGGGAAAAGAAAACATAAAAGGGTGAGCTCAAATGCTCAGCAAGGGCAAATAAAGGAAATAAAAATCATATCATATCTTTATGAAAATCAAAACCTGCAAAAGAGATCATAATATCTTAACATGGAATAAATCATAGAAGTGAAAATGAGATCCCCAAAATCATAACATAAAACTTGAAACTTTGTGGCATGCACACATAATCATGGAGATCATTTCTTGTTAGTCATGACTCATTGCCAAGACTATCTTAGTGGACAAAGTCCCTTTCTGAACCGAGTTCACTCCTCGTTTCAGTCCTGTATCACTGAACCGAAATAACCTTCCGTTCCAGCCATGTCTATCTCATGAGATATAAAATCATTACCCAATGCATTGGAGGGAGATATAGGTCCCACCCATCTTATAATGAATCCTTTCTTATGTGTGCCACATAATCATAAAACATACATCATCGCATAACACATATAACAAAAATGGGATTCTTGAAACATCATGACATCATAAATCAATTCATATATGATAAAGGAATTCATAAACATAATTCCATCACAACATAGTCAAACCAATGTAAAAATATGGATAGAAACAGAACCCTTTATTATCTTAGATGGAAAATAATTTTGATAAAACACTTTAATTGAATTCTTGAGGAAAATATCCTTTCTTCTTCAAAAACATTTTTCCTTTCATAACATGTCATACAACTTTAAAATAAAAGAAGTTGATTAAAAATAAACTTGAAAACTTGTAAAGGAAGCTTCTTTGAAGTAATGTTTTAAAAATCCATTCATGCCGTATAAGTTAAAAAAAACATTCTTCGTACTTTTGTCGGAAAAGTCAAAAAATCACCTCGTACGAAAAAGCGACAAAAGATTCCTTTCATATTATTTACTAAAAACTCACCGAAGGGTAAAAATGGATTTAAACAATTGTAGGTGGATGGAAATAATATTACATATTGATGAAACATGGATGTGGATGATAAAATACACCCCAGTAAATACTTACGAATAAACAATCTCAGATAAAAATGAGATTGTGATATTTCCCTTACCTTAGGTCCGATTTGCTTTGTTCGTGTCCGAAGCTCCTGTATAATGGTTTAAATAATGTTATTGACTTATTCCAGAATCATACATATTGATATGAGATCATATATGGTCATATTATTAGCTTCTTGTTAGTAATATTTCATTGTTACTTGTTACTCGGGTCTTTATAACTTTTTGTTCTTATGCGTGTTTTGTCGAATAAATTCTTATTCTTATCTTTAGGTTATAGATAATTAATTTCCAGAATGGTATTAGTGTAGTATATACCATATTCATTCATTCAATTCATTTATACAATCATTATGAAATGAAGATCATGTAGAACGAGTCGCATCACATCGTGGAGACGGTATTCCGTACGTACGCACGAGTGATGATATCGTTCCTATGATCGTGGAATTGTATTGGAGTATATATATATATATTATTTCAGTATCAATATTACTTAATAATAATCATATATAGTAACTCATTACACCATTATACCCATCCTTGTAAGGTGATGGTGGAAAATAGATTACACCACGGCGTGGAGACGGTATTCCGTACGTACGCACGCGTGGTGATTTCATTTTTCCGTAGGATGGATAGAAGGTGAATTAGGGTTGTTTCATATTTATAATAACATATCAGTATGTAAGTAATACTGATGTTATTACTTTATCATGAAACAACTGAAGAAGAAGAAGTTGAAGAAGAATGAAATTGAAAATATCGGTAATGGATATTACCTCTTCTTTGGAACGCCTCTTTGAATCCTCCACTTAAGGAACTAAGATTGGTCTTTGGAGAAGACCAGGACATCTAGGATTATTCTAGGGAAGTGGAGAAGGGAAAATGGCAGGGGTTGGCCGAGCTTGAGTGCTCAAATTGGTGTGAGGAGGAGGGGGAGGAGGTGCCCTTTTATAAGGGAGGAGAGGGGCACCTTAGGAATATCTCAAAATATTATTTTATATTAAAGTCAAAATCGGTTTATAATGGTTCCAAAGGGTCTTATTTCGAAGATAAAGTGGGGAAGGGTCGAAATCCTATCAAACAATAGGATTTAGACAAGTTTAGGGTATTATTTTAACCTTATCAATTAGATTTAACTCTAAGTTAATTAATTTAACTTTTACCGTGTCTTTTTGTTTTCTTTCACTATATGGTTACTAAACTTTCTATAACATGCAAAACGAACCCCAAATTGTTTATTATTAATATATATATCCTTATCTAAGTCATTTGGCCGAACCTTAGATTTTTAGGAATAAAATAACAATTAATAATATAATATTTGATTTAAAAACTATTTTGTGTCAATTTTGACACTATTTGATATATGATTTTTGTGAAAGTCATAACAGAATTATATGTTCGAACCAAGTTGATTAAATAAACACTAATATATCATAGTAACCTAGAAAATTAGTGGAATTCATAAAAAGTCTCAAATTACATTTATTTTGGTATTTATATTATCAATTTTGTCAATATTTCATTAATAAGATAATTACTGCATCATCTTTGTGTCATAAATAAATTAAATTATTTGATGTCTAAAAATTACAAATAAAATACCATCATGTAGGAAATCTTTTTAGCTTTCTAATGAATATTTACAATCGAATTTATCTTATGTATAACCCTATATTAAAAATGATTTACTTGTTAAACTTTGATTTTAACTATTTTAACCCTTCTTTAAATAAATTAATAATAAATGTCCTAATCTAATCCAAGTGGGCCTAAATGGTCCTATTTTATTCCTAACTTTGTTTTTGGTCGAATTACACTTGTCCAATAGAATTAGGACATGTGTTAGGGTAATATTAATATCATATTTACCCTTATTTACCCTATTTACTATTAACCGCGGTAAAAATAGTAAAAAGTTACTATTCACCAAAAAATTATTTTCATCTCATTGAACCACATTTTAGTCCTTGATATTAACCGTGTCTCTCGGATTTTTGAAATTCCATTCACAGAAGCGGTAAAATTAAGTTTTATGCAAAATTCAGTTTTTAACCTACCACTTAGTGGTTTCACTATTCATCAAAAATTGAAAGTTTTCAGAAAAATACCAAAATTTCACCCTAGGCTAATTTCGATATTCTGAGTCCAAAAATGAAGTCCATTTTGAAAAATAAAATTTATAAAATTTCAAAAAGTGGTTATTACTATTTATAACGGCTAGTTTTAATAGCATATTGTTGTTTAGTGAAACTCGGTATTGCGTACGACGCAAGCTATCGAGGAAGGTCGCGATTGCGTGTAAAGCAAGTCAAGCAAGTGTTGCGTAGAAAAAGATTCCTTTGATAATTTATATAACATAAAAGTCTCGGGTGTTACATTCTACCCCCCTTAAAAAGAATTTCGCCCTCGAAATTCGTCACTTTGTAACAAATAGATGAGGATACTTCTCCCTCATCATATCCTCAAGCTCCCATGTAGCTTCTTCAAGTTGGTGGTTCCTCCATAAAACTTTCACCAAGCGAGTGGTCTTGTTTCGTAGGACTTTTTCGCTACGATCCAGAATCTCTATCGGCTGTTCTTCATAAGAAAGATCTTGCTCCAGCGGTACAACTTCTGAGCTGAGTACATGTGAAGGATCTGGTATGTACTTTCTCAGGAGAGATACGTGGAACACATCGTGAACTTGAGAGAGATTCGGTGGAAGCGCCAATCGGTAAGCTACCTTCCCAACACGATCCAGTATTTCAAAAGGACCGATATATCTAGGGCTCAACTTCCCCTTCTTTCCAAATCTCATAACCCTCTTCCAGGGAGATATTCGTAAGAACACTTTATCGCCCACTTCAAACTCTAGGTCTTTTCTTCGGTTGTCGGCATAACTTTTCTGTCGACTTTGAGCTGCTCTTATGTGTTGTTGAATAGATCTAACCTTTTCTGCCATTTCATCAACGAGATCAGGTCCTAATAGCTTTCTTTCCCCAACTTCATCCCAGCAAGTTGGAGTCCTGCATTTCTTTCCATAGAGAGCTTCAAAAGGAGCCATCTGAATACTGGAGTGAAAGCTATTATTATAAGAAAATTCCACCAAAGGTAGGTGTTGATCCCAACCTCCCTTGAAATCCATAGAGCAAGCTCTCAACATATCTTCTAGGGTTTGAATTGTTCTCTCAGACTGACCGTCTGTCTGGGGATGATAAGCAGTGCTGAAACTCAACTCTGTATCCAGAGTATGCTGAAGACTTCGCCAAAACTTCGAGGTAAATCTCGGATCTCGATCAGATATAATAGAAAGTGGTACTCCATGCAATCTTACCACTTCCTTTACATATATCCTGGCAAGCTGATCTAGAGAGAAATCCTCTCTAATAGCAATGAAGTGTGCAGACTTTGTAAGACGATCAACTATGACCCAGATAGCATTATTGCCTTTGGATGTTTTAGGAAGTCCTGTGACAAAGTCCATAGTGATGTTTTCCCATTTCCATTCGGGTATGGGTAATGGTTGTAACATCCCCTTAGACTTCTGTCTCTCAGCTTTAACTTGTTGAAAAACCAAGCATCGAGAGACATATTCAGCAACATCTCTTTTCATGCCATCCCACCAGAAGTACTCTTTCAGGTCCCTATACATCTTCGTGCTTCCAGGATGAATAGAGAATGAAGAACTATGAGCCTCATCCAGCAGCTCTTTCTTTAATTCGGGGATGGGAGGAACACAAACCCGATTCCTGAACTTTATTATCCCATCACAATCAAGGTTGAATTCAGGAACATTTCTCACCTTCTTTTGTAACTCGACATCTTCTTTCTGTGCCTCTTTAATCTTCACATGTATAGATGGTTGAACATTCATTTGAGAAAGATAAGATTTTTCCCCTTCCATTAAAATTCCAAGATCCATCCTTTGTAAATCCATAAATATTGGATCTTTTGTGATCCTCATCATGGATAAACTAGCATGGTCTTGTCGACTTAATGCATCTGCCACCTTGTTTGCTTTCCCAGGGTGGTAATGGATTGAGCAGTCATAATCCTTAATCAGCTCCAACCATCTTCTTTGACGCATATTCAACTCCTTTTGTGTGAAAATATACTTTAAACTTTTATGATCAGTATAAATATCACACCTTTCACCATAAAGGTAATGCCTCCAAATCTTTAATGCAAAGATTACCGCAGCCAACTCCAAATCATGTGTTGGATAATTTTGCTCATGGATTTTCAACTGTCGTGAGGCATAAGCTATCACCATATCATTTTGCATAAGAACACACCCCAATCCCTTCTTGGATGCATCACTGTAGATCACAAACCTTTCTCCACTACAAGGCAGTGTGAGCACAGGTGCACTGGATAACCTTCTTTTCAACTCCTTGAAATTCTCTTCACATTCCTCTGTCCAGACAAACTTAACTCCCTTCCGAGTCAACTTGGTGAGTGGATTAGATAATCGTGAAAAATATTTTACAAAACGTCGATAATATCCAGCCAAACCAAGAAAACTTCGGATCTCAGTTACTGTTGTTGGTCTTGACCATCTTTCGATAACCTCTGTTTTTGCTGGATCCACAGATATCCCCTCTTTTGAGATTATATGACCCAAAAATGCAACTTTTTGAAGCCAAAATTCACACTTGGTAAATTTGGCATAAAGCTTCTCTTTTCTCAGGGTCTTCAATATAATTCTCAAGTGATCTTCATGCTCTTCCTTGCTCTTTGAATAGACAAGAATATCGTCTATAAAGACTACCACAAATTGATCAAGATAGTCTCTAAAGACTCTATTCATTAGATCCATGAAGATAGCAGGGGCATTAGTAAGACCAAATGGCATCACTATAAATTCATAGTGTCCATACCTTGTACGGAAAGCCGTCTTTGGTATATCCTCCCTTTTGACCCTTAATTGATGATACCCTGAACGAAGATCAATCTTGGAAAAGTATTGAGCTCCGCGTAGTTGGTCAAATAAGTCATCAATGCGTGGGAGAGGATATTTGTTCTTGATAGTGATCTTGTTAAGTTCTCGATAATCAATGCAGAGTCTCATTGATCCATCTTTCTTCTTAACAAATAGAACAGGTGCTCCCCAAGGTGACGCACTAGGGCGTATGAATCCCTTATCAAGATTCTCTTGGAGTTGCTTCTTCAATTCCTGCAACTCAATTGGGGCCATTCTATAAGGTGTCTTTGAAATAGGCAAAGCACCCGGTACGAGTTCTATTGAAAACTCAACTTCACGATTTGGTGGAAGACCCGGTAATTCCTCCGGAAAGACATCATCAAACTCCCGTACAATGGGCATATTCTTAATCGTGAGTTTCTCACCAACCATTTGAGATAAATAACCTTCATTTAGTGGAATCAATACCCATAAGATGGAAGAAATTTCCACTGGAAGGTTATGTTCATCCTTGCATTGATAGACGATCGTAGATTGATCTGGAATATGAAATGTGACTTCCCTTCTTTGGCAATCGATATGAGCTCTATGTAGAGAAAGCCAATCCATGCCAAGAATCACATCAAATTCCACTAAAGGAAGGATCACAAGATTTGCAGGAAGCACTTTCCCACAAACTTCGATCGGAGAAGAATTATAAACTTCTGATGCGATTGATGTGCCATTAGGTGTTGTCACAGCTAACTCAACATCTAATTGTTGAGGTAATACGGTGATACCCTTAGAAAATTTTTCAGAAATAAAAGAGTGGGTGGATCCAGAATCAAATAAAACATTTGCTACTTTAGAGTGGATGGTAAGTGTACCTTTCACCACATCGTTATCGTACTCCACATCGCTGATAGAAATTGCATGTGACTTTCCTTTGTCTTTAGCCTTAAGAGTTTGTTGACGTCGACCATCATCATCAACCCTTGGATTTGGGCATTGATTGGCATAATGCCCCATCTCCTTGCACTTGAAACATTGAAGTGTAGCAGGTTCATTCTGTGTATCCCTTCCTTTGTTTGCATCATTAGACATCTTCTTCCCATTATCACGGCATTCAAATGCCCGATGGCCTTCCTTTCCACATTTAAAACATTTACTTGTCCCTTTAAGACAACTCCCTCCATGTTTCTTTCCACACTTTGAGCATAAGGGAAAGTTCATCTTCTTTTCCGTGTGCTCTTTAGATTTTTCTTTGAATTCCATCTTCCTCTTCTTATCAAACCCATGTGACTGATGGGTTACTCCAATCTCCATCTCGACTTTGAGAGCACATCGAACGATTTCCTCGTAGCTATTGAAGTCCCTTATGGCTAACGCCCTTCGAAGACTTGGTTTTAAGCCACTAAAGAATCGATCGATCTTACTCTCAGGTTGGATAATAATACCAGAAGCGTACCTTGCAAGTCTTGTAAAATTTGCTTCATAGGTACTAACAGATTCATCATCCCTTTGCTTCAGTTCAAGGAACTCTTTCTCCATCTTTGTTCGGAGAATACGAGGGAAGTACTTATTGAAAAATAAGTTCTTGAACTCGTCCCATTCCATAGACTCAATTTCATCCCTTTGCCTCGTATTCTTAACAAGATTCCACCATTGATCCGCATCTCCTTCCAAACGATACACTGCTAGGATGACTTTATCATGCTCAGAACATTGAAGAACTGAAAATATCTTTTCAGTAGTACTAATCCATTGTTCAGCAACTAATGGATCAGTAGACCCGCTGAAAGATGGTGGACGCTGCCTCATGAAGGATTCAACAGAATGTTGCTCCCTTCTTTGTTCGTTTGGAAATCCTGCATGATTCATAGCTTGAGAAAGTTGTGTGAGCATGGCTACAAGATTTTGCATTCCAGCTCCCATATCGTTTGGTTGCTCAGGGGGACAATCATTGCATTGCCCATCGCATTCCGCATTAACACGGTTCCTTCGGGTTCCAGCCATTGACTAAAACCAAGAAGAATAGTGTGAGCAACACTAATTATAATAGGAAACCACATAATTCAAGAATAAAATTTTCATGCTTAAGGTCTTATCCTAGGTTATTCAAGGCCATTTCTAAAATTGTGTTCTATACTTAGACTTATTCTTAGGGTTCTTACTAAGGCTTTCACATCCTAGTTTCCAAAGGTTGACTATACCTTTCCTCTGATACCAACTATAACGACTCACACTTTACATACATTGTTAATACTTCAAAATTGAAGCACACTTATTACAACATATGACAAAACCACAAAGGACCGTATAGGTATAGTGTCTTTAGAAACTGGGGAAACATAAACAACTGGTTCATAAATCTTCTACAGTGTCTCCCATTTATTTCATCATATCTAGGGTCCCTTTTAGCATATTCTACTTAATATCCATCTTCCTGACCTGGGGAAAAGAAAACATAAAAGGGTGAGCTCAAATGCTCAGCAAGGGCAAATAAAGGAAATAAAAATCATATCATATCTTTATGAAAATCAAAACCTGCAAAAGAGATCATAATATCTTAACATGGAATAAATCATAGAAGTGAAAATGAGATCCCCAAAATCATAACATAAAACTTGAAACTTTGTGGCATGCACACATAATCATGGAGATCATTTCTTGTTAGTCATGACTCATTGCCAAGACTATCTTAGTGGACAAAGTCCCTTTCTGAACCGAGTTCACTCCTCGTTTCAGTCCTGTATCACTGAACCGAAATAACCTTCCGTTCCAGCCATGTATATCTCATGAGATATAAAATCATTACCCAATGCATTGGAGGGAGATATAGGTCCCACCCATCTTATAATGAATCCTTTCTTATGTGTGCCACATAATCATAAAACATACATCATCGCATAACACATATAACAAAAATGGGATTCTTGAAACATCATGACATCATAAATCAATTCATATATGATAAAGGAATTCATAAACATAATTCCATCACAACATAGTCAAACCAATGTAAAAATATGGATAGAAACAGAACCCTTTATTATCTTAGATGGAAAATAATTTTGATAAAACACTTTAATTGAATTCTTGAGGAAAATATCCTTTCTTCTTCAAAAACATTTTTCCTTTCATAACATGTCATACAACTTTAAAATAAAAGAAGTTGATTAAAAATAAACTTGAAAACTTGTAAAGGAAGCTTCTTTGAAGTAATGTTTTAAAAATCCATTCATGCCGTATAAGTTAAAAAAAAACATTCTTCGTACTTTTGTCGGAAAAGTCAAAAAATCACCTCGTACGAAAAAGCGACAAAAGATTCCTTTCATATTATTTACTAAAAACTCACCGAAGGGTAAAAATGGATTTAAACAATTGTAGGTGGATGGAAATAATATTACATATTGATGAAACATGGATGTGGATGATAAAATACACCCCAGTAAATACTTACGAATAAACAATCTCAGATAAAAATGAGATTGTGATATTTCCCTTACCTTAGGTCCGATTTGCTTTGTTCGTGTCCGAAGCTCCTGTATAATGGTTTAAATAATGTTATTGACTTATTCCAGAATCATACATATTGATATGAGATCATATATGGTCATATTATTAGCTTCTTGTTAGTAATATTTCATTGTTACTTGTTACTCGGGTCTTTATAACTTTTTGTTCTTATGCGTGTTTTGTCGAATAAATTCTTATTCTTATCTTTAGGTTATAGATAATTAATTTCCAGAATGGTATTAGTGTAGTATATACCATATTCATTCATTCAATTCATTTATACAATCATTATGAAATGAAGATCATGTAGAACGAGTCGCATCACATCGTGGAGACGGTATTCCGTACGTACGCACGAGTGATGATATCGTTCCTATGATCGTGGAATTGTATTGGAGTATATATATATATTATTTCAGTATCAATATTACTTAATAATAATCATATATAGTAACTCATTACACCATTATACCCATCCTTGTAAGGTGATGGTGGAAAATAGATTACACCACGGCGTGGAGACGGTATTCCGTACGTACGCACGCGTGGTGATTTCATTTTTCCGTAGGATGGATAGAAGGTGAATTAGGGTTGTTTCATATTTATAATAACATATCAGTATGTAAGTAATACTGATGTTATTACTTTATCATGAAACAACTGAAGAAGAAGAAGTTGAAGAAGAATGAAATTGAAAAGATCGGTAATGGATATTACCTCTTCTTTGGAACGCCTCTTTGAATCCTCCACTTAAGGAACTAAGATTGGTCTTTGGAGAAGACCAGGACATCTAGGATTATTCTAGGGAAGTGGAGAAGGGAAAATGGCAGGGGTTGGCCGAGCTTGAGTGCTCAAATTGGTGTGAGGAGGAGGGGGAGGAGGTGCCCTTTTATAAGGGAGGAGAGGGGCACCTTAGGAATATCTCAAAATATTATTTTATATTAAAGTCAAAATCGGTTTATAATGGTTCCAAAGGGTCTTATTTCGAAGATAAAGTGGGGAAGGGTCGAAATCCTATCAACCAATAGGATTTAGACAAGTTTAGGGTATTATTTTAACCTTATCAATTAGATTTAACTCTAAGTTAATTAATTTAACTTTTACCGTGTCTTTTTGTTTTCTTTCACTATATGGTTAATAAACTTTCTATAACATGCCAAACGAACCCCAAATTGTTTATTATTAATATATATATCCTTATCTAAGTCATTTTGCCGAACCTTAGATTTTTAGGAATAAAATAACAATTAATAATATAATATTTGATTTAAAAACTATTTTGTGTCAATTTTGACACTATTTGATATATGATTTTTGTGAAAGTCATAACAGAATTATATGTTCGAACCAAGTTGATTAAATCAACACTAATATATCATAGTAACCTAGAAAATTAGTGGAATTCATAAAAAGTCTCAAATTACATTTATTTTGGTATTTATATTATCAATTTTGTCAATATTTCATTAATAAGATAATTACTGCATCATCTTTGTGTCATAAATAAATTAAATTATTTGATGTCTAAAAATTACAAATAAAATACCATCATGTAGGAAATCTTTTTAGCTTTCTAATGAATATTTACAATCGAATTTATCTTATGTATAACCCTATATTAAAAATGATTTACTTGTTAAACTTTGATTTTAACTATTTTAACCCTTCTTTAAATAAATTAATAATAAATGTCCTAATCTAATCCAAGTGGGCCTAAATGGTCATATTTTATTCCTAACTTTGTTTTTGGTCGAATTACACTTGTCCAATAGAATTAGGACATGTGTTAGGGTAATATTAATATCATATTTACCCTTATTTACCCTATTTACTATTAACCGCGGTAAAAATAGTAAAAAGTTACTATTCACCAAAAAATTATTTTCATCTCATTGAACCACATTTTAGTCCTTGATATTAACCGTGTCTCTCGGATTTTTGAAATTCCATTCACAGAAGCGGTAAAATTAAGTTTTATGCAAAATTCAGTTTTTAACCTACCACTTAGTGGTTTCACTATTCATCAAAAATTGAAAGTTTTCAGAAAAATACCAAAATTTCACCCTAGGCTAATTTCGATATTCTGAGTCCAAAAATGAAGTCCATTTTGAAAAATAAAATTTATAAAATTTCAAAAAGTGGTTATTACTATTTATAACGGCTAGTTTTAATAGCATATTGTTGTTTAGTGAAACTCGGTATTGCGTACGACGCAAGCTATCGAGGAAGGTCGCGATTGCGTGTAAAGCAAGTCAAGCAAGTGTTGCGTAGAAAAAGATTCCTTTGATAATTTATATAACATAAAAGTCTCGGGTGTTACAGATATGCAGGAAGATAATTTAATGTTAACAAACCAAAATAAAATCACCAAATTCCAAGATACATAATATGAAAAGAACATCGACCTCAGTCAATATTTTGATAATTAGTCTAAGGCCCATGTCTACCTTCACTGAGTCCATGACCAATGATCACACATATATTCATTAAGAAATTAATTAATTAATAAAATTATATTAAAGAACAAAATTGGAGTAATCAATGATAAACTCACCATACAGTCCTACGATATGAAAACCAAAAGAAATGGTCTGTAGTCCACCCTTGGAACATCCCCAAGACTAAGCCCTGAAAAATTCCTAAAATTAATACCATAATATAAGGTCAATTTTACCTAAAAAAATTTAAAAACTATAAATAAATTCATGTAGTGTGTTAACTTGTGATATATGATGAACGACTAGTTGAATATATCCTCACAGGACCTCCTTTATGAGCGTAAAATGAAAGACCCTTGAATATGGATGCTTTTTCCATGATTTGGAGGAGTCATCAATCATAAAACCCTATTGGACACACCTAAATAAATCAAAAACAAAGATAAGAATGATGGAGATTGGAGGAAAATAGGAGTAAGGACTTACTCGGACTGATCTCACATGAAATCATCATTCAAGGGGAAAAAATTGGAGGAGAACAAGGGTATACATGGCCTTATCCTCCTTGGTCATGTTTCACATGCGTGAGGGTGAGGGAAAGAGGAGGAGGACCTGCCTCATTAGTATGGTCAGGTCATATGATGTGATAGGGGTAGGAGACCCTCCTCCTAGGTGTGTCTGGGTCGTGTGAAGAGGAGGTTACGGGGGAGAGAACAGGGGGAGAGAACATGGGGAGAGAAAAGGGGGATACTGGTGTGAGAGAGGGCAGAAATGGGGGTAAATTTTCCAAATAAAAATTTTATTTTTATTTTTCTCTTTATTATAAGATGTGTCATGTGGTCTTTGAATTATTTTCCTAAAATGTGTGTTGAAAAAAAATCAAAACATGCAATGATGTGGGTCGTTACACATGACATGAATGTAGGAATCGTGGTGTGAATCCACTCCAATATAATAATTGATAGTAAGTCATAATGTAGCATGAATTTATGGTGCAATGAATATTTGACCATATGTTTCCACCTCAAATCGCATGAGGTTCATGTAATAAACTCTGGATTCATATCATTAATCTCTTGAATATTATGTGCCTTCTTTAGGGTCAATACATGGTATGAACCATGCGTAACTAGATGTCCTTTTTTTATAAACATGGTTTTAGGGTGTGAACCCTTTATTCACACTATGAATCCCTATGAACCTATTCATGACACCTCCTAATAGATTCTATTATCATTCGAACAATCATGTTAATCAATGAAAACATGTTGATAAACATTTCAGATTAAAGAAAAAATAAAATAGAACTGAAATAATAAAAAAATCATAAAAATGATCAATGAAAAATAAATAATAATAAATTATTATATAACTACTCTAATGCCACTTAAAGTTTTATAGGTGCAACAAAAATGGTGTTGATCCCATGCCCAATAATATTTTTCATATAAATATTTGGATTTCTCCACAAAACCAAATGAATGAAAATCCATAATCCTTATAGATTGGATATTTACATATAATTTATCATTAATTAATAAATAATAATCACCACATGGATAAATTTTTGTTTCATTATCAATTATCCCATAGACCTCTTCTCGTTGTATCATCATTGGATTGTAGAGACCAAAGCAGAACCCATATAACAGTGATCCAAACATGCTCTAAAGCCTCAGGAAATTATTATTTAATCATTGAGTTATAGTGTGGCCGATCTATATCACCTATAAAATTTTATTTTATTAATGGAAGGATTCCTTTTTCAAGAATAATTCTTCATAGGCCTCTTGAGAACTTGATAGGAAGAATAGTATAGGCGATTGATTCTCTTGATCATGTTATTGAGAGGATTATCTCAAGAGATCATTGTGCACAACAATCAGTGTGTCTTGGAAGATGATATAACCAGGTGTTTATAATTTTGGTTAGGGTTTGTAATTGAGCAAAGGCTCTTTGTCCAACCAATTAACTCTCAGTGAAACCTGCGTCTAAATAATAATAAATAATTTTTTTATTTACTAGATAAGTTATAAACACGTGGATAAAAATAAATATCTTTCCTTAAATAAATTTATTAATATTTATTTAAATGATATTTAATATATCATTTATAGTCGTACCATTAACTAAGTCCAATATGTCCCCCTTAATATTTATTAGACCTTGAATAATAAATATTATTTTCCAATAGATAAATAATTCTATAAAATAAACTTGAATAATTATTAAATCACATATGGAAGTACTATTTATTATAACTTGTAAAACTCAAATAGAATTTCATTGAGGTTTTTAGATACACATAGTTTGTGACCCTTTGGGATTATCTCTCAATAGCACTAGAATGGACTTGTCTAAATTTCAAGTTTAGTATCTAGAAATATGTCAAGGTACCCATAGAGAGAGAATTTAAATGTTGCGATGAAAATATCCACATATGAACACTCACCATGTTATATATATATTTTTCTCAATAACTATGATTAGTGGGTTTCATACATTTTGTCATCAACCTGTGTTCTCAATCACTAATTTTTTAACTTATAGAACTAAAATTGTTGAAACAATGCTATCATAATGGACTTAATATAGCATTTCAAATTCCATAAAAGGTCATGAGATATTAACTTATATTAATTTATAAGGTACAAATCCTTTCTTTCATTATTCATTAATCTCATACCACTTGTGACACACCCTATGTACCCTACCTAGACATGAACATATAGAGTCATGGTTTTCATCAATACATCAAATAAAATGACTCATGGTATGGATTAATAATATTCCTAAAATTTAAATATCATGACCCACACATCCATCAAAATTAATATCTAATAACATGCAAACATGTGGAATTCCAATAGTCAGGTCTTGTTATCACACCCTCTTTTCTTGGAGATTTATAAGTGAGAAATTCATGAGAAGAAGTATCAATGTATTATGATCCTCCTACCCCTAATGGTTTGAATCATCTATGTCCCACTAGATGATGTCATCTAGTCATAGAATAAGTATAAAACGATACTATCATAGCAATTCAAGGATCACATTATAGTGAGGAATTGTTATGTCCTTTCAATACAACAACTTCCCTAATGACATTATCACGTTAATGGAATGTAGAATAATATACATTATGTTATGATATTATTTATTAATATTCAAACACTATTAATATATAGGTAATTTAAGTACAATGAAGTTGGTTCTAGGTCACAAGCTCCAATAATAGGTGATATAAGTATCCTTCATAAATTTTATGTAAAATATTCATTATTGAAAAGGTGTTTTTATGATAAATCATATTGTATGTGTATATAAAAATTGTTTATTAGATAAATTATTTATTTAAAATTATTAAAGTATTTTTCTTATGAAAATCATGAACAATTTTCATTATTAGAGAAATGGGATAAAGTGCACTTTGAAATGGGCCACCTCCATTGGTGGTTGATGTACATAACCCCCCTTCTTATGAAACCTCACTTTCCCTCACCCTCATTGCTCCCTAATCACCATTATCACTACCTCTCACTATTTTCCATCACTAATCATTCTCATCGTTGATCCCACTCATCACACGTTGTCAATCTCTCTTCATGCCGTCGTTGATACGACCTCATCTCATTGCTTCCTTTACTCCCTCTGGCTGCTGCCCTACCCCTTGGTTGAGGATTATCCTACAAGCCTCACCTATACACACCTAATAACTACCTTAGTCTCCATAATCATGATTTCACTACTAGAAATTTGAGTTTTTGTGATGGATCCATTAGAGACCTCTTTTGGAGGCCGCTAATACTAAAAAATATTCCAGCAGGATTTTTCCTATCATCGCAGCACACCGTCAAGTCCATCGTTGCCCACATCGCCCCAAGTGACCCCCAACAAGCTTTGATCACCCTCAACCAACCCTCAAACACTTCATGTGGCCCTCAAGTTACACCTCGGGATCCTCCCACCACGCCTCAAGTTTCCTCGACATACCCTGACTCCCTCCAGCCACCGCACATCTACCATGGCTGAAAAATGAAGATCCCTATATCCTACTACATCTCCTCCTACGTCCTTTATTATCATCATCCATATCACACACCCATAATAAGGTTTTTTTTGTGGGTACCATTAGATATATCTAAAATAGGTCGTTGTTGGTCATTACCAACCAAGCAACTACGGCCGCCAAAAGTGTTCGTTTAATGAACACTAAAAACCTTTAGAGACTGCTTTTGGTGGTTGTTAAAGGCCTCAATTCTAGTAGTGTGTAAACCATTCTTTCAATATATTACTCATGTTATTCTCAATTAATTGAAAAAACTCCCTATTTTAGGATTTTATCAAGTTATCTATAGATTCTAGAAAAATCACTTGTATTTCCCTCTATTTCACATTCTTCAAATAAATTTATTTCATAAATTCCTTCTTCTCTAGGGATATGATTAAAAATTCACCTATGGTTCTATTTACATGATAATAAGGGGTATTTAAGACCAATAACTATTTTAATTTTGTCGTTGTTTTTAGGATTCTATAAAAACAGCATGCTTTCTAATATATTGGAGGTGTATCTTAGTGAATCTATGAAATCATGTAATTAAAATTGATAGTTTTAAATGTGATTTCATTTGAGTAATATTGAGGTGGTAGACTCTGACCCATGTATTATTATTTTATCTATATATTCTAGTGTTGGTTTATAAGTCGAGTAGGAACCAAGGAAATCAAGAAAATATTAAACCCAACGTACATGAAATTTATAAAGAAAAATATTAATCAACTAAATTAAAATGATTAAAATATTTTCCAAGTGTAAAAAATATATTAGATGATATTATATCAATTATTGTAAAGTAACAATCATGTAAAATGAAAAAATTTAATGTCTAATTATTTTATTTGAATTTACATTTCAATAATAGAAATGTTGAATAATAGTAAATTATGGTAGAATGATAAAAACTAAAAGGTATTTATTAGTAAATAATTTATTTTAATTAAAAAAAAAATTCATAATTATTGATCGTTTTTAATAAATGGTTTATTTATATCACATATCAAATAGAATAATAAAAATTACCACCACCAGATAAATGAACCATAGAAGTCTAGGATACTGAATAAGAAACTTACTTTATCTAAACTTTGGTAACTTTTAGGTTTTTTCTTTGATTCTAATGTTATTATTAATCATTTTCTTATATAATTACTCATTTTTTAATTTATATATTCCTTTTTATGAATCCATTTTTTCTCATTATGTGTTATGTTCCTTATAATTTTTGGTGTGTTTGTGTGTAAAGGTTTTATATCAATATATATTTTTATTTACTTATTATCCTTTTCCAAAAAAAACTTGTGTTGTGGCCTTCTGATAATTAATAATCACTCAATGGATAACTATTTTATGTCATTTTTTTCATGATTTAAATATGTTTTGTAATATAAAATTATAAAAATGTATATCATATGAAGTCTTGTGTAATTGTTAGTACTTGTTATACATATGAAGATATGGATAAGAGTTGGATTGAACTTCCTAATAGAATATCTAGAGCGTATTTTGAGGGTATTATATAGTTTATCTATTTTACTAAAGGATATAAAAGTGTATATATTAGTTTTCTATGTTTAAAATGTGAAAACATATATTAACTCACATAATATATCATGAGGGAGAACCTATTCTTGAATGGGTTTCTAAAAATTTATAAGAGTTGGACTTGTCATGGGGAATAATATTTTAGTTTTAATCAAAAAAAACTATTCATATAGATATTGTTGTGAGGAAGACTAATATGATACATAAAATTATTGCTGAAATGGTATGTAGGTTAGAACCTAAATGAATTAACATCCAGAATGTTGAGACTGCTTAGATCAATTTTTTGCTCTGGTGCAGATCATGATTCATTGAGGTTTTCTGAAATACATGGTGATGCACAAACTGAATTATATTTTGGGTGTAATGATTATAGTAAATAATCATTTATCATGTATTTTTTACACTTAAAGATTTAAATCGGTGGATAGACACATAATTTACTGATGCTAGGATTCCTGAGTCACATTACCATGATCGTAAGTTTATAAAGAAGTTAGGTTTAACATATGAGAAAATAGATGCATGTCCAAACAATTTTATGTTTTTTAGAAAGGAAACTTTCCATTTTGATAATTAAATGGTCTATGGAACTTCTAGGTGAAAAGATAACAAGTGAAATCAGGCTTCTCAAATTCAGGCTTCAAAATAAGGGAAACTAATTTCCATAAAGATAATGTGTTACTTTCTACTGAATACGAGGATGAAAAGATTATTTATGTCATCTAAAGTTTCTAAAGTAATGAGATGACATGTGAAAATAAATAAGTAAAGTGATATGATAACTCACCTTACATACTATGTTTCATGGAAGGAGCTCGATCAGAGGCACCCTAACTTTTCTAAAGAAATTTATAATGTAAGATTGGGGTTGGTAGAAAATATTTTCAATCCTTTTAGGTTTATGTTAGTGAAAATCTAACCATATGGACCATGTTGTTGGTTTCATATAATCTTCCTCCATATATTTTTATAAAATAATAATTTCTATTACTTCCTAATCTTATTAAAGGACCTAGAAGTTTAGGGGATAATATTTATGTTTATATTCAACCATTTATTGGTGAGATTAATGAATTTTGGGGTGAAGGTGTGATTAATTACGACTGTGAAATGAATGAAATATTCAAACTGTGGGTTGATTTATTATTCATAAAAAGACACATCTTGGATTATGAAAATTTATTAGGTTGGTGTAAAAAATGAAAAATTTATTTCCCTTTCTGAAATAAAAGTAAAAAATTCTAAGTGGCTTAAATATTATAAAAAAATAGGAATATATGGGTCACATATTTTTTCTTCCCCCTTATCACAGGTTAATAAAAAACATAGTGGAACTTGATAGTTCTAAATAATTCAACCCAGTACTAATGATCATGAAAAGAGTTTAAATTTTTTCATGTATTATGAGAGAAAAACTTCCCATGGTTTATGAATTTCAATATTTGGTGTCTCTTCTATTACCATCTATTCGCGGTGCTAGTAGAGAGAGCATCCACAATTGTAAGAATAAAATTATTATTTTTTAGTCTCCCTTACTGGAAAACTAATATCTTAAGGAATAATTTAGATGTTATAAACATTGAAAAACAATTTGATAATAAATTGTGGACCATTTTGGGAGTCTATGGAAAAATAAAGTATAATGCCAATGCATGACATGATTTATAAGAAATTGGTTTAAGTAAAAAATTTCATTTATAGTTGGGTGATGACATAAGTAATTCATGTCTACTATATAGTATATTATTATTAAAAATTATAAATAGAAGTGTTTTTTCATTTTAAATATTCTCAAGGAGTCTGATGGTTACACTTTTAATATTTCCAATTACATGAATGTGACAAGAAATACATTGTAAGGGTTGAAAATTCATGACAATAAAATACTACTTTAGTGGTTAATTATAATTTCAATTCATGATATTTTATCACCCAATATTTTTCAACCATTGATTGAGATGATTAATTAATTTATATTTTTTTTAAGAAATCAAAAAATTTATGATTTAAAAATTTTGCAGGATAGAACTGTACCTATTCTTTTTCACTTGGAGAATATATTTACACCCTAATTTTTTGATGTTATAGTTCATTTTAAGGTAAACCTAACCAATGAAGTAATGGATACTGGTCCAGTGCAATTCAGGTCTAGTTCAATTTAGGCCTATGTATCCTATTAAGAAGTATCTAAATAAATTTAAATGATTTGTACATAATGGGGCTCGTCTGAAGTCATAAATATCCAATGGTTATTTAATGTATGATTGTACTAAATTTTTTTCCAATTATATTATGAATGTTGAAAAAAATATATAATCCCTCTCAGATTCATGATCGGGTTGTTGTAGAAGGAACTATATTTGATATGGACAACATTGAGTGAGTACAATATCATCAATACATCATTTTCAATACTCCATCAATTGAGTCATTTTTTTATTAAGTGTATTATCACTTTCACTTTTCATCTTTTACATGTTTTGTTTTCATATAGATGTTGATCATTTAAACATGAAATTTTCATTTGCAGGTAACACAATAATGATCTAAAATAATAGATGCCTTATGCTAGTAATTATAAAATTAAATTGTATAATTATCTATCATTTAATGATTGGTTAAATACATTTGTACATATAAATGAAATTTAATTATAATTGAATCATATTACTGATTTATTTATTGATAACGTTTTATTGAATTTTGTGAAATATATAGGTCCATAACTTGTAGAAGTTAGGTGAACCTACACTGACTGAAGAATTTAAGCAAATATTTGATGGTCCATCTATAACTTATCATTTTTATAAAGGTTTAGATGCTAATTAATGTTGGTTTCAAATTAAATATATTGATAAAAAACAATAAAAATTAGTGGCATTGTTTTCCATTTGATGATTCTGGTTATTACTATAGTCAATTAAAAGAAATCATTGAATTTTTATACATGCATGTGTTGAAATACATATTATTAAAATGTAATTGGGTTGATCTAGTTCATTAAACTAAATTTAATTAGTTTCAATTTACATTGGTTAACTTTAACATTATATTATAGAGAGATGAATGAGTTAGTAATGAATCTTTTATTTTGGCATCATAAGAAGAATAAGTTTTCTTAATTACATTTCAATCTGATCCTAATTTGAAAGTTGTAAAAATGTTAATATGACTAGTGTTTTTATTAAACAAGATGAACCTAAAACTATTTCTGTTATCAAAAAATATCTTGATCAACACACTATATCTAAATGTGAATAAGATATCTAGTGTGTTAGAGATACTGTTGAAGGATAAATGGTCAATTTTTATGTTTAATGAAAGGCTTGGTTTTTTCCCACTCTTTAATTTAAAATTTCTTTTAAAAAAATTAAATTTTTATGAAATGTTAAAATATTTTTTTTATTTTATCTTATTTGATATATAGTTTATTTGTGATTAACTACTAATTATTTATATGACTAAAAACATATCCGGGGAATATACACCAGAACCACATCATTTTGGTGTGGCATATGCATTCAGGGGTTGAGGTATGTATGAATGTAAATGTTTTATTATTTTTAAATAAGTTTTAAACATATATATGCACATATATATAATTATATATGATTTTTTTCAATGGGATCCCACTTGGCCTCTTATTCCTCTCATATGAGAGACCCTGGTTAGGGGTGTCACGACCCGTCCTCGGGGCCCGTGTCGTGACTACCCCAAGCCCGCCTTCCATAGGCCAGGGGCTGGCGACTAGCACCAAAGGCGTAAATCCCGATAACTGGGAAGGCATTGCCTTAATAAAAGTAACAAAACACCACAGAGTACAAGCGGAAGTAAAACACTAAGTACAAAAAGAAGTGCTGAAAAGTAAATGGGCCAGAATACAAACCCAAAAGAAAGTACAACTACAACTGAACAAATTACAACAGAAAAAGACAACAGCTGGAGGGACGAAAGCGGCTTCTGGGTCGTCCTCCTCGGATCCTACCTGAAGGGTAGGTACAGATGGCGCAGCTCCTGGATCGTCCACCACGAATCGTACCTGAAGGGTAGGTACAGATAGCCTCCACAGTGCTCTCGTCCGTCAACCTCCTCCGAGTGTCGTCTCGCCGTGAAGTCCACCTCCGGACACTGACTTGTCGTGTAGTCCACCTCCGGGTACCGTCCAGTCCTCGAACACTCGGCCTCTGTCAGCACTTCCTGTCGTCTGCAACCAACACAACGAGGTGCGGGCATATCCCTGTAGGGGTGAGTATAACGATACTCAGTAGGGACCCCAAGACCCTCAAGGTCTCACTAAATCCAACAAGGATAACCACAAAGAAGATCTCAACAGATAACCTCTACTTAGGTATATGCCCATACATATACCTAAGTTATCAAGTAACTCATCTCAATCATGAGGAAACACAAGGATCATGAGATCAACGGATAACCACTACCCAGGTATATTCCCATACATATACCTAAGTTATCAAGTAACCCATCTCAATCATGAGGAAACACAAAGGTCAAAAGTCTCAGCTCAAACCAGGATTTTCATTATCGAAACCGTAACTACTGAAGAGCTCCGTCTCTAGAGTGTACAGTGGTCCTGTCACGACTCCGAGGTACTACTCACTAACCTAAGACTGCTGAGGTACTCCTCCTGTCGAGTACCGCGGGCCAGCCACCCAAACACAGTAGTGCTTCCCGCCGAGGTATGTCACCCAAACACAGTAGTGCACACCCCCTAGTAGCCTGCTGAGGTACTCTCCGAACGAGTACTGTGGGTCTGCACTATCACACAGGTAGTGCTCCGTCCTCCATGTGTCTGCACCCAAACAAAGTAGTGCTCCGTCCACTGGGCTAGTCGACTCACTCCAAGTCGAGTCGGTCAAGCAGTCGTCAGGTCTCAGTCGGCTACACGGTCTCCGTACTCCGCACGCTCGTCTCTGGGAGGGTCCACTCCACGAGCTGCAAGTCGATACTCCAAGTATCTCAAGGTCCCACGAAGAAGTATCTCAAAGGACCACCTCGTCATAGGGGTCTCAACGCAACAGACGGCGCGTCGATCGGACGCCCAGTCTGTGAGTTATTAGCCTTTTCGTCCCAGGGGCCCGGTTGGTTTCGTGAGCGAACCAAACCCAGCCGTATCTCAACTGTACCCCGAGCTCTCATAGGGTATACTCATAGGGACCGTTTCTCAACGTGATCGTCAACGCCGCTGACGGTTCGTCAAACGGACGTCCTGTCTGAGAGTTATCAGCTTTTCCGTTCCAGGGGCCCGGTTGGATTTCGGGTGCGATCCAACCCAGCCACAACCAACTGTATCCAAAACTCGGGCGAAGGATGCCAAAAGTTCTGTATCGTCAACAGGATCTCAACGCAACAGACGGCGCGTCAATCGGACGCCCGGTCTGAGAGTTATTGGCTTTTTCGTCCCAGGGGCCCGGTTGGTTTTTAAGGCAAAACCAACCCGACCGTACTCCACCTACGTCCAAACCTCGGGCGGAGTAAGCCAAAAGATCCGTCTCACTTAGAGGAATTCAACAAAGCTGACGGCACGTCAATCGGACGTCCGTAGCTCAAGATATGAGCGTTTCCGCTCCGAGGGCCCGGTTGGTTTCGTGTACGAACCAACCCGACCGAACCCAAAGTATTCCGAAACCTTGAGTGCGATAAACCGAGACGACCGTCTTGCTCCAAGGATTGTGTTGCCACTGACGGTGAGTCGTTTGGAGGCCCGTAGCTCAAGTTACGGGCGTTTGAACGAAAGTGGTCCGAAGACGGGGGGTCCGGGCCCGGGCCGACCCGGCCTGACCCCCCCTGGTTGGCCCGAACCGGGTCGGGTCCGACCCGGGTCAGGTCCGACCCGGTTGGCCCGGCCTGGCCCGTCCAGGGCCGGTCCGGCTCGGCTCGGCCGAGCGGCCGAGCGGCCGACGCGGGGGAAAGCCACCGCCCCGCATGACACCCCCGCGGCACCCGCGGGGTGTCGGCCAGACAGCCGGACGCGCCACGTGACAACCCCGCGGCACCCGCGGGGTGTCGCCCTGGACACCCGCGGGGTGCCGCGTGACAACCCCGCGGCACCCGCGGGGTGTCGTGTTGGACACCCGCGGGGTGCCGCCGCCTCCGGCCGCCGGCGCCGCCGCGCCGGCGACCCGCGCCGCCACCGGCTTCCGCGGGCCGCCGAAGTCGCTCCGGTGGCCCGTTTTCCTTCCCGTCTGCGCCGTTGTTCCTCCTGGGTTCCGTTCTTTACTACGGGATCATCAAACATCCGTTGCGGTATGTTCCGTCGTTTCCCGTCAAATCCGCACAAGAACGAAGAACGGCGGAGGGTTGTCGGGCCGTGTTCGTTTGGCCCGCACCCTCTGCGTTAGATATAAACAACGGGAGAAATTAAAGTTCAACACATGAACGCATATCCGAAACAATTTTTAATGAAATAAAATTTTTTCATAAAAACGGGTTCCTTATTTGAACGGAAACAACAAATTTAATAATTTTAAAATTGTTCACAAATCCAGTTCTTTAACTTTTTAAAGAAACAATTACGGGAATATAAAAAGAAAAGGGGGGTTAATTCCCAAAAATAAATCCCTACCTCGCCGTCGTTGTCGGATGCGAGGTCGTCGCGGAATTGACCGTCGCAGAAGGAGGTGATCGTCACACCGCGGAAGGGCGTCGCGTCGACGATCTCCGAGGACCAAGAATATACAGATTTAATTAATAATAATTAAATCCATGTTGTTGTTGAAATCCAAAAAGAAAATAAAAAGAAGCGCAACCCCTACCTTGGTTGTTGTCGATCGAAGGCTGTCGCGGGGTTGGATCGTCGCGGAAGAAGCATCACGAAGGGAGATCCGTTGGCGTCGCGGTACAAGGCTTCGCGTCGTCGATCTCCGCAGGTTTGGCGTTCTTCGTGTTCTTCGCGTTCTTCACGTTCTTCGCCGAAGAAGAACGCTTTTCTCCAAATCCTCTCCACGCCACAAGTTTCAACCCAAAATAAAATAAGCTTAAGCCTTATTTTATTTACACAACTAAACATTTGAATTTCAAAAGATAAGAAACGAACCATTAATTCGTAGAATTAATTCAACGAAAGAAACGGCTCATTTAATTTACGAAATAAACCGCCCAATTAAAGGGTGTGTTAAGATTTTAAGAAACGCGTCAGTTGACTTTCATTAAGACGGGTTTTCACGGGTGCGTTTCTTAGCGGAAAGAAACGGCGGGGCTCGTGCGGGCCCCACCTCACAAATATCCTACCAAGGGGTAGGATATTTCTGGATAGCATCCTATCCAGTTCAACTCAGTTTAAGCCGCCTTTAAGTGGATTCAAATGGCTTCCAAGTGGCTTAAGTGAAATAAAATAAAGTTGTCGCAAAATTATTTTATTTCTTAACTTTAAGCCCGAAAATTAAAAACCACACCCGAGCAAACGCAACTCCGGAAGAGGCGTTTCTAAGAGAATACCAGCACTGCGATCCCATCGGTGCCCTCGGAATTCGATTCCGGGCACCGGTTCAAAAGTTAGAAAAACCCGCACGTTCGTTCACTGAACGTACCCGAGCCAAACTTCAGAAAATGATTCCGGGCACACCGGGCCTCGGAATCAGGTGCCGTCAGAAGCTGCGCTCTTGTAAAATTCCAACAAAAATTAAGAAAAAAAATTTCCTTGAAATTTACGGGTCTTTACATTACTCCCACCACGGGGCTTTACGTCCCCGTAAAGCTTCACCACAAAATTAGGGAAACAAAGCGGTACTGAGCACGCATCTGAGCCTTCCGCTCCCATGTGCTCACCTGGAGGTTCCCGCGCTGCCAAAGAAAGTGCACAAGAGGAATCGACCATCCTCCTAGGATCCGCTCCTGTCGATCCTCGATCCCCACAGGAACCTCCGTATAAGACACTCATCGCCACCGTCTAGCTCCTCATGGTTGATGATATGCGAAGGGGTCGAGCACGTATCTCCTCAGTTGGGATACATGGAAAACGTCGTGCACCTAGTGCAACTGAAGTGGATGGGCCAAGCGGTAAACCACCTCACCTACCCAGCTGAGGACCTAGAAAGGTCCGTTGAACCTCGGAGATAACTTGCCTCTCAGGCCACATCTCCGTAAACCTCGTCGAGGTGAGACCCGTAAGAAGACGTGGTCGTCATCCTCGAACTCCAGAGGTCTCCATTTCTGTTAGAACTGAAACTCAAAACGACTGCTGCTATGAGGGTAAGGTTGACCGACTCAAGAGTGATCGGTCGCACCCTCCTGTGCAAGAGTTACCCTGCACTGCCTGGGGTTTCCTTTTCCGCCGACCAAGGAAAACCCATCCCAACTTTTTCCTAAAACCGTCAATTTGAGTATGAACAGTTATTGCCCATTCCATACTCAAACTAACGCCGTAAGGCCTCGACGCTGCCACCAAGAGATTCCAACCAGAACTCTAGCCTCGAGGGTCTGACCACACCGTCGGCGTAAGTGTGATTATCGAGTCTCCTCCCAAGGTATCTCCAGACGTGAGGGTCAAGTCCACGGCTTACCGGAAACTCTAGGTCTGGAACAAGATTTGTGGAAGCGAGGAATGATTCATATCGACGTCTGTTACTACAGCAGCTAGTAGTGGACATAGACTATCCCTTGAATCATTTCTAGAGCCATTGGGTCACACTTCTTGACCGCATGTAGCCGCATTCTTCCACCGCCCTCCAGCTCCCTGAGCCTGGCGGGAATAACTAAGGAAGGTGGTTGTACCATGTTAGGATGTACACCACCTCATGTTGCTCACCTAGCTATGCCTCCACGTCTGCTGCTTTGTAGACTCATCTCTCCTTTAAGCTTCCTCTTCTTGAAACATTTAACACGCCCGAGTCTCTAAGACTGGCACTGGTTTCCTGTTTCTTACTGCACTGTGCAGTCTTCATCCGCTCCTGGATGAACTGCACCTCCTTTGCATACGATCTGGAAGAGCTGCTAAAATTTCTCCTTTGCCGAAAAGAGAAACCCGGTCTCATCCCCTCTCTAGATGAACCACGCCCATTGCCTAATACAGTCAATCCTGGCATGAAGGATGCATTCATGCCATGGATGACGTCGTAAGGCCTCGACGTAACTACTAAGAGATCCAACTGTCACTCTCGCCTCCAAGGGTCGAGTCACACTTTCGGAATCAGTGTGAGGTCACTGGGTCTCCTCCAGTAGGAATTTCGAAAGTGAGGGTCAAGTCAACAGTCTTAACCAGGACCACTTAGTAACATCACAAAAGAGGACAGGAAAGCAAACATCACAAGATAAGTGTCTTTATTTTATTGCAGCTCATGGTACAAAGACACAAAAACAACATCAACATGGAACTAGAAGTACAAGAGACGTATCCACTAGTTCCGCTCCTGTCCACCAGCTCCAGGAGCTCTACTGCCTTGTCCACTGCTCTACTGTTGCTCAAGCATTCGTCGCTGCCTCTGCCTCGGTGGCTCCTCAAAAGCCTATGGATCAACTGTACGAGGAGTCGGACAGTCACGTGCCAGGTGCCCCTTTCCACCGCACGAGTAACACAGTCTTCTTCTGGCACGCCTGGCTCTGACCCCACCCCGGGTGCCCCGCACCACCGGTCCTAAAACCCGAGATCGCCCAACTGCTGGTCTGGTCCTCCTGAACCTCTGCATCATCTGTCTACTGCCCACAGATGACTCGACTTCTAATTGAAAAACACGCGGCAAAGGCAGCAGCTCCTGAACACGCTCGGGGTGTAGAGCTACTGGCACAAAATCCACCCTGAAGAAGGTCTCTAAGTCTTCCCATGTGAAAGCCATCCCATCGCAAAACTGGAACAAGTGGCTCCACCACCTGCCTGCTGCTGCCTGAAGAAGCCTGGCAGCAAAGGTCACCATGAAGTCTGATGGCATCCCCACTAGCCTGAAGACTCCCACCACAGCCTCCAGCCAATCCTCAGCCGCCTGCGGGTCCGTCTCTCCCCCGAACCTGGGTGGCCTCTGGCACTGGAACTCATGCAGTGCGCTCAAGTAGCGGGCATCGCCTACTGCTGGGGATGGTGACATCGGTGGCCCAACGTATGGTAGTACCGCTGGCGCCTCCGCTGGTGCCTCAACTGCAAGAGGGCCCTGTACCGAAGCCTCGTCACTCGACAGGATGTCAGCACGCACATCCCTCTGGGCTCTAACTGGTCGTCCGAGAAAAGGCATCCTGAAAGAAACAATGTAACACGGTCAAACGATTATACCTGGTCAGATGACCTGGTTTGAGCTGTTTTAAGGGGGGAAACCTTTGAAAACACACACCCAATCAGTGTTTTTGTGCACAAAGTCGGAAATCAGTTGCCAGGGTCCTGGTGTATGGATACGTCGGCCGCCCGCACCAAAACTGGACTCCCTGAACTGAAAACCACACTCGGTACCCTTAACATTATTGCTTCACAGAAAGAAAGATCAGAGTCTGCGGTAGAACCGACCACCTCTGATACCAATTTGTCACGACCCGTCCTCGGGGCCCGTTCCGTGACTACCCCAAGCCTGTCTTCCATAGGCCAGGGGCTGGCGACTAGCACCAAAGGCGTAAATCCCGATAACTGGGAAGGCATTGCCTTAATAAAAGTAACAAAACACCACAGAGTACAAGTGGAAGTAAAACACTAAGTACAAAAAGAAGTGCTGAAAAGTAAATGGGCCAGAATACAAACCCAAAAGAAAGTACAACTACAACTGAACAAATTACAACAGAAAAAGACAACAGCTGGAGGGACGGAAGCGGCTCCTGGGTCGTCCTCCTCGAATCCTACCTGATGGGTAGGTACAGATGGCGCAGCTCCTGGATCGTCCACCACGAATCCTACCTGAAGGGTAGGTACAGATAGCCTCCACAGTGCTCTCGTCCGTCAACCTCCTCCGAGTTTCGTCTCGCCGTGAAGTCCACCTCCGGAAAATGACTTGTCGTGTAGTCCACCTCCGGGTACCGTCCAGTCCTCGAACACTCGGCCTCCGTCAGCACTGCCTGTCGTCTGCAACCAACACAATGAGGTGCGGGCATAGCCCGTGAAGGGGTGAGTATAACGATACTCAGTAGGGACCCCGAGACCCTCAAGGTCTCACTAAATCCAACAAGGATAACCACAAAGAATATCTCAACAGATAACCTCTACTTAGGTATATGCCCATACATATACCTAAGTTATCAAGTAACTCATCTCAATCATGAGGAAACACAAGGATCATGAGATCAACGGATAGCCACTACCTAGGTATATGCCCATACATATACCTAAGTTATCAAGTAACCCATCTCAATCATGAGGAAACACAAAGGTCAAAAGTCTCAGCTCAAACCAGGATTTTCATTATCGAAACCGTAACTACTGAAGAGCTCCGTCTCTAGAGTGTACAGTGGTCCTGTCACGACTCCGAGGTACTGCTCACTAACCTAAGACTGTTGAGGTACTCCTCATGTCGAGTACCGCGTTCCAGCCACCCAAACACAGTAGTGCTTCCCGCCGAGGTATGTCACCCAAACACAGTAGCGCACACCCCCTAGTAGCCTGCTGAGGTACTCTCCGGACGAGTACCGCGGGTCTGCACTATCACACAGGTAGTGCTCCGTCCGCCATGGGTCTGCACCCAAACAAAGTAGTGCTTCGTCCACTGGGCTAGTCGACTCACTCCAAGTCGAGTCGGTCAAGCAGTCGTCAGGTCTCAGTCGGCTACACGGTCTCCGTACTCCGCACGCTCGTCTCTGGGAGGGTCTGCTCCACGAGCTGCAAGTCGATACTCCAAGTATCTCAAGGTCCCACGAAGAAGTATCTCAAAGGACCACCTCGTCATAGGGGTCTCAACGCAACCGACGGCGCGTCGATCGGACGCCCGGTCTGTGAGTTATTAGCCATTTCGTCCCAGGGGCCCGGTTGGTTTCGTGAGCGAACCAAACCCAGCCGTATCTCAACTGTACCCCGATCTCTCATAGGGTATAGTCATAGGGACCGTTTCTCAACGTGATCGGCAACGCCGCTGACGGTTCGTCAAACGGATGTCCTCTCTGAGAGTTATCAGCTTTTCCGTTCCAGGGGCCCGGTTGGATTTCGGGTGCGATCCAACCCGGCCACTACCAACTGTATCCAAAACTCGGGCGAAGGATGCCAAAAGTTCTGTATCGTCAACAGGATCTCAACGCAACAGACGGCGCGTCAATCGGACGCCCAGTCTGAGAGTTATTGGCTTTTTCGTCCTAGGGGCCCGGTTGGTTTTTAAGGCAAAACCAACCCGACCGTACTCCACCTGCGTCCAAACCTCGGGCGGAGTAAGCCAAAAGATCCGTCTCACTTAGAGGAAGTCAACAAAGCTGACGGCACGTCAATCGGACGTCCATAGCTCAAGATATGAGCGTTTCCGCTCCGAGGGCCCGGTTGGTTTCGTGTACGAACCAACCCGGCCGAACCCAAAGTATTCCAAAACCTTGAGTGCGATAAACCGAGACGACCGTCTTGCTCCAAGGATTGTGTTGCCACTGATGGCGAGTCGTTTGGAGGCCCGTAGCTCAAGTTACGGGCGTTTGAACGAAAGTCGTCCGAAGACGGGGGGTCCGGGCCCGGGCCGACCCGGCCCGACCCCCCCTGGTTGGCCCGAACCGGGTCGGGTCCGACCCGGTTGGCCCGGCCCGGCCCGGCCAGGGCCGGTCCGGCTTTGCTCGGCCGAGCGGCCGACGCGGGGGAAAGCCGCCGCCCCGCGGGACACCCCCGCGGCACCCGCGGGGTGTCGCCCTGGACACCCGCGGGGTGCCGCGTGACAACCCCGCGGCACCCGCGGGGTGTCGCCCTGGACACCCGCGGGGTGCCGCGGGGCAACCCCATGGCACCCGCGGGGTGGCGCGCTAGACACCCGCGGGGTGTCACGCTGGACACCCGCGGCACCCGCAGGGTGCCGCGCTGGACACCCGCGGGGTGTCGCGCTTGACACCCGCGGCACCCGCGAGGTGCCGCATGACAACCCCGCGGCACCCGCGGGGTGTCGCGCTGGACACCCGCGGGGTGCCGCCGCCTCCGGCCGCCCGCGCCGCCACCGGCTTCCGCGGGCCGCCGGAGTCGCTCTGGTGGCCCGTTTTCCTTCCCGTCTGCGCCGTTGTTCCTCCCGGGTTTCGTTCATTACTGCGGGATCATCAAACATCTGTTGCGGCACGTTCCGTCGTTGCCCGTCAAATCTGCACAAGAACGAAGAACGATGGAGGGTTGTCGGGCCGTGTTCGTTTGGCCCGCACCCTCCGCGTTATATATAAACAACGGGAGAAATTAAAGTTCAACACATGAACGCATATCCGAAACAATTTTTAATGAAATAAAATTGTTTCATAAAAACGGGTTCCTTATTTGAACGGAAACAACAATTTTAATAATTTTAAAATTGTTCACAAATCCAGTTCTTTAACTTTTTAAAGAAACAATTACGGGAATATAAAAAGAAAAGGGGGGGGTAATTCCCAAAAATAAATCCCTACCTCGTCGTCGCTGTCGGATGCGAGGTCGTCGCGGAATTGACCGTCGCGGAAGGAGGTGATCGTCACACCGCGGAAGGGTGTCGCGTCGATGATCTCCGAGGACCAAGAACATACGGATTTAATTAATAATAATTAAATACATGTTGTTGTTGAAATCCAAAAAGAAAATAAAAAGAAGCGCAACCCCCTACCTTGGTTGTTGTCGATCGAAGGCTGTCGCGGGGTTGGATCGTCGCGGAAGAAGCATCGCGAAGGGAGATCCGTTGGCGTCACGATACAAGGCTTCGCGTCATCGATCTCCGCAGGTTTGGCGTTCTTCGTGTTCTTCGCGTTCTTCGCGTTCTTCACCGAAGAAGAACGCTTTCCTCCAAATCCTCTCCACGCCACAAGTTTCAACCCAAAATAAAATAAGCTTAAGCCTTATTTTATTTACACAACTAAACATTTGAATTTAAAAAGATAAGAAACGAACCATTAATTCATAGAATTAATTCAACGAAAGAAACAGCTCATTTAATTTACGAAATAAACCTCCCAATTAAATGGTCTGTTAAGATTTTAAGAAACGCGTCAGTTGACTTTCATTAAGACGGGTTTTCACGGGTGCGTTTCTTAGCGGAAAGAAATGGCGGGGCTCGTGCGGGCCCCACCTCATAAATATCCTACCAAGGGGTAGGATATTTCTGGATAGCATCCTATCCAGTTCAACTCAGTTCAAGCCGCCTTTAAGTGGCTTCAAGTGGCTTCCAAGTGGCTTAAGCGAAATAAAATAAAGTTGTCGCAAAATTATTTTATTTCTTAACTTTAAGCCCGAAAATTAAAAACCACACCCGAGCAAACGCAACTCCGGAAGAGGCGTTTCTAAGCGAATATCGGCGCTGCGATCCCATCGGTGCCCTCGGAATTCGATTCCGGGCACCGGTTCAAAAGTTAGAAAAACCCGCACGTTCGTTCACTGAACGTACCCGAGCCAAACTTCAGAAAATGATTCCGGGCACACCGGGCCTCGGAATCAGGTGCCGTCAGAAGCTGCGCTCTTGTAAAATTCCAAAGAAAATTAAGAAAAAAAATTCCTTAAAATTTACGGGTCTTTACAAGGGGATTTCATCATATAATTCTAACACAGCCCTTGATATATCATTTGATGAGACATATCAACCTAGGGGAATGGATACCCCTAAACTTATTCACCAATTGGGTCATATGATATTAAAACCACACATATTTCCATTGAATAAACATGGTTGGGAATCATTCCCTTGAGATAAAATAGATCGACTATGGGAGGATGTTTAGGTTAGATGATCATTTTGGTTTCTTTTCTATTTAAAAAAATCATTTTTGGTAAAAAGAAATTCTTAAATAGAGTAATATGAGAGTGTGTATTGATGAGTTTTTTCTAGTTTAAAAGGATAAATGTTATAAAATATTGAAATATTATAATGGTAGAGTGAAGAGGTTGCACATAGTAGAAAATGTGGGTTCCCCAAACATTCTAGAAAGAGTTTTGAGAGATGGTATCCATTCTCAATTGTGTTATTTTTTTCATATTGGTCAAGTGAGGATGTGATGGTGTGGCTTTTTATTTTGTTTTATATATTTTAAATAATTTTTATCATTTTAAATGTTTAAATTTTCAATTTTTTGAATGTGGGTGGTGGAAGTGCATAATTCAGAGAATCTTGTGATACAAGGACCTCTTTATGGGATTGGGAATCATCACATGTCCCAGATTTGACATGATGTATTTATCATTTTGTTTTTATGTCACTTTTTAAATATGGTTTTTGTTTTATTATATATAGTTATATCTTATTGATATATATTTATGAGTGCAAGGTGTGTTGAATGATTGAATTTCAGTGTGGATGATGACTTGTGATCAAAATGATCCTGAAGTTGCAGCTCTTATAGTAAGTTATTGTACTAATTTTCAATATATACATATATCTATATATAAATATATATTTATATTTATATTTATATATTACAAAACCTCAATTTGAGACTAAGCTATCATAGCTGGTAGAGGAATAGTAACACCTTTCTAGGAAGAGGGATGATATATTTCATCGTATAATTGGTCATGATAGACATGGCTACAGCTTGAAATATGACATTGGGATTCGTAATATAATAGTTTCACATGATAAGGTTTTGGATCCTATTATTTTTATGATGACATATTAGTTGAGGATTTGGATGCATAGATGTGTGCTTCTAATGAGGTAAATGTGAAACTATTAACTGAGGTCAGAGTATTGTAGAAGTATATGTGCTAGGGTGAGGGTGCATAGGATTCGATGACGTGGGGTTATACTAGATTTTTATATTTATTTTTCATTATAATCATTATTATTATCTTCTTAGTTTCTAATTTTTTTAGGCCCCTGTCACATAAGACACAGGTAGTAGCCATGGTCCTACATGATGCACCAGATCTGGGAGGTGTGTTTGGTTTTATCTTCTTGGTTTATCATTCAAATTGAATTCATTGTTTTGTTTTTGTAGTTTTAGTAAATTCAGGAATCACATTTACATTATTATTAAAATTTAATTTGATTAAGTAGAGATTAAAAACCAGGTAAAGACATTTATATCGATGAGAAAACTTAGAATAATAACTGTTAAGACATTTTTTATCTTTATATTTCAACTATGTGTCAATTAGATGCTTCGAATCGTCGGTATAATTTAAACTATATTTTTACATTTATTTTTTTTCTTAAAATGACTTATCACAAGTTTAAGAGTAAAAAATGAGGAAACACACCTGAATTAGTGTGAAATAATAAAAGAATTATGATCTATGGTCAACATAAAATATTAGGAAAATGGTATTTAAGTCATTTAAAATCTATAGGAACCATCAACATGTTAATAAAATACCTGAATTTCTCATTATGATAAAACATGGAATTTGACCCTCAAATTTTGCGTTAAGTGAAAAATCATGTAAAAGGGGTCAATGCTAAGATAATGCACATGTATTTATATAAAACCATGGGAGAATGATCACCAAGTATTTTTTTTATCTATAGGTATTAATGCTAAATCCATCAGATGCTCATGTGGCTTAGCATGATGTAAAATAATAATTAATGTTGTATAACTTTATAAAAATGAAATATCACCCTTTAGGGGGTCCAAATCAAGAAAACAACTTCATATTAATGTGAAAATCTAGGATAAAATTCCTAGAAACATATGTGATTGTTTGAAATCAACTATGCATCAATATGATTCCTGTATTGATTGGTATGACTTAATGTATTATTTGACATTATTAACTATTGTTAACAATAGGAAAATTAGGTGTGTAAGGTTCAAAACTAACCAAGCATGCTATGTTTGACATGAAATATTAGGAAAATAATATTTATGTCATTTATTGTCTATAGGAGTCATCAGTACATAGATTAGATACTTAATTGCTCTATATGATTGAAAGGCACATTTATCACTTAGATTTGGATTTAAGTGAAAAATCTTGTAAAAGCATTCAATATGAAGAAAAAACACTTGGATTGACATGAAATTATTGGATAATGATCACCAATTAATTTTTTATTTATAAGAATAAATACAACATCCATCATATTCTCATGTACCTCATTATGATGGAAAACAATAGGTAACATTGTATAGATTTATTAAAATGACATTCTCCCACCAAGCGATCAAAAATTGGGAAATGAATTTGGATTGATGTGAAAATAAAGGACAAAAATACTAGAAAAATCACTTATACTAATGGTTTGGAACCAGGGGTATAGACCTTAAAATTGTGGGTATAGGTTATATCCATGATTCCATAAACTATGGGATACCGAGGCATCGATATAGAGCTATACCCACAGTTTTATAGAAACTGTGGGTATAGATTCATGGGTATAGATCCATTTTCCATCATTAGAAAATTACTTGAATCATATGTGATATATTTGGATCAAATGTGTGTCACAGGAAGCCTAGATTGATTAATATGATTTAAGGTATGATTTGATGTTATTAGTTGTTGTTAATAATGGGAAAATCAGCCGTGTGGGGGTAAAAACTAGCCAAATGAGCTTTGATTGACATAAAATATTAGGATAATGATCTTTATGTCATTTTCAATCTATAGGAATCATAGACACATCGATCAGATACCCAAATTACTCAGTATTATTAAAAGTGATGTTTGTCCCTCAGCTTTGGAGTTAAGTGGAAAATCATGTAAATGGGGTCAATATGAAGTAAATACACTTAGATTGACATAAAATCATGGTAGAATTATCACTAAGTAATTTTTATCCAAAGGAATCAATATTGCATCCATCAAATGCTCATGTCGCTCAATTTGATGGAAAACATTATGTAACATTGTATAGGTTTAGTAAAATGACATATATATCATTAGGGGGTCAGAAATGAGAAAATTACATTTTATTGATGTGAAAATCTAGAATATCCTTCATCAAATCATTTTTTATCCATTAAGATCAACCACACATCAATATGATGCCAAAATTGATCAGTATGTTTTAAATGTATGATTTTACATTATTAACTATAGTTAATAATGGGAAAATCATTTGTATAGGGGTCAAAAATGACCAAATGGGCTCTGATTGACATGAAATATTAGGACAATGATCTTTATGTCATTTAAAATATTTTGGAATCATCATCACATCCATTGGATACCTGAATTTATTAGTATGATCAAAAGTGTCTATTGTCCCTCTAATTTGGAGTTAAGTGACAAATCATATAAAAGGGGTCAATACAAATTGAACACACTTATATTGACATTAAATAATGGTAAAATGATCACCAAGTCATTTTTTATTTGTATTAATTGATGTTCCATCCATCGAACGCTAGTGTTGCTCGATATGATAGAAAACAACTGGTAACATTTTACAGTTTTATTAACATGACATATCTCCCATTACGGGGTAAAAAATATAATAGCTCTATTTTTTCCACATAATAATTTTTAATATTTTAAATAATATTTTCAGTGTTATGAGCAATTTGGAATGGGATTCTAGGGCCTAGCGATCCTCGGTGTTGATATAATAAAATAAATTAAATATAATAAATCATGTTCATGCAATCCTTTTGAAATAATGGAATATATCCCAAATATAAACTTTAATAGGAAAACCAAGATCACTATTAAATATTAAATATGGGTTTTACCCTAGTTTCTACATAATCTTTGTACATGATGATTGTTTTGTTTAAGAGCAGATGCAGGTGAAATAATAGATAAATAAATAAATTAAAAAATTTATTGTCTATTAATTGGATATGAACTAATTATATTCTATTTGATCCTAATTATAGACAAATACTAGGTTTATTTTCATAACCTTATATATTTTAATGGATCATAGATGATAGATTTAGTGAAAAATAATGGGATTATGGATCAATGATCTGTTTGTTGAGTAGTTTATCATTGTCAATGGAGTTCCTGGATCTCACCAATGAAAATGAATTAGGAATATTCTTCATCCGTGATAAACCCAATATCAAGGTA
Source organism: Viscum album (assembly GCA_963277665.1). NCBI lineage: Eukaryota > Viridiplantae > Streptophyta > Magnoliopsida > Santalales > Viscaceae > Viscum > Viscum album. Next base: position 339,426,587 of record OY728127.1, on the reverse strand, counting down.
GGAATTTTTTTAGCTAGATTAATCCCCATTTTTTATTCTTTTATGATGAATGATAATTAATTCTTTTAGTGAATTAATTCACAAATTATTGTTGAATTATAGTTGATTGATTCTTCTTCTTGGAATTATGAATTGTCAAATGATTTTTTGATTCTTTTTTATTGTTCCTCATTCATCAATTTATCCATAAATAAATGAAGGAAAAACCAAAAAATGTCCAACATATGATTTCTCACCCTTGTGTATCATGTTTCCTCCCCTTATTCTTCAGACATTTATTGTCAATATTTCATTTGGATGATGGTTTGACTATACAAGGGAACCTATCATTGTGTCGCTAATCTTTATCACAATAGATCATTACCACAGTATATAATTCAAGATTAAAGACATGATGGAATCTTGGTGATCATTATAGAAGATCAGGGTTAGATCAAATTTTTTTCATTTTTCAGATTTGGTTTTTCAGTGATGTGGTGTGGCGGGAGATAATTTTCAAGCAGATGGGTGGTCGGAATCTGGCCACTAATGATGGATCAGGGTCGATCAACCCTAGACCCAAGTTTTTTATGAATTATTTTTAGCTTAATTATATGAGGATTCATTTTATATGGATACACATTAAGGTAGATAGATTCTGGAAAATTCATATTTACACAGTGTGTAGTTTGGGAGAACACACACCATGTGACCCCCCCCCCCATGGTGGATAGGGTTTAGTCATAAAGATAAATATCACACATTGTGTGACCTATTTACATGTTTTGTGACTCGAATCTGGAAACTAGGAATGTATACCTAGGTACATGGTCATGAACATGGATAGGGTACACAAGCACGGACACGACCAGCATACACAGGTATGATAAGTGTACAAAAGAACGACCAAAGCACACAGGAAAAGGGTTGGAGTGAATGGAAACATACATAGTAAGGTCAGGGGACATGTCATTTATTCATTACACATTCCATGTACCCCTTACAAGGTAGGTTGGATCCCATTTTCTCCTTAGTATAGTTGTGTATCAGTAGGATGAATTCCCTTGTTCCTTCCCTATGAGGGTATAATAATGCATCTCATCCCAAAAATAGGATGAGTGATACCATCTATGGGTTAGATTTATATATTTTCATGTATCCCTCTGGGTGTCATGGGGTTTTATCATTTATCATTCTTCCCTAGGTTAGATTAGGTATCCCATTTTTGATATTCAGATCATGTGATCTCCATCCTAGTGGGTTATTCTGGATAGGGTTAGGTATCCCCATGGGCCCTATGTGTGACATACTACCAATGTATCAACATATTCTGAGTTCTAGTGCATACTTATTCTAGGAGAAGACCAATGAGAATGTCCTCTCATATGAGCACTATCGGTGTTAGAAATTCCTAAGGAGTGATTTCTCTCATATGTGCATTACCTTTGAGCCTCGAGTAGAATCCTAGGCCAGTAGTGATGATGTGGCCTTACTTTAAGTCTTGGTATCTATATTTGATCATATCTAGATTTTTTTATCTTTAATTTTTGATATTGATTTAGATATATTTTTATGCTATGTTTAGTGATTTCAGGGTGTCCTACTAGGTATGTTATACTCACCATTATCATGTATTATTTAGATGACAGACCTTTTGATGGAGTCTTAGGAGGACCAGAAGCTAGTGGAGCTTAGTTAAGATAGATATACCATAGATAGTTCTAGGAGTTTCATCATGATAGCAGTCCCGTTTTGGTAACTAGGATGGACTCTTTTTATAGTGTTGGTGGGATTGTATTTATACCTTTTCTTTTACGATACTCTTATCATACTTTGATGCGGGATTAGTTATTATACATGAATTTTCAGTATCAGTTGTTTATATTTCCACATTATAGTGGATTATAGGTTGTGTACATGTTTACAGGTACTTAAGGATAAGTCCTATCATGTGTGAGATATGCCTCTTTAGTGCAAATCACCAGCCCCTATCCTATTATATATGAGATTGGGGTGTCACACTCTACTTACCGCTGACCAGGTGGGCCCTGTTGGGTCAGTTCATGATAGAGTGGTATAAAATGAGGTTATATTAGGACCATAGATTAGAGATTATATATCTTTGAGGATTGTTTTTGGAATTAGGGAAATAATGTTGAGGTTTCTTGAGTTTTTCTAGTGATGAGGCCTCAGTTCAACAACATGTATAGGAGGTATTCCCTCTGGATGGTTTGTCAATATTATTATCACCCATTGAGAAATTTTTTGTTCAAGAATTATTGTAAGATGATGTGCACAGGATGAGAAAACTTAATGAGTTATAGAGGAAGATAATACTCAGGTTTTGGGTTATCTAGACCACCAAAAATCATAGGAATGGATCGAGGAATTTGGGTGAGTCTTATGACTTGTTAGGACCCCACCTGATTAGATGGTAGTCCTAGTGATGAGCCTTCTCCATGGATTGGTAGGGTGATAGAAGATATTTTTGATGTAGATTGTAATGCCCAAACCCTAGAATCCCGGATCCAGTGCATTATTTTATTTCATTGGCACGATTACAAGAAAATAAAATCCTGAAGGACTAATTACTTTAGCAGTCTTGGAAGACCATATTACATTCATGATACCCATAATACAATGGGAAAATAAAATATAACATGATATAAAATTAAATAAACTTCATACTTGAAATATTATTCATAATTTTCATCTTAATAACCTGGGGAAAAGAAACAGAAGAAATGGGTGAGCTCAGATGGTCAGTAAGGGTAAATAATACAGCGGAAGAATAAATAATAAGGCATGATGAATAACTAAAAGTACGCATGCCATTAAAAATAAACTTGAGAATAATATGGAAGGAATAAAATATTAATAAATAATGATGTAATAAAACATAACCATGGATATTCTACTAGTCAAATAATAACACGGACTATCAAATATTAGATTCATAGTGAGGGAATACATAATACTGAACATTATAATCATGCCATCAAGACCTGTCATTAGACCTACTGATGCATAGAGGGGATATAGAGGGCCCCACACATCACTTACAAAGTCCAATACATTCTTCATATGAAAATTGTAAAACATAAACAACATAAACAATCGTATTGAAAAACTGGCATATGAAATATGAATACTTTAACTATAACCCATGAATGGTATCAAATTAGCACATACATAGTCAAACTGATCATAAACCCTTCAACAACATATGGTAGATGATAACATATGATATATAATTCAATAAAGTAAAATATTCAATAAATTTTTTTATAGAAACCCTAGCCTTTAAATATATCATTTTATGATTTTAAGTATAATAAAACACCATATTACAAGACAAGGATTGTAAAGTTTAGTGTCTTGGAAGACTAGGTATATAAAACTGAAAACATAGGACTAAATAAAACATTTATTTATTTAGTATTAATAAATATATCATAACTTCTATTGTCATCATAAATATTGATAGGATAACCTGGGGATAACATAAACAAAGGGATGATCTAAAATCCACGTAAGGGAATAAGCATAATAATAAAGCTTTAGCACATGGGTTAGAAGGCATGATATAATGATATAAAAAGGAATGGAACATGTGAAATCGTAACATATAAACATGGGATCATATAAACATGGATTCATAATAATGTGGAGGAAAAATAAAACATTAATTTAGCATGATTCAAGGCTCTTTTAACATAGATAAGTACAAGTCGAGGTTAACCACCAAGACTATTTCACATGGTAGCATGAGTCAAGGCTAACTACCAAGACCTTTTCACATAACGTCTCATGAGATTCATCATTAACCAATGCATCAGAGCTCTATATGGATTCACCCATCATAATATGTTCATGAATATGATTTCCACATATAGAATCATACATAATCAATCATACATAAACATAGGGTACCCATGGAAAAAATGGGTATCATAATCATGTCATAAAGCATAATAGATGGGTGCATCCTAAAAGTATCCAAGAAATAAAGGAATTAAAATATAAATGGAAATTGATAAGGTAAAATATGAATATATCATGATAAGTGATGTCAAATATATGTGACAACATTTAAGAAGAGTATTTATTAAATTTTAGCATTAAAACATTTTATTGTGGTTTTAAGGAAAATACTAAAGAGTCTTTAAAATTGAAAAGGGAATAATCATTTGTATAAAACCAGAAGTTAAACAAGTTGGTTTTAATAATAAAAAGACTTATTTTATAAAAACAATAGTTTCTTAAAACATATGATATATTGTACTTAAAACTGGGTAAGAATTCATGATGTCCCCTTAAAACAGGTTTTCTTTTCAGGAAGTATTGGGGAGGGAACCATTTAAAAACATGTATATCCACAAAATCGAATGATAAATGGATATTGATACATGATTTTGGATCATATACACAGAATTTATAATATGTGAATAAAAATAATAGATAACTTCATTTGGGTAAAAAGAAAGATAGAACAACACGAAGGAATAATGAAGGTTCGGATAGAGTCCCTTACCTTAAGTCTGATGGTGTCCTTCACTTGATCTTAATATCCTAGATAACCAAATTAGGTTCATTAATTCATAATTATAGAACCTATTTTACATTCAATTTATTTATTATAACCTTTTTGAGTTCATTCATAATCTGTTTGATTGGTTATGAGGTTAAATTTCATTGTTCGTGTCTGTTTGTTTCATGATCGGTTTACTTATATACATGAACGAATATTCATGTAAAATGAGGATGGTTGTCTAGAATTGAAGTTATTTTTTATTATTTAACATAAATAATTTTACATGGTTGAAATTTTAATTTTTTTACTTGGATTTAAGATGAATTATTATATAAAACTATAGTGATAACCTTTTGAGTTGATTGGCGGTTTTTTTATCACAACAAACACATTTTGTTTTATAAATCAAAAACGTGTGTATAAAATGATTCCAGAACCATAGATGAGAAATAATACATATATTATATTATTTTTCAACCATAATAATGGTTTTATGACCAGAATTGAAGATGGTAATTGAAATTGAAAACTCATCGTCCTTAAATGTGGTAAAATAACACATCTCGAATGGTATTTTTACTACTACTAAAGAAGGGTAAAAGAGAGTTGATAATAAATTATTCCATTATAAAAAATATATAGTAAATATAAGTTATTATAGTTTTCATAAAATGTGGATGAGGAGAGGTAAGGATATAAAATAAAACAAAGGAACTTGAAAGGAAAGTAAAAGAATTGAAAAGAGGAATTTACCTCTTAAATTAATCTTCCTTGAGAGCCTCTTAAAGGGAGTGGATTTGGTATTTTTAAGATACCAAGGGTTGATGTACTTGGGGGAGGATATTGGGGAGTGATTTGAGTAGAATTTAGGCAATCCATAGTCTTTAGAGGAGTGAAGAGACGAGGTAAAGTGGGGTGGTATTTATAGTGGAGGAGAGGAGGGGTTTCCTATTATTTTAATCATTAGTTTAATATTTTTGCTCAAGAATATGAATAGTATTGATTATTATGACCAAAAATAGTGATAAGTGCATTTTAGTTCAATACAAAATCCATTTAAATCATCCATGACACAAGCATGATGCAGAAATTCAGGTTTTAGCACTTATCATAAATTATCATATTTTACTATTCATCAAAAATTCATGTATTTTAGAAAAATACCAAAAAATCACCCTAACCATTTTTTGATGTGTAAAATAATAAAATTAACTCCATTTTAAGAAATAACTTTATAAATATGGGAAATTTAATTTCTAAATAAAATCATAATTTACTTGAAAAATACGTATTTAAATTTATTACTGATTTTATAATACTTTGAAAAATTAACAAAGGTCTCATAAAATTAACCTATAATCGTAAGACATCAAGAAAATAATTTTTGAATATATTTTATGAAAATAAATTTTATTTTTTAATTATTAAATTGTTCATAAATTTTTAATTAAATATTTATGACTTATAAAAATACCAACACTATCATATTATCGCTTATAAGATGGATAAATTTTATTTGCACTTTCATTAGTAAGGTTACTATTTACTTGTTTGATTTACTATTTATAAGGGTAAAATTACTATTCATAAGGTTCGATTATTATTCACAAAAAATTAAGTTTGTCTTATCAAACTCCAAACATCTTACTAATCGCAACCGTGTATGTTAGATTTTTGAAATTCATATCACAAAAGTGACAATGTTATGTTTAAATTTCACATAGTACTTAGTAGTTCATTGTGTTGGGATTTCATGTGATTATACTATATGACATAATTATAAGAATAGAATTTCCATTTATTAAGCTTTGGGTTGTTACATTCTTCCCCCATTATGAAATTTCACCCTCAAAATTTCATTTTACATTCTAAGCCATAAATAGGTGTGGGTAATTTTCCTTCATTGATTCCTCTAGTTCCTATGTTGCCTCTTCGTACTTATGGTTCCTCCATAGTACTTTGACCAGGTGGGTAGTATTGGTACATGGAACTTTATATCTATGATCCAATATCTTCACTGGATGCTCCTCATAAGAAAGATCATTCTCCAATTGTACCAACTCTTAAGATAGTACATGTGAAGGATTCGGTATGTACTTCATTATGAGGGATACATGGAAGAAATCATGTACTTTAGACATGGTATGTTGAAATGCAAGTTTATAGGACACAAATCCAATAAGATCAAGAATATCGAAGGGGCTGATGTACCTGGGACTTGGTTTTCCTTTCTTCCCAAACCTCATGAACTTTTTACATGGATATATGTGGAGGAATACCATGTATCCAACTTTGAACTCAACCTCATGTCGATGATTGTCTGCATAACTCTTTTGTCAACTTTTGGCTACCTTGATGTGTTGTTGAATGGTTTTCACCTTCTCCGCCATTTCTTCAACCATTTCAAGTCCTATAATCTTATGCTCACAGAATTCATCCCAACATGTTGGTGTTCTACACCACTTCCCATAAAGGGCTTCATATGGTTCTATTCAGATGATGGAGTGGAAACTATAATTGTAGGAGAATTCGACCAATGAGAGATATTGGTACCACCCTCCTTTGAAGTCCATAGAACATTCTCTCAACATGACTTCAAGTTTCTGAATAGTTCTCTCATATTGGCCATCAGTTTGAGGATGATAGGTCGTACTGAAGTTCAGTTTAGTGCTTAGATCATTATAGAGACTTTTCCAAAACATCAAATCAAATCTTGGATCTCTATTGAATGAAATAGATAGTGGTACTCCATAAAGACTTACCACCTCTTTGATATATATCTATGAAATTTGATCTAATGAGAATTCCTCTCAAATTGTGATAAAGTGAGTTTTCTTTGTAAGATGATCCACAATGACCCATATAGCATTATTTCATATGGATGTCCTTAGAAGTCCAGTGACAAAGTCCCTGGTGACGTTCTCCAACTTCCATGTTGGTATGGGTAGTGGATACATCATCCCTTTAGGATTCTGTCTTTCATCCTTCACTTATTGACATACCAGGCACTTTGATGTATATTCATCAATATCCTTCTTCATATTTTCACACCAAAAGTTATCTCAGAGATATCAATACATCTTTGTAACCCCTGGGTGAATAGAGTAGGTTGGGTTATTTTCATCATTAAAAATCTCCTTTATCTATTGATAGGATGGTACACATAATCATGACCCAAATATTACAACTCTTTCCTCATTAATCTTGAACTCAGATGATTTCCCAGTTCTAATAGCTTCCACCCTTTTCTAAATTTCCACATCTTTTCTGTGAGCATCCTTTATTTTATCCATGAGGGATGGTTGAGAAATCATTTGAGAAATGAATGATTATGTTCCTCCCATAATTATACCAATGTATATCCTCTAAAAATCTAAGAATATTGGATCCTTTTCAATTCTCATCATTGATAAAGATGCGGGTTCTTTTCTACTTAGAGAAACTGCCACTTTATTTTCCTTATTGGGATTATAGTGGATTGAGCAGTCATAATCCTTGATGGGAACTAACCATATTCATTGGCACATATTAATCTCTTTCTTTGTGAATATATATTTTAGACTCTTGTGATCAGTATATATATCAAACTTATCCCCATTGAGATAATTTCATAGGATTTTCAACGCAAAGATCACAACTGCCAACTCCAGATCGTGTGTAGGATAGTTTTGCTCATGGATTTTCAGATTCCTTGAGGCGTAGGCTATCACATTATTATTTTTCATCATAACACAGCCTAATTACTTCTTTGAATCATCACTATACACCACAAAGAGTTCTCCACTTGTTGGGAGTGTGAGTACTGACGTAATGATAAGCCTCTTTTTGAGATCCTTAAAGCTTTCCTTACATTATTGAGTCCAGAAAAACTTTACCCCCTTTCATGTCAGCTTGGTAATTGGGTTTGAAAATCATGAAAAGTTATCCACAAATCATTGGTAATACCCAACTAGACCAAGGAAGCTACTAAACTCTATTACATATGTTGGTCTGGGCCATTCTTCAATTACCTTTTTCTTGGAAGGGTCTACAGATATCCTTTTGCTTGTGATTACATATTCCAAGAATGATAATTCCTCCATCTAGAACTCACATTTACTTTACTTTTCATATAGTTTCTCCCTTCAAAAAGTCATCAACATAGTATTAAAACGCTCCTCATATTTCTCCTTGCTCTTGGAGTATATCAGAATATCATTGATAAAGACTACTAAAAATTTGTTGAGGTAATATCTAAAGACTAAATTCATTATATCCATTAATATTAATGGAGCATTAGTGAGTCTGAAGGGCATCACTATGAACTCGTAGTGTCCATACCTTATTTGAAAGGTAGCCTTGGGAATATCTTCCTTCCTCACCTTTAATTGGCGATATCCTAACCGAAGGTCCACCTTAGAGAAATAACTAGCCCCACAAAGTTGATCAAACAAGTCATCTATCTGAGGCAAGGTATACTTGTTTTTTATAATTATTTTATTGAGCTCAAAATAATCAATTAATAGGATCATTTAACCATCCTTATTCTTGACTAAAAGGACTATCACACCTCATGGTGAAGTACTTGGGTGTATAAAACCCTTCTTCAGATTCTCTTATAACTACTTCTTTAGCTCTTCCATCTCTACGGTGGCTATTATATAAGGTGTATTTGATATAGGACGATTTATAGGAATAAGTTCAATTGATAACTCAACCTCTTGGTCAGATGGGAGACTGGGAAACTCTTCATGGAATACATTAGTGTAATCCTTAATGATAGTCATATCTTAAAGAAGTATCATCTCAGTTGTCTCAATCATTTGATCTAGACATGATTTCTCATAAGTCAGTAATATCCACACTTGAGATAATTATTCTAAAGTAGATTCATCTTACACCTTACACTTTTAAATAATTTAAGGATGCTTCGGGATGTGAAGAGTGATCTCCATTTCTTGACAATTGGTGTTGTCTTGGTATAAATATAGTAAATACATGCCCAATATAACATTGAACTCCAATAAAGGAAGTATGAAAAGATTTTCTAGGAGGTTCAGTCCGCAAACATTTATTGGGGAGGAGTTATAAACCTTTTATGAAACAATTTCCCCATTCATTGTTCTCATAGATAACATAAACTCCAAATTCTGAGGTGGTGTTTAAATAGTTCTACTAAAATTTAAAGATATGAAAGAATGCGTAGAACTAGAATAAAATAGTACATTTTCTATTATTGAATGAATAACCAGCATACTTGTCACCACATCATTTTCTGGCTCCACCTCATTAATAGTGATAGAATAATCCCTTCCTTGTTTCCTTGGAGGCTGTTTTTAATTTCCTCTGACAACCCTTAGCTTATAGAAATTATTCTCATAATTCCCATGGTTCGTGTAGTTGTAACACTACACCATAGGTTGGTCATTTATATGAACCTTCTTTTCTTTTTTTACATTAGCAGGATTCTTCATATCCATTCAGAATTTTTTATCCAGATTTCACATTCTTCCACATTTGAATCAATTTCGGGTTCCCTTTAGACAGTTCCTAGGATGTGTCTTCCCACAATTTTGACACATGGGATGTTTGATATTCTTTTCATCATGGGAATTATTTTCTTAAACACCCATATTAAACTCCATCTTGTGATTTTTTTCACCAGGCCCACAATACCACTGGGAGTTTCCAATATCAATTTCAACCTTGAGGGAACAACGTACAATCTCCTCATAATTTTCAAAGCCTCAAATCACCAAATATTTTCATAGAGTCATATTTAGTCCACTAAAGAAGTGATCCACCTTTCTTTTACAGTTAATGACAAAGATGATGGTGTATCTTGTAAGCTTTGTGAAGTTTGGTTCATATGCCTCGATGGACTTATCTTCCTTAAACTTGAGTCCAAGAAACTCTCTTTCTATCTAGAGGTGGAGGGTTTGGAGAAAATATTTATTGAAAAACATTTTCTTGAATTCCTCCAAATCCATGGAATTAATTTCCTCTTGGGACTGTATTATTGATCAATATCCACCATTGATTAGATCCCCCATCAAAACGATAGACCACCAGTATGACTTTCACTTATTATGGGCACTGAAGGATAAGGAATATCTTTTTAATGAAGTTAATCCACTATTCTATGAGGAGGAGATCGGAAGATCCACTAAACATTGGACACCATTTCTGCATGAAGGATTCAATGGAAACTTTCTCTTTCCTTGGAGTAGGAGGTCATTCCACATGATTCAATTTATTATTCATAACTTGATCCATCTAAGCAAGTAATTTCATGATGTTTTGAGCACCCATTCCCATCATATTTTTCATATCATTAGGGAAATATTAATATTCCCTATCACATTGATTTTTGTCACATGTTCTTCTATGTCCCACCATTAACAATGAAAAATAACATAAAATTAGGGGTCTTGAATACTTATCTAATAATAATAAAAAGTGAAACTTTAAACATAAATGGATAAACTCTTAAAAGAAAAGAATATCCTAACTTGGGATTCCCTAGGTTTCAATCTAGGTTATCCTTTATTTTTTTATTAAATTATATTCTTATTGACTCTTTTTTTATTACCCTAATAATTTTTCATAATGAGCTTATAAATTTACTAAAGCATATCCCCTGGGAGTGTCAAACTAGGAGTGTAGAAAGGCTTGTTGTCATGCACTAGTTCCCATTAAAATCTAGCTTAAAGTGGTGTTTTAAGGTTTTACCCCTAGATACATATGTGCCAGATCCACATCCACTTGTTTGTATCCAGATAGTGATTTATTTTATTGATAAATCACTTAATCTATACTTACCAAAATTTAGGGATGTTTTCTTATACTCAGTCTCATCCTTAAGGTTCTTACTAAAGTTATCTATTCCTAATCTCCAAAAATAACTAGACCCTACCTCTGATACCAACTATAGAAAACCAATACTTTTACACATATCATTACATGATTTTAATCATAATAAAACACAATATTACAATCCAAGTATCCAAAAGTCTAGTGTCTTGGAAGACTAGGTACATAAAACTGAAAACATGGGACTAAATAAAATGTTTATTTATTTAGTCTTCATAAAGAGATCATAACTTCCATTTTGCTCATACATATTCATAGGATATCCTGGGGATAGCATAAACAAATGGATGAGCTAAAATCCTAGTAAGGGAATAAGAATAATAATAAATCTTTAGAACATGGGTTAGAATGCATGGAATAATGATATAAAAAGTCATGGAACATGTGAAATCGTAACATATAAACATGGGATCATATAAAAATGGGGTCATAATAATGTGGTAGAAACATAAAACATGACTTTATCATGATTCAAGGCTCATTTCACATAGAGGTTCACAAGTCAAGGTTAATAACCAAGATCATTGCACATGGTAGCATGATTCAAGGATAACCTCCAAGACCGTTACACATAACGTCTCATGAGACTCAAATTTAACCAATTCATTGGAGTGATATCTGGAAAGACCCATTATATAATGTTCATGAATATTCATTCCATATATATAATCATATATAATCAATAATACATAAATATAAGGGTACCCAGAGAAATAAATGGGTATCATAATCATGTCATTAAGTATAATAGATGGGCATATCATAAAAGTGTCCATGAAAGAAAGGAATTAAAACATACATGGATATTTATAAGGTAAAATAGTCATATATAATGGTATTTGATTCCAAATATAAGTGACAAAATTTAAGAAGTGTATTTAAGAAATTTTAGCATTAAAACATTTTAGTGGAGTTTTAAGGAAAATACTAAATATTCTTTAAAAATGAAAAGGTTATAATATTTTTGCATAATACTAGAAGTGAAACAATAATGTTTTCATAATAAAAATACTGATTTTATAAAAACAATTGTGTCTTAAAATATATGATATAGTGCACTTGATATGGGGTAAGAATTCGGGAAGTCCTCTTAAAATGGGTTTGCTTTTCGGTAAGTATTACGGAGGGAACCATTTAAAAATATGTATATCCATGAAATAGAATGATGAATGGATCTTGATACATGATTTTTTATCATATAAACCGAATTTTTAATATTTTCATAAAAATAATAGATAACTTCATTTGGGTAAAAAGAAAGATAGAACAACCTGAAGGAATAATGAAGGTTTGGGTAGAGTCCCTTACCTTAAGTCTTATAGTGTACTTCATTTGATCTTAATGTCCTAGATAACCAAATTAGGTTCATTAATTAATAATTAAATAAAATAATTTACATGTAATTGATATAGTATAACCTTTTTTAGTTCATTCATAACCTTTTTTATTGGTTATGAGGTTCAATTTCATTGTTCGGGTCCATTTGTTTCATGATCGGTTTACTTATATACATGAATGGATAATCATGTAAAATATGGATGATTTTCTAGAATTAGAGTTATATTTTATTATTGAACATCCAAAATGTTACATGGTTGTAAATTTTATTTTGTTACTTGGAGTGAAGTTGAATCATTATATAAACCTTTAGTGATAACCTTTTGGGTTAATCAGTGGTTTTTTTATCACAACAAACACATTTTATTTCATAAATCAAAACCATGCTTAAAAAAATATTACAGAACAATATATGAAAAATAATAAATATATCATAGTATTTTTCAACCATAATAATGGTTTCATTTCAAAAATTGAAGATGGTAATAGAAATTGAAAAACCATTGTCCTTGAATGTGGTAAATTAACACATCTCAGATGGTGTTTTTACTACTAGTATAAAAGAAGGGTAAATGATAGTTGATAATAAATTATTCTATTACCACAAAACAATTATATTAAATAAAAGGTACTTTATTTTTCATAACATTTGGATGATGATAAGTAAGGATAGAAAATAAAATAAAGGAACTTGAATGAAAAGTAAAATAATTGAAAAGTGGAATTTACCTCTTAAATTAATATTCATTGAGAGCCTATTAAGAGGAGAGGATTTGATATTTTTAAGACACAAAGGGATTATAGATTTGGGGGACGATCTTGGGGGGATATTTTCGAATAATTTAGGCAATTCACAAGGCTTTAGAGGAGTGAAGTGTAGAGTTAAAGATGGGTGGTATTTATAGTGGAGGAGAGGATGGGTTTCCCATTATTTTATTCATTAGTTTAATATTTTTTCCCAATACTGTGAATAGTATTGATTATTGTGAAAAAAAATTGTAATAAGTTCATTTGAGTTCTAACCAAATTCCATTTACATCATCCTTAACTCAATAATGATACATAAATTTAGGTTTTAGCACTTATTGTAAATTATCATATTTTACTATTCATAAAAAATCATGTATTTCAGAAAAATAAAAAAAAATAATCCTAACCATTTTTAAATGTGTAGAATCCAAAAATTAACTCCATTTTATAAAAATAATTTTATAAATATGGGAAGTTTAAATTTTAAATAAAATCATCATTTACTTGAAAATGCGTATTTTAAAATTATAACTGATTTTATAATACTTTGAAAACATAACTCAGGTATCATAAAATTATAATATAATTTTAAGACATCAAAACAATAATTTATGAATAAATTTTATGAAAATAAATTTTCTTTTTAAATTATTAAATTATTCATAAATTTTTAATTAAATATTTACGACTTATAAAAATACCAACACTATCATATTGTCACTTATAAGATGGATAAATTTTATTTATACTTTCATTGGTTTAGTTACTATTTAATTGTCCAATTTACTATTCATAAGGGTAACATTACTATTCATAAGAGTTATTTACTATTCACAAAAAATTAATTTTGTCTTATCGGACTCTAAACATCTTACTTATCGCAACCGTGTAGTCAGATTTTCAAAATTCAAATCACAGAAGTGACTATATTATGTTTAAAGTTCACATAGTACATAGTAGATCATTTTTTTGGGATTTCATGTGATTATAATATATGGAATAATTATAATAATATAATTTATATTTATTAATCTTTGGGTTGTTACAATGCTGACATAGGTGAAGATACTTTTAAATGAGAACATTAAAAAGTTCACAAGGAAATATTCTTTAAACATTCCAAAGTGTCTCATACCACCTTGAAACATTCAAATAATAATCTCTTGTAATATTAGTAGAATAATGAGACTCTTTATATGATATATCAAAGGTAATTACACACCACATGTAGGGAATAAGTGGTGAACAAGGTATATATCTCATAAAAGTTAAAGTGAGATGAGAAAAATCCTTATTTACTTTGGAAAGAATAGTTCTTTTGGAAAATCATTTATATTTGTCATAAAATTAGATTATAAACATGTATATCCCAAAAAAATAAAATTTAAGGAAATTAAAATTATATTTGAGGCATAAATGATGTCCCACTTAAGTGAAATAGTGTAAAAAGAGTTTTTAAGAAACTTTAGAAATAAAACATTTTAGTGTGGTTTAAGGGAAATATTAAAGAGAATTTAAAGCAGAAAGACATGTTTGATTTCATAAAACCATAAATAAACAAAAATATATTTTTCATGATAAAATTATTGATTTTATAAATATAATTATGGCTTAAAATAGATTATATAGTGAACATGAAAATGGGTAAGAATTTGAGAATTTCCCTTGAATCAGGCTTGTTTATCGAGAAGAATTGATAAGGGAATCATTTTAAAACATTAAATTACTATAAATGAAAGATTATATGTTCTGAATATATTAATTTGGAACATATAAACATAATATATAATAATTACACAAAAATAAATAAGCATTACATTGGGGTAAGGATTGTGAAAGAATAACCTGATGGAAAAATGAAGGTTCGGGTGGAATCCCTTACTAGTTTGTAATCAATCGAAACATATGAACCAAAATTAAAAAATAATAAAATGATACATTAAATACCATGAAAATAAATAGATCCATGATATGTTACATCAATGTGAAGTATAAATACACCATACATAGTAAATAGTAATGAATAAGGAATATCTCACAAAAATAGAAGTGAGAAGAGAAAACCCCCACTACTTTGTAATCAATTGAATCATATGTCCAAAAATTATCAATCATCCAATGAATAATTTAATAACATGAATATAAAGAGATTCATGGTATTATTTATCAGATTTTAGTATACATACACCACATACAAGAAGTAAATGGCGAATAATGGAAATCTCACAGAAATAAAAGTGAGATGAGAAACCTCTTACCTTATGTCTGAATGTGTTCGTCACTTGACCTTAGTGTCATGGATAATCAAATATAATTAATTAATTATTTAATTAATAACCTTATATAAATGTATTTTATTTATAATAATTTTATTATGTTCATTTATAGCCTTTTTTATGAGTTATAATATATAAATTTATCACTCAGGAGCATTTGTTTCCTTGGTTTTCACAATTGGCATACTTGTATATGAGTATTGAAGTTGTTTTGGAAGGGATAAAATTATCCAGAATTGATTTTATATATTATTAATTAACATACAGAAGTTTAAATGGTTATATATATCATTTGGTTACATATTATGAGGATGAATCATTAGATAAGTCATTTAGTGATAATCATTTAGATTATTATGGTGGTTATTGATCATAATGAACTCATTTTGTTTTATCATTTAGTATTATGTAAATATGTTACATAAAAAAATAAAAAGGGTTATATTTTAAATTTTAAAATCTTTCTCAACCATTAAAATACTTTCATGAATATCTTTGAAGAATAATTTAAAGAACGATGCTTCATCGTCCACTAAGGTAGTAAATGGGCACCTCCCAGATGATGGTTTCGTTTAAAAAATAAAAGAGGGAGAGTAAGGAGATGGATAATGGTTATTAAATTAAAATTATATAATTAAAAAATATATATATAATACTAGAGTTATAATTATCATTTGGATGGAGGAGGTTAGGAGAGAATAATAAAAGATGATAAATTGAAATGAAATGAAATGAAAACGGAAGATGATATACCAATTGAAATAACCACCTTGAGAACATCCTTAAGGGAAAGGGTTTCGTTATTTTGGAAAAAACAAGGGCTCATAGACGTGGGGAGGGACTAGGGAAGATTATTTGGGCAAAAATATGAGAATCTTCAAGGCTTAGAGGAGTAAAGAGAATAGAGAGTGAGGGGTGGTTTTATAATGGAGGAGAGAAGTGTTTTTCTATTATTTTAATCGTTGTTTTATTATTTTGGATCAAGACAATGAATAGTATTAATTATTGTGACCTAAAAAAGTAATAAATTCATTTTATTTCTAACCAATATCCATTTACATCATCCATGACTCAATCATGATGTATAAATTTATTTATTTAGCATATTTCGTAAATTATCAAATTTCACTATTCACAAAAATTCAAGTATTTCAGAAAAATCCCAAAAAATCACCCTTACCATTTTTTGATGTGTATAATTAAAAAATTCACACCATTCTATCAAAATAATTTTCTAAATATGTGAAATTTAATTTTAAAATAAAATCATTATTTACTTGAAAAATACAGATTTTAAATTTAAAACTGATTTTATAATACTTTCAAAAAATAAATGAGGTCTCATAAAATTATCCTAAAATCATTGGACAGAAAAATATTTATTTAGGAATAAATTTTATGAAAATTAATTTTATTTGAAATAAATTTATTAATTTAAAATTGTAATTAAATATTTATTACTACCAAAAATACTAATACTTAATTGTTAATTTTTAAAGCATTCACTCTCATTTATAAGGTGCATAAATTTTATTTATTCTTTCATGGGTGAGGATACTATTCATAAGGGTCAAGTTACAATTCATAAGGGTAAAATTACTATTCATAAGGGTACATTAATATTTATAAGGCTCAAGTTACTATTCACTAAAAAATTAAGTTGATCCTATTAGACTCTAAAAACATATTGATCGCAATAGTGTATGTCTGTTTTTTGAAATTCAAATCATATAAGTGGGAAAATTATGTTTCATGGCTAGGTTTTAACTTTCTTGTGTAAATAATTATAATAACAAAGTTTTTTTTCACAGAGACTCAGTGTTGTGTGCATTACATGCTATATTTATTTTTAAATTATTAGGGTGTTACATTCTCCCCTCCTTCAATAAATTGTGTCCTCACAATTTGAAATTTCACTATGAAAGTTAAAGGTTGATACTTTAAAATTCCATTTTTTAAAAACCCACATTAAAAATAGGGTTAATAAAATATCCACTTAATAAGAGGGGGAGAATGCATAGGTTACTATAATACAACACATTTTAATATGGTAACATTAGTTTGAAGTGAAAATATGTACATGGAAGAATAATCTAACCATCATGTTCTGATGGACAGTGATAGAGAACATGTCCATTATAATGTTAACCATCAAAAATCCATAAATATTGTGATCGGTTAAAAGAACATTGATTTCTAATAAAGAAAACTACATGGATAACATTTTTGTTAGAAAATATTTTTCCTTAAATTGAGGGATTCCTTTACTATCTAGATAATCACTTAAGAAATTAAAGTTACTTTATTAATTTTCATGTCATATTAATAATATCATCCTTTGGTTGCACTTATATATTCTTTAACTTCATTCCATATACCTGGTAATAAAATCTCAAGATGCATTTTTCATGCCTGAAGAATTCAAATTAACATCTACAGATTGTAAATCCCACAAAATAATAATTATATATTTCTCTTGTCTTTATACATCAACTGAATCCAAAATGGTTAGGATAAGATAAGATAATTCTCCAAAAATAATAAACCTTTATATGATGAAAAGAAACTTTAATCACCAAACTCCAAATGTAAAGCTCAAGGATCAATATAGGTCATTTTTAAAATTACTATCATTCTTAAAAAAACATTCTAGACTATGCCCCAAAAATTAGAAGGATTTTTTCATATAGTCTTACAAATGACATCGATAACTCTTAATCTCTTATACCAAAGATCTAATTTCCACTATCACATAATCTCTAAGTTATTATATCCATTTACATAAAAAATCTAGATCTCCATATGTCTACAATAAAATAATATTTTACTCCAAAATACAATTCAACATTTATTCCTCCAAATATTATATTTACCAAAGTCTTATAGGATTCCCAACATTGTGAACATATTCCTAAATAATATTAATCACTTAACCACAAAATCATTTCCAAATCCCAAAGTTATCTATTTGATAAAAACATTTCCCTAAAATCAAAATAACATTTATCCATTAGATTTTTTATCTAAAAAAGACATGATATCCAGGACATCGTGTGGGCTAGTGGTAGGAACTGCACCCATTTTCGTGTACCAGGTTACCCTGAGTCAAGCACAGAATACCTTGTCAGAGTTGTTACTCCTAGGTACATCTGTTCCAGATCTATTCCCACTTTTAGTATCCAGACAGGGATATATTTTCTAGGAAGATCCATATAATCTATACCTTTACAAAATTCTAGGATTTTCTTGTATGCTTATCCTCAAATTCTATCTTAGGGTTTTGTTCACTAGTCTACATTTTATAAATATAGTTTTACAAGGATTATAATAAACATAATCTGATACCAATTGTAATTCCCCGACCCTATAATCCCAGAGCGAGCACATTATTTTATTACATTGGCATGATTACAAGGAAATCAAATTTTGAAGGACCGGTCAGTTTAGCAGTCTTGGAAGACCAGATTACATTCATGATACCCATAATACATTGAGAAAAGAAAATATAACATGATATAAAATGAAATAAACTTCATCCTTGAAATCTTATTCAAAATTTTCTTCTTCATAACTTAGGAAAAAGAAATATAAGAAAAAGATGAGCTCAGATGCTCAGTAAGGGTAAATAATATAGTGGAAACATAAATAATAAGGCATGATGAATAACTAAAAGTACACATTACATTAAAAATAAACTTGAACATAATATGGTAAGAATGAAAGCTGAATAAATAATTACATAATAAAACATAACCATAGATATTCTACTAGTCGAATAATCAGATGGACTATTAAATATTAGATTCATAATGAGAGAATGCATAATGTCATACATCATAATCATATCATCAAGTCCTCATGCCAAGACCATACATATATGGGTAAAAACCCAAAATAGTTTTTCTCATGAGACCTACCAATTCATTGAGGTGTTATAACAGACCCCACATATCACTTTCTAAGTCCAATACATTCCTCATATGAAAAGGGTAAAACATAAACAACATAAACATTCTTATTGAAAAACTGGAATATGAAATGTGAATACTTTAACAACAACCCATGAATGGTATCAAATTAGAATATACACAGTCAAACTAGTCATCAATCCTTTAAAAACATATTTTAGATGATATCATAAGATATAGACCTTAATGAAGAACAATATTCAACAAAGGATTTTGACATAGATGAAGATACTTTTAAATGAGACCATTGAAAAGGTCATGAGGAAATATTCTTTAAACATTAAAAAGTGTCACATACCACTTTGAAACATTAAAATAATAATACATTATAATATTATGAGAATAAGGAGACTCTTAATATTATATATCAAATG
This sequence comes from Viscum album, assembly GCA_963277665.1. NCBI lineage: Eukaryota > Viridiplantae > Streptophyta > Magnoliopsida > Santalales > Viscaceae > Viscum > Viscum album. Next base: position 339,406,516 of record OY728127.1, on the reverse strand, counting down.
GTATTACATACACCACATGCATGGAATAAGTGGTGAACATGGCATATATCTTATAAAAGTAAAAGTGAGACGAGAACAATCCTTTTTACTTTGGAAAGAATATTTCTTTTATAAAATCATATATATTTGTAATAAATCATATTTTAAACATTTATATCCTAAAAATAAAAGGTAAGGACATTGAAATTATATTTTAGTCATAAATTAAGTCTCACAGAAGTGAAATCATGTAAAAAAAGTTTTTATGAAACCTTAGAAATAAAACATTTTAGTGCAGTTTAAGGGAAATATTAAAGAGATTTTAAAGCAGAAAGTCATGTTTTATTTCATAAAATAAGAAATTAAAAAATATAGTATTATCGTGATAAAATGAGTTATTTTAAAAATATATTATATAGTGAACTTGAAAATGGGTAAGAATTCGAGAAGTTCCCTTGAATCAGGCTAGTTTATCAGGAAGAATTAAGAAGGGGACCATTTTAAAACATAAAATTACCATAAAAAAAGATAAAATAATCTGAATATTTGATTTTGGAACATATAAAAATAATATAAAATAATTAATCAAAAATAAATAATCATTTCATTAGGTTAAGTATAGTGAAAGAATAACTCAATGGAAAAATAATGGTTCAGGTGAAATCCCTTAGTAGTTTGTAATCAATCGAAACATATGATTGAAAATTAATAATCATAAAATGATGCATTTAATACCATGAAAATGAAGATATCAATGATATGGTATATCAATGGTCTTTATAAATACACCATATATAATAAATAGTGGTGAATAAGGAATATCTCACAAGAATGGAAGTGAGAAGAGAAAACACTTACTACTTTGTATTCAATTGAATCGTATATCCAAAAATTAACAATCATCAAATGAATCATTTAATACTATGAATATAAATATATTCATGATATTATATATCATATTTCAGTATACATACACCAAATACAAGAATTAAGTGGTGAATAATGGAAATCTCACGGAAATAAAAGTGAGATGAGAAACCCCTTACCTTATGTCTGAACGTCTTCTTCACTTGAACTTAACATCCTAGATAATCAAATTAAATTAATTAATTAATTAATTAATAACCTTACATAAATTTATTTTTTTTATTATAATTTTATTGAGTTCATTTATAGCCTTTTGAAGAGTTATAAGATACAAATTTATCGCTCGGGAGAGTTTGTTTCTTTGGTTTTCATGATTGGAATACTTGTATATGAGTATAGAAGTTTAGTGGATTGGATATAATTCTCCAGAATTGAATTTATATATTATTAATGAACATAAATAAGTTTAAATGGTTATATATATCATTTGGTTACATTTTATGAGGATGAAACATTAGATAAATTATTTAGTGATAATCGTTTAGATTATTATGACGGTTATTAATCATCACAAACTCATTTTGTTTTATTGTTTAGTATTAGGTAAATATGTCACTTTTATAACATAAAAAGGGTTATACTATAAATTATAAATTCTACATCAACCATTAAAATGGTTTCATGAATATTTTTTAATAATAATTTGAAGAACGAAACTTAGTCTTCCATGAAGGTTGTAAATTGGTTCCTCCCAGACGATGATTTCGTTTATAAGATAAAAGAGGGAGAGTAAGGAGGTTGGTAATGGTTATTACATTAACATGATATAATTCCAGTATATATATGATACTGTAGTTATCATTTTCAATTTTAAAGAGGATGTTATGAGATAATAAGAAAATAAGATAAATTGAAATGAAATTAAATAAAAAAGGAAGAGGATTTACATACTGAAATAACCTCCTTGAGAACCTCCTTAAGGGAAAGGTTTTTGGTCTTTTGGAAAGACCAAGGGCTTTTGGACATGGGTAGGGACAAGGTAGAAGTATTTGGGCAGATCTTTGAGAATCTTCAAGGATTATAGTAGTGAGGAGAAGAGGGATTGAGGGGTGGTTTTTATAGTGGAGGAGAGGAGGGTTTTCCATTATTTTAATCATTATTTTATTATTTTAGCTCAATCATATAAATAATCATGATTATTGTGTCCTAAAATAGTAATAAGTGGATGTGAGTTTGATATAATGACCATTTAGATCATCCATGACTCAAGCATGATGCATAAATTCATTTATTTATCATATTTCATAAATTATCGAATTTCATTATTCACAAAAAATTCAAGTATTTTAAAAAAATCCCAAAAATTAACCCTAACCATTTTTTGAATGTGTATAATTCAAGAATAGACACCATCATATCAAAATAATTTTCTAAATATGTGAAATTTAATTTTTAAATAAAATCCATATTTACTTCAAAAATACATATTTTAAATTTAAAACTGATTTTTTAATACTTTCAAAAAATAACTCAGGTCTCATAAAATTATCCTAAAATCATAGGAAAAATAAATATTTATCTAGGAATACATTTTATGAAAATGAATTTTATTTTAAATAAATTTTTTAATTTAAAATTATAATTAAATATTTATTACTCACAAAAATACCAACACATAATTATTAAATTTTAAAACATTCAATCTCATTTATAAGGTGCCTAAATTTTATTTATAATTTCATAGGAGAGGATACTATTCATAAGCGTAAATTTAATATTCATAAGGGTAACATTACACTTCATAAGGATACATTAATATTCATAAGGGTCAAGTTATTATTCACCAAAAAATTAAGTTGATACTATTAGACTCTAAAAAACAAATTGATCACACTGGTGTATGTCTGTTTTTCAAAATTCAAATAAAAAAAGTGGAAAAATTATGTTTCATGGCTAGGTTATAACTATTTTTTTAAAATAATTACAATAAAAAAGTGTTTTTTTCACAGAGACTCAATTTTGTGTGCATTATAGGAAATATTTATTTTTAAATTCTTTGAGTGTTACACAAATGCACGATGAGTTGACTCTTACTTGGAAAGAGTTTAAGTACCACTTCTAGGGAGAGTTTTATCCAGTGACCTTGTGGAAGGTATGTATCTAGAATATTCTGGAGCTTGAGTAGGGTGGAATGTTAGTCACGTAGTATGTGTTGAGGTTTATTAACCTCTCATGATACACTATGGGTATGGTTCAGGATGGAAACTTTTGTCCATGGACCTTTAAGCATGGAATTCACTGAGATATATTTTCTAGAGTGGTATATTTTTGCATTCATTCTTATGTTGGGGTGATAGATAGTTCCTTGGTTGTGTAAAGCTTCTTGGTAGAGAAAATATTGGCTGATGGTTCTAGAAGTGGACATCCTGTTGAAGAGACTTTAGCAGTAGGTTGGTGGCATCAAATGCAAGGACCTAGGTGCATAAGGCAGCTTTAGAGGATGACTTATGATAATGGATCATCTACTCAAGGGTATTAGGGAGGTTACAGTTAGTTGAGGGAGAGGCGATGCTACTCCTATAATTTTTGAGGTCATATCACTTAGGATTTCCAGACCAATCATGAAATAGATAGGGATAAGGTCAATAAACCATCTAGGAAAAGACATCGACTTGAGAGGGGAGGTCTATAGGGTAGATGATGTGGTTTAGGTGCTGGTAGATTTGTGAGAGGTTGAAGAAGTTTTGATATGTTAACACCACCACCCCCAGTTGGTCCCCTCTATGTATAGGGAGTTTCTAGATAGGTACAAAGATAGTCGCAAGCAGTGGAGGATTATAACCCATAGGTTCTGAGAATGATCCAAGGTATGATCCATGTCTTCTCAATTTTAACTACAATTTTGATATATATAAGAACAATCCACTCTTTCTTTATTTAATCCCTTGTTCAATACTTGGAGATTCAAATGGATAATTTGTCTCAACCTTTTCATTTTGATACTCTTGAAGAGGAAGATTTGGTAATCATACACTTCATACGATAATGTGACCTGACTCTTGGAGGAGATAAATTTGTATGTGATCTATTCATAGTCACGATGAGGCCTTACTACATAGTATTTCAATGATGTGGCCTATTAAGAAAATGATTAAACTTCCACTAAATTGTTTATATACACAATTCTCACATTCATTCTTTATGAAACCAGATTCTATTATGGTTTCATCAAAATTAATGTTCCATGGTCTGGATGCTTGCTTTAATCCATAAATGGATCTATTCCACTTTTATACCTTTTTGGAATCCCTTAGAATCACAAACCATTCAGGTTGTGTCATATGGATATCTTCCTAAAAGTTACCATTAAGGAAGGATATTTTGAAATTCATTTTAAAAATATTATTGTCATGGAGAACTGATATGGTAATTAGAATTTTAATTGATTTCAGAATATAAATTGGTGTAAAGGTTTCATGTTAGTCAATAACTTTATGTTGTTTGAAAAAAATTCCAACTAGTAATGTCTTATAAGTATTTACATGTCCATTCATGTCCAGTTTCTTATTGAATACCCATTTACAACCAATGGGATTTATATCCACTTGAGGATCTACCAAAATTCAAAATTGGTTTTAGTACATGGAAACCATTTTTGGAATTAATAACTTATTTCCATTTGATATAATATGTTGCACTTAATAATTTATTATATTTTATCAGATAATTTTTATCAACTAATAACTATTCACCATCCTCATTGACTAGAAAACCATATCTTTCAGGTTCTTTATCCTCTCTTATACTGATACGTTGTACTTGTGTCCATGGAACATTCTCTTCCATGGGGATTTGTGGAATCTGTTTTTGTGCCAACTATTGTGTATCTTGATATTGGACTTCATCAAAGTATATATCACTCTCACTATCTATTATATATATATAATCCTTATCAATTAATTTGGGATGTTAGTCAACCTTGAATTTTTTATCTGAAGGGTTTTATAGGTTGTATCCCCTTGTTTCCTTGGGATATACTATAAATATACACTGAGTTTCTCAAGGTGAAAGTCTATTTCCATAAATATCCTTAATAAATGATCAAAATTTCAAATCATATATTTGATAACATGGGTTTATTTACATACCAAAATTCATATGGAAAAATGCTTTCCTCTTTAGTTGGCACTTGGTTTAGAATGTGGGTTGTTGTCTTTAGTGAGTATCCCCAAAAGGAAAATGGGAGACTCACATGACTCATCATTAATCTCAACATGTATAGAAGGGTATAGTTCCTTATTTAACTTAAAATATTCCATTGTGGGGTATAAGGAAGATTTATTTTTGGATAGAATCTCAAACTCCTATAAATAATCATTGAATAATTGATTAAGATATTCTCCTCCACAATCTGAGTGGATTTTCTTAATCTTCTTATCAAGATGATTCTCAACTTTATTCTAATATTCCTTGAATCTCTCAAAGGAATATGACTTATACCTCATTAGGTATACATATTCATATCAACTAAAATAATCATTAAAAGTTATGAATTATGATTACTCACCCCTTTCTTCAACTATAAATGGTCCACACACATCGGTATGAACTAACTCAAGAAGCTCAATGGCTCTTTCACATTTTCCACTAAATGGAGTTATGGTCATTTTTCCTTATAAATATGAATGAAATTCATTAAGTGGTTTTAGTTCAAAGGAATATAAATATCCATCTTGGTGTAATTTGGTCAAATTATTTTCATTTACATGACTTAGTCGTTGATGCCATAATTGGGTGTGTATGAGTCATGTGAACTAGTTTTTTTATCAATTTCCATTACCTTGTTTGTGTAATCCAACACATAAAGACCATTATTTAAATATGTAATACCATAAATATGATTTCCTTATAAAAGAAGAGGAACTTATTCCAAAATTTGAAAATAAATCTATATGTATCATCTTTGGATACAAATATAATGTTTTTAGTAACAGATGGAACATAATAAAAATATTTCAAGACCAATATCATTCTCATCAGCATCGTGAGGTGGTAGTCCTCGATGGAAAAAATAGTAAGTCTAACTCTGTTGACAACTCATAGATCAACCTCCCCTTAGGAAACTTTCAAGAATCTAATTAGTTCATGTATTTAAATACAGATGTGAGAAACATATATTATATATAATACCTAATTAGAAGAAATAGATAAATTTCACTTGATAATGAATTCACCTCAATCGTTCCCTTGTTTCTTTTCCTGGGTGCAATTTTTCTTCTAGTGGGCCTTCTTGAAACATGTAAAATAGATATGATCTCATTCCCTTTCTTTCCCCTTGATATTTTACATCTTGGATGGGAATTATGAATAATCTTTAGACTTAAATCTCTTTTCTAGGGATTTTCATTTATTCACTATAAGGATTGAAGGATTTTCATGATTCATATCCTTGTCCACTATGTGATGTAACATGAGATGATTTGGGAGAGACTTATCTCTGTTTTTCATATTAAAATTGAAAAAAAAACACTAGAGAAGCTCTAAAAGAGTGATGAAGTAATGAAATTTATGTGCAGTTTATCATACAGTTTAAACCCTAAAGCCTCTAGGTGATTAATGTAGCCAATGAGTTTGACTATGTGAGGCCTAGCAGGTGAACCTTCTCCAAGATTACTCTGAAAGAGTGACTTGGATATCTAAAATTGTTCATATCTAGATCTCTCATGATAAAGACCATAAATATGTTGGATCATGCTATAATCACCCATGTCTTTATGTAAATTCATGAGTTTATTAGATATGGATTAAAGAATTAAATATTGAATGTCAACTGTGTCACTCAAATGTTTATCATAAATAGTGAACTCCTCATCACTCACCTCCTTTGCAGGAATATCATGCAGTGAGTATTCTAAAATGTAATACTTATGTTCATGGCGCAATACTTCTCAATGGTATCTGAACCATTCCCAGAAATTACATCTAATTAAGATATGTCCTTTCTTCAAAATTGACCACAGGGTTAATGTGATTGAAAAACCTTTCATTATTCTATAATTATAAAAGATAAGATTATTAGTACTTCAATTGATTACAATTTATGTGAGACTATGATAATTGTATTTTTATTAAGACCCCCTCTATTTTATTAAATCTCAAAGACCCTCACCATTGAACTCAGAATGAATCATAATTTTAGAAATTATAGTGGAAAGGATCCATATTCTCCATCTTATAATCCAGACAGAGGCCATGAAAATATAATAAAATATTTAGGTAAGCAGTTTTTTCAACCGCAAATAAGAAACTCCTTGAACCATTGAGTAGACTCCCCAATCCAGAAATCTTGACTCAGATTTCCTCTACACTTGCATCCAAATTTTTATTATATAGACAGAGGCCATTAAACCCAACACATATTCGGTTATGTTGACCCATTATCTTAGTTAATACTTCCAAATAATTAAAAGTGCTCTTGATGGAGGTTGAACTGACACTTTAACTATGGGTTCATCTTAATTCAGATGATGGAAGGCTTAATGACTTAATACTTACTTGAGGGATTTTTTTGTTATGTGTTAATTTTATTATTTCATCTTTGTCATGTATTGTTAATATAAATTGGATTTTAATTTAGGGATTAACCATGTTCTGATATAACATTTACACATAATCCATTTATTTAATTGCATATTTTCATATTTTTTCAATTATTTATGTGATTTCGTTTTTTCATCCATAAAGTAAATAATGCATTTAACTGAAATAAAATAAATAAATAAATGACATGATCACAATATTTATCTATTAGTTGATTTTTTGAACAGACAATAAATCATCCTATGACCTTAGAGATAAACTCTTTATGTATGTCTTGGCATGAGTTACAGTATACCACCTTTCCACATATGTATCTCCCGTGTTGGTTTCATCTCAGCTCCATATTGAACCACCTCCACCTCAGCCCCATCTTGAATCGACTCTATATACCTTATAATAATCCTTTTATTACATAGGTTTTATATATCACATGAAATTGAGGTTAAGCAAAGGATTTTTTAAGGGGGGTTACATAAAAAACCTTGGACACATAGGTCCTATATAATAAAAGAGGGAGGGATGACACACAGGACATCATATTTTATTTTAATAATAATTAATCACAAAACCATGTAATAAAACAAAATTAAATAAATCCAACACATACATGGGTCTAGTAAAAGCTCATGATTGGTCATACACATGTAACGACTGCACATTTAAAACAACCAGTTAGCATTCATTACAATTTGTTCATTAATAAGATTAAACACACATGAATTAATTAGATTAATTGTCTTACTAAACAATTAATTCATTTTATCTTATTTCATCCAATAATCCTAAAAATCTCATCCAATGTAATAGTAAATAAAATAAATTATTTTATTTAAAACTCAATTAAATAGTACATAGATGTGTACTTGGAAGTAACTCGGCGATTACCTATCTGAACTATTCAGAATGGTTTTAATTGTAAATAATGCACTCATATGATATATTGTGTACCTAGAATATTTTCTAATTTCATGGTGTGTACTACCAATTTAATTATAAATAGAAAAAATGAAAAATAAGTATCTTGTATAATTTAATTCTTTGATTCTTTAGTATACAATATTCATACATGACTCGTAGTTTCGAATATTACATAGAATTAATTAAGCATTTAATATAATATAAAATCTAATGAGCGATGTGAATAGTCATCTCAATGACCCATGAATCTCATGTCGATGAGGTTTAAGGGAGTAAATAATTAAATTTAATATTTTCATGTAAAAAGTTAAAGTACATTAAGTATCTAGGACAACCACATGATGTGTACTTCTCTTCATCAGATATCCGTAATACATTCCTAGGGACTCAGCTAGCACTTATTGTGTACATTTATAAAGTACACAATGTGTATAAAAGATACACAACATGTACTTAAAAATTTACAAAATTTCTTATTTTTACACATTTTTTATTAAATACATGTAGTGTATTAATTACATGATGTTTTTTGACCCCATGTTTTCCTCCTTGAAATCACAAGGACTACACAATGTGTAGTAAATATACACAACGTATACTTCAAAAAATTCATGTGCCACCCTGTATGGTCTACATGTGGTGAATTTATTACCCATGGTGTGTACTAATTACACGAAGACCTAGAATCCATGAATTATTCCTTTTTTAATGAACAAAGATACACAACATGTAACAAATAAGTGCATTCCATGTATTCTTGTATTATCCATCCATAATTCCTGTCACCTCTAGATGGGTTCTTCATATGTGATCTTAATTAATTATTAAATGCTCATGTTAATATGAGAAATAAAAAATAATTGGATGAAGATATTTTGATGATGGATCGAGAAAAAAATTAAAACTTAAAATGAATTTTAAGTTTTAAATTTGAAATGATCAATAATCAAATAAATAATTACAAAATTGAATGTTACCACTCTGATACCACTTGATGGTTTCGAGTGCAGTAGAAGTGATTAGCAGGGATGATCTCAACTTAGTAAATTTTTTATTATATGGATCATTCACATATTATACAACACATTAACATCATGACCAATGAAATTTTTTCAACCAAATATTGATAAGAAAGGTTTCCAGAACAAAATATTAATTTTATAATTATTTTAAATAGATTGAAAGAAATATTACCTTATTCTTGAGATATTTCTTTGTAGTATATGTTGAACATCTAAAACCCTTTTCAGTAATATATCATTATAAATACATGATCTATGTCTATAATCTCTCTAGAATTGATCAACACATGCTCCAATGATCTCTGAATGATACTGATGAATCTTGGAGTGCTTTCACGGTCAATTGATCATTTTTTATTTTTTGTATTTATCACTTCACATTTATTTGATCTTGAAAATTTTCTCTTGATCTTCTCATTCCTGAGAGGATGTGATAATGAAGATCAAGATTCTATAGGTAATTTTTTTGTGCCAAATAATTATCAATTAACCTCTATTAGAATGCATAAGCAGTCTATTTATAGACCTAGATTTAAGGTTTGTAATTTTATTAATCACCAAAGTTACATGATAAAATGTTAAAATTATTTATGACTCCATAACATGTATTAAAATAATATTATTACTTTATTCCATGTTATGCGTTGAGTGGAACAATGATAAATATTATTTTATTGACTTGTAAGTTAATATTTATCATCGAACACAATCTTGGTTTGATCATCCTCCTTAGAATTTCTCAAATACACAAATAAATATTTAATTAAATATTTATCTATAAAATAAATATTCTATTCATGATATGATGAATAAATATTTATTAAATATTCAATAAATAAATAAATATTATATATACATGTAATTTAATAATTACCCTATGAATAAATATTTTTTTAATTTATATGATCATTAATTTTGAATAAAATTATTCATCGATCTTTAGAATAATATTTATTCAAATAAATAAATTCAAATTGAATCTAATTGAGATTAAAATAATTCTTATTGTGTGACCCTCTAGGGTTCTTTCTCATTGGCATTAGTCGGGCTTGTCTAAAGTCCAAGATTACTGTCTAGAAAAGGAATCAAGCCACCCAAAAGAAATAAGTTAACGTCGCAAAACCTACAACCACAAACTACTAGAAATTCACCCTATACAAATGGTTTTAAACTATTATTATAGCCCCTAGAACTATTGTAATAGACAATACCAACAGTTCCCTAAACTTTTGGCTTATTTGGCATGGTTATAGCCTTATACCAACAGTTTTCATAAAACCATTTGTATAGGTTTTATGGATTTATCCTATACCAATGGTTCCTTAAAAATATTGGTATATCCAATGAATAATTTGAATACCCGTGGTTCTGAGTAAACCATTGGTATAAATCTATTCCAATGGTTCAAAAAAACATGGGTATAACATATTATCATATGTATACCAATAGTTTATAGAACCATTGGTATAGCTTCCTCTCCCCAACAACCATAGCAAGCCCATCCATCACCTATTCCAGAACCTGTAAACAAAAACACCCCAATGCTCATTTAATGTAGTACAAATATTGAAAATTTATCATTTAACGATCTTATAATCAATAGTTTTCAAACCATTTACAATACTATAACATATATATATAATCAACACAACCAATAAGTTTTAGTCATTAAAAAACATCCAAGCATATTTATTTTTACTATCAACTCAAAAATGGAGGTTATCAATATCTCCCTCATCACCATCATCATCACCACCATCCTCATCATTATCCTCATCCCCATCCTCATCGTTATCATCATCAACATCCCCATTTCCATCGCTAGTAACATCATCATCCCAACCACTAATAGTACTATCACCAAAATCACCTGATTCATTATATAATTAATGAATCATCGACATATATTTATCACAAACTGTGGTGGTATTTGGTGGAAGTGATGGACATAAGGATGTTATAAATTTCATAAATTCCTAATTATCCTTTTGTCTTTGTTCATGATTCTACATGGCCATTTTTTGTCCTCTATTTCCTCTATACAAGCCTGTGATACCTTAGTATGATCTATTTCCAACTTGGTGCTACCAAAAATGGCACCTAAAGTGTTCCAATATCTAGTGATGATAATAATATTCCTTGCTCGACAACATACTCTCCCATGGTGATCATCTCCTAATAATTGGTGAAAATGATCATTTGGACTAAAATTTTCAACTTATTTCTCATAAAGGGCCTCCAAAGAACACTATTGATAATAAAAATGAATTATTTACTTACAAAATAGATATTAAATTTTAAAATCTCCAAAAAAACTTAAAATATTTTTCTGTCAGTTCGTTTGTCGTGCTTCCATCTCTCTTATTTCTAATTGAGAAAAACAATTTTTCTTGAGGAACACATCCTTTAATATTCACTTACACCATATATAATGGAATTTAATTTAGAGAACCATTATTAAATAATACTATGTGAAACTATAATTAACCAAACCAAAATTAAGGGAAAGTAGAGATAAGAATACATAGCCCCACTAAATTCTATGTGAAAGGGGAAGATAATTAAATGAAATACATAGTCAAGAGTAATATTTATTTTTTATTTAAAAAGGATGAGTAAGTATAATTAACTATATATCTATACATTGATTTAAATAAATTAGTGTTAAAAGAGGCATGTTAATTATATTAGTATTATAAAAAATCTAAGAGGGGAGAATATTGTAACAAGGAGTTTTATGTGTTGAATTTTATGACACGATAGTTAGATTTATTGATAAGGACATGTATGATGATATGATAATGAGAAGTGAGATGAGTGTAATAAAAATTCCTCTTGTAAAAAATTCAGTTTGTGTTTATCAACAATGCATTTGTATAATCTTCAAAAATCTTCAATGTGTCATGGACCATAAAGGTTTGAGATGTTTAGAAGAGGATGGGGAATTTATATTGAAGGAACACAAATCACACTATAACATTATGTTTCCTACCCTAACATGTGAATTATAGGTTTTTATTGTTCTAGAGTTAATAGGTTAGTTTCATTGTGAGGATTGAATCCATGCCACAAAGGACATACATATTATGAAAGTGGGAATTATTGTAAGGGGTATCACCAAAATAAAGACCCATAGAAATATAATGCTTCAATATCTAAATATAGAATGATAGAGATATGTATGTCACATTAAAATGATTATAATCATGTAATAAAGAATATTCCATAATATAAAGAAGTTTTTAGGAAATTATAGTTTTCTATTAGAAGATGGGAATTAAATCATAAATATAAGATTATTTCATGAATGGTTGGTTAAAAATTTCCTCTAAAAATATTACCATGATATGAATGTTAAATTATAAGTTGTGATTCTTGAAGGTGAAAGGAATTGTGTCGAAATGTAGTTCACCATTCCATGGTTATTAAAAAATTAAAAGAATCCAAATTTTGATGAGGGGGTTAAACCAAAATATTTTTGTAGAATTCAATGTTATAGTTTTTTATTAATTTTGTGTGATATGATATAATGTAGGTTGAATTAGATTTAGAAAATTATTGTGGAATAATTTTCCCATTATTCTCAATAAAATTAAAGATATTGAGCATAAACAAGATGGTTATTATCTTCTAATGAAAGAGATATATTTCAATACAAAATAAAGAATAAGATCATTATTGATGTAGAGTGGGGATTCTAAAGAATTTCTGGAAATAATGAGAGAATAAATATGGTGTAATTATTTTTTTTATCTTGAAATTTCTTGGAGATTAAGCGTGTGGAAAAAGGAGTTGATAGTTACACTATAATTGGTGTAATCTAAACTATTATTCATTGAAGATTAATAAAACACATTGAGGAGAAATTTTTTCTCCCTATGTGTGGGAGAGTAATGAGTTATCTATGTTGTGAGGGTTGTAAACCAAGATAGTCAATACCGGCTACTAAAATATTATAAAAAACAAATAGTGAAACTGTTGAATTTGGTACATCGATAAGGATATTGAAAGATAATTCATTATTTTATAGTGAATGAATAAATATAAGAAGAGTTTATTGTATACTAAGATGACTTTTGGAATTTATATCATACAGTCTACAAAAATTTTGGAAGATAAGAATAGATAACTAATGAATAATTTTGAGTATTTCCTATAAAATGAACACATCAACAATAATGTAAAATATAGTGTGGGACTTGACCATATGAAAAATTATTTAATGGTTGATGTTAAGCCATATACACACACTCCTTAGAAGAATTTTTATTTGAGTTTAACTCAAAATCAAGACATCTAAATGAAAAAAGAAGGATATTTGACCATAATAGAAGAATCGTAAACATATACACACACAAAATTAAGTTATTTTTGTTTTAATATGAGGCATACTCGATATGTGTGTCACCTAGAAAACTAGTGTGTTGTCAGGTGTGTGATTCTTGGTAGTGGGATTATTGGGAGTGGTTGAGGCTGTAGTGTTCTATTAGGAGTAGGTAGTCTATATAAAAAAGTATAATGGAATCATTTAAAAATAATAAATAGAAAAAAATTGGGGATACTTTTAGCACTAGAAGATGATATATTTTTATAGAATGGAAGTAAGCATTCACAAGTGGAGCCATAAAAAAATCAATACTCACGGAATGTACATGAATTTATAGGATAATAATAATGAGAAGGAATATAATCATGTATAAAAATTCAATAGTGGTATTATTGAATGAAATTCCAATAGGAAGGCTTTCATGAATAGTGTAAGTGTCATTACTATTATATAAAAGAAATATCCTTGTATTAATGAGATTAGATGCACCTGAGAAAAGGTGACCTAGCTGAACAATATTTGGATTATAAAATTAAATACTCCAAAGGATGTTTCTACATGTGGTGACAATCAATATAAAATAACTTTAATGCCTTAGGTGGAAAACAGAATCAATGGTTTTGAATTTCATGGCTAAACACATTCCTCTATATGTGGATTTCGTTAGAAAAACCACTACCCATGCAATTATTTTTTATATACGATGATTGGAGTGATATATGATTAATGGGGAGATGTTATTCATGTGTTATATTATGTAAAATGAGATTAATGCATGGTAAGGATGTGAAAACATTAATATGGATTGATTGTATTGAAAATTTACATAATCCAACAGGTGGTCTTGAAAGATGCCACTATATTTTTTAATGAGAAATTTATGACAGCAACTGGATGAGACATATTTAGAGGAGAATCTAGATAAATTTAGGGATAAATTTCATGATGATGAAATTCAAATGGTTTCCTACCAAACAAGATAATACTATGATATCAATTATAAATCATGGGTAATATAAGATGAATATGGGTATACGTACTGAGATGATGAAGTAATGATTGATTAGAGATTGACTTGGACTAAAATTTGTGTCACAAACATATTTGAGTTTTTCAAATGGTATCATGCTAATTTTGGAACACAAAATGTGGCATCATGCCTTTACCAAGTAGTTTTAGTCCCTATAGAATAAGAGGGAGAACATGATAAAGTAATATCAACAATCATGGAGGAATAAATGTTATTTATGGCATATCCACCTGTTAAAAACCAATTTATTTCCAATATACTAAGTTTTATTTAGAAGAATTTATTATAACCTCAATTGGATTCCTTATGATAAATATTATAATTTTTAGTGTCGGTAACTTATTAAATTAAATGAAATTATTAAGGAGTATTTAAAGGATGATTAAAATTATCCATATATAGTTAAATCTTATGAATAATTAAAGAAAAAGGATAACATATAGTATTAGTAGTTTATGATGAACTATTGGTATGAATTGGTTGAACATGTGTTATCACTCTCACACATAGTACTTTATTTCTTATATAATTAATTTCTTAAGTAAGTGTGGTTAATATCACCTGAAATTAGATAATGAATAAAAATAATTTTACAAGTTTCATAAGCATATAGAAGTGAGCGACTGACATGAAAATAAACGAAGTTGTCAACATAGATTATTGATTCTAACAACATATTCTGACTCGATAGGTTTAAATGAATTTTTGTGGACTCATTTACAATTGGTTTATTAACTAGCTAAAATAACATGAGAATAATACAGTTGATAGTGATAATGTGGGTGGAAATTAATGTTTCTCAAGATGGATGGTTAAAAAAACTCAAAGATTCATGTGATATTCCAGAAGAGGTTGAAAGTGATTATTTTTATGAATAATAAATCAATGGGTAAAATAATTATTAGGTTCATTGATGATGAATAGTTTGACATTATCAATTTAAAATAAATGGGAATCATAATCCCTCTAAATTTGGAGGTTCTTGAAATAAATACTACTTTGTGAAAAAAACTGAGAGAAAGAATATTATTTAAAAGGGGGAGTGATAAAAAGTACATGGTGCCTCTCATACTCTTGCATTGTAGTGTGCCCCAGAGTGTTCATATAATTCATAGCATCTTTGTTCCTTTTGTTTTTTCTGATGCATCCTAAAAAAATCAACAAAATTAATAAGAATTAAATTTTAAATACAAACCATTAAATTTTAAGAATACCTTAAACTCATTATTATTAAAATATATGATCATTTCTTGGTATTTTATTGTTGGAAACTCATTGAATATTGGTGTGACCTATAACTCAAATATGACTCTACTCTTCTAAATAGTATATAACTCAAGCTAATATGATCACCATAATTCCCCAAGTTCCATCAACTATGTGACCATAGCATCTTGATCATTGGGAAAGTAAAACCAACACTACAATGAACTTGTTAGTTCATATAAATAAAAAAAATAAAGATATAAATTTATCAAATTTTATTTCACATATCACTCCCCATGATTTCTCCTTGATTTGATTACAGATATACCTTTATAATGCCGCTTTCACTGGAATAAAATTGATGTACTTGGATAAAGTTTCTATGAAACTTCTACATTGTCTAGAATTTTTACCTATCATTTGATTGTCTTAATTGTAATCTATCATTATTTTTGTTTGATGATTCAAGGATTCACGTATAAAAGTGTCCACACATCACCTATTAAAAGGCCCCACTGAATATGATAAAAGAAAAAAAAGTAGAATTAATTCATAGTACAACTGAAAAAAAATGATGTGATATATTTTGAAACATTTATAAAAAAACGTGATCCAGGATAATCATTAGGCTCTGATAGATCTGTGATTTGTTCTGGATCAGTGGTTTCTAAAGGATGTATCTATTACAATGCATTCATAGGGTCATCTTCATGCGATGGAGTGGAAGCTTAAGGAGCACAGTTATCAAATCTCGGATAGATAGGAAAAGGAAATAGAGGTGTCTTAAATAAGGTAGGATAAGGATAAAAGGATCAGAGATATATCATAGGATATGGAAATGATAAATGATAAGTAGAGTCTAAATAATATTATGATGTAGGCATAGGTTGGAGCATCCTTAGAGGTAAAAGTATAAGGGGACAAAGTGTGGTAGATGGGATGTCTACTGGTAGATCTAGTTGTGAATGGGTACGATGGGTGCTCCTCTTAGCTCTAGTAACACCCCCGCTTGATTGGCCATGTTTTTGACCCCTACTACTAGGATGAGGAGTGGTTAACTCTGGTTTAGATGAATGTACCTAGAATAAATTTGATAAATAATAAGAACATGACATTAAATGTAATGCAGAAGATAAATATTTCAAATATTATACTCATTAATGGAACTATAAGAGGAATCCTCAATTCTCATAGTTGTTGATTGTTATCAAATATTATATTCCTTCAAATTTATTAAGTATATATCATAATATGAATAATTTTTATAAATTTAAATAATAATCTAATCCAAAAAAAATAGAAACTAATATTTGTACAATAATAAAAATATATCTAACATGTGATAAAGGAGATGGAAGCCCGAAGTCGTATGATATATGAAATGCAATAAAAAACTTTTAGAAAAAATTACCCACCTCTAAGTGGGAAGAAAAAATGTATAATTTTTATCCTTCCATAATCCAAAATAATATCCAATGATCATCCACTAACTCAAACTATAACATTGAATTACCAACATCAAAGTAAATTGGGTCTATATACACATAGAAAGTGTATATATTGTGAAAAAGATAACTTCTACTAGGATTACACTAAATTATCCATTTATAACCATTATAATATAATCCATGCTATGATATTTTGAAAATAGAACTATTAAAATTATATTTTAGTTTTCAATAAAAAATACAAGAATCAAAGAAGACACTTTTCTACCTCTTTTTGAATACATGCAAGTTATCCACTTTCAAAACATATATTCCAATATTTTTCATCATATTTAAATAAAGATGAAAATATTAAGGAATTAACTTTAATTTATGAGGAGTAAAATAGTCTTTTAAAGAAAATTTAAATCGGTATTAAGGAATATCAAGAGATAAGGATCACATTTTCATTCATATTGAAACAACATTGGGAGAAATGGAAATAATAATTTCAAATAAAACATCACCTTATAGCCAATGAACATGATTATAAAAAATGAAAATACCTTTCAAATTCCATTACATGTCCTTAAATTATGAATATAAAATCTATAAGAATTAATAATAAAAAATACCATTATGATAAACATAAGTAACCAAAAATAATAATGAAAATTTAGATTATGTGAGAAGCATTAGAGGAAATAAGGACATATTAAAAGAATATATCATAATAAATTTTCATAATATGGATCATGGGTAAGTACCAAAAGAGATAAGGTTGGGAAAAATTAAAAATATGTTAGAGATTCATGTTCTTATGATATATTTTCCTGGGAAAACCATGCCCACGCATTTCATTTTATATGGGAGTTCCATATCATTGGGGTGTTTTTTCATGGTAGCACCATGTTTATATGGTTCAATTTTGATGGTAGAATCACATCTATAAATTATTTACTCCATGGGAGTGACATATCTTCATAAAACTCTACATAATAATTTAAATCATATTAAACCCAATTTCACATGGATGATTAACCAAGTTTTTACCCTAAGTTTCCACCAAAGTATCCAAGTTATCTCCCATAAATTATTCTATATAATCATAGGAAATATAATAACCCCCTAATAAATTAAAAAAAAATTAATACATTAATTAATTACATAATAATTTAATATATATCAAAAATAATCCTCTATATTGGATTTATGTAAAATTAGAAAATAACTAAATTTAAAATATATATATCCACTTAAATCACATTTATTATGAAATACAATAAAAAATAATCTAAATTAAACCATTTTTAAAGAATTGGGAAGACTCGTGACAAAATAAGATATCAGTTAGATTTTGATAGATAGATAAAAAATGAAAACAATGCTCAATAGAAGAGATGAAGGATTCAAAACTAAATAATATGATTTTTTAGAATAACTGAATCAAAAAATACCTGAATGGGGGTAGATCACTAGAGGAGAAGAGAGGGGAGTTTTCCACTCAGGTGAGGGGAGATTAGGGATCATGGGTGGGGAGGGGATGAGGGGAGGTCGACAAAGTTACGTTAAGATCATATTCCAACTATTTTTATAATACATTAGTACAGAATTTTGGAAGGAACACTATACTAATGGTTCCATTAAACCATTGGTATAAAATTTTGGGGATAACCTCAATATCCAGTAGTGACATGAAAGCAATCATTGTGTAATATAATCTCTTTTTCACAATATCTCATCAAGAAGGTTGAACACCTAAGTTATCAACTTATATTCTTGATAAGAGTTTGTTGGAAAATATAAAATAAAATCATTGTTATACTATGACCATGGAATTTAATGTAATGATTCTATTTCGATCAAATGGTTGAGATATCAACCTCTATTAATATGGTAGGGACAAATACTTTCTCGATTTATTAATTAATAACACTTCATTTGTAATGCACCCAATATACCCAACTTCACCATAAACTATTATCATCATGGTTTATAGAATTTCATTTATGTGTATGATTCATTACATGCATTAACAATAATCTTAAAGTTCAAAGTCTATTACACACACTCGCATATAGGAATATCCAATGACATGTAAATGTGTGGAATTCCTACTAGTGGTTTTGTTCTCTTAATCTCTCATATTAGAGATTACTAAGTGAGAACTTAATGATATGAAGTCTTATCCACTTATGAGTACACACACTAGATAATTAACATATTATATGCTTAATTATAAAATGTTATCCAAAAATAGAACTAGGTTTAATAATATCATTATAGAGAGAAACTATTATTCCCTCTTATTATAATGAATAATCTCAGACATGATTACATTAAATTCATGTAGAGAAATGAAAAATATATAATAATATGTTTAATTAATATCCACTTATTTGAATGTACATGTAATCCAATGTATAAATAGTTGGTTTTAGAAAACCAACTCCAACATGGTGATTTTGGGGTTTCCTAATAGGTATGTTATACTCACCCCTACATGGGTTTTACACATATGTGTCGTGTCTTATGCCAATGAAAAATATTTTAATGAAGTCCTATGAGGAATTGAATCAGGAAAAGAATAATTAATCTAGACGGACCACATATGGTTCCAAGAGTTGAATCTTAACAACAATTACCTTTTTATTAGCATGTTGGACTCTTTTTACATTGTTGGAAGGTTCTTATTCAGCCCTTTTTTATGTACTATTGTCATGCTCTGATGTGGGATTAATTATTATGCATGCATTTTCAGTATCAGTTGTTTATCATTCTGCATTATATCAGAGTATGACTTCTGTGCCTATTTATAGGTTCTTTAGGCTAAGGTCTCTAATGTGTGAGATATGCCTAATCGATACTAGTCACCATCCCTTAGCCTATTAGAGTTGGACTTAGGGTGTTACACTCGGCTCATCACCAGATAGGAAGGCCCTCATTAGTTGGGTCATGATAAAAATGATTAAACAACTTTAGATTAATGTGAAAAACTAAAATAACCTTCCTCAAATCACTTGTGATATGTTGAAATCAGTTGTGCATCAATATGATGCCCTGATTGATCAATATAATGTAAAATTTGTTTTTAACTTTAATTGATATTATAATTTTTCAACTGATGATTAAATTATGTAATCAGGCATTTTGTATTAGCTTTGAATTATTTATATGTTTGTGGTTCTTTATATACATAACACAGTATAAACAGTTTTGACTATTTGATATATATAGACTGAATATAAATTTTATTTTAAAAATTAATTTGTATATTTTCTTTGTTTAATTGTTTTTTTTATTGTATGTGTCATTTGATAGTGAAAGAATATTGGAAGGAGCTGTAGCTATTTGAATTGTTTATTTGTTTGGTGCTTTTTTATTTTTTGGTTTTATTTCTGGACTTTTAAGCTATAATATATATATATATATATATAATTTTTCACATTAGTGATCCCCAGAGGTGGTCCCTAATGGTTATTTTTTAGGGATCATTAGAGACTGCATGTTGCAGTTTCTAAATCCCCATATGATTTTCAGTTTTAGCGGCTACTGATGGCGGCCACTTCTGGGATCCCAATAGTGATCGTCAATGGCCATCTATATTTATTTTTAGTGACTATAAAATTGTGACCATCAAAAGCAGCCATTTGAAGTTTAGTAAAGACCAACAATAACATTCATTAATGGGAATTTCTTTTGATCCTTTTTCTAGTAGTGTGCTCTTTTCAAAATAAATATTGATCACCGCCCTTTCATAAAAAAGTTCTAATATTCATTCCTTGAAAAATGTATAACACATATTTAGCTTCTAAATTTTGAGAATTTAAGTTTCCAACTTTTCTATATGTAAGATTTTCATTTGATCTATTTTATTGTCACAAATCTATTCTTAAATTTGTTAATATTATTGCTTTCATTTAAATAATTGATCTTTAATATCACTTGAAAAACAATTTATGAATCTATTCTACAATATTCAGATTATTATTTCAACACATATCCTTTAAAGTTTTGTCTATCTACATTTTAATTGAAATGAATTTATTTAGAAATGAGTAAATGGTATTGATTCAATTCAAATAATTAACATATGATATTAATTTAAACTTCTAACAACATTTTTTCAGCTATTAGCAAACCATTTTTCATACGAACAAAATCTAAATGATAACTAATACATTTTATTTAAAAATAATTCTTGCATCACTTTATCATCTTATTTCATACATTGCTATATTTTTAATAACTAGATGTTATTTTTATATGTTTTGCTATATCTCATGTAAATCCAGAAACAGATATATTAGTTAGTGATTATTATAAATTTCATTGATAATAATGAGGATCAAGATAATTATCATTAATAAAAATATATGGATTCATAACTATTTCATAAAAATAATTTAAATAATCTTAATTGCGCATTTATGATATAAAGTCACATGATCGTTCAACATGGGTTTTTCTAATGGAAAGGAAAAGTCTTGTGGTGTGGGAAATATAAAACAGTAGCCATAGAAATGGGAGGAGAAGTGTAGAGTTATTGAAAGAGCCATATGAATAAGAATCTCCAAATATCATCTTGACCCTATTTTTTGTATCTCTGTAACCCAGGAATATGTCAATGGAGAGGCTTTCCACATCTCCTGAAGAGGGATCTTTGTACGATATTTTAGATCTCCACTTGATTTGATTTTAATCACTGCTAATTTCATAGGATTATCTCAATTTAAGAGGCTTCAAAACCTTTTCCAACATGATTTTTACAAGCCATCAAAAGGCACATATTGTGGGGGGCCACTCCCAATAGGGGAGATGTTTGAGGAGGAAAACTTTTTCTTCTATAGTAGAATTATTCTTTGGTGGGCATCATGGTGGACAGCAGATTTCCTTGGATGGAAACAACTTCTTGGTTGGCATCCAACCTAGCCGACCATGGATGATCATAAACAAACTATAGGTGGTGTGAGGTATTATCATGGGTAGATGAGCTACCCAAACCTACCAAAGACAATTTCTGGTTTTTCCTTCAATTTAACAGGATCAAATCACATGAGTTTGTAATGAGAGAAATATGTTTAATTTTTTATTCCTCCAACAAGATTTGAAGAGAGTGAATAGAAGTTGGCCCATCTCTCCTATGGATGTAGGAAAATTTTCTGAACCACATTAAATTTTTGTGTTCATCTATTTTTCTCCTCATTTTGTGTGATTTTTGTTGCCACGCACCTCTGTTGTGCCCTTACAAGTTCTATCAGAGGCAGGTTGAGTGAGGGAGTTCGAAACAATGAAGTAGTAGTGAGTTTTTCTGGTGACTAGAAAATTGAAAGTGGCCGGAAAATTTTTTTTGAGCCCGGATCCATGAAGTGGATGACATGGCAATTCCAACAATGCAAGCAGTGTTGCAAACGGAGTTGAAAAGAGCCATGTAGAGCCAGTCAAAATTCTGGTCAAACTACAAGTGAACAGTAACCTCGTGCCAAATAATATTGTACTATTCATACCACTGGAGAAATTTCCAGTGAGTTTCTGGAAGCTACTCCGACGTTCCACATCAGTGCCACATCATCTCCATGTCATCAGACAATCTCGGTCGTTGACACAGTTTTGGTCATATCTTGATCAATCAGTGTTTGATTTTGACAATCCAGGAGTCGATTCCCAATATTTCAACTATTTCGGAAACATCCATATGGTTAGATTTTAAAAATTCTCACTATATTAGGTGGTTTAAAAGGTGTGTGGAATCGATGGTGGTAATCTTTTTTTGTTACAGCGATGATGGTGGGTGGTGGAGCACTACCAAAAATTTGAGATTGAGAAGTTCGATGGTTGGAACAACTTCATCTTGTGGAAAAGAATGTTGAAATATATTATTTTGCAGTAGGTCATGATCATAATGTTGATCGGAGAAAATCCTGAGAGAACTAGTGATTATTAGTGGCAAGAGCTTGAGATTCAGGTCATTAGCACAATTCGACTATGTCTGGAGAATGAGGTAAAGTAATTGGTGTCAGATAAGACCACACCAAAGGAGATTTGGAGGAAGTTAGAATAGCGTTATATGGAGAATTAAATCACCAAAAAATTATTCCTGAAGAATAAGTTGTACCAGTTGCATATGGACGAGGAAAGGAATTTATTGGATCACACTAAAGAATTCAAAAAAATCCTAACATAATTATTGGGGCTTGGAGTGATGTTTAAAGAGAAATACAAATATCTTTTTCTTTTTTCATCACTAACAAGTTAATTTAATGGACTTCTGACTACATTTCTTGTGGGGAAGGGAACATTGAAGCTGGATGAGGTGATGGAGTCACTTCAATAGGCATTTTGAAGACCTACAATGCATTCAAGAGACAAAATCATGGTGATGTGAGATGATCAATGTGGTATAAGCCAATATCATAATTCATGAGGTAACGAATGGAGGCCAAAATCTAGGGGATGTGATCCTAGTGACATCACATGTTTCTGGTGTGAGAAAAAGGGTCACTATAAGGTGACTGTGGAGAGCACAAATGGTACGTTTCTGGGAAAGATAAAATTGAAGATATGGTTGCAAACATCACATAATTATCAGCAGATGATAAAGTCTATGTGAAAACAAGAATCTTTCACTCATATGGGAGAGTTGAATGGGGAGAAGTACAGTGTCATTACTGAAAAATATATGGGTACATAAAGTGGGAATGTTGATTTTAAAAAAGGAAGAACAAGCATTCTCAAAATCCAATGGAATAGTAATGGGTTTTGGATTTGGGGAGCTCGGCACACATATGCATGACCAAAGCTGTGTTTCATACCTTTTAGTGTTTATGATATTCGGTGAGACTTGGTGATGGGTCAACATACGAGGTTCAAGGAGTCGGGATGGTAAAATTGAAGACACTTGATAGAGTAGTATGTAAACTGGCTAACGTAAAATTTGTTCTGAAGATGAAACGAAACTTGGTATCATTAAGTAGACTTGATGAAAAAGGGTTTAAGATTTCCATAGTAGGTGGAGTATTGGAAGTCTCATGTGGGGATGCAGCGATTCTTATAGTGAAAGAGTCCCAAGGGTTGTATCATTTTATGGGGATCACAGTTAGCTTGAGATTAATTAAAGAAAGTGTATGTGCCACATCATCTGGCGTGAAGAATCATCTTTGATTTGGCGACGAAGTTTTCAATTCACGCAAGGAGACTACAGGTCAGGTTTCTACCCCAAATTGGTCGTGAGGGGGAGATTTTTGGGGGCCACTCTCAATTAAGGAGATGACCAAGGAGGAAAACTTTGTATGATGCAGTGGAATTATTCTTTGGTGGGAAATATATTTCCTTGGACGACAACAACTTCTTGGTTGGTGGCCAACCTATTTGACCATAGACGCACAATTGAAAATTGTAGGCGGTGGGAGGTATTTTCATGGGTAGAAGTGCTACCCAAACCTACCGTAGACAATTTCTGGTTTTTCCTTCTATTTAAAATGATCAAATCCCAAGAGTTTGTAACGAGACTAATATGTGTAATGTTTGATTCCTCTAATGAGATCCAGAGATAGTGAATAGAAGTTGGACAGTTTCTCCTGTGGATGTAAGTAAATTTTCTGAACCACGTTAAATTTGTGTGTTTATCCATTTTTCTCCTCAGTTTGTGTGATTTTTGTTGCCACACACCTCCAATACACCCTTACACATATTAGATCATGATAAATTTTTGGTTTATGCATATATTTATGATCATTTTTTCTCTGTATTTCTCTAGGTCATTTGAATTTCATTTTCAAAAAAAACCTTGTAAACTCGGGAAGATACTCAATAGTATAATCATTCCCTAATACTCTCTTGATCTGGGTCAGAGATAGGTTGATCAAAGTTGGAGTATTTTACATGAATTTCTCATCATTTGTATCTATTTTTACTTTATTTTGAATATTCTATTTTTTCTCCTTCTATATAATTTTCTTTCATTCCAGTGGTTTTCCCAAATCAGCAGTTATCATTATGATTTATTTATGAATATTATAATATTTCAGGCCCTATGTTTGTTGATATTCTACAAGTTTCACCACTATATGGTCATTAGAAACCAATGAGAACTATTATTAGCAAGTATAATATATTCTATTAAAAACATAAGTCCCTCTAAATGGATTATTTATTCTAATTTCATTAACATGTGTGACATTTAATTTCATTTTTGTTAGGAAATCTATGTTATCTTCACAGAAGCAGCTCCTTGTATACGCAATCTTGTACCAAGATTGATAACATCATATCTCTACAGTTTCTCTACAGATCCTCTAATATTTATAGGTTTCTCCTATTGCACCTTTGTATAGAAATCCCATCTCCAATGATAATATTGACATGTTAAATATTTTTTCAGTGCAATTGTAATTGTTTTCCCTCATGTTTACATATTTTTGAGTCTATATGTTTCATGCTTTTATTTAATTCAACAACTCAATGTCTAGGACATTTAACAACTCCAACATTCTAATAATTCTTTCTCATAGTCTAGTAGTTGACCTATTCATATCTAGAAATCAAATTTCTTTTTTATTTTTGGAATCTTTAAAAATTATTTGGTTTAGAAAGTGTAGAAAGTATTATCTCAGGTGTCTTTTAATCATTTTCTTATTGTAATCGAAACTTCATTTTTTCTATTGGTGAATTTAGTTAAGAAGAACAAAAAGATCCTTCTTATTCTCAAGTGTTATGAAGTATATGACAACAAATCAGGGTATCATGGTTTTTGACTGTTATTCAATATCTAGTTTTAAAATTTTAAACCAATCCCACTGCAAAGACCCGTAAATTTCAAGGAAATTTTTTTCTTAATTTTCTTTGGAATTTTACAAGAACGCAGTTTCTGACGGAACCTGATTCCGAGGATCGGTGTGCCCGAAATCATTTTCCGAAGTTTGGCTCGGGTACGTTCAGTGAACGAACGAGCGGGTTTTTCTAACTTTTAAACCAGTGCCCAAAATCGAATTCTGAGGACACCGATGGAATCGCAGCACTGGTATTTTCTTAGAAACGCCTCTTCTGGAGTTGCGTTTGCTCGGGTGTGGTTTTTAATTTTTTGGGCTTAAAGTTAAGAAATAAAATAATTTGTACGACAAACTTTATTTTATTTCACTTAAAGCCACTTGAAAGCCACTTTAAGCTGCCTAAACTGAGTTGAAGCGGATAGGGTAGAACCCAAAATATCCTACCCTCATGGTAGGATATTTGTGAGGTGGGACCCACACGAGCCCCACTGTTTCTTTTCCACTAAGTAACGTACCCGCGAAAACCCATCATTATGAAAGTCAACTGACGCATTTTCTTAAATTCTTAACGCACCAATTAATTGGGCGGTTTTATTCGTTAAATTAATTCTATGAATTAATGGGTCGTTACTTAACTTATCTCTTTTTTTCGTTTGTTGGTATGTTAATAAAATAAGACCAACGCTATTATTCTTAAGTGTTGTTCGTTGAGAGGATTTGACAGAAACCTCAAGTACTTCCTCCTTCTTCGCGAAGAACGCGAAGAACGCGAAGAACGTCGGCATTCGACGAAAGGTGATGAAGAACGCCGAACCTGCGGAGATCGACGACGCGAAGCCTTGTACCGTGACGCCAACGAATCTCCCTTCGCGACGCTTCTTCCGTGACAATCCAACCCCGCGACAACATTTGATCGACAACGACAAGGGAGGCGGTTGCACTCCTTTTTAATTTCTTTTTGGATTATAACAACAACATGGATTTAATTATTATTAATCAAATCTGTATGTTCTTGAACCCCGGAGTCCGTCGACACGACACCTTATTCCGCGATGCCCTTCCGCGACGATGTTACTCCCTTCCACGACGTGACGATCGCCTCCTTCCGCGACGATCAATTCCGCGAAGAACGCACACTCAACAACTACGGCAAGGTAGGGGTTTGATTCTTAAAAATCTTTGTGATTTATACCCGCGATGTTTGTTAAACTTTTGTGGTGTAAGATTTCTTTTAAAACTGCTAACGAGGTGGGTGCGGACTAACGAACAAGTCTGAACCCACCACACTTTTTCGTTCTTGGTGCACGAAACGGCAGACGATGATAAACAGGCCGCAAAGGCGATTTGAGGGCCTGGCAGTGAAGAATGGGACCCGGGAGGAGCTTCGGCGCAGGCGGAAACGAAATCGGACCACCGGAGCAACTCCGGCGGCCAGCGGACCCATGGTCGCGCGGGTCCGGCACTCACGGGATGCGGCAAAGCCACGTCCGTTGACTCAACACAGCCCCACGCGGGGTCGCGGCCCTTCAATACCACGGGGGCAGCACCCACCCCGCGGCTTCCTCCACTTGGTCGGCTCGGCCGAGCCGAGCTGGGCCGGGTCACACCCAGGCCGGGCCGGGCCGGGTCGTGCCAAACCGGTTCGGACCCAGACCCGGGTCGGGTCGACCCGGTTCGGGCCGACCCGGGGGGGGGGGGGGTTCGGCCGGGTCGGTCCGAGCCCAGACCCCCCGTTTCCGGACTCTTTTCGGTCTTTCGCTCATAACTTGATCTAAGGGCCTCTGAACGCCGCACCGTCAGTGGTGATGCGATCCTTGGATCGAGACAGTCGTTTCGGTATATTACACTCAAGGTTTCAGAGTACTTTGGGTTCAGCCGGGTTGGTTCGTCCAAGAAACCAACCGGGCCCTTGGAGCGGAAACGCTAATAACTTGAGCTCCGGACGTCCGATTGATGTATCGTCGACTTTGTTGTTTTCCTCTAAGTGAGACGGATCTTTTGGCTTACTCCGCTCGAGGTTTGGACGCAAGTGGAGTACGGTCGGGTTGGTTTTTCCTTAAAAACCAACCGGGCCCCTGGGACGAAAAAGCTAATAACTCTCAGACCGGGCATCTGATTGACGCGCCGTCTGCGATGTTGAGTTCCTGTTAACGATACGGAACTTTTGGATACATCAACTCTGGACTATGTGTCAGTTGATGTATCAGCCTCTCGGCTCGTGGAGCGGACCCCCCCAAACGAGCTTGTTGTGTGCAGGAACCCTAGAGCTGGATGCGACTGCTACTGTGACGACGACGACTGTGCAGAGATCCTCAGTGGATTCGACGACGAAGACTACAACACTCAGCGATCCTGTGTGGATCAGTGCTACCGATCCTGTGTGGTTCCGATCCTGTGTGGGTCAGCGCTCAGCGATTCTGTGTGAGCCAGTGCCTACAGGTCTTGTGTGGGCCCGATCCTGTGTGGGTCTTTGCGGGGGTTAGTACTTATCGATCCTTTGTGTGTCCGACGACTTAGATGGATCAGTGATCATCTCTATCATCATTCGAAGAAGTATACCTGTGTGAGCTGAATCCTGTTTACTCTCCTTTGTGGATTGTGTTGTGCTATCCTGTGTGGATTTATGTTTTACTTTCCTGTGTGGACTGGGTTGTACTTGGGCTCGGAGGTTGGAGCGTACTGGAATTGATGACTTAGGTATATGTATGGGCATATACCTAAGCAGTGTCGGTTGTTACTTCGTGATTGTATCTTTCCTTTGTGGTTTATCCTTTGTGGATTTTGGGAGACCTTCGGGGGTCTCGAGGTCCCTACTGAGTAGCTTATACTCACCCCTGCACGGGCTATGCCTGCACTACATTGTGTTGGTTGCAGATGACGGACAGCGCCGATCGTGGTGGAGGCTTGCGAAGCAGGACGGTACCTAGATGTGGACCACTGGGCGGGACGTACTCGGAGCGGTCGGCTGGACCCGAGGAGCAGTGGAGGCTATCAGTAACCACCCTTCAGGTGGGACTTCCAGTGGACGGCCCGACGTTGCGGCTTTACTTTTCAGTTGTTGTTTTTCCCCTTTCAGTTGTACTTTACAGTTGGGCTTGTATTTCCAGCCCCCTTTACTTTTTGCACTTACTGTTGTACCAGTTTTTACGTAGTGTTTAATTTTTCCTCTTGCATACTCTGTGGTGCTTGTTTACTTT
Source organism: Viscum album (assembly GCA_963277665.1). NCBI lineage: Eukaryota > Viridiplantae > Streptophyta > Magnoliopsida > Santalales > Viscaceae > Viscum > Viscum album. The sequence goes on along the minus strand of OY728127.1, from coordinate 339,377,175 downwards.
ACAAAGGAAATGTCTTACCTTTACCGGGATTTACGCCTTGGTGCTAGTTGCCAGCCCCTAGCCTATGGAAGGCTGGCTTGGGGTAGTCACGGCATGGGCCCCGAGGGCGGTTCGTGACAAATTGGTATCAGAGGAGTCGGTTCTACCGCAGACTCTGATCTTTCTTCTATGTGAAGCAATAGTGTTTAGCGTATTGGGTGTGGTTATCAGTCCAGGGAGTCCAGTGTTGGTGCGGCGGCCGGCGTATCCGTACACCAGGACCCTGACTTCTGATTTCCGACTTAATGCACGAAAACATTGATTTCATGTGTGTTTCAAGTTTTCTTTGTGATTACTTGTATCAGCTCACCAGGTATACTGTTCTGACCATGGTGCACTTATTTCTTTTCAGGATGGCCCCACGATGGCAGCTAGCTAGGGTTCCAAGAGTTGTACGTGACGACAGCCCACCGAGCGACGAGGCCTCGGTACAGTGCCCTTTGACAGTAGAGGCACCGGCGGTACCTCTACCCGCCGAGCCACCGATGCTTCCAGCCCCCGCCGCTGATGATGCACGTCGCCTCAGTGCACTGCATGAGTTCCAGCGCCAGCGACCGCCCAGGTTCTGCGGGGAGATGGACCTCCAGGCAGCTGAGGACTGGCTAGAGGCAGTCGTACGAGTTTTCAGGCTAGTGAGGACACCAACAGACCTCATGGTGATCCTCATTGTGAGCCTACTACACGCGGCAGTAGGCCGATGGTGGAGCTTGATGCTCCAGGTGCACGATGAGGCATCTCTCCTCTGGACAGACTTTGAGGGCCTCTTCCGCTCAGATTTCGTCCCGGCCACCCTCTGTGCGGTGCGCATCCAGAAGATTCTTCAGCTGCGGCAGGGCAGCTTGACGGTCGCCCAGTACTCGGCGAGATTTACTGATCTCTCGCGCTACTCGACCGACATGGTACGGGACCCATTCTTCCGGGCTCGGACCTTTGAGCAGGGATTGAGACACGAGATCAGGGCATCTCTGATCTCCCTCAGCATTCCGACTCAGGCAGGAGTACTGGAGCGAGCCCTTCTGATCGAGAGCTTTCTTGCTAAGTCCACAGCGAGAACTACCGCAGGGCGACAGGTAGCGGAGTCTTCGGTAGCAGGTAGCTGACGGATGACTCATGGGTCTAGGCAGACCAGACCTTCCGGCAGGCAACCTCGGGACACTGGCTCAGCAGTGCGGGGCACACAGCGCGGAGCGAGTCTTTCGAGAGGCAGGCAGTGCTATGCATGCGGCGGGCAGGGCCACATGGCTCATGACTTCCCGACCCGTCATGCCGAGGAGCAGAAGACGGTGGAGGGGCCACCCAGGCAGAGGCAGAGGGTCGACCATGGCGGTCCGCAGGGAGCAGGCGGACGAGGCAGGGGAGTTGGCTGAGCAGCAGGTGGTGGGCGATGCTTTGAGGCTCTGCCACCACCACCACCAGGAGGTCCATCTCGACCACAGGGAGCAGGCGGGTAGAGACGGGCACAGCTCCAGGCAGCGGAGGCCTATGACCACGACGCACCCAAGATGATTCGAGGTACGATCTGTGTCTATTCCACCCTTGCTGCAGTTCTTATAGACATAGGAGTGAGTCACTCTTTCATAGCCGCTTCCCTTGTTCGGAGCTCGGAGATTCCGACAGAGCCGTTGGCTCGATCTTTACGGCTAGAGACTCCTACGGGAGCAGACTCGATGATTACGCACCGGTGCCAGTAATGTGAGCTTACTCTAGGAGGCAAGAGCTTTGGATGGGATCTTCTTGTAGCGGCGTCGAGGCCTTACGATGTCATCTTGGGCATGGATTGGTTATCTACAGTTCATGCTTAGATCGATTGTATTAGGCGCAAGGTGCGATGTGTACGCACCGACGGGAGCAGGTTCACCTTCATCGGTGAGAAGGGAGCCATCACAGCACAGGATGGACTTCCGCAGAGGAGAGGACAGTCCATCACTCATCAGTTGGCTAGCCTCATCCTAGGAGTAGTTGACGTGCGGAGTCCTAGTTTTCCTGCTGTGGTGGATCAGTATGCGGACGTCTTTCCCAACGACGTTCCAGGGCTACCACCTCACCGAGAGGTAGACTTTCATATTGACCTGTACCCTGGGACATCCCCGATATTGACTCCAGCATATCGGATGTCCCCTGCTGAGCTTCGAGAGCTACGGGTACAGTTGGAGGACTTGCAGGGCAAAGGTTTCATCCGACCCAGTGTTTCACCCTAGGCTTCCCCGATATTGTTCGCCAAGAAGGCGGACGGGAGCTTGCGACTTTGTGTCGACTATCGTCTCCTGAACCAGGTGACAGTGAGGAAAAAGTATCCGCTGTCGAGGATTGATGACCTATTCGATCAGCTCAAGGGATCACGGTGGTTCTTGAAGATAGACCTCAGGTCAGGCTATCATCAGCTCAGAGTTCGGGACGAGGACGTGCAGAAGACGACCTTCAGATGTCGGTATGGCCACTATAAGTTCTTGGTTATGCCATTCGGCATAACCAATGCTCCAGAAATGTTCATGGTCCTCATGAATAGGATCTTTCAGCCATACCTCGATCGATTTGTTATGGTCTTCATCGAAGACATTTTGATTTACTCGACGACTGAGGAGGAGCACGTCTACCACTTACGGGATGTACTAGACACACTCCGAGAGCACCAGCTTTATGGAAAGCTCTCGAAGTGTCAGTTCTGGATACATGAGGTCCACTTCTTGGGACACGTCATTTCTGAGGCGGGAGTTGCAGTGGATCCCGCGAAGATCAAGGCAGTGCTAGCTTGGGAGCGGGAGGCTCAGATGCGTGCTCAGTACCCACTTTTGTTTCCCTAGTTTAAGATGTATCTTTACGAGGACGTAAAGCCCTGATGTGGGAGTGATTTAAAGACCTGTAAATTTCAAGGAAATTTTTTTTAATTTTCTTTGTAATTTTACAAGAAAAAAGTTTCTGACGGCACCTGATTCTGAGGTCCGGTGTGCCCGAAATCATTTTCCGAAGTTTGGCTCGGGTACGTTCAGTGAACGAATGATCAAGTTTTTCTAACTTTTAAACCAGTGCTCGGAATCTAATTTTGAGGATACCGATGGAATCACAGCGCCGGTATTTTCTTAGAAACGCCTCTTCCGTAGTTGTGTTTCCTCGGGTGTGGTTTTTAATTTTTTGGGGTTAAAGTTAAGAAATAAAATAATTTGTACGACAAACTCTATTTTATTTCACCTAAAGCCACTTGAAAGCCACTTTAGGTTGCCTAAACTGAGTTGAAGCGGATAGGGTAGAACCCAAAATATCCTACCCTCCTGGTAGGATATTTGTGAGGTGGGACCCGCATGAGACCCACCATTTTTTTCCGCTAAGTAACGCACCCGCGAAAACCCGTCATTATGAAAGTCAACTGACGCGTTTTCTTAAATTCTTAACACACCAATTAATTGGGCAGTTTCATTCATTGAATTAATTCTACAAATTAATGGGTCGTTACTTAACTTATCTCTTTTTTTCATTTGTTGGCATGTTAATAAAATAAGACCAACGCTATTCTTCTTAAGTGTTGTTCGTTGAGAGGATTTGACAGAAACCTCAAGTTCTTCCTCCTTCTTCGCAAAGAACGCGAAGAACGCGAAGAACGCAAAGAACGTCGGCCTCTGACGAAAGGCGACGAAGAACGCCGAACCTGCGGAGATCGACAATGCGAAGCCTTGTACCGTGACGCCAACGAATCTCCCTTCGCGACGCTTCTTCCGCGACGATCCAACCCTGCGACAACCTTCCATCGACAACGACAAGGTAGGGGGTTGCACTCCTTTTTAATTTCTTTTTGGATTATAACAACAACATGGATTTAATTATTATTAATTAAATCTGTATGTTCTTGAACCCCAGAGTCCGTCGACGCGACACCGTATTCAGCGACGCCCTTCCGTGACGACGCGATGCCCTTCCGCGACGCGACAATCGCCTCCTTTCACGACGATAAATTCTACAAAGAACGCATGCTCGACGACTATGGCAAGGTAGGGGTTTGATTATTAAAAATCTTTGTGATTTATACCCGCGAAGTTTCTTAAACTTTTGTTGTGTATGATTTCTTTTAAAACCGCTAACACAGTGGGTGCGGACTAACAAACAAGTCCGAACCCACCGCACTTTTTCGTTCTTGGTGCGTGAAATGGAGGACGATGACAAACGGGCCACAAAGGAAATTTGAGGGCCTGGCAGTGAAGAATGGGACCCAGGAGGAGCTTCGGCGTAGGCGGAAATGAAATCGGACCACCGGAGCAACTCCGGTGGCCCGCGGAACCCACCGGCGGCGTGGGTCGCCGGCGCGGCGGCGCCGTTGGCCGAAGGGGGCGGCGCCCTGGCACGCCGCCAGACAGGGCCGCCGCGGCTTCAGCCGCGGCCAGCAGACCCGCGGCTGCGTGGGTTCGACACTCACGGGATGCAGAAAAGCTGCGTCCGTTGACTCAGCGAGGCCCCACGCGGAGCCGCGACACTTCAATATTGCGGGGGCAACGCCCACCCCGCGGCTTCCTCCGCTCGGCCGGCTCGGCCGAGCCGATCCGGGCCGACCCGCCGGGCCGGGTCGCGTCCAGGCCGGGCTGGGCCGCCCTGGCCGGGCCGGGTCATGACAAACCGGGTCGGACCCGGACCCGGGTCGGGTCGACCCGGTTCGGGCCGACCTAGGGGGGTTGGGCCGGGTCGGTCCAGGCCTAGATCCCCCGTTTCTGGACTCATTTTGGTCTTTGGATCATAACTTGAGCTACGGGCCTCTGAACGATTCTTCTCCCGCGACGTTCTTCTGCAACGTTCCTTCATCCGCGACAGATCTTCGATCTTCCGTTGAGGTAAGAGGTTACGGACCCTTTAATTCTTTGTGGTTTATAGCAGCAACAAGGATTTAATTGTTATAATTAAATCTTTATGTTCTTGATCCTCGGAGTTTGTCGACGCAACGCCGTATACCGCGACGACGTGACGCCCTTCCGTGACACGACGAACCTCTTCTTCCACGACGATCAATTCCGCGAAGAATGCACGTTAGACGACTTCGAAGAGGTAGGGGTTTTATTTGAAAACAATCTTTATTCCCATGGTTGTTTCTTTTAAAACAAGAACCCGAATCAAAGTTCAATTTTAATTTTATTAAAATTGTGTCTTGCTTGTTATTCATGTGTTGAATATCTTTCCCAATTGTTATCACCTAACGCGAAGGGTGCGGGCCAAACAAACACGGCCCGACAACCCTCCGTAGTTCTTCATTGATGTGCGGAATGGAGGACGATGACAAAACGGGCCGCAGAGATGATTTGTTGATTCCGCATCGAAGAACGGGACCCGGGAGGAGCCACAGCGCAGACGGAAATGGAATCAGACCACCGGAGCAACTCCGGTGGCCCGCGGAGTCCAACGGTGGTGCGGGTCCGGTGACACATGGGACGCGGCAAAGTCGCGTCCGCTGACCAGGGGTGGCCCCACGCGGGGGCCGCGGTGTTCGCACACGGGGGCAGCACGCCCCCCGCCGCTCGGCCGTAAATGGCCGAGCCGATTCCGGAAGCCGGGCCACGCCCGCGCCGGTTTGTGACGGGTAGGGTCAGACCAGGACCCGGGTCGGGTCGACCCAGGGGGGGTTGGGCCGGGTCGGTCCGGGCCTAGACCCCCCGTTTCCAGACCTTTTCGGTCTTTTGCTCATAACTTGTGATAAGGGCCTCCGAACAACGCGCCGTTAGTGGTGATGCGATCCTTGGATCGAGACGGTCATTTTGGTATATCACACTCAAGGTTTCAGAATAATTTGGGTTCAGCCGGGTTGGTTCGTACATGAAACCAACCGGGCCCTCGGAGCGGAAACACTCATATCTTGAGCTTCGGACGTCTGATTGACATGTCGTCAACTTTGTTGTTTTCCTCTAAGTGAGACGGAACTTTTGGCATACTCCGCCCGAGGTTTGGACGCAGGTGGAGTATGGTCAGGTTGGTTTTGCCTTAAAAACCAACCGGGCCCCTGGGACGAAAAAGCCAATAACTCTCAGACCGGGCATCCGATTGATGTGCCGTCTGCGACGTTGAGTTCCTGTTGATGATACGGAACTTTTGGATACATCAACTCTGGACTATGTGTTAGTTGATGTATCAGTCTCTCGGCTCGTGGAGCGGACCCTCCCGAACGAGCTTGTTGTGTGCGGGAACCCTAGAGCTAGCTGCGACTGCTACTGTGACGACGACGACTGTGCAAAGATCCTCAGTGGATTCGACGACGACGATTACAGCACTCAGCAATCCTGTGTGGATCAGTGCTACCGATCCTGTGTGGGTCTGATCCTGTGTGGGTCAGCGCTCAGCGGTTCTGTGTGAGCCAGCGCCTACAGGTCCTGTGTGGGCCCGATCCTGTGTGGGTCTTTGCGGGGGTTAGTACCTATCGATCCTTTGTGGGTCTGATGACTTATATGGATCAGTGATCATCTCTATCATCATTCGAAGAAGTATACATGTGTGAGCTGAATCCTGTTTACTCTCCTTTGTGGATTGTGTTGTGCTATCCTGTGTGGATTTACGTTTTACTTTCCTGTGTGGACTGGGTTGTACTTGGGCTCGGAGGTTGGATCATACTGGAATTGATGACTTAGGTATATGTATGGGAATATACCTAAGCAGTGTCGGTTGTTACTTCGTGATTGTATCTTTCCTTTGTGGTTTATCCTTTGTGGATTTTGGGAGACCTTCGGGGGTCTCGGGGTCCCTACTGAGTAGCTTATACTCACCCCTGCACGGGCTATGCCCGCACTACGTTGTGTTGGTTGCAGACGACGGACAGCGCTGATCGTGGTGGAGGCTTGCGGATCAGGACGGTACCTGGAGGTGGACCACTAGGCGGGACGTACTCGGAGCGGTCGGCTGGACCCGGGGAGCAGTGGAGGCTATCAGTAACCACCCTTCAGGTGGGACTTCCAGTGGACGGCCAGACGTTGCGGCTTTACTTTTCAGTTGCTTTTTTTCCCCTTTCAGTTGTACTTTACAGTTGGCCTTATATTTCCGGCCCCCTTTACTTTATGCACTTACTGTTGTACCAGTTTTTACGTAGTGTTTACTTTTTCCGCTTGCTTACTCTGTGGTGCTTGTTTACTTTACAAAGGTAATGTCTTCCCTTTACCGGGATTTACGCCTTGGTGCTAGTCTCCAGCCCCTGGCCTATGTAAGGCGGGCTTGGGGTAGTCACGGCACGGGCCCCGAGGACGGGTCGTGACACCCACCAACTTTCAAATATTCTTCTTATGAGACAATGAAATAAAAAAATCATCAAGTTATTTGTACAACATTTTGTGATATACATGTGTTATGACATACCATTTTTTAGAAAATAATTCTTGGGGACTTTTCCTTATTCTTTTTGGGGGGTTTCTTTTTTCAAGGATCGATGGGTTCCATAGTTGAATCATTTTATGGGAATTATGTTTTTCATATTCTATTTCAACCTTTTATTTTATTACATTGCTTTTATCAGGATTTTCTATCCTTCAATTTATGTTTCCTTTACCCCTAATAATACCTCATTTTTTATTAACTAACCTAATTCCCTATGAAAATGTCATTTATTTTTAAGATCATGTCAACTTTATAGGGTTACTATAGCATCATCTAGAGGATGAAGCACATTGTTCAATTACCTTTCACCACTATTTCTTATTGTAAATGTTTTCAGGAAATTCAATAGTTTTTCTCAAATCTATAACAATTTAAAGGAGATGGTGAAATATGACATTTGACCCGTGATTTTTTTATTCTTTCATGACTTTCTCCTCTTTGGTTTTTGTGCATCTGAATATTTGATAGAAGATAAAAATTTATAAAATGTAAAGGTGTAATTAAATCATTCTATGTCACGACCCGACCCTACCTAGGCTCGAGCCGCAACTACCCCAAGCCCGCCTCCATAGGCCAGGGGCTGGCGACCAGTGCCGAAGGCCCAACAACTTGGGGAGGCCTTTGCCTAAGTACATCTACACACCCACACGCAGCACACTCAATGAAAAAGTGCAGAGTAAAAAGAAATAACAAGAAGAGTAAAAAGAACAACTTCTATATATAAACCACAGAGTGCATCGACCTCTACAAGTACAAAGTATAAACTGAAAAGAAAAGGGGAAAAACACGCACCCAACCAAAAAGTGCCACGACCCGGCAACAGGTAAACGAAAAGAAACAGCTGACGGGTCTGCCACCTGGAACCCGACCACGACCACTGCACGCGGTCCAAGCTCCCAAGCTCCTACGTTCCACTGAAGTCACGCTCCACCTGTCTGTCGCCTGCAAGGGCACACCAGGTGCGAGAAAAGCCCAAGCAGGGGTGAGTATAAAAAAACTCAGTAGGATACCCCGAAGGCTCGAGGGAGAAAAAAAGGAGGTACCGAAGGGTGAGTAGTAGAGCGAACAGAGAAAAGTAGAGAAGTACAACCGAGAGTGCAGTAAAGAGTCCAGATCAACCCAAAAAGAGGAGAGAAGGTAGACTCGTCCAGACACAAGGAGCTGGAAATGGTGAGAAGATGAACTTCCCGTCGAGTCTTCGCTACCTATAGCAGGAGAGTAGACTCGTCCAACCATGAGAAGCTAGACACAGAAAGCATGTGGCATACCCCGTGCGCCTTTGCCTCTCCTGGAAGGAGAGTATCCAAACCCAAGAAGTGGGTACTCGAACAAGGTATATACATATATATATATGCTCTACAAGAAGCCCGAACAAGCTCGTAAGGGGATCTCCGTCCCATAACTCAGCCCAAGAAAAAGATTAGCCAACAGTCCTAGAAGTAAACCCCATCATCGATGCCCAGCATCCCGCACATCTGCCCCGAATCGCAAGCCAAGGGACTCAATCACCGCACTTTGACACTATCCGCATTGGGCGGCACTGACTCGCCCGCACGGTTTTAGATCGCGTCACAAGAACGCGTCTCAGTGGGGAAAGTTCCCCTCGTACTTGAGAGTTCTAGGGAAAGTTAAACCACACCTCGTCACTGCCCTATAGTCGAGAGGTCTCCTCAAAGTCAAGGTCGTCACAACACTGACCCGCAACCAGAGGTCCCGCTCCAGTAATCACGGAGGAAAGTCACAGGCTAGCCTAGTAAAAAGGACTGAGCCTGGAATGCTAACAGGTGTCCCACTGCCCAGCCCTGCTGGAGGGTAATTCATAACCAGATATCGGGTGACCCACTGCCCAGCCCTGCTGGAGGGTAAACCCTAATACATCATCAGGCGACCCACTGCCCAGCCCTGCTGGAGGGTAAACCATAACACATCATCAGGTGACCCACTGCCCAGCCCCGCTGGAGGGTAAACCATAACACATCATTAGGCGACCCACTGCACAGCCCTGCTGGAGGGTAAACCATAACACATCATCAGGCGACCCACTGTCCAGCCCTGCTGGAGGGTAAACCATAACACATCATCAGGCGACCCACTGCCCTACCCCGCTGGAGGGTAAACCATAACACATCATCAGGCGACCCACTACCCAGCCCCGCTGGAGGGTAAACCTGGAAGAAGTCGACAGGCGACCCACTACCTAGCCGTGCTGGAGGTTAGACCTGGAACTAGACGACAGGCGACCCACTACACAGCCCTGCTGGAGGGTAGACCCTAAGAGGTCGTCGAGTGACCCACTGCCCAGCCTCTGCTGGAGGGTAGACCCTAATAGCATTGGGTGACCCACTGCCCAGTCCCTTCTGGAGGGTAAACCCTAGATGTGAGTGAGAAACCCACTGCCCAGCCCTGCTGGAGGGTAAACCCGAAGAAGTCGATGAGTAACCCACTGCCCAGCCCCGCTGGGGGGTAAACCTCATAACTGCTCTAGCCATCTCTACTGGAGGGTATAACAATGGCCACCCGAATGCGGAGTGGGTATCACGCAACCACCCAGCTCCAGAACAACTCTACCAAAAGAGGTTCAGCGCCTATTCCATCATGGGGTGCCACTAGCACCGCTACCGACCAATCCATCAAGAACGAAACCAGGGGGAGACCACTCAACCCTGCTGGTCAACAAACGAGCACCGAGCCAGGGGAAAAACTCCACCCTGTTGGTCAAACAAACACACAGAGGGACCCTCTACGTCGCGAGAGGTCAAAGTATGCAAAGCAGAACACGGCACGCACATGGGGCCCACATGACATGTGGCCCAACTTCAACCCCAACTGAGCGCGCAAACATCTCAGGTACAAACCACACGTACCTTCAAGCGCTCTCGTATACTCCCAGAGTATACCATGTTCCAGCCCAAAGGCTATCGTGCACACGGCACCCAGCGTCAACACGATGGCGTGATGTAAAAATTATACCTCAAAGGCCCAGACACGACCAACCACAACTTTTGAACCATTTGTATCACTCTCCCAAGAGTGCACGATCACACGCCAAGGGTCCTCTACAAACAAGGTAGGACGAACCGCCACCGGAGCACCTCTCATGCTCCACATTCAATGAGATCACGCAAGAGGCTCCGCACAAACAAACGGACCACACCATTTTAATCCTCACGGAAAAACACACGAGATTGACTATTTACTCACCTACAACGGATATCTGAAGGAAAAGTCGGCAACACCGCCTCACGCCTGAACGGCGTCCTGTGATCCTGAGCCTCGGCCGCGAAAATAGTCGGGTGCATCGCACCATTGCGATCCCCTTGGGAAAACACGTCAAAAGCACTACTCGCATGAGTGAAATGAATATCCGGAGAAAAAGGTGCATCCCGGCGCACTGCACACGAGCGGTGCCACGTGGGACCCGCATCCCGGTCTCGAAACTCAACGAAAGGATCGCACCGTTGCGATTCTCTCGAAAAAGTACACGAATGGACTATTCACTTGTCCAAAACGGTCTCCCGGTGATAAAGCCGGAAATCACTGTCAACTCCCGAAACGGCCCTCATGGGGCCCACACCATCGTGCGGAATTACAGCGGGTGGATTACACCATCGTAATGCCCTCGAAAAAACACCCAACATCGACTGCCCGCACACCCCAAATGGACATCTGAGGAAAAAGTCGCTAAAATGTTGCACGCAGCTCGAAAGACGGGCTATGGGGCCCGCGCCTCAACTTTGGCCTCAACGCCTAGAACTGCATTGGAAACCTCCGCCTCAGTGCTAGGGTCACAATGCCACTTACGGTGCTCAAAACGGACGTCGGACGCGTTCGCGTCGTCCAAAACAAGAATCTTGGGAAAAACGCTCGTCCACTTAAAGACGCGTCGCGCCTCCGAGGCCCCTCGTTTCGGGAATTAAAAATTCCCAAAACCATCTCAAAACGTTCCCCACGACGCAAGGTCCGCTCTGCCACTAACGGCACGCAAAACGGATGCTCTTAATGAAAGTTACGGGCGTCGGAAATTCAAAGAAGGGGGGCACTCCCTAGGTCCGGACCGGCCCGGTCCGGCCGGTCGGCCCTCAGCCGGCCCGCGGGCCCGGTTCAGTCCGCCGCGGCCAGCACCCTCGACCAGCCATCATGGCCAGTCTCCTTTCCCTAGCAGCGACCCGCAACATGCGGGTTGCGGTCGCGCCGCACGCAGGGTCGCGCACCCCCCCCCCCCTCTGCCCTACGCCGGAGCCGCCCGGCTGCCTCCGCCTGCCGTCCACCTGAAGCCGGCCCGCCATCTCCCTTGCACACCCATCCACCTCAAGTCGCTGCCCGGCTCACCGCGCCGCCGCCTGGCATGGCCGGCCGCCGCGCCTACCCGCCGGAACACCCCAGATCTCCTCCGCAAACCCGCAATCTTCAGCGAATGATTGCGGGTTCCTCCGAACTCCAAAACCAAATCCGAAAGATGCGTCGGATAGCTCATAAAAACTGCTAAGTTCTCATGGGTTTTGATTCGATAATCTAACAACAATCGACGCATAAAATTGAGGTTGAAATAAGGTTCGGGAATTAAAATGCTCAAAACCTCCTACCTCTTGGGCGATGCCCGGAGCTTCACGGGGAGTCCGCCGCCGCGCCACGCCTTCCCGGAGCGGCTTCGCCAGAGCTGGAGGAGGAGAGGGAGGAGTTCCTCCTTGATGCTGTCCAGGTGAGTAAGAGTAAGAGGGAGGGGTGACTTAAGCGTTTAAATATAAACGCTTAAGCACCCGCCCGTCGGCCCGAACCCGAACCCTCAGCAGGGTCGAGGTTAAACCTTCCCTAGGGTAAACACCACCTTCCGAGCACAACGGCGGTCTCAGAATTTTAATCTGAGACCTCGTTCAAAATTTATTAAACCTAGCGCTCGAAGCCGGCAAATTACGGAAACGCCCCTGGATCCATTTTTCATAAACGGCACGTGCCCGCGAAACTTATACCACTCCTAGGGTAAACGTCACGCTCTGAACTCAACGGTGCCCTCAGTTTTCCAATCCGAGACATCGTTTAAGAGATACCTGCATTTCAACATTAAACGAATAAATTAATTAATTAATTTATCCTTTTAACCTTCCAAAAGCGAGCGAGGTGTCCAAACATCCCGCGCCGACAAGTTTTATGTCAATCCTAGGGTAAACACCCTATTCTGGACCCATCCATACACTCAGATCTCCGATCTGGGACTCTTTTTAGGAGTTATCCCATTTATTTAGCATTTCCAGGGTGAACGCACTGAAAATTTAATTCCGGCCACTCCGGGGCTCAGAATCGCACGTCTTCTGAAGGCGCTGCTCTGGAATATCATCAAGAATATTCCAAAGTCTTTCACAGCAAAAACCGGGTTCTTACATCATTCCCTCCTTCAAGCTTTTCATACCCGAAAAGCAAAAATAGGGAGCAACACAGGGTACTAAGCCCACACATGGCTTTCCCATACCCAGAAGAACCCACACACAGCTCTGCGTCACCGCACACAGGCCAAAGGAGTGATCCGTTCACGCGAGGTCGGCCCTTGCCGATGTCGTGTACCCACTCCAGACTTTGGGGTTAGGGCAAGGTGGTAGGGTACCTCGCCATCCCTTTGTACGGTCTCAAATGGCCCGAAGGCTCTCGGGGGTAGCTCACCTCCCCGGTCAAACCTCTAAGTCGCACGCTGCGACTGGAATCATCGCCCGCACCTGGAACAGGGCCCGATGATTCCCTCCTTCAGAATATCCATATGGTGAAACACCCAAGGATATCTAGTCATGCAATATTTCACAGTCGATGTCTCTCAACCAATACTCTCTTACACGCTCGGAAGAGAAGGATCCAACACCATCGACTAAAGGAAAAGGTCTCACGCCTTTTTCCTTACCCACACAGGGTTACACCCGACGCCCTGTGTCACCCTGGTAACACCTCAAACAAGGAGAAGGGATAAAAGCCTTCCACACACTGAGCCTAACAATTCTACTACAAAAAGTAGAAGAGTCACAAGGGGTACCTCTCACCATCCCATGCTCTGCAGGATCGTAGACATCCAAAGCTCGCGGCTGTCCGTGGTCCCAACCTTCAGCTCCCAGAGCCTGACGTGGACCGCCTAGTGGTGATGGAGATATCTCGTAAAGTCGTCCCCCACTACCAGCTCCTCTCGCTCCTCTGCTAGCACCACCTCCATAGGTACTACTCTGATCGCGGCACTGCCTCTGTCGTGGTGGTGCGCCTTCTTCCGGCCCGAAGCTCTCAGCAACTCAGGTCGGGTAGTCTCATGCCAAGTGACCTCGCCCGTCACAAGCATAGCACTGGCACTCTCTGGGTTGCCCTGGTGCCCTCCGGCGCCACTGTGGTGTACGACCACGGCCCAGGATCCACTCACGGAAGGTCATCCTCAGCTAAGGCCCTGTGCCTTTTCTCCATAGTGGTATACGACCACGTCTCCGAAACCGGCAATGGGGAGGCCACCTACATCGAGGTCCTGTCCTCCGATGCCTGCTAGCTACGACAGACGTCCCGGCACCGTCGCGCCCACTGCCACTACCAACCGCAAAACATGACAGGAATCCATCTGTCACCAGCGCATGCTATAGCACCCCGACATATGTGGAAATGCCCAAGGGTACTATGACAGCACGAATCTCTCGGCGGAGACCCTGCTCAAACTTCCGCGCTCGGAGGTTGTCGCCACGGACCAACTCTGGGTAAAAGCATGCACGGTCTGCAAAACTAGCCGCGTACTCAGCCACCGTCATCCCTCCATACTAAAACTGCAGGAGCTCCTAAATCCGAACGGAGCGCAAGTAGGAGGGGAAAAACTCCTCACGGAACAACAACCAAAAGTCGCCCCACAAAAGTGACATCTCGTCAAGAAACTGAGTCACCAGACTCCACCAACGCCAAGCTGATCCAAGAAAAAGGCTGGCTGCCAAAGCCACTCTCTGATCTGTCGGCATCTGCACAAGCCTGAAAAGGCAAACCACTGCCACGAGCCAAACCTCTGCTACCTGAGGGTCTGGCTCACCACTGAACCTCAGCGGTCTCTGCCGCTGGAACTCACAGAGCGCGCTCATCCTACGCTCAAGCTCAGCCTTCTCTGCTAAAACTGCATGCTGCTCAACAGGTGGGGGTGCTGCTACCGGCCCACCCGGAGAAAAAGGGCTCGCATGATGGGTCCTGGACTGTGGCCTCGTAGCTCACAGGGTCGTCGTCACGCACCAAAACTGATATCTAGGCTGGCTGTCTTCGCGGAGACATTCTGAATATTATCAAGGAGTGTCGCGGTCAGATGAGCATATATGTATATACCGATAATAACGACGATGGGGAGATGACTCAAGAAGGACAGTCAAAGACTCAATCCTATGTGATGCACAAACAAATTCTTCCCTGCAACGAGTGTCTCAGCATGCCGAGTCGACAAGCAGGTTATCAGGGTCCTGGTGAATGGATACATCGGTCGTCGCACCATCACTGGACTCCCTGGCCTGAGAGCCGCTCTCGAGACACGTTAACACTGTTGCCCTAAACCCCAAAAAATTCCTCTTTTAGGGACATCCGCACAATGTCCCAAGGAACGAACCACCTCTGATACCACTTTGTCATGACCCGACCCTACCCGGGATCGAGATGCAACTACCCCAAGCCTGCCGCCATAGGCCTGGGGCTGGCGACCAGCGCCAAAGGCACAAAAACTCGGGGAGGCCTTTTCCTAAGTAACTGTACACACCCACATGCAGCACACTCAATGCAAAAGTGCAAAGTAAAAAAGAAAGAACAAGAAGAGTAAAAAGAACAACTGCTATATATAAACCACAGAGCGCATCGACCTCTACAAGTACAAAGTACAAACTGAAAAGAAAAGGGGAAAAACACACGCCCAACCAAAAAAGTGCCACAACCCGGCAACAGGTAAACGAAAAGAAAGAGCTGACGGGTCTGCCACCTGGAACCCGGCCACGACCACTGCACGCGGTCCAAGCTCCCAAGATCCTACTCTCTACTGAAGTCACGCTCCACCTGTCCGTCACCTGCAAGGGCACACCAAGTGCGGGCAAAGACCAAGCAGGGGTGAGTATAAAAATACTCAGTAGGATACCCCAAAGGCTCGATGGAGTAACAAAGGAGGTACCGAAGGGTGAGCAGTAGAGCGAACAGAGAAAAGTAGAGAAGTACAACCGAGAGTGCAGTAAAGAGTCCAGCTCAACCCAACAAGAGGAAAGAAGGTAGACTCTTCCAGACACAAGGAGCTGGAAACGGTGAGAAGATGAACTTCCCGTAGAGTCTTCACTACCTATAGCAGGAGAGTAGACTTGTCCAACCATGAGAAGCTAGACACGGAAAGCACATGGCATACCCCGCGCGTCTTCACCTCTCCTGGAAGGAGAGTATCCAAACCCAAGAAGTGGGTACTTGAACAAGGTATATACATATATATATAATCTCTACAAGAAGCCCGAACAAGCTCGTAAGGGGATCTCTGTCCCATAGCTCAGCCCAAGAAAAAGAGTATCCAACAGTCCCAGAAGTAAACCCCATCATCAATGCCCAGCATCCCGCACGTCTACCCCGAATCGCAAGCCAAGGGGCTCAATCACCGCACTTAGACACTATCTGCTTTGGGTGGCACTGACTCCCCCGCACGGTTTTAGATCGCGTCACAAGAACGCGTCTTAGTGGGGAAAGTGCCCCTCGTACTTGAGAGTTCTAGGGAAAGTTAAACCACACCTCGTCACTTCCCTGCAGTCAAGAGGTCTCTTCAAAGTCAAGGTCGTCACAATACTGACCCGCAACCAGGGGTCCCGCTCTGGTAATCACGGAGGAAATCCACAGGCTAGCCTAGTAAAAAGGACTGATCCTGTAATGCTAACAGGTGTCCCACTGCCCAGCCCTGCTGGAGGGTAATTCATAACCAGATATTGGGTGACCCACTGCCCAGCCCTGCTGGAGGGTAAACCCTAAGACATCATCAGGCGACCCACTGCCCAGCCCTGCTGGAGGGTAAACCATAACACATCATCAGGTGACCCACTGCCCAGCCCCGCTGGAGGGTAAACCATAACACATCATCAGGCGACCCACTGCCCAGCCCCGCTGGAGGGTAAACCATAACACATCATCAGGCGACCCACTGCCCAGCCCCGCTGGAGGGTAAACCATAACACATCATCAGGCGACCCACTGCTCAGCCCCGCTGGAGGGTAAACCATAACACATCATCAGGTGACCCACTGCCCAGCCCCGCTGGAGGGTAAACCCGGAAGAAGTCAACAGGCGACCCACTGCCCAGCCGTGCTGGAGGGTAGACCTGGAACTAGAAGACAGGCGACCCACTGCCCATCCCCGCTAGAGGGTAGACCCTAAGAGGTCGTCGGGTGACCCACTGCCCAGCCTCTGCTGGAGGGTAAACCCGAAGAAGTCGATGAGTAACCCACTGCCCAGCCCCGCTGGAGGGTAAAACTCAGAACTGCTATGGCCATCTCTACTGGAGGGTATAACACTGGCCACCCAAACGTGGAGTGGGTATCACATAACCACCCAGCTCCAGAACAACTCTCCCAAAATAGGTTCAGTACCTGTTCCATCACGGGGTGCCACTAGCACCGCTACCGGCCAATCCATCGAGAACGAAACCAGGGGGAGACCACTCAACCCTGCTGGTCAACAAACGAGCACCGAGCCAGGGGAAAAACTCCACCCTGCTGGTCAAACAAACACACAGAGGTACCCTCTACGTCGCGAGAGGTCAAAGTATGCAAAGCAGAACATGGAACGCACATGGGGCCCACACGACATGTGGCCCCACGTCAACCCCAACTGAGCACGCAAATGCCTCAGGTACAAACTACACGTACCTCCAACCACTCCTGTATACTCTCAGAGTATACCACGTTCCAGCCCAAAGGCTATCGTGCACACGACACCCAGCGTCAACGCGATGGCGTGACGTAAAAATTATACCTCAAAGGCCCAGACACGGCCAACCACAACTTGTGAACCATTTGTATCACTCTCCCAAGAGTGCGCGATCACACGCCAAGGGTCCGCTACAAACAAGGTAGGACGAAACGCCACCGAAGCACCTCTCATTCTCCACATTCAATGAGATCGTGCAAGAGGCTTCGCACAAAAAAACGGACCACATCGTTGTAATCCTCATGGAAAAACACCCGAGATCGACAATTTACTCGCCTCCAACGGATATCCAACGGAAAAGTCGCCAATACCGCCTCACGCCCGAACGGCATCCCGTGATCCTGAGCCTCGGCCCCGAAAACAGTCGGGTGCATCGCACCATTGCGATCCCCTCAGGAAAACACGTCAAAAGCACTACTCGCATGAGTGCAATGAATATCTGGAGAAAAAGGTGCATCCCGGTGCTCCGCACACAAGCGGTGCCACGTGGGACCCGCATCCCGGTCCCGAAACTCAACGAACGGATCGCACCGTTGCGATCCTCTTGAAAAATTACACGAAATAGACTATTCACTTGTCCAAAACGGTCGCCCGGTGATAAAGCTGGAAATCACCGTTAACTCCCAAAACGGCCCTCACGGGGCCCACACCATCGTGCGGAATTACAGCAGGCGGATTGCACCATCGCGATGCCCTCGGAAAAACACCCAACATCGACTGCTCACACGCCCCGAACGGACGTCCGAGGAAAAAGTCGCTAAAACGCTGCACGCAGCTTGAAAGACGGGTCATGGGGCCCGCGCCTCAACTTCAGCCTCAATGCCTAGAACCGCACTGAAAACCTCCGCCTCAGTTCCAGGGTCGCAATGCCACTGACGGTGCTCAAAACGGACGTCGGACGCGTCCGCGCCGTCCAAAACAAGAATCTCGGGAAAAACGCTCGTCCACTTAATGACACATCGCGCCTCCGAGGCCCCTCGTTTCGGGCATTAAAAATTCCCAAAACCATATCAAAACGTTCCCCACGATTCAAGGTCCGCGCTGCTGCTGACGGCGCGCAAAACGGACACTCTTAACGAAAGTTACGGGCGTCGGAAATTCAAAGAAGGGGGGGGGCACTCCCTAGGCCCGGACCGGCCCGGTCCGGCCAGTCCGCCCTCAGCCGGCCCGGGGCCCGGCCGCGGGCCTGGTTCAGTCCGCCGTGGCCAGCTGGCCGCAGTCAGTGCCCTCGACCGGCCATCAAGTTCAGTCTCGTTTCCCCAACAGCGACCCGCGACAGGCGGGTCGCGGTCGCGTCGCACGCGGGGTCGCGCACCCCCCCTGCCCTACGCCGGAGCCACCCGGCCGCCTCCGCCTGTTGTCCACCTGAAGTCAGCCCGCCGTCGCCCTCGCACACCCAGCCGCCTCAAGCCACCACCTGGCTCACCGCGCCGCTGCCTGGCATGGCCGCCGCCGCAACTACCCGCTGGAACGCCCCAGATCTCCTCCGCAAACCCGCAATCTTCGGCGAATGATTGCGGGTTCCTCTGAAATCCAAAACCAAATCCGAAAGATTCTTCGGATAGCTCATAAAAACTAATACGTTCTCATGGGTTTTTATTTGACAATCGAACAACAATCGACGCATAAATTTGAGGTTGAAATAAGGTTCGGGAATTAAAACGCTCAAAACCTCCTACCTCTTGGGCGATGCCCGGAGCTTCACGGGGAGTCTGCCGCCACGCCGCGCCTTGCTAGAGCTGCTTCACCGGAGATGGAGGAGGAGATTGAGGAGTTCCTCCTTTCTGCTGTTCAGGTTAGGAAGAGGAAGAGGGAGGGGTGACTTAAGCGTTTAAATAGAAACGCTTAAGCACCCGCCCGTCGGCCCGAACCCGAACCCTCAGCAGGGTCGAGGTTAAGCCTCCCCTAGGGTAAACACCACCTTCCGAGCACAATGGCGGTCTCAGAATTTTAATCTGGGACCTCATTCAAAAGTTATTAAACCTAGCGTTCGAAGCCAGAAAATTACGAAAATGCCCCTGGAGCCATTTTTCACAAACAGCTCGCGCCCGCGAAACTTATACCCCTCCTAGGGTAAATGGCATGCTCTGAACTCAATGGTGCCCTCAGTTTTCAATCTGAGCCACCGTTTAAGAGAAAACTGTGTTTCCCGCAACTACCCCAGGCCCGCCTCCATAGGCCAGGGGCTGGCAACCAGCGCCGAAGGCACAACAACTCGAGGAGGCCTTTGCCTAAGCACCTGAACACACCCACACATAGCACACTCAATGAAAAGTGCAGAGTAAAAGAAAAGACAAGTAAAGAAAAGGGAAATTACTATAAATAAACCATAGAGTGCATCGACCTCTACAAGTACAAAGTACAAACTGAAAAGAAAATGGGCAAAACACGCGCCCAAACAAAAAGTTCCACAACCTGGCAACAGGTAAACAAAAAGAAATAGCTGGTGGATCTCCCACCTGAAACTCAGCCATGACCGTCGCACGCGGTCCAAGCTCCCAAGCTCCTACGCTCCACCGAAGTCACGCTCCACCTGTCCGTCGTCTTCAAGGGCACACCAAATGCGGGCAAAACCCAAGCAGGGGTGAGTATAAAAATACTCAGTAGGATACCCCGAAGGCTCGAGGGAGCAACAAAATGAGGTACCGAAGGGTGAGCAGTAGAGAGAATAGGAAAAGTAGAGGAGTACAACTGAATGTGCAGTAAAGAGTCCATCTCAACCCAACAAGAGAAAGGAATTAGACTCGTCCAGGCACAAGGAGCTGGAAACGGTGAGAAGATGGACTTCCCGTCGAGTCTTCACTACCTATAGCAGGAGAGTAGACTCATCCAACCACAAGAAGCTAGACACAGAAAGCACATGGCATACCCCGCGCGTCTTCGCCTCTCCTGGAGGAGGAGTAACCAAGCCCAAGAAGTGGGTACTCGAACAAGGTATATACATATCCTTATGCTCAATCAAGAAGCCCGAACAACGTCGTAAGGGGATCTCCATCCCGTAGCTCATCCCAAGAAAAGAGTAGCCAACAGTCCCAGACATAACCATCATCGTCACCCAGCATCCCGCACGTCTGCCCCGAACTACAAGCCAAGGGGATCAATCACCGCACTTCGACACTATCCGCTTTGGGAGGCACTGACTCGCCCGCACGGTTTTAGATCGCGTCACAAGAATGTGTCTCAGTGGGGAAAGTGCCCCTCGTACTTGAGAGTTCTAGGAAAGTCAAACCACAGCTCATCACTACCTTGTAGTTGAGAGGTCTCCTCAAAGTCAAATCTGTCACAGCACTGACCCATATAACCAAGGGTCTCGCTCTGGTAATCACAGAGGAAAGCCTCAGAATAGCCTAGTCGAGAGGACTGAGTCTGGAATGCCAACCGGTGTCCCCACTGCCCATCCCTGCTGGAGGGTAATTCATAACCAGATATCAGGTGACCCACTGCCCAGCCCTGCTGGAGGGTAAACCCTAATACATCACCAGGCAACCCACTGCCCAGCCCTACTGGAGGGTAAACCATAATACATCATCAGGCGACCCACTGCCCAGCCCTGCTGGAGGGTAGACCCTAGAATAAGTCAATAGGTGACCCACTTCCCAGCCTTGCTGGAGGGTAGACCTGGAACTAGATGACGGGCGACCCACTGCCCAGCCCTGCTGGAGAGTAGGCCCTAAGAGGTCATCGGGTGACCCACTACCCAGTCTCTGCTGGAGGGTAGACCCTAAGTGCGTCGGGTGACCCACTGCCCAGTCTCTGCTGGAGGGTAGACCCAAAGAGCATCGGGTGACCCACTACCCAGTCTCTGCTGGAGGGTAGACCCTAAAAGTCAGTGAGCAACCCACTACCCAGCCCTGTTGGAGGGTAAACCTGAAGAAGTCGATGAGTAACCCACTGCCCAGCCCCGCTGGAGTGTAAAACTCAGAACTGCTCTGGTCATCTCTACTGGAGGGTACAACACTGGCCAACCGAACACGTAGTGGGTATCGCGCAACCACCCAACTCCAGCACAACTCACCCAAAGGGGTTCAGTGCATGTTCCATCACTAGGTGCCACTAGCACCGCTATTGGCCGATCCATCGAGAACGAAACCAGGGGGAGACCACTCAACCCTGTTGGTCACAAACGAGCACAGAGTCAGGAGAAGAACTCAACCCTTCTAGTCAAACAATCACACAGAGGGACCCTCTACATCGTGAGAGGTCAAAGTACATAAAGTAGAATCTGGCACGCACGTGGGGCCCACACAACGTGTGTCCCCATCGCAACCCCAACCAAGTGAACAACCGTTCTCAGGTACGAACAACCACATGTACCTTCAAGCATCCCCCGTATACTCCCAGAGTATACCACGTTCCATCCCAAAGGCTATCGTGCACACGGCACCCAGCGTCAACGCAAAGGCGTGACATAAAATCTCCAACTCAAAGGCCCAAGCACGGCCAACCACATCTTGTGAACCATTTATATCACTCTCCCAAGAGTGCGCGATCACACGCCAAGGGTCCGCTACCAACATGGTAGGATGAACCGCCACTAGAGCACCTTTCATGCTTCCACATTTAATAAGATCGTGTATAAGGCTCCGCACGGCCAAACGGATCGCACCGTTGTAATCCTCATGAAAAAACACGCGAGATTGACTATTTACTCGCCTCCAACGGATATCTGACGGAAAAGTCACCAACACTACCTCACGCCCGAACGGCGTCTCGTGATCCCGAGCCTCGGCCCAGAAAACAGTCGGGCGCATCGCACCATTGCGATCCCCTCAGGAAAACACGTCAAAAGCACTACTCACATGAGTGCAACGGATATCCGGAGAAAAAGATGCATTCCGGCGCACCGCACACGAGCGGTGCTTCGTGGGACCCGCAACCTGGTCCCGAAACTCCACGAACGGATCGCACCGTTGCGATCCTCTCAAAAAAGCACACAAGATGGACTATTCACTTGTCCAAAACGGTCACCCGGTGATAAAACTGGAAATCACCGTCAACTCCCGAAATGGCCCTCGTGGGGCCCGCACCATCGTGTGGAATTATAGAGGGCAGACTACGCCAACGCGATGCCCTCGGAAAAACACCCAACATCGACTGCTCGCACAACCCGAACAGATGTCCGGTGAAAAAGTCGCTAAAAGCTGCACGCAGCTCAAAAGACAGACCGTGGGGCCCGCGCCTCAACTTCTTCCTCAATGCCTGAAACCACCCTTGAAAGCTCCACCTCGATGACAGGGTCCCTACGCCACTGACGGCGCTTAAAACGGACGTCGGACGCATCAGCGCCGTCCAAAACAAGAATCTCGGGAAAAACGCTCGCCCACTTAAAGACATGTCGTGCCTCCGAGGCCTATCGTTTCTGAAATTAAAAATTCCTAAAACCATCTCAAAAGTTCCTCCTCTGCGTCAGGCCCGCGCCACCACAGATGGCGCGCAAAACAGACGTCCGTAGCGAAAGCTACGGTTGTCGGAAGTTAGAAGGGGGGGGAACCCCTTGGGCCGGACCGGCCTGGTCCGGCCGGTCCGCCCACGGCCGGCCCGCGTGCCCAGCTCACTTCACCGTGGCCAGCTGGCCGCAAACTTCCGACACCCGACCATCCCGGAGGGCCGGTCTCGCTGCGCCCCCGCGGAGACCCACAGTTCGCAGGTCTCTGTCCACCGAGGTCGCGTCGCGCCGCGACCCCGGGTCGCCGCCCCGTTCCGGCGAGATCGATCGCCGCGATGAGGAGCGCCGACGCCAGCCACTCCCGCTGAAGAGCACCGCCTCCAGCCGCCACTGCCAGAGAGCGCCGTCGCCAGCCGCCACTGCTGGAGAGCGTCGCCGCCAGCCGAGCCATCGCCCGCCGCCGGACCACCTTGCCGGTAACCGGCCTCATGGCCGGAAAACTTCAGAGGACCTCCGGAAACGATCCGGTGGTCGAAAATTCGATCTGGATAACATTCCGGAAAGCTCGGGACAATATCTACGTGATTATGGGATTGTATTGAAGATCGGGAAGCAAGTCGACAATGTAAAATTAGGACGATCATGGTGCGGGAAAAAATAAAACGAAACAAAAACAACTCCTACCTCTTGGGCGATGCCCGGAGCTTCATGGGAAGTCCGCCGCCGCTCCGCTGCCTTGCTGGAGTTCGTATCACCGGAGCTTGCCTCTCCGGAGCTTCCTCACCGAAGGTGAAGGAGGGGGGGAGGGTTTGAGGAAGAAGAAGAAGAAGAAGGGGGTGGGGGTGTTTAAGTACAAATCACTTAAACGCCCGCCCGACAGCCCTGAACCCGAACTCCCGATAGGGTCGGTATTTAGCCTCCCCTAGGCTAAGAACCACGCTCTGAGCGCAATGGCGGTCTCGGAATTTTATTCTGATAACCCGTTCCAAAGTTATTAAACTTAGCGCCCGAGGCCGCCAAATTACGAAAACGCCCCTGGGGCCATTTTTCACAAACGGCCTGCGCCCGCGAAACTTATAACCCTCCTAGGGTAAACGGCATGCTCCGAACTCAATGGTGCCCTCAGTTTTCTAATACGAGCCACCATTTAAAAGATACTAGTGTTTCTCCATTAAACGAATTAATTAATTTATTTAATCCGTTTAACGTTCCAGAAGCGGGCGAGGGGTCCAAACATCCCGCGCCGACAAGTTTTATGTCGTTCCTAGGGTAAACACCCCATTCCAGACCCATCCGTACACTTGGATCTCTAATCCAGAACTCCTTCTAGGAGTTATCCCATTTATTTAGCGTTTCCTGTGTGAACGCACTGAAAATTTAATTTCGGCCACTCCGGGGCTCGGAATCGCACGCCGTCAGAAGGCGCTGTCGTGGAATATCATCAAGAATATTCCAAAGTCTTTCACAGAAAAAACTGGGTTCTTACATCATTCCCTACTTCAAGCTTTTCATCCCCGAAAAGCAAAACTAGGGAGCAACACAGGGTACTAAGCCCACACCTAGCTTTCCCATACCCAGAAGAACCCACGCACAGCTCTGCGTCACCGCACACAGACCAAAGGATTGACCTGTCCATGCGAGGTCGGAGCTTGCTGATGTCGTGCACCCACTCCAGACTTTGGGGTTAGGGCAAGGCGGTAGGGTACCTCGTCATCCCTTTGCACGGTCTCAAACGACCCGAAGGTCCTCGGGGGTAGCTCACCTCCCCGGTCCAACCTCTACGTCGCACGCCGCGACAGGAATCACCACCCGCACCTGAAACAAGGCCCGGTGATTCCCTCCTTCAGAATATGCATATGTTGAAACACCCAAGAATATTATTGATGATATTCCAGAGCAGCGCCTTCAGACGGCATGCGATTCCGAGCCCCGGAGTGGTCAGAATTAAATTTTCAGTGCGTTCACACTGAAAATGCTAAATAAATCGGATAAGTCCTAAAAGGAGTCCCGGATCGGAGATCCGAGTGTATGGATGGGTCCGGAATAGGGTTTTTACCCTAGGAAATTTATCCGTTTAACCTTCCGAAAGGGAGCGAGGGGTCCAAACATCCCGCGCCGACAAGTTTTATGTCAATACTAGGGTAAACACCCTATTCTGGACCCATCCATACACTCAGATCTCTGATCTGAGACTCTGTTTAGGAGTTATCCCATTTATTTAGCATTTCCAGTGTGAACGCACTGAAAATTTAATTCCGGCCACTCCGGGGCTCGGAATCGCATGTTGTCTGAAGGCGCTGCTCTGGAATATCATCAAGAATATTCCAAAGTCTTTCACAGCAAAAACCGGGTTCTTACATTCTATAGTTAACTTGGGTTCATATCATTATTTAACTTTAGGACAATGTTTTATACAAAAAATTATAACTACAAAAAATAATAGAAAACCAAAATGTAGAACATTAAATAACAAAGATACAATGAATATACAATAGCACACAAACCCATATAGGGTAATCAACCTATTGATATATTATGTCTAAGTATGATATACTCTATAATACCAAATGTAGGATCGAATATATAAACATGAGATGCTCAAATACAAGAGGGGGTGAATTGTTTACTTTAAAAATCCCTAATGAAATTTTGTGTAACCAAAATTCACAACACCTATAAGTTCTATTATCTTGCTTGATTCCGGAAAAGTGATTCCAGAAATGAGACTTAACAAAAGTTTACGCCAACTTTGATTCTAACTTAAAGCATATAGAATCCTATAAAATCAGAGTACAAGTTTAAGGAAGTATATGAAAGTTATACTTACCTCAACAACTAAAATACACAGTAGAAAACAAAATACTACAAGTAACAAGTACTAACTCTTTTAACCCAAATAGGAGGGTATCCAACAACCCTAGATAACAGGTCCCATAATTTATACTTTCAAGAAAGTTTGTCTTACCCAAACCCAGGTAATCCCTCAATCCGAAGATCGATATCTGTCTTTCTGTCCCCGCAAACCCTCAATTTGTAAGGAAATCCGCACCTCTGACTTCACAACCCAAAGTCTCTGATTTCAAGGAAATCGAACCTCTTTACTAAGCAAATATTCACTAAGAAAAGTTTGAACAAGTAGTTCAAAACTTTCTACACGAAGCCTGAGAGTTTATAAGAGCCTCTCTCTCTAAAAATCACTTCTGAAAGTTCTGAGCTTCAAAAATTCCAAAAGTTCCAAAAGTCTCAAAAGTCTCGAGCTCTTTGAAATGAGCTCCTATGTATAGGCATGGCTTCAACGGTCGTCTCCCTCCTACAACGGTCATATTTTTCCTTGAATTTCAGAGGGACATGTACACATGTCACTCAAACAATGGTTAGTGAGTAATAGAAAGCATGACATCGTTTTATAACTAAATAGGTGTAAGCATAACCAAAAATTGATATTCAGAATATAAGTAAATGAAATTTTAGAGTCTAAACAAAATTGAAATCGGAGTCTACAATACAAAGATATTTGGATTCTATTTTCTTGTAATTCAGAACCTGAATTCTCTAGAATTATGGAGTCAGAATTTCAAGGAAATTCAGATTTTGGATTCATAAGAATTCAGAAACTGAACTCACAAAGTTCAGAGTCGGAGTTCATGAGCATTCGGAGTCAGAACTCAAATAATTTCGTAACCAGAATTCTAATTTAGAATTCGGAGTTAGAACTTAGAAAGTTTGTTACTAGAATTCATAATCAGAATTCGGAGTCAGAACACAGAAGAGTTCATAACCAGAATTCGTATTTAGAATTCGAAGTCAGAACTCAGAAGAGTTAGTAACCAGAATTATGATTCAGAATTTGGATTCAGAACTTAGAAGAGTTCCTAACCAGAATCCTAATTCAGAATTCGGAGTCAGAACTCTGAAGAGTTCGTAACTGGAATTCTGAGAATTCGGATTCTATAAAATAATGCTTCATATCTAGTTATTTATAGGATTCCAAGGTTTTGGTTTTCAAACCAAATTTTACACTTAGAAAAATTATTATATGAATAATGAAAAGTAGGTAAGGATAAATTCCCTTAAGGATGGAAATTTTCCTTAAAGAAGTAAATTAAGGGTAAAACGAAATTTTCCTTGAGATAAGGTGTTTATGATTTTCAAAACAAGAAGGAATTGTGAAGTCATAAGGAAAGCCTTAATGACTTAACAATCTCCCCCATGTATGAAGGAATGTAAAATTCATAAGGAAAACCTTATTGACTCAACAATCTCCCCCTTTTTGGAAATCACAAACATCCTTACAAAAAAGAATATAAGGACTTAGAAAATATTTTACAAAACTTTGCAAATAAAACTTATCTCCCTTTGTTCATGGACAATGGTGAATACAAATAACCCCCCCCCCCCCCCCTTAGATTTTGGAACACTAAGGATCATATTCTAGATTTCTGGAATGAGAATTTTCATTTGAATGTGGAAATCTTCATAATGAGAACTCCCCCTTACTTAGGGATATTTCTTCTTTACTTAGAAATATTTTTCCTTCTCCCCCTTAGAATTCTTTTTCCTTATCCCCCTTTGTGATTTTCAAAAAGAGTTTGAGGGAATGAAAAAACAATATAGTACCTGAAATATTAGTACAAACATCCAAACAAAAGGAGCAACCACAATTTCATTAAGATCGAAAGAATTTGTACAAGGCAAGATATTACAACAAAAGATCGGATTGGGTCTGTTTTTCTTCTTTTTCCTTGGTTATTAGCTTCTTTATGATGGTTTTCATCTTCTTGAATTCCTTGTGATCTTCCTCAGCTTTCTTCTCTAGAGATTTTATTCTCTCTTCCTAAGACTTAAGAACTTCTGCTTGAGCCTTCAGCAACTCATCTTGCTTTACAAAATTCTCTTCAAACTCAATCCGGAGATCTTTTTCCCTCTTCAAGTTTTGATCTACATAGTTCAACTTCCCATTCAGGTCTCTCACCTCTTGAATCTGAGTATTTTTTTTAGAGTTAGTTTTTCCTTAAAGCTATTTGTAAGATCCTTGATTTTGGTGTCTTCGGTATCAAAAGTTTCCTTGACATCTTCTTGAAATTTATCAAGATCACTCATTTCTTGTATTGTCTTCTTTGACCAGTTGGATATCTTCTTACATGACTTTCTGTGAGCTTCGTATCCTATGAGGAAAGTTTTGAAATCTAATTCCATCTTGACACACTTGTCCATCACCATGGACACCGAATCTGATTTCTGATTAAGAGAATGTTGAAACATCTATCATCTAGAATCTATGCTTGAAAAATTCAGAATAGACCCGACAAGCTTCTTCAAGGATTATTCAACAAAATCATGACCAAGCGAAGATGATTCAAAATTCGAGACTTTACTTGGTGATTCTTGTTTTTATAGCTCAACAAGATTCCTTTTTGAAGTTCCTTCAACTTCATTCTTCTTCGCTACAGATTTTCTAGGAGTATCAACAAACACTTTTTTACCCTTATCAACTCTCGGTACGACTTCCTCATCAGGGGATTCATGCTCGCTGTTAGAAAAATGCACAACTCTATCTTCATCTACCTCTTCTTTCTGATTTCTAGCCTCAGCATCCTCAGGATGAATGAAATCACAATTTAAACTTTCTTCTTCATACAATTTATCAACTTCTTCTTCACCTTTCTCTTCACCATTCTCTTTATCCTTCTCTAGAGTGACAAGCTTCGAGGACTCAGCTTCAGAAGTTCGGAGTGACAATTTTTCGAATGGGGTTCCCTTGTCTCGATAATTTTCAACTTTCTTTATAAGATCATATGTGTTATCAGTCCCTTATTCTTCTTCTTCCATCTCTACCACTTCTTCCACTTCTTCAACAAGTTTTTCTTTAGCTTTTTCGGGAGTGAAGAAATCCTTCCCTGGAGTCTCAGGTAAAGGCTATGTCAAGAACTATTGTGGCACCGAAATACTCTCAGATGCTACTTCAGTAGCCTTCAAGAGAGATTGCACAATCTCGGCCTTAGACATTTCTTCTTAAGTTTCTTCTCTTGGGCTTGCTTCTCAATCTCTTCAGCAGTTGATTCTTTCAAGGCCTTAGCCTCAGCAGGATCCAAAACGAACTGTGGATCCCCTGCTTTTCTATTTTTCTTATCATCCCTCCATTTTTCTACAACCTCATCTGGGTAGGCTTTCTACTTCTTAGGTTTAGGAGGTGCGGATTGGACCTCCTTAGATTTAAGAGTTTTGTCTTCTACTTGCACTTCCTTCAACTTTCTTTTCTTACCAGCCTTCTTCGATGGTTCAACTTCTTCTGTATTCTTCAGAATGACTTCTGCCTCTTCCACTGGCAGATCATAAAACTCTCCTGACTCCTTAGATTAGCCCATATTCATTCTTTTCAAAGTGTCATCACTTATAAGCATAACTTTACAATTCCTTAGATTGAAACTGCAAGGGATCTTGAATGATTCAAGACACCGAACTATCGTCTTGGAAATTAAGGCAGGATACATAATAATCTGAGCTCTCAAATTCCCATTTTTGATATTCTCTATCATAATGAGAATGTGCCTCATCAAATTGATTTTCCTTAGATTTACCAAGAAATCCAAGATATATATGAAGCTTTTCTTTAAGGTGTCCTTATCACCTTTTCTCGATACGAAAAAACCCTGAACCCATAAATGCAGGACCCGATTGTTGACAGATAAGTGAGAAATCTTTGCGGTCTTGACATCTGATAGTCCAAGACATTCCAAAGATTTCACCTTACTAAAACTTCCTTGAACATCCGGTAGTTTTTGAGAGAAAAACTCAGCTTCCCCTTCATAAGACATCCCCACCAGGATAGTAGCCTTGGTGTAAGAGAGTTTATAAGTATTTCCATAACTTTTGAAGGAGAATTTTTCTCTGCCATATTCCTTAAAGAAAGAAACGAACTCATAAAATTCTATAAGAAAATCCGGATACACAACATCCTGAGCTCCTGTCTTAGAAATATCTACACTTTCCCACCCATTGATCTTGATGTTCTTGGAGATAATAGAATCATATTTGAAAAAGTTTGGATGGACCAAACTTTCCCTATAAACTTCACAACTTGAGATTAGCTTCATGGTAGACATATCTTGAGGAGAGGTTTCTTTAGACATTCAGATCGGAGGAACTCTAAGAGATTTGGAATGAGATTAAGAATGTGGGAAGAACTTCAACACACGAGAGCTTGAAAATTGATGTGGGGAAACCCTTCGGGGGTCCTTTATATAGGTGATTGAAGTGACCTTTCATCATCCAAATCCAATATAATGGTTGAGAAACCTTCTGATCAGATCTAACGGTTGATATGAAAGCTGCAAAGAAAAAAATTGGGTAGAATCCGATATTTTGAGGTTTTTTTTAAGAAAAACTAGAATCCGAGAATTTAAACTACAAAAGAAAATACCAGCAATGAAATAATGACTATGAAAATTTAATAAGGAAATCATACCTTTCGGATTTCTAGGAGGATTATTCATAATAGATGATGTTCTTATTGAATAAATTTAGATTAAAACAAGTTTGACTATGAAAAACTTATTACAAAAAATCTAAGGTCGAAAAATTTTACTTAAAAAATTTGAGTACCAAAATTCCACTGTGAAAATTTTGAGTACGAAAATTTTCATTACGAAAATTTCGAGTATGAAAATTTTCATTATGAAAATTTTGAGTATGAAAATTTCGAGTATGAAAATTTTCATTATGAAAATTTCATGTACGAATATTTCGAGTACAAAAATTTTCATTACAAAAATTTCGAGTACGAAAATTTTGAAGAACTAACTATGAAAATTTTCATTACGAAAATTTTGAAAAACAGCAAAAAAATTCATTACAAAAATTTTGAAAAACTAACTATGAAAATTTTCATCACGAAAATTTTGAAAAACTAACTACGCAAATTTTCATTACGAAAATTTTGAAAAACTAACTATGAAAATTTTCTTTACGAAAACAAAAAAATGTACTCCCCTATGAAAAGGAGTTCATTACTGTAAGAAGATTGGTTCAACATGAAGTTAATCAAGGAGGATTACCTTACGGTTATCATTCCTAACTTCTGTTTAATGTATTCAAATCTATCGGAAGGTAATGATTTTGTGAAAATGTCAGCAAGTTGATCTTGCGTTATGATAAATTGAAGAATGATATCTCTATTTTTCGTGTGATCCATAAGAAAGTGATTCCTAATATCTATGTGTTTTTCATGAGAGTGATGTGCAAGGTTTTTACTAAGGGAAATGGCACTTGTATTATGACACAAAATTTGTGTTTTCATAAAACTCAATCCATAGTCTGTGAGTGTAAAGACCCATAAATTTCAAGGAAATTTTTTTCTTAATTTCTTTTGGATTTTTTGAGTACACATTTTCTGACGGCACCTAATTCCGAGGCCCAGTGTGCCCGGAATCAATTTCCGAAGTTTAGCTCGGGTACGTTCAGTGAACGAATGAGCGGGATTTTTCTAACTTTTGGAATGGTGCTCGGAATCGAAATCTGAGGGAACCGATGAAACCGCAGTGCTGGTAATTGCATAAAAAGACCTTTATTGGAGTTGCTTTTTCTCGGGAAGAGTTCTTTAAAAAAAAAGAGGATTAAGTTTAAAGTGAAATAAAAATTGTGTAACAATTTTATTTCACATCCAAATGGTTTAACCCAATGTGTGGGAGTTGAGTGGGACCCACTTGAACCTAAATCCTCTTGATAGGATATTAGTGAGGTGGGGGCCACACGATCCCCACCCCTTCAAAATCCATTAACTCCTCTTCCACATTAATGATTCCAACTTATTCCTCCATTAATTTTTGACAACACTATTTTTAATTAATGAAATGAATTCAACTTTTGATTTTTTTTTTAAAAAGTTGGAAAAAGTAATAAAATAAGGCAAAGACCTTATTTTATTTTGGTTTCTTCATTGTGTTGAGAGAGGGAGAGTTATACACTTGAAGAACTTCATCTTCCTCCTTGAAGAATGTGAAGAACGCCGACACGTTGTTCCATCTTCCCGCGTCAAAGAAAGGGAGACACCACTTCTTTCTCGGATATTCTTCTTCGACGTATACGAAGCCTCACCCCATGACGCCGTCTACCGCGACGCAAGCTTCTGCGAACTACTTTGAGGTAGGGGTGTGTTTTGAATTGAGAGATTTTGGTTTTCCTTCCATGATGTCGTTTCTCTCTAAAAACTTTTGCTATCAAACTAATGCGGAGGGAACCAGACCAAACTAACATGGTCTGATTCCTTCGTCATTCTTGTTGTTTGGTTTCCTCCAACCATTCTTGAGCGGTGAATCAAGGAAAGTTTTCGGAGCTGATCAGAGGCTCGAAAACATCGGAAACGGCCTTGGAACATCGGGATGACCTAAGAATGGGAGTTTTGTAGCAAAAAGATCATCGGAACAAAGGATGGACGCCTTGGGAGGCGTGCTGGACAGAGGCGTAATTTCTGGAAAATTCCAGAATACACAGTGTGTACTTTCAAAGCACACGCTGTGTAGTACAAACGTTCAGCGGCAGAAGTAACGGACATCAGAAGAAGTGACACACTGCATGTGATACCGGTCACACGGCGTGTACTATCCACACATTTTGATAGAGGAGACTTCGAAGACATGGCGTTTAATCCAGGAGATACACGGGCATGGGCAGAACTACATGGCCAAGAGGCGCAGCGTGTACTTCCTTTACCATGATAGAAGCAGCTTCGGTATGACTCGGTGTGTATTATTGGAATACATGGACACGGGGTGGAGTACACGAGCACGTACTCCACTACACGGCCAGGCATGGCCAGTGTACATGGAGACGACCCCAGAAGTCTGGACACGGTGTGTAACTATACCACACGCCGTGTATTTACTTTTTACACGAACATCCCATCAACACGGGTTGTGGTACACGGACAGTACCCGTGGACTGAAGACACAGTGTGTAACTATACCACATGCCATGTACTTTCTTTTTACACGACCAGCCCTGCGACACGGTCCATATCACACGGGCAGTACCCAGTGACAGATGAAACGGCGTGTATCGCTTATCTACACGTCGTGTACTTTTGGAAAATGGCTTGGTCATCTTGTTCTCTATGACTTGGGCACGTTTTTCTTGGTTTTCCCCTAGGACGTGGGATGGAATGTTGGGATAAATCATCCTTGGTCTTCGTGATGGTTGTTGTATCCAACCCTTTGACTCGAGGAGTGGACCCTCCTGGAATCGAGTGTGCTGTGTGCGGGAATCCTAGAATTGGTTGTGATTGTGATGACGACGACGACTATACTGAAATCCTCCATGGGTTCGACAACAACTACTACCATACTGGAATCCTCCGTGGGTTCGACAGCGATGACTACTGTTCTTGTATCCTATGTGGGTCCGGTAGTACTTGACTACTGTTCTTGTATCCTATGTGGGTCCGGTAGTATTAGACTTTGTACGTGTATCCTATGTGGGTCCGGCAGAGTAGATGGTCTTGTATCCTTTGTGGGTATGATAGCTTAGCTGGTCTTGTATCCTATGTGGGTCTGACAACTTAGATGAATCAGTGGCTACATCTGATCAACTCGATCGTCTTATGAAGAAGTATACCAGTGTGAGCTGAGTCTTGACTTTCAATCATTATCTTCGATATGATTGTTTTTCTATCCTATGTGGATTGAGTTGTGTTATCCTGTGTGGTTTGGATTATGCTATCCTGTGTGGACTATATCAAACTTGGGCTCGGATGTTGGAGCTGAACTGGAATTGGTGCCTTAGGTATATGTATGGGCATATACCTAAGTAGGGTTGTTGGTTACTTCTTGATTGTATCTTTCCTTTGTGGTTTATCCTTCATGGATTCTGGGAGACCTTCGGGGGTCTCGGGGTCCCTACTGAGTAGCGTATACTCACCCCTTCACGGGATATGCCCGCACTACATTGTGTTGGATGCAGACGACAGACAACGTTGATCGAGGTGGGAGCTCGTGGAGCTGGACAGTACCTGGAGGTGGATCACTGGATGGGACGTACTCGGAGCGGACGGCTGGAGCCGGGGAGCAGAGGAGACTATCTGTACCCACCCTTTAGGTGGGATTTCCAGAGGACGGCTCAGACTCGCTACTTTACTTTTCAGTTGTTGTACTCCCTTTTTTAGTTGTACTTTACTTTCAGTTGGGTTTGTATTCTGACCCATTTACTTTCGATCACTCGCTTTTGTACTCAGTTTACTTAGTGTTTACTCATCTTGTGTACTCTGTGGTGTTTGTTTACTTTACAAAGGCAATGTCTTCCCTTTTTATCGGGATTTACACCTTTGGTGCTAGTCACCAGCCTCTGGCCTATGGAAGGCAGGCTTGGGGTAGTCACGGCATGGGCCCCGAGGACGGGTCGTGACAGTGAGTGTGTGTTGCATCCACAACACTTGAGCACAAAAACTTCCAGATGATACATATTCAGCTTCAGCAGTTGAAAGTGCTACTGAGTGTTGCTTCTTGCATGACTAGGAAACTAATGAATCTCCTTAGAAATGACAAGTTCTGGATGTACTCTTTCTATCCATTCTACATCCACCAAAGTCAGCATCCAAAAATCTTTTTAAAAAGAAATCATTTCCATAAGTATAAAATAGTCCTAAATCCATGGTTCCCTTTAAGTAGCGAAAAATTCTTTTCACTGCATTTAAATGAGAACCCTTAGGATTGGATTGATATCTTTCACATAAACATACTGAAAACATTAAGTCTGGACGACTAGCTATCTAGTAAAGTAAACTTTCTATCATACCTCTAAAGGATGTTTGATCTACTAGTTTCCCAGCTTCATCAAGATCAACTTTGTTTGAGGTACCAATGGGAGTAATTATACTCTTAGTGTTGTTATATTCATACTTTTTAGGAAGATCTTTAATATAATTATATTGGAATCTATAGATTCCTTCTGGTTTGTGAGAAATTTGAAAACCAAGGAAAAATGTTAAATCACCCATCATACTCATTTCAAACTCAGATTTCATTAGATCCGCAAAGGAATCGGTTAAAGATTTCTGAGTTGAACCAAATATAATGTCATCAACATAAATTTGAACAATCAAAACATTTTTCTTATCTTTATTTATAAAAATAGTTGGATCTGCATTTCCCTTAACATAGTTATTTTGAATAAAAAATCATGTAAGTCTTTCATACCAAGATCGAGGGGCTTGTTTAAGTCCATACAGAGCTTTGGTAAGTCTAAAAACTTGATCAGGATGTTTTGTATCTTCAAAACCAGGAGGTTGTTTAATAAAAACTTCCTCTAGAACATAACCATTAAGGAAAGCACATTTCAAATCCATTTGAAAAAGTTTAAAATTGAAAAATACTGCAAAGGCAAGTAAAATATGAATAGATTCAAGTCTAGATACTGGAACATAGGTTTCTTCATAGTCTATTACTTCTTGTTGATTATAGCCTTTAGAAACTAATCTATCTTTATTTATAACAATGATTCCATTTTCATCACACTTATTTCTGAAGACCCATTTTTCTCTAATAATAGAAGTTTCCTTAGTTATTTCAACCAAGGTCTAGACTTTATTCCTTTCGAATTCATTTAGTTCATCTTTCATGGATTTAATCCAATCATCATAACCTAAAGCTTCATCGGTGCTTTTTTGGTTCTAATTGGGAAAGGAATGCGAGATGTTCTACTTTATTTCTTAAGGAACTTCTAGTCCATACAGGTTGATTCACATCTACAATGATACTATCACTGGGATGATTCTTTAGAAACAACTGATTTGGGTTTTGTAAAACTTGTTCATCAACATAGGGTAGGAAATCTTCTGGGGTAAATGTTTCAGTAGTATCTTCTTGAACATTTTCCTTTTCAGAAGGATCTTTTATAAAAGGTTGATAATCGGTTTTTGAAAACACATCTGAGGATGTAGGTTGGGGTTGTTTAAAAAAAAGGATCAGTTTCATCAAATTTGACATGTACTGTCTCTTCAACAGTACAAGTGTTTTTTTTGAAAACTCTATATGCCTTAGAAGTTGTGGAGTATCCTAAGAAAATTCCTTCATCAGATTTTGGTGCGAATTTATGTAGATTATCTTTAGTATTCAGAATGAATACCTTGCAACCAAAAACCTTAAAGTAGGAAAGTCTATGTTTTCTACCATTCCATAAATCATAAGGAGTTTTATTAAGAAAAGGTCTAATCAAAACTCGATTTATAGTATAACAATTAGTACTTACAGCTTCAACCCAAAAATGTTTGGCTACAGAATATTAACTCAACATGGTTCTAGTTATATCTGTTGGAGTTGGTGGCCTAGAACCAACTACTTTGTACTTTATTAATTAATAAATGTCTTATCACATCTTGATTGTTATTCTGCATGAAAATGCATGTGATAATGTCCTAAGGACAACTATTTCATTAATGGGTCATAGAAGATCCCTGCTATGATGAGAACCCGGAAGTGCCATAACACTATTCTTGAATATATGTTCTATGGTCGGATGATGTTATTTTAAGGAAAAAAATAATATAGGCCATTGGGGGTGAGGACTCATACAACTTTGAGGCACCTTCTCATGGTGTGTGCCCTTGGTAATATCCAGGAGGATATTATGAGAACGAGACCCTTCAGTAGGAAATCCACATTTCATAGTGTCATTGGATGTTCCTATCTGTGAACGTGTGTATTATTCCTTAGACTTTATGATTATTATTAATGGGTATTACAACTCGCGCACTTAGATGTATTGACGAAAACTATGACGACACACTGTTTGCAGCGAGGTAGGATACGTTGGGTGCATCACGAGTAATACTGCATTAATAGATAATGTGAGAAAGGATTTGTCCCTTCTGTTCCATAACGGAAGTAGATATCTCAAGACCTTTGATGGAATTGATATAGCCTACATAAATCCATGGTCATGGTAAGGTATGAGCGAGTTCAATTCCGGGAAGTCAAAGAAAGAATAATCAAGAACATTGGTTGATGGCACTAGCATGCAACCCGCTTGATTAGAGATATCCAACCAAAGGGATTATATTACATGGTAAGTGTTCGTAGGAGGTGACATGTCATTGCGGCGTTAACTTCTTTCTATATGGGTGCCTTGGTGTGTTGCTAGATGCTAACCTTGGACTTTAGGTAGGTTCCGCCTAATTCCACTGAGAAAGAGGCCTGGAGGGTCACACACTTAGTGTGTCCATGTATCTTAGTTAAATATTAATTTAACAAGTTAAATAAAGATCATTCCCGGTTGTGGTTTAATAATTATTCAAGGATGCCTGATCGCATTTATTTTAACACTAGTTATTCGAGAGAATATATTGTGGGCAAAATAATATATATTTATTAGCGAGTAATGTAGTTACATTTATTTAATAAATAAATAGCCATTACTCAAGGTCTAATAAATGAGGTGGAGGAAAATAAATAAAACTGGAAAAATAAAAGTACACGCCGTGTATGTTTATACATACACGCCGTGTAGTTTGTTTTTTCGGGATTCACGAGAAAATATTGTTTATTTAATTAAATGATATTAAATGTGATACATTGGATTCATGTCAAGTAATAATGATGGTCAACTATCATTATTAAGACATGGGTTATTACTAAGAATTAAATGAAATAATTAAATGCTTTTGGGAAATTAATTCATTTTATTATTCTAAGTATTATAAATCCTAATTACATTATTCTCAATTGGGGTTAGCCATTTTTGGTTGTGCAAAACGGATTGGAAATACTCTCAATCCAAGAGAGAATTCCCTTTCCACCAAGAACGCTTTCAAGTTACAAAAGAAAGATCCTCCACCGGATCAAGGAGATCGAAGACAGACATCGCAAGCGAAGGATCTTCCGCGCTAGCACCTGGAGTTCCCTTTAGAGATGTCTAGAGATACGTGGAACACATGTGGATAACCTCTAGAGGAATCCTACACTTGGATTCTCCGACGCAATGACAGATCACAGGGTCATGACCGGAGACACTAACGAAGAAATAATTCCACCGAGGTATTTATTATGAATTAATTAAATTAATTATAACCAACATATTAAGATCCTATCTCAAGGGTTTCAGGACTCTTCTTTTCTTTTTCATTATTCGTTCTATTGCGAAGATCCGGTGTTTTATATCGTGACGGATCTCAGATTGAACGTCGTTTAATGCTAAAATTAAAGTTGGGAAAACCCACCAACGCGCTTCTGTTGCGCCCGGAACCTACAAGTGGTATCATAGGGGTCAAATCGTTGATTATAATTATTTAGTTTTTAGTTGGTGATTTACGCATTTAATAATTTAGTTGTTTCAATTCAATTTTAATCGTTCTGGAAATCTGAATATCGAGATCTGTTCCTCCTCCCTAGTTTCTCGTTCACCTCACAGAAACGAATTTTTCTTTTAATTTTGATTAAAATAAAATAGAGTAACTCATCCGGAGGAGCCAAACATTTCTAGACTTACAACACCAGAATACACAGCGTGTATTCGGAAGTACACGCCATGTAGTCTAGGTTCAATGCATTGACCGATCCGCCAAATCAGGTCGTGTATTGAGGTCATTTATGACACCGTGTGTTGACCAGAAATAGGTGGCACACGGTTTCTGGATTACACGCCGTGTGGTCCAACTGAACATGGCATGTAGTCCCTTCAGGTTAGGGTTGGGTTGTGTACCCCATACACGACTTGTCTGGCTGGAAACCGTGTAACGCGGAAACTACACGGCGTGTGTCCAAAAGAACACGCCGTGTACTTCGAAAATTTCTGAAGTACATTAACACACCCTGTCCCCGGGCGTGTACTTCGTATGGATGGTGAAGAAAAGTACACGTCGTGTAGTTGGAACTACACTCCGTGTACTCACCCAAATTACGTAGATTTATTAAAATTTATTATTATATTATACAAACCCTTGAGACGTGTACCATGGTGCAGGCGTAAAGCTGAGGCACAACACGTGATAGGTGTTTTATATATATGTTTTTAATTTAACATCTGCGTAATGAATGAAAATTCACCAGGTTGCCTCCAAGGTACAAGTTACGTACAAGGATAATTTTAAATGAATTTATTTGTTTAAAATTAGGATGGATGAGAATCTCAAGGAAATTCAGAAAAGGGTTTAAGATAAAAGGATTGATTAATTAAAGATAATTAATTGATTCGAGCGTGATTTATCTTAAACAAGAAAGATTAAAGAATTGAATGCTAGTTTTATTTATGCATAAATATCGTTACATGTGTGGATGATCATGAGCTAGACCGAGACCCTTGTATGTGAATGGTTTCTTTTAATTTATTTATTTAAATTAAATTTGTTGGCCTGCGAGCCATCTCCTCATTAATATGTAAGGCCTGCGTGCCCAATGATTCTTTTATGTAAAAAAACCCCCTTTTTACCACTCACCCGCGTGTGAGATAAATGCATATGTAATGGATGGAGCTCCCAAGCTAGTGGAGGTGGCTCAAGTCAGGAGCTGAGGTGAAACCAATCCAAGGAGATACAAAGGTGGACAGGTGGAAAGCTGTAAACATGAACCCGCAAGGTTCAAGGTGTTTCTCCCCTAGGTCTTGGGTTAGTTTATCAACCACTATATAAACTAACCAATATAACAATCTCATGATCATACCATTTATTTTATTTCTATCAGTTTCATGGTTTATTTATTGTGGGTGTGTTTTCACGATCACACAATTAATGAATATAACAAGCATGCAAGATAGAACTAAAATAAAAACTGGCTTATATGTAAATATTATCTTAGACATGGTTGATCACTTAAGTATATCCCACTTAATATTAACAAGCATGTAATCAATGATAATAAAATGGAAATTTACATATAAGGATAAAATCCCTCAAAAGAAATATTAATTTGGCATATCCTTACATAATCTTGGTTAGAATCGAGCCATAGTTCAAAGTGCTTGACCAACCCTAGTTGGGGTGCTTTCAATTATCAGGAAACTCTAATTCAAGGTTTTGGGTTGAATTGACTTGGTTCGCATCAAGGGTTGACTGCCACAGCAAGACTTGGTGTGACCAAGAGGCAAAGGTTGAGGAAATCCAAAATAAAAGGATTTTAGGATTGGGGAGTCCACTCAGCGGATCAAGGAGCTGCGAGTTAATGCAGTTGGAATTTGGAATGCCTACCTAAAACCCTTCAAGTTTCTTGACCAACCCTAGTTGGGGTAATACGAATAGAAATATGGATCCTTGCCACTAGAATATTCAGGCAATAGAATATTCCAAAGTCAATGGTGAGGGGTATTGGATTTCGATAAAATGGTGGGAGACTAATAAGTATTAATTTATTTATTTGTCTCAATTTTTATAATAAAGTACTAAACCTTTGCTCAACTTAATTTGTAGAAACAGCAAGAAAAATGACGTCAAACATATCATTGTGCACCATACTCAAGAAGGAAAACCTTCTCACCGGCACCAATTTCCGAGAGTGTCAGAGGCGTTTACGCGTCTTCCTTCTCCACGAAAGGAAATTGTATGTGCAGGAAGAGCCTATTCCAGTTGCGCCTAGGAAAGAGGCCAGTGATGAGGAATTGTCTCTCTATATGAAACACATGGATGATGCCACATATGTCCAGTGTTTCATACTATCGTCCATGTCTAATGAGCTTTTGAAGCAACATGAAAACATGGACGCATATAGCATGATGTCTCAACTTAAGGATATCTACCAAGAGAAGGCGAGACAGGAGAGGTATGAGATCTCCAATGATTTGTTCACTATGAAGCTTGGAGAGTCAGCGCCAGCTGGGCCTCATGTAGTCAAGCTTATTGGCTACATTGAATGTATAGACATCTTAGGGATTAAATTCTCGGATGAGTTGCGTACAGATCTTATCCTATCATCACTTCCCAAGACCTTCTCTAGCTTCATTGTCAACTATAATTTGAGAGGAAATGAGAAGAGTCTATCGGAACTTATGACCTTGATTCTCTAGGTAGATAAGGACATGGGTCGTGACAAAACCACGGTCTTTAAGGTGAACAAGAAAAGTAAGGACAAGGCAAAGGGACCAAAGACTTATAAACGGTCTGAAGCCCCTGAGCATTGTCCCTCCAAGAAGGGGAAGATCCAGAGGTAGGGCAAGGAACGGGAGGCAGTGTGTTTTGCATGTGGAAAGCAGGGCCACTGGAAGAGGAACTACACCCAGAAGCGTGGGGATGCTAAAGGTGCGTTTGTTATCGAGTGTAATCTTTCTATTTCTACACATTGGGTATTAGATACAGCTTGTGGGGATCACATATTTATTCAAATGCAGGGACCAAGTAGATTTAGAAATATTTCCAGAGGAGAGGTGGATCTTCGAGCTACCAATGGTGCAAGGTTGGCTGTGTTGGCTATTGGCGACTACCACCTCTCATTTCCAACTGGCATGATTTTGGTTTTACAAAACTGTTATTTTGTGCCTAGTGTTACCAAGAACATAATTTATGTATCTTGTTTGGATATGGATGGATTTGTTTTCATGTTTGTAAATAAGGTTTTTATCTTTTATAAGAACAATGTATGTTATGGTATGGCACATTTAAATAATGGTTTGTATGTATTTAATTACGAAAACCAAGTGTTGGAAATCGATAACGAAACAAACTCACATGACTCATACATCACCCAGTTGTGGTATCACCGCCTTGGTCATGTAAACGAGAAGCATTTAACAAAGATCTCTCAAGAAGGCTATTTAGACTCCACTGAGCTAAAACCACTTGATAGATGTCATGCTTGTTTACAAGGTAAAATGAACAAGACACCTTTCAGTGGACAGGGTGAAAGGGCCACAGATCTTCTAGGATTGGTACACACAGATGTATGTGGACCATTTCCAGTAGAAGCTAGAGGAGGATATTCTTACTTCATTACTTTTACTGATGATTTGAGTAGATACAGATTTGTCTACTTAATGAGGTATAAGTCAGAAGCCTTAGAGAAATTTAAGGAATTGAAGAATGAAGTAGAGAATCAGCTTGGTAAGAAGATAAAGAAGCTTCGATCAGATCGAGGTGGAGAATATCTGAACCAAGAGTTCATCGATCTTCTACGGGAGTCTGGGATTCTATCTCAGCTCACTCCTCCTTAAACACCACAGTGTAATGGTGTTAGTGAATGGAGGAATCGCACCTTGTTGGGCATGGTGAGGTTGATGATGAGTCATGCGGATCTTCTATTATCCTTTTGGGGATATGCATTACAAACTGCAGCATACACATTAAACCGAGTACCAACTAAGGCGGCAAATGGAATTCCCTCCAAGTTATGGAATGGAAAGAAACCCATTTTGTCGCATACATGTGTATGGGGATGCGAGGAATTTGTTAAGGCCTTCTCAGGAAACAAACTAGTACCTCGGGGCACGAAGTGTATCTTTATAGGATATCCTAAGGAAACGAAAGGATATTACCTATATAACCCTCAAGACAAGAAAGTGATTGTTGCCAGACAAGCCGTCTTTCTTGAGAGGGAGCACATCCTCAAGAAGGATAGTGGGAGAAATATTGACTTCGACGAAGTTGATGCTCAAGATACACAGGAGTTGGTATAGGAACAAGTTCCACAGTTCCCCGTGGAAGAGGTTCCAGAAACACAAGTACTAAGTTGGAGCTCAATAGAGGTAAGGGAACCAGAGATATTTGGTTTCCTAGTCACCGAGGATGGTGAATCATTGTTGTTGGCCAATGATGAACCTCTCTCCTACAAGGAAGCAGTAGAAATCTTAGAAGCTGCAAGATGGCTAGAAGCTATGAATTCTAAGATAGATTTCATGTATTAGAACCAAGTTTGGCTTCTAGTCGATGAGCTAGTTGATGTAAAGTCTGTTGGATGCAAATGGGTATTCAAGAGAAATATGGACATGGAAGG
Source organism: Viscum album (assembly GCA_963277665.1). Classification (NCBI taxonomy): domain Eukaryota; kingdom Viridiplantae; phylum Streptophyta; class Magnoliopsida; order Santalales; family Viscaceae; genus Viscum; species Viscum album. The sequence continues at coordinate 339,334,611 of OY728127.1, read as the reverse complement.
TCAAGTTAGCACCTATAAAGCAAGGATAGTGGCTAAAGGATTCAGACAACATCAAGGAATTGACTATGATAAAACCTTCTCACCAGTTTCCATGTTTAAATCCATAAGAATCATACTTTCCATAGTAGCTTACCATGACTACGAGATTTGGCAGATGGATGTCAAAACAGCATTCCTTAACGGAAACCTTCAGGAAGATGTCTATATGACACAACCGGAAGGTTTTGTGACACCAGGTGAAGCCAAACGGGTTTGAAAGTTTCAGAAATCCATTTATGGGTTAAAGTAAGCATCCAGGTCATGGAACATTCGATTTGATGAATCCATAAAGGAATTTGGTTTCATTAAGAACAAATGTGAACCATGTGTTTATAATCGGTTTAATGGGAATGCGGTATTTATCCTAGTAGTATATGTTGATGACATATTACTTATTGGAAATCACGTACCAGCCCTACAGTCAGTGAAGGATTGGTTGAACAAGTGCTTCATCATGAAAGACTTAGGTGAAGCAGCCTACTTTCTAGGGATCAAGATCATTCGTGATAGATCCAAGAGGCTTCTTGGACTAAGTCAGGGTACATACATTGACCAGATACTAAAGAGATTTAGTATGGAATAATCCAAGAGAGGATTGGTTCCAGTGTCACATGGCTTACATCTTTATAAGAAAATGTTCCCTCAGACACAACAAGAGAAAGATAAGATAATCAAGATCTCATACGCCTCGGCTATAGGATCCATCATGTATGCCATGTTATGTACCAAGATTGATGTTGCCTATGCACTGAGTATGGTAGGAAGATATCAAGCAGATCCAGGGGAACAACATTGGACTGCTGTTAATACTATCCTTAAGTATATGAGAAGAACTAAGGATATATTCCTGGTGTATAGAGGAGACTAGGAGCTTGTCATCAGAGGGTATGTTGATGCTGGTTTTCAGACAGATCATAATGATCTGAAGTCACAATCTGGATATGTTTTCTATCTCAATGGAGGAACTGTGAGCTGAAAGAGTTCAAAGAATCCAGTTGTCGCCGATTCTACAATGGAGTCCAAGTATATAGCGGCTTCTAATTCAGCCAACGAAGCCGTCTGGATTCAGAACTTTGTCCAGGATCTTAATGTGGTGCCTAGTAGTAAAGATCCCATTACATTTTATTGTGATAATACTGCAGCGGTGGCTCTTGCAAAATAACCAAGGTCACATCAACGGAAAAAGCACATACTCTAGAAGTATCACCTCTTGAGGGATTTCTATCAGAGGGGTGGAGTTTCTGTGAGCAGAGTGTCCATGGAAGAGAACATGGCAAACCCCATGACTAAAGGCCTATCTCAGCAGAAGCATGAATATCATGTGAGAGCTAGTGGGTTAAAGGTTGTTAGTAGTTGGATCTAGTCCAAGTGGGAGTCTATTTGAGTTGGTGTCCTAGAACCAACTACTTTGTACTTTATTCATTAATAAATGCCTTATCACATCTTGATTGTTCTTCTGCGTGACAATGCATGTGATAATGTCCTAAGGACAGCTGTTGCATTAATGGGTCATAGCGAATCCCTGCTATGATGAGAACCCGGAAGTGCCATAACACTATTCTTGAATATATGTTCTATGGACGGATGATGTTATTTGAGGGACACAAATAATACAGTCCATTAGGGTTGAGGACTCATAAAACTTTGAAGCACATTCTCATGGTGTGCGCCCTTGGTAATATCCAGGAGGATATTATGAGAACGAGACCCGTCAGTAGGAAATCCACATTTCATAGTGTCATTGGATGTTCCTATCTTCAGACGTGTGTATTGGTCCTTAGACTTTCAGATTATTATTAATGGGTATTACAACTCACGCACTTAGATGTATTGATGAAAACTATAACGACACACTGTTCGCAGCGAGGTAGGATACGTTGGGTGCGTCACGAGTAATACCACATTAATAAATAATGTGAGAAAGTATTTGTCCCTTCTATTCCATAACAGAAGTAGATATCTCAGGACCTTTAATGGAATTGATATAGCCTACATAAATCCATGGCCATGGTAAGGTATGGGCGAGTTCAATTCCGGGAAGTCAAATAAAGAATAATCAAGCACATGGGTTGATGGCACTAGCATGCAACCCGCTTGATTAGAGATATCAATCCAAAGGGATTATATTACATTGTAAGCGTTCGTAGGAGGTGACACGACATTGCGGCATTAACTTATTTCTTTATGGGTGCCTTGGTATGTTGCTAGATGCTAACCTTGGACTTTAGGTAGGTTCCGCCTAATGCCACTGAGAAAGAGGCCTAGAGGGTCACACACTTAGTGTGTCCATGTATCTCAATTAAATATTAATTTAACAAGTTAAATAAAGATTATTCCCTATTGTGATTTAATAATTATTCAAGGATGTTTGATCGCATTTATTTCAATACTAGTTATTAGAGAGAATATATTGTGGGTGAAATAATATGTATTTATTAGCGAGTAATGCAGTTACATTTATTTAAGAAATAAATATCCATTACTCAAGGTCTAATAAATGAGGTGGAGGAAAATAAATAAAACTAGAAAAATAAAAGTACACACCGTGTATGTTTATAAATACACGCCGTGTAGTTTGTTTTTTCAGGATTTGTGAGAAAATATTGTTTATTTAATTAAATGATATTTAATGTGATACATTGGATGCATGTCAAGTAATAATGATGATCAACTGTCATTATTAAGACATGGGGTATTACTAAGAATTAAATGATATAATTAAATTCTTTTGGGAAATTAATTCATTTTATTATTCTAACTATTATAAATCCCAATTACATTATTCTAAATCGGGGTTAGCCATTTTTGGTTGTGCACAACAGATTAGAAATACTCTCAAGCCAATAGATAATTCCCTTTCCACCAATAATGCTTTCAAGTTACGAAAGCAAGATCCTCCACCAGATCAAGGCGATCGAAGATGGACATCGCAAGTGAAGGATCTTCCGCGCTAGAACCCGTAGTTCCCTTAGGCGATGTCCAGAGATACGTGGCACACGTGTGGATCACCGCTAGAGGAATCCTACATTTGGATTCTCTGGTACAACGACGGATCACAGGATCATGACCGGAGACACCAACGAAGAAAGAATTCCATCGAGGTAATTCTTATGAATTAATTAAATTAATTATAACCAACATGTGAAGATCCTATATCAAGGGTTTCAGGAATCTTCTTTTCTTTTTCATTCTTCATTCTATTCCGAAGATCTGGCGTTTTATATCGTGACGGATCTCAGATTGAACGTCGTTTAACGCTAAAATTGGGCAAACCCACCAACGCACTTCCGTTGTGCCCAGAACCTATAATATCTTGAAGAATTCTATTTCTTCTTTCAACAACACCATTTTTTGAGGTGTTCTAGGTGCTGAGAAGTTGTGAGTAATACCTTTTCTACTACAAAAAGTCTCAAAATCAGAATTTTTAAATTCTCCACCATGATCACAATGAATAGTTTTCAATGGAAGGTTTTTCTCATTTTTAACTTGGGATCTAAAACTTTTGAAATAATAGAAGGATTCAGAATTCTTTTCTAGAAAATAGACCCATGTAAATCTAGTGTAATCATCAACCAAGACAAATACATAGTACTTGCGTCCAATGCTTCCAGTTTATGTAGGACCAAAGAGATCCATATGCACTAAATGTAATGCATCAGTAGTTGAGACTTCACTGACTAATTTAAAACTTTATTTTTGTTGCTTTACATATTGATAAGGGTCACAAACTTTTGAAGAATCAAATTTAAGCTCCGGTAGATTCTTAACTAATATTTTATTAGAAAGTTTGCATAAGTTCCTAAGGTTATAGTGACCTAACCTTTTATGCCATAACCAAGAGTGATCTTCCATTGCACTAAGGTAGGGTAAGTCTTGGCTCTTAAGGTATTCTAAGTTTAGTGTGTAAACATTCTCTTGCCTATTGGCAGAAAGAATAAATTCTTCCTTGGAATTGTGTAATAAGCACTTATCATTCCTAAAATTCACAAGGTAACCTTCATCACATAACTGACTTATGCTAATGAGGTTTTTCTTAAGACCCTTAACAAATAAAACATTTGAAATCAAATTTTTTACAATAAGAAAGATGTTACCTATACCAATAATTTCTCCCTGATCATTATCTTGGAAAGTTTCTTTTCCTCCTTTCGTCTTCATAATCTTTTAAAAATAGTTTTTGTTATTAGTCATATGCCTGGAACATCCACTATCCATGTACCACGTAGTGTTATTGGTACCTTCTTTATCTTCCTTGGCAATAAGAGATGTATTAGAGAAATAAGTAGTAGCAATGAATAAAATATTCTTCTATGTTGATGAATCATATTCAGAAGATTCACTTTCTGAAGAGTCTCCACAGCTATCACTCAAATTATCATTAGCTTTAAGGATTTTCTTGTGCTTTGATCAATATAATTTCTTATTGTTCCTTTCTAAATTCCTTTCCTTCTTTTCCTTCTTTTTCAAAAAAGGACAATCAGGTCTAATATGACATATTCTTCTATATTCATAACATGTAACTTATCCATCTTTCTTATCTCTGTAGTATTTCTTCTTGTACTTATTCTGATGGTTCTTTTGATCTACAATCTTGTTCATTCTCTGAGCAAGATTAGCTAATTCATTCTTAGACTTTTCTGTGTCACTAGATTCTGACTGAATAATGACTTTCTTTGTCTTTGATCTAGTTACTCTTTCTGGGGTCTTGGATTTCATATGTTTAGAAGTGGTTGTAAAAGCAACTCCTTCATTCCCATTCTTCTTCTTAACATTTTCAGCATCTCTCTTCATTCTAGTTTCATACTGAAGAAGAGTTCCAAACAACTAATCTAAGAAAATATGAGTGACTTTCCTGTTCTCATCAATAACTATCCTATTGGAGTCCCATTAATTTGGCATGATATCTATGATCTTTTCAACAAGAGCCTCATCATCCAAACCTTTTTCTCCCATATATTGTAAACTATTCATGATAGTCATAAACCTTTGTTGTACTTTTCTTATAGGTTCTCCATAAAGAAATCAAAAACCATGATATTCAGCTCTGAGCATAGATATTCTTGTCTCTATGACTTTAGATGTACCAAAATGTGTAACTTCAAGTTTCTTCCATATATTGTTTGCAGCTTCACACGATTATATTTGACTATAGATGTTCTTAGTCATGGAACATAACAAAGTATTTCTGACTCTGATGTTTGCTTGATATTCTGATTTCTCCTTATTCGTAAAGGTTCTCAATTCCTTATCTGGAATCTTATAATCTCCAGTTATCATTAGATAGTTATCAACTCCAGTATTGATAAAAAAATTCTTCATCCTATCTCTCCATTACTCATAATCATTTCTATCAGAAACAGGAGGCCTGGTAGGATTTACATTATCAATAGAACCAACATTTAAACCTACCATCCTTGAGATAATCTTTGGCACACAAACTTGTTAGTAGAATGAGTTTGTAAACAAGAGAAAATATCCTAAGAAAGGAACCAGATATTGTATCTCTAAGAAAGAATGAATACGAACTTTATGAGTCCGAAAATATGAATCTGAAAATTATATTCCAAAAACTTTGAGCAGGGAAAAACTTACATGTGAATGTAAGTATTTCAGAGACCTTGCTCTGATACAAATTGTTGAGATGGTATGTCTGAGTATGATATACTCTATAATACCAAATGTAGGATCGAATATATAAACATGAGATTCTCAAATACAAGAGGGGGTGAATTGTATACTTTAAAAATCCCTAAGGAAATTTTGCGTAACCAAAATTCACAACACCTCTAAGTTATATTATCTTGCTTGATTCCAGAAAAGTGATTCTGGAAATGAGACTTAACAAAAGTTTACACCAACTAAGATTCTACCTTAAAGCGTATAGAATCCTATAAAATTAGAGTACAAGTTTAAGTAAGTATATGAAAGTTATACTTACCTCAAAAACTAAAATACACAGTGGAAAACAAAATACTACAAGTAACAAGTAGTAACTCTTTTAACCCAAAGAGGAGGGTATCCAACAACCCTGGATAAGAGGTCCCTTGATTTATACTTTCAATAAAGTATGTCTTAACCAAACCTAGGTAAAACCTCAATTTGAAGATCGATATCTGTCTTGCTATCCCCGCAATCCCTCGATTTATAAGGAAATCGGCACCTCTGACTTCACAACCTGAAGTCTCTGATTTCAAGGAAATCGAACCTCTGCACTAAGCAAGTCTGCACTAAGAAAATTTTGAACAAGTAGTTCAAAACTTTTTGCATGAAGCCTGAGAGTTTATAAGAGCCTCTCTCTCTAGAAATCACTTTTTAAAGTTCTGAGCTTCAAAAATTCCAAAAGTTCCAAAAGTCTCAAAAGTCTCGATCTCTTTCAAATGAGATCCTATTTATAGGCATGGCTTCAACAGTCGGATCCCTCCTCCAACAGTCATATTTTTCCTTGAATTTCAGAGGGACTTGTACACATGTCACTCAAACAACGGTTAGTGAGTAACTGAAAGCACGACATCGATTTGTAACTAAACAGGTCTAATCATAACCAAAAATTGATATTCAGAATGTAAGTAAATGAAAGTTCAGAGTCTAAACAAAACTGAAATCGAAGTATACAATACAAAGATATTCGGATTCTATTTTCTAGAAATTCAGAACCTGAATTCCGTAGAATTCCATAGTATGAATCTCAAGGAAATTCGGAGTCTGGATTCACAAGAATTCAGAACCTGAACTCACAAAGTTCAGAGTCGGAGTTCATGAGAATTCGGAGTCAAAATTTAGAGAAGTTTGTAACCAGAATTCTGATTCAAAATTCGGAGTTAGAACATAGAAATTTCGTAACCAGAATTCGTATTCATAATTCAGAGTCAGAACTTAGAAGAGTTCGTAACCAGAATTCGTATTCAGAATTTGAGTTAGAACTCAGAAGAGTTCGTAACTAGAATTATAATTCAGAATTCGGAGTCCGAACTATGAAGAGTTTGTAACCAGAATTCTGAGAATTTGGATTCTAGAATGGAATTCTTCATATCTAGGTATTTATAGGATTCCGAGATTTTGGTTTTCAAACCGAATTTTACACTTAGGAAAATTATGATATGAACAATGAAAACTAGGTAAGGATAAATTTCCTTAAGGATGGAAATTTTCCTTAAATAAGTAAATTAAGTGTAAAAATAAATTTACCTTGAGATAAAGTGTTTTTTATTTTCAAAACAAGTTGGAATCGTGAATTCATAAGGAAATCCTTAATGACTTAACAATCTCCCCCATGTATGATGGAATGGAAAAGTCATAAGAAAAACCTTATTGACTCAACACAACCCCTATAATCTAGTAAATTTATACATGTTCATTGAATCCTGCCCAAGAACCTAAAAAACACTCACACACACATATAGGTGGACATACAGATATAATCAACATGATCATTCCCAAAATCTCTCATGAAAATGTGGAAGAAACATATTAAAGACTCGATGAATGAATAGAAAAAAAAACTTGTTATCTAAATCAGTTTCTATCTTCACAAGGCTTGCTCATTAAATATCACATAGAAATATATTTTTGAAAGATATATAGATAGATAGTCTCGTACACACATTATCACTTATCTAGTCATATTAAACCCCAATGTCGCATGTTCGGGTGCTCCCACCCCCTTCATAAACCACTTCATCAAATATTACATCACTAGAAAAATATGAATAATCATAACCACAACATCACATCCACGTCATAATGAATCATAACCTAGATCCATTACAACCTGCATATATATATATAATATACCTTAAGGCATTATAGCTTGTTCATATATACAAATATCACAACCATAAGCCATTTGAACCTACACGTACGTGTGTCATCATCATAATTCATTATTGTTTGTAAACATACATATATTGTAACATTAACCCATTATGACATGTGAATGTATACATACCATACTATTTATACAAGAGAGAGTGATTTAATGGGTATTTAAATGATCTTTAAACCCTTTTTTGACTTTTCGTGCTCGAGAAGTGTCTTCAGCGGTCTTTCTTGAACAACTAAAACCATCGAACATGAACATTAGACTCCCACTCCCACATCCCCTCCTAGATTTTTCCATTCTTCTATAAGATCTGGACAAGTTATATCGTCTTTCCGTGAATGAGTTTCTCACTTTGATCAAAAATCCTCATTGGACTCTCCTCATAAGATGCATTTTGGTCTAACTCAACTTCCTCGTAGAACATGCGCAAGATCAATTATGTACCACCAAAACAAAGAAATGTGGAACACATCATGCATGACTCAATAACATGGAGGAATGTCCAGATGGTATGACACAATCCCAGCCCATTCGCTGATTATGATGTTCCAACAAACTACGGTGTAAGTTTCCCTTGATTCTGTAAACGACGATGCCCCAACTGATGTGACACTTTCAATAAAACCTAGTCACTAACAAAAAACTCCAAAGGTTTTCTCCTATGGTTTCCATATGATTTCTTCCTACTTTGATTGGTCGCCAACCACTTCCCAATCAACTTAACCCTTTATGAGGTCTCCTTCACTATACTTGAAGGTATCGGGATGCTTAGCAGAATCCAATGGGATGATAATTTAAATTTTTTTTCATCACTATAGTGTTGTAACATCATAAAATTTGGTGATCTCATCTTGTTATGGTTTGAGGACCATGTGTGGTTTAGACAGAGTACAAAAATAAAATGAACATATACCTCGTTCGGATTTGATGCGCACAATCCTGCCGCAAGATGTTGGTGTCCGTCACTAAAAGGCTCTGAAATGGACCGGACCTCTCCAGTCCATTCCTTTGTCAAAATGTGGGGCTAGAGGTGTTTCGGGAAATCAAGGTGACTTGGAGGTGCGTTTGGGTGTTTTTTTTTAAGAAAACTAGAAGTCCTGTATCTTTCTCATGGTTGGTGCACAGTTTGTTAAACCGTGCGGCCAAGCCGTACGTAGCTGGCCTTGATGGCAGTAGAGACCGCACGAGAGGCGCATGGTTTGTCTAAACCATGCCTCCAAACCGTGCAAACTGAGTGACTAAGGTAGTGGTGACCACACGGTTAGCACACGGTTTGTCTAACCGTGCGACTAGGCCGTGTGGGCACTTAAAGTTAGATCCTAAATTTTAGGATCTTGACTGTTTAGCCTTTATCTTGATTGTTTAATCCCCTAATCGGCCATAACTCGGGATTAACCTTCCTTGGAGATAGAAGAACCTCTCCCAAGAGTTTTGGAGGTGATCTGGAGGATTCTCTTCGCAAATCAAAGCTGGTTCCTCAAGGTATGTGATCGTTCTTGTTGGGTTCTTAGATCTTCTCAGATCTACTCCTTCTCTTCCCTTGGTTTCTTGGATCTATGCCCGTTATGGGTAGATCTAAGTGTGTGGGTGTATAATGTGATGAGTCTTGGTCTTGATCTTTCTAGGAGGAGATATCTAAGGCGGGGTTTTGGAGAATCGACCCGGGTTTCTTGAGCGTTCTTCGACCGTTGTGGGTTCCGTCAAAAACCTTTGAGTAGGGATCTTACCTTCGTCTCTCTAAATTGTGCATCATGAGGGGTGGGTGTCCTCTTGTTTACGTGAAACAATTTTCAACCGGTTTAATAAAGATAATAACTAGATTATATAATGGGTATGGGAAGTTGTGAATGCAGTTACATTATCTTATATCCTGTGATATTATCTTGTGAATTGAATAGGCTTATGCCTACTGAAAATCACAGTCATTTGGGTCCTTTGATTGCACAATTAAATGATGCCCTATCTTCTAGACCGTTTTTGTGAATGGAACATGGAATTTAGTTAATCACATAAAGTTGTCTGATTAAAAATCTGGAACCCTTGTGTGATCACCCCGGTTGAAAAAAATGGAATAATGAACATGTGGGTGTTGGCTTGGATACATGGAATGTGATGGGGGTGTTTTTTTGGGTTGTTGTGGTTTGGGCGAGCAGTGGGGTTGCGGTTGGCTTGGTTGTGGGTTGGTGTAAATTCTATGTTGGTGGTTGGCAGCAGGGCTGTAGGGATGGGTTGGAATGTGAACGGACTATGGGTTGTGAATAATAAATAAAAGTGGAAGAGATAATGAATGGTGGGGTCTGGTAATGGAACAAGAATAATAATCAATGGGGTTGCTTGTACTTGTACCTTGTTTCAGAACTATTTAAGCATGCATGTGGGATTGGTTTGGGTTTATTTCTATACACTTGTTCTTCTCCTTTTTCGTGGTTTACTTGTCCTATTTCCCAATCTTAAGTAATAAAAAGGTTAATGCCTCCCATATTTTGTGAAAACTCATACCCTTGGTGCTATTCGCCACCCCGGGGCCTATTGGAGGTGGGACTCGGGGGGTCATTATCTCCCTTTCACCATTGCCAGCTCAGGAGGGGAATCTTTGGTGGGAGGGGGTCGTGACAGAATGGTATCAGAGGATGATGGTTGAGAGATAGGATGGAGTCTGGAGTTAAGCACAGTGAGGATTGCATTGGATGGTAGGATGACAGTGTTGGCTAATCTTGGTGCGTCAAATATGCCAGAGAAGACCGGCTAGGACACAAGATTTTAGGGCCCCCCGTGATCCGATGCAAGGACTCTGAGCCTACCAAACGACCAAGTGAGACTACATTGATTGTAGGGTAGAGACCCTAGGTAAGGTACATGCATCATCATGATTGTGTTTTACTTTATTTGGGTGTTCTGGGAAAGAAACTGAAATAAAATGGTAAAATAAAATCTTGAGAAAATTTCCTTAATACTTGGGATTAGGCGATCTTTGTTTACTGTACAGCTATGGCACCTGGACGTCGTCCCCGGGTGGCTCAGACGGCCGAGGCCCAGTAGATCCAGGCGGTTGATCAGTTGAGGATTAACTGAGAGGAGGAAGATAGACAGTGGTAGAAGACTCTCTGTTCTTTCCAACGACAAACCCTCAAGAAGTATGAGGGTAGTACTTCAGTTATGGAGACGGAGGGGTGGATTGAGGATCAAGGGATTACTTTTACTTTGATCTGTGCTCCGAGAGAGTACTGGGTTCCCCTAGTAGTCAGTCAGCTGAGAGGTTCGGCGCGTCAGTGGTGGATGCTCTACCTCGGAGAGAGGACAGAGGCAGAAGTTCCGTGGGCTGAATTTGAGAAGGAATTCTGAGAGGAATTCCTTTCTTCTATGATCAAGGAGGAGGAGCGGCAGGAGTTACTCTCCCTCTAGCAGGGCAATATTTCAGTACGAGAGTTGGGGATCAAGTTCAAGGATCTCCTACGCTTTGATCCATATCTCTTTCCGGATGAGGAGTCTCGGGCGAGATGTTTGGAGGAGGCACTTCGTCCTTCGCTCCAGTATGCTGTCACCCCCTTCACCCTTCTGATGTACTTGGCAGTATAGAAGAATTCAGAGGTCGTAGAGAGGATGCACTCATAGGTAGGTGCACCATGAGAGGGGATCCAGCCGGGTTCCTCGAAGGGGAAGGCAGTCAGCAGCAGGTCTCCTACGACAGGACCTTCCAGGTTCAGGCCAGTAGGGAGAAGGCCCCAGTAGTTTCAGTTTAGATCTTCAGGTCCTCGTCCCTTTTTCACAAGCCTAGGACTGAAGCTTTTTTCTTTTGGAGGTTTCGGGCACGTTCAGAGTCGATCCCCAACCCGAGCTCAGTATAGTGGAGGTAGGCAGGTTCAGCGCCCACCTCGGCAGCACCAGTTGCCGGAGAGGCCCTTCCAGCAGCAGTAGGACCCTGCTCCTCTGAGGTCAGACTTTGCAGGAGGAGGACGACCTCAGGGTGCTCCTCAGGGACCTCGACCAGGGCATGGTCGGGGAGGTGGTCGACATCAGAGAGGCAGAGGAGCTGGGCGTGGACAGTTGCACACAGCAGAGTTGGCAGCTCCGGCAGGACCAGAGGTGGTGCGAGGTAGGATTTGTTTGTTCAGCACTCTCATTTCTGATTTGTTCGATTCGGGAGCTTCTCACTCCTTTGTTTCACCTGGTCTATTCCATGCCTTGGGTCTAGACGTAGAGAGACTTTCCGTACCACTGGTGCTGAGTACACCAGTTGGAGTCCAGACCAGTGTATCTTGTGTTTTCCGAGGATGTGGGATGACGGTGGGACCGCATCGATCTAGTGGGGACCTTCTTTTGCTATAGATGCATCCATACGATGTCATCCTAGGAATCGACTGGTTGTTTTCTATTAGTATCGTTATCTACTGCTTCCAAATAAGGGTCGTGTTCTCCGATGAGGATGGACAGTGCGTATCTTTTGTTGGCGAGAGGAGCTATCAGGTAGGAAGCTTGCATGTGAAGCCTATCCTTTCCTTGTTAGGTGGGTTATTAGTGGTTCCAGCTGATACAGAGATGATGGATGTCCTGGAGGTTGTTGGGGAGTTCCTCGATGTTTTTCCCCAGGAGGTTGTGACTCTACCCCCCCCCCCCCCCCCCGACGTGACATTGAGTTCGAGATAGACTTACAACCTGGTGCCCATCCGATTTCAATGGCCCCTTATTGGATGGCACCTTCGGAGTTGTGGGAGTTGCGAATTCAGATTAAAGATCTGATGGAGAAGGGTTTTGTTTGAACCAGTGTGTCGCCATGGGGTTCTCCAGTTTTGTTCGTGAAGAAGGCAGATGGTGGTCTCAGGCTATGCATAGACTACCGAAGGTTGAACCAGGTAACAGTCAAGAACCATTACCCCCTTCCAAGGATAGATGATCTCTTCGACCAACTGAGGGGAGCAGGTTAGTTTTCTAAGATTGATCTACGATATGGATATCATCAACTTAGGGTAAAGGATAGTGACATCTTGAAGACGGATTTCAGGTGCATGTATGGGCACTTCGAGTTTGTAGTGATGCCTTTTGGAGTTACGAATGCACCAGTTGTGTTCATGGGACTTATTAACTTTGTCTTCTGAGAGTTTCTGGACCGGTTCGTCATTGTGTTTATCAATGACATCCTGATCTACTCAAAATCAGATGAGGAGCATGTTGAGCATCTCAGGGCAGTCTTGGAAGTCCTTCGACACCACCAGCTTTATGGTAAATTGTTGAAGTGTAAGTTCTTGATGCAAGAAGTAAACTTCCTTGGGAACGTGGTGTCTTAGCATGGAGTGTCAGTGGACCCGTCGAATGTGGAATCAGTTGTTTCTTGGGCGGAACCCAAGATCGTGGTGTAATTTCATAGTTTCCTGGGGTTGGTAGGTTATTATCGGAGGTTCGTTTCGGACTTCTCTCGAGTTGCTGCTCCATTGACAGCTTTGACTAGGAAGAACCAATTCTTCCTATTGAGCGAGCAGTGCCAGAAATATTTCAACTACGTGAAGGAGAAGTTGGTCAGTGCTCCGGTACACAGGTTTCCAGAGGAAGGGTTGTTGTATGAGGTGTTTTTTGATGCTACTGGGCTTGGTCTGGGGTGCATGTTGATGCAGAAGAAGGGAGTGATCTATGATGGGTCTAGGCAGTTACGCTCTCACGAGCATAACTATGCCACCCATGACCTAGAGCTTGCATCAGCAGTGTCCGCGTTGAAGTTGTGGCGACATTACCTCTTTGGGGAGAACTTTGTGATCTTCTCAGATCACAAGAGCTTGCATTATATCTTCTCCCAACGTGACCTGAACTTGCGGTAGTGGAGATTGGTCGAGTTTATCCAAGACTATGACTTCGATATCTCTTACACTGAAGGTAAGGGAAACATTGTGGCTGATGCCCTGAGTAGGAAGTCACATAAGGAAGTAATTCGAGAATTCGTTGATGCTTGGAAAGAAATGGGGGAGTTGGCTGCCTTGCACTTGGATGCAAGGGTAGAGGGTGTTAGAGGTTGCTTGTTTCAAATGACGGTGCAGTCCTCCTTGTTGCAGCAAGTGGAAGAGTCTCAGTGGGGGGACTCCGAGGCGAAAGTAATGCGGGATCATGTCGATCAGGGAAACGCTCCAGAAGGTTGGTCAGAGGACAGCGGACATCGGATGCTTTTTCATGGTAGGTTGTTTGTTCCGGAGGTGATGCGTGAGGTATTTCTCTATAAGTTCCATAGCTCAGCCTTGGTGGTATATCCATGAGTTTAAAAAATGCACCGAGGCTTGAGGGAACAGTTTTGGTGGCCCGGGGTGAAACAGGAAGTGGCAGAGTTTGTGGCTAAATTCCTAGTGTGTCAGCAAGTGAAGGATGAACATCGTGTTCCCAGTGGTTTTTTGCATCCTTTAGATGTCCTCGAGTGGAAGTGGGATGACATCTCAATGGACTTCATCACAGGACTACCCAGAGCTCAGGGTGGTTATGTTGCTATCTGGGTAGTGGTGGATCAACTGAAAAAAATCAGCTCACTTTTTAGAAATTAAGGAGTCAGGCCCAGTGAGTACCTTAGCACAAAGGTACATAGACGAGGTTGTGCAGTTTCATGGAGTTCCAAAGACTATCATCTCAGATCGGGATACTCGGTTTACCTCACGAGTATGGAGGGGTTTACAGCATGATTTTGGAACCCAGCTACGCCTTAGCACTGCTTTCCACCCCCATATCGATGGGCAGACAGAGAGGACTATCCAGACGTTGGAGGACATGCTGCGAGCATGCATTTTGGATTTCGGAGTATCATGTGTACGACACTTTCCTTTAGTAGAGTTTTCCTACAACAACATCTTCCACTCTACTATTGTCATGGAACTGTTTGAGGCTTTGTATGGAATACCATTTCGTTCACCCATTTGATGGGAAGAGGTTGGTGAGACAGGTACTCTTGGGCCAGAGGTAGTACAGAGCACCATATAGAAAGTTCATCTTATGCGTGAGAAGATTAAAGCGGCTCAGGACCGAAATAAATCTTATGTTGATCGTTGGAGGAGGCCCTTGGAGTTCGATGTGGGAGATCATGTGTTCTTGAAGGTTTCCCCTAGACGGGGGAAGCAGAGGTTTGGGAAGGGTATTAATCTCTCCCCTAGGTTCATCGAACCTTTCGAGGTGCTGAGGCGAGTCGGCGAGGTGGCATATCAGCTGGCCTTGGTACCTTAGTTGGAGAAGGTTCACGACGTCTTCCACATCTCCCAGCTTCATTGGTACTTACACAACGACTCTCACGTTATCGACTGAGGAGAGTTAGATATGGGAGACGACGCGACCTTAGAGGAACGACCAGTCAGAATCGAGGATCATAAAGAGAAAGTGCTCTGTGGACAAACCATTGCCTTGGTTCGTGTGTTGTGGAGGCATGGCGGCCTCAAGGAGAGCACTTGGGAGCGGGAGGCTCAGATGCACACTCAGTACCCAGAGTTGTTTTGACTTTTGTTTTGCTTTGTTCTTATGAGCTTTGTTTCGATGTTATACTCAGTACCTTTGATATATGGAATGCTTGGATTGTAGGTTGTGAGATGTTTTGTTTCCTTATTCTCTGGAAGTGTGTAACATATCTGGATGTGTGGGGAAAGGGAAAAACCTGACCCTTAATCGAGACGCATTAGTGTGGATGCAATTGAACCCGTGCGGGCGAGTCAGTGTCATCTAAAGTGGATAATATCTCAACATAGGAGAAGGAATTTCCCCAAACCACGTGTTCGGGAAATTTGTGGGTTGTACGGTGTTGGGGGCAGTGTAAGTTGGAAAATCCTAATATATGGAAGTGGGAAATCCCAATCCTTAATCGAGATGCATTAATGCGGATGCGATTAAACCCATGCAGGTAAGTTAGTGCCGCCTAAAGCGGATAAAATCTTGACATAGGAGAGGGAATTCCTAACACATATGATTAGGGTTGTTAGTTGGGTTCCTGTTATGACGAGAGCCCTAAGAGGTATCTTGTTGGGTTCCTCTGGGTTGGGTTTTAAATTCTTGGGGAAGAGAATGTTTTAAGAGGTATCTGATGTAATGGACCAGACCTCTCCGGTCCATTCCTTTGTGAAAATGTGGGGCTAGAGGTGCTTCGGGAAATAAAGGTGATTTGGAGGTGCGTTTGGGTCGTTTTTTTAAGAAAACTGGAAGTCCTATAGCTTTCGCATGGTTGGTGCACAGTTTGTTAAACCATGTGGCCAAGCCATGCGTAGCTGGCCTTGATGGCAGTAGAAACTGCACGAGAGGTGCACGGTTTGTCTAAACTATGCCTCCAAACCGTGTGAGATGAGTGGCTAAGGCAGTGGTGACCGCACGGTTAGCGCACGGTTTGTCTAACCGTGCGACTAGGTTGTGCGGGCACTTAAAGTTAGATCCTAAATTTTAGGATCTTGACCGTTTAGCCTTTATCTTACTCGTTTAAGCCCCTAATCTTCCATAACTCGGGATTACCCTTCCTTGAAGGTAGAAGAACATCTCCCAAGCATTTTGGAGGCGATCTTGAGGCTTCTCTTCGCAAATCAAAGCTGGTTCCTCAAGGTATGTGATCGTTCTTGTTGGGTTCTTAGATCTTCTCAGATCTACTCCTTCTCTTCCTGCTGTTTCTTGGATCTACATCTGTTATGGTTAGACCTAAGTGTGTGGGTGTCGAATGTGATGATTCTTGGTCTTGATCTTGCTAGGAGGAGATATCGAAGGTGGGGTTTTGGAGAATCGACCCGGGTTTCTTGAGCGTTCTTCGACCATTGTGGGTTCCGTCAAAAACCATTGAGTAGGGATCTTACCTTCGTCTCTCTAAATTGTGCATCATGCGGGGTGGGTATCCTATTGTTTACGTGAAACACTTTTGAACCGGTTTAACAAAGATAATAACTAGCTTATATAACAGGTATGGGAAGTTGTGAATGCAGCTACATTATCTTATATCATGTGATATTATCTTGTGAATTGAATAGTATTATGCCTACTGAAAATCACAATCATTGGGGTCCTTTTCTTGTGCAATTAAATGTTTCCCTATCTTCTAAACCGTTTTTTTAATGGAATGTGGAATTTTGTTAATCACGTAAATTTGGATGATTAAAAATCTAGAACCCTTGTGTGATCACCCCGGTTGAACAAAATGGAATAATGAACATGTGGGTGTTGGCTTGGATATGTGGCATGTGATGGGGGTGTTTTTGTGGGTTGTTGTGGTTTGGGAGAGTAGTGGGGTTGTGGTTGGCTTGGTTTTGGGTTGGTGTGAATGCTATGTTGGTGGTTGGTAGAGGGGCTGCAGGGATGGGTTGGAATGTGAACGGACTATGGGTTGTGAATAATAAAAAAAAGTGGAAGAGATAATGAATGGTGTGGCCGGGTAATGGAACGAGAATAATAATCAATGGGGTTGGTTGATTAATAAGAAGGTACTTGTTTGTGCTGCTTGTGTTTCCCTAACTTTATTTTTGGATGGCAGGGATATGTTTCATGAATGATTGATATGGTTGGTTGTGGTTGTTTGCCCAGTAGTTAAGGAACTAAATAAACTAATTCTGCTGAAACGTGAAAACCTAAATGGGGTTGGGGTTGTTTGTTTTATGCATGCTTCATGGTAGCAGTGCTGAGGAACATGCTCAGTTTCTATGTTTAGAATCCATAGGTTGGGCTGTGTGTTTGGTATACATATATATATCTGTATCTTTATGTTTTGTCCCACCCCACCCATGTTGAGAACTTAGTTTCGAACACTCCAATTTCATGGGAGAGGGTGTTCCCTTAGTTACTAGTTCCTTCCTGCTCCGTCTTCCCTAGGATGTGATGGCTTGAG
This sequence comes from Viscum album, assembly GCA_963277665.1. Lineage (NCBI taxonomy): Eukaryota > Viridiplantae > Streptophyta > Magnoliopsida > Santalales > Viscaceae > Viscum > Viscum album. The sequence goes on along the minus strand of OY728127.1, from coordinate 339,316,951 downwards.
GAGACCTTACACCTATGACCCTTCAGGTAGGTTTCGATTGGGGTGGTTTAGACCAAGACTATTCGGGCAGGCTTACTTTTTCCCAAGAATCTTTTGGATGAGGCCCAGGTGTGTGTCGGCGGGATACGTGGTTGTGAGGCCGAGGTGTGTGTGGGAGGGATACGTGGTTGTGAGGCCCAGGTGTGTGCGGGCGGGATACGTGGTTGTGAGGCCCAGGTGTGTGCGGGTGGGATACGTGGTTGTGAGGCCTAGGTGTGTGCGGGTGGGATGTGTGGTTGTGAGTCCCAGGTGTGTGCAGGCGGGATACGTGGTTGTGATTCCTAGGTGTGTGTGGGCAGGGTCTGTGGTTCTTGAGACCCAGGTGTGTGCAGGAGGGAAGAGTGTGGTAGCGTCAGGACGTTCTCCTATAGGAAGAGCAGCTAACTAGTGGGAAATGGTGCGGGGTACCCAATACTCATGTTCTTATATACTACTACCTGTTGTGATTGTATTTTGGTGAGTGCGGCTGGTGAGGTTGGGTGGATAGAATTCCTTACTAGGTTTCTTCTGTTGTTCTCACGGGACATTAGGATGTCTCCCCACTTGTGCATGAGAGCTTTAGGTTTCCCTACTGAGTATACTTGTATGCTCACCCTACGTTTACTTTCAGGTTTACAGGAGGACTACCAGGGCCATACGGGACCCTACTAGTCGGGACAGTTGGAGTTGTTGCAGTTGTTGTACTCTTGTTTCTTTTGGTATTTTACTTTTTGAGCTTTCTTGTACTTGTACCTTGTTTCAGAACTATTTAAACATGCATGTGGGATTGGTTTCGGTTTATTTCTATACACTTGTTCTTGTCCTTTTTGGTGGTTGACTTGTCCTATTTCCCGATATTAAATAATAAAAAGGGAAATGCCTCCCATATTTTGTGAAAACTCATACCCTTGGTGCTAGTCGCCACCTTGGGGCCTACTGGAGGTGGGACTCGGGGGTCATTATCTCCCTTTCCCCATTGCCAGCTCAGGAGGGGAATCTTTGGTGGGAGGGGGTCGTGACAGGCTCTGATGTTGAAACCCTCTAGATCATACACATGCTTCTTGAATCTATGCACATGTTGTTCTTTAGAATTTGGGTGCTAGCACAGAACTCCAACAACCACTTTGGCATAGTGACGATCACCACAATCCAATATCTTCAATTTCAGAAGATGGAACTTGAAAGACTTGCTTGATTGAGAGAGCCTCTCTCTAGGAATTAGGAGGAGAGAGTGGCTCTCATTTCCAACAGATGAATAATAATAATGGGAAGAGCCTCTCTCCAATTATACAGTGGAAATCTATAATACCCTGTTTGGGTTCCTGGCCCCCTTGTAATAAACATCCACTATATAAATATTATAAATAATTATTTATGACAAACTAAATTATGCCATAAATATTATTTATATTTTATCACTAAAGTTTAATATATATTAAATATATTATGTGATAATATTGACTTGTTAACTCGACTCACATCTCCTAATAATATGAAATTAACATGGGATATTTAATTAATATTTGTTCGAATAATAATTATCCTTTTATTTACTTAATCACTTGTAAATACATGTCATAAAAAATTTCATCCTAATTATTCCTTACATTAATAATAATTTATTTATTTATATCTTGGTGATCCATAGAACATGGATAATACCCGAACCCTGTGGTGGGGCCCACCAAGTTCTATATTCCTATTGAATAAAATATAGAAGATTCTCAAAGTGTTATTGGGTGTGACCCTCTAGGCCCTTATCTCAATACTAGTGAATAATATTCACAGACCTAGAGCTGGGTCTAGTAACCTATCTAGGCCCCTATAGAGATAAGGAAAAGTCAATGCAATGACTACCTTCCTATGAAGATGAACTATGTAATATAATCTCTTCGTCATCGATATCTCAATAAAGCAGAATGCACACTAGTGTCATCATCCTTTATCTTGCTTTATTATTTGTTGATATGTCCATACTAACTTGTCTTTGACTACCATGACCATGGATTTAATGAAGGTGTTATCATCCTAATCAACTAGGCCCAAGATATCTATTCCTCGACTTGGAAGTGACAAATCCTATCTTGATCATTCAATCAATGTCAATTCACCAATGGCATACCCAAAAAAAATACCTCACCACGACTTCATTTTCATGTTTTTCATCTTACATCAAAGTACGTATTCAAATGACATACATTGATAATGATATCAATTCAAGAGACTATTATACATGTCTGTAAATAGGAACAACCAATGACACTTGAAACATGTGGTGTTACTATTGATAGGTCTATCCTCATGATCTCAACTACTAGATATCACCAAGTGTGAACTTCATGAGAAGAATTATCAATGATTATGATCCCCCAGCACTTGATAGTCTCACATCAACTGTGTCCTGTCATAATTATATAACTGAACCATAGGAAATTACTTTAAGATTATTTTCATAGTATCTCTAGGTTCTCAATATAGCCTAGGATCTTCTATAACCCTTTAATAATACACATAATCTAAGGGCATTACCATAAATATAGTGGATGAAAAAGTATCTACACAATTATGGAAATCTAAACACATGTATATATAACAAACAATATACATGTAGGGGTAATCAAAGTATAACACAAGTTGGGTCTAGGGAAGCCAATTTCAACACTCCCAATTGAACAAGAGTTAAATTCTAACAAGTATCAATTTTCTATCCCTCACATGAGAGTCATGCTTCTACTGAGAGATGACTTTAGTCATGGGGTCATCCATAATATCCTCTGTGGCTACTCTACTAACTATAATTTCACCTCTCTGAGTAAAATCCCTCAAGAGATGAAACTTAAAAATTATATAATTTGTCCTCTGGTGAGACATGGGATCCTTGGAAAGCTCCACTATAATAGTATTATCATAATAAATAGGATCATGGTCTGAACTTCTAGGAACAACACCAATGTCTGAGACAAAGCTGCCTATCCAGACTACATCCTTTGATGCATCAGAAGCCACTATATACTCAGATTCTGCTATAGAATCGGTGACCATAGATTGTTTCAAGCTTCTCCAGCTCATTGCACCATCATTCAGGAAAAATATGTATCATGACTACGATTTCATATCATCATGATCTATCTCGAAACTAGAATAAGTTTATCCCCTCACTACTAGTTTATCTTCTCTTATATACACTAGAAAAATATCCTTTGTATGCCTCAAGTACTTTAGGACTGTTTTAATAGCTGCATAGTTCAGCTCTCTTAGATTAGCTTGATATCTTCCCACCATGATTAAAGCAAAGGAAACATAAAACCTAGGAAATAACATGACATACATGATAGAACCAACTGCCAAGGCATATGGAATTCTACTCATTATATCAATATCCTCCCATGTTTTTGGACATATTTTCTTAGATAGATTAATACCATGTGACATAGGCAACAACCCTCTCTTGGATTGTTCCATATTGTACCTTTTTAGTAACTTATCAATGTATGTACATTGACGTAGCCCAAGAAACCTTTGAGATCTATCTCAATAGATCTTGATCCCTATAATATAAGCTACTTTACCTAATTATTTCATAGAGAAGCATTCATTTAACCAATTATTAACTTACTGTAAGACTTTCACTTCGTTTCCCATAATTAATACGTCATCAACATATAATACTAGGACAATGATGACATTACCATCAACCTTATTATAGACACAAGTCTCACTTTCGTTTTTGACAAAACAAAATTATCTTATGGCCTCATCAGAATGAACATTCCATGATCATGATGCCTGCTTCAACCCATAAATGGATCTCTATAGCTTACACACCTTATTGGAATTCTTTGACAAGACAAACCCTTCAAGTTGAGTCATATAGACATCTTCAACCAACTTCCCATTTATAAAAATAGTTTTGACATCCATTTTCTATCTCTTATAATCACTAAAGGCTGTTATTGCAAGAAATATTCTGATGGAATTTGTCATTGCTACTGGTGGGAAGGTTTCATTGTTGTCAATGCCTTAACATTGTCTGAAACCCTTTTCAACCAGTATTTATTTATAGGTATTAACCTTACCATCCATGTATATCTTTTTCTTGAATACCCATTAACACCCAATGGTCTTTACATTAGCTGGAGGGTCTACCAAAATCCAAACATGATTCTGGTACATGGACTCCATCTAAAAATGCATGACATCTTTCCATTTTTCAGCTTCTTTGCCTTATACTGCTTTCCAGTTGTTTTGAGGTTCATCATCCTCCAGGAGTAATGTGTCACTTGACTTGGTGACAAGAAAACCATAACGCTTTGGTTTTCTAACCTCTCTAGTAGACCTACACAGTATTTGTTTCTTAGGAACCACTTATCCTTCCACTTTCTCTTGTGGAGATTCTTCTCATACCAACTCTTGTGCATCTGAAGCATTAACTTCATCAAAGTCAATTATTTTCCTACTATTTCCACTGTAAATGTGTTCCCTTTCTAGAAATTTGGCATGTCTTACCACATCAAAATTTTCTATCTAAAGGGTTGTATAGGTAATATCCTTTGGTTTCCTTAGGATAACCTATAATGATGCACTTCATGATTCTGGATGATAATTTGTCACTTGGTATAGTATTTAAAAAATCCTTGCAACCCCATACACATAGGTGTGAAAAATTGGGTTTCTTTCCAGACCATAAATCATATGTAATCCCATCTACAGCCTTAGTTGGTACTCAGTTAAGGGTATATGTCACTGTCTGCAAAGCGTATCCTCAAAATGATAATTAAAGAGTTTCATGACTTATAATTGATCTAATCATGTCGAACAAGGTCCTATTACTCCTCTCACTAACACCATTCCAATGTGGTGTATAAGGAGGAGTGAGTTGGGATACTGTCCCACACTTCTTCAAGTGATCAATGAAAGCTTGGTTAAGATATTCTCCACCTCGTTCTGAGTGGAGTGCCTTAATCTTCTTACCATGTTGGTTTTCTACTTCATGTTGGTATTCCTTAAACAACCTAAAGGAATCGTATTTATACCACATTAAGTATATATATCCATTCCTACTATAGTCATCGATAAGAGAAATGAAGTATAAAAAATCACCCCTTGTCTCTACTGGAAATGGACCACATACATCAATATGTATCAATTCTAGTAATGCATTAGACCTTTCTTCCTTCGCAGAGAAAGGTTCTTTGGGAATTTTCCCCTGTAAACAATATTGACATACATATAAGGTTTTAATTGCCTACCTGCAAATCATTTTTTTCCATTATCAGAAGTCGGTTTATGGGTACCGGTACCCCAACCCGGTTTAAGGAAAACCGGAAACCGCACAAGAAAAACCCAACCTTCACCAGAATCCAGCGAAATTCATATTTCAAAAGAAAACCAACACTTTCCACCATACACAACGTGTCCCACCTCGAGCCGTGAACCCATCATCACGCGTCACCAGCTTTGCAGATCGTCGGAGAGGTCGACGGAAACCCGGAGGTCGTCGCCGGCACAACCGAACAGACCACCATCTTCAACGCATCCGTGGGAGAAAAAATCACGAATCTCCTGACCTTCACCGTTCCAACATCACCATGATAGAAGAGCCCAACAAAATCCCCCTCGGAGTAAACTTCAGCATCACAACCCCTCAGAGATTCATTCATTCGCAAAACCACAAAAAACCACACAAACCATACAACTTCACCGCCTCACAGAAGGCAGAACCCCCAATCCACTAGAAGACAAACAAAATAAAATCCATCCCGCCATGACACGAGAGGAAATGAAAAAACCCTAATTCAAACTGAACATAATCAGATAAAAGAAATCAGAAGAGGTTTCACCAAGAACCGAATCAAACCGCGCACGAACAGCACCGCAAGCAACACCCTGTTTCTGAAAAATCCCACCGCCACCGACCAAATCAACCGCATCTGACACAATGGAACCCCCACACACTCACCTGAGAAGTGTCGGAACCCCAAAAACTGCCGACGCATGAGAGCGACCTTCAAAGTCTGGGAAACACACCGCAGGGCAACATCGAGCTGCAGAGAACAGAACCAGGAGCGCTCCGAAGAGTATGTCATCGACGAAGACCGGTCTTACACCCGTAGCTCTGAACCAGTAACCACCGAAGTCCATTGAGCATATCTACAGCCAAAGAGGAGAGAATGAACCGCATAACACCACTACAGCAGAGTCCCTCCACCAACCCACCACGCTTGAGGAGGAGCGTCGCACCGTCCGCAGCGAAGGAGCCTGCAGTGGCGAGAGGAAACCCTAGAGAAGGAGCCCTTTACGGGTGCATGTTCTCCTAAGGGTTTTAACTGCATCGAGTCTAAATACCCTTCTTTATATAATTTTGGTAATCTCTTATCGTTCATCATAGGATTTTATTTTTAATTTTTATGCAACAAATAAGTATATTAAATAATTATACAAAAATGTTGTAGTAATTATTTTATTAAGAGATAAACCAAATAAATGGTTTTAAAAATAATAAAATAAATATTATATGAACTATTTAATGTGATCCACTAATTTTCTAGATACATATGAACTTTTATGAATCTATTAAAGCTTTTAGTTCAAACATATCTTCTGTATATATTTTATTTAAATTCAAATAAATAAATAGTGTCAAAATTGACACTATTGTTATTTTATAAAAATAACATATTATAAAATTTTTTAAAAATAAAAAAAATATTTACAAATTATAAATTTAAATTTATATTGTCTAAAATGTTATAAAGTAACCAATTATGGACAATTCACAAAAAATATGTAATTATTTGTTATAATTTAAAATTTAGAATGTTATTACCACAAATAAAACTAAATTGATTAAATAAGGATAAATCAAGTTGATAATGTTTAAAATAATTTCCTAACATGTATAAATTTTATTGGTTGATGAGATTACAACCCTATCTCATCTAATACTCGAAGATGAGTCATTTTTGAGGTTTTTATGTGGGGTTAGATTTATTATAAATTAATATTTTTAAGATTTCCAAAGGTGCCCCTCTCCTCCCTTATAAAAGGGCACCTCCCCCCTCTCATCTTTACACAACTTTGAGCCTTAAATCTCAGACAACCCATGACCATTTCCCTTCTCAACTTACCTAGAAATATTATTTAGGTTCTAGTCTTCTTTAAAGACCAGTTTTAGTGCCCTAAGAGGAGGTTTCAAAAAGGCGTGTCGAAGAAGAGGTAATATTTGTTACCGATTCTTTCAACTTTATTTCTTCTTATAATTATTATTCTTTAGTTGTTTCATTATGAAGTAATAACATCAGTATAAATCATATACTTATATGTTATTATAAGTATGAAACAACCCTATTTCACCATCTATCCATCCTACGAAAAATGAAATCACCGCGCGTGCGTATGTACGGAATACCGTCTCCACGTCGTGGTGTAATATATTTTCCACCACCAACTTAATTGGATGGGTATAATGGTGTAAATAATGACTATATATGATTATTGTAAAGTGTTATTTATTCTGAAATAGTATACATACACTCCAATACAATTCCATGGGAATGATATCATCGCTCGTGCGTACGTACGGATTACCGTCTCCACGACGCGATGAGATTCATTTTCCATGTTAACAATTCAAGAATGATTATAAAGTATATATAATAAGTAATAATGAAATATATGACATAATAATGCTACTGTATTTATGTAAATATATATCTATGTCATATACTTAATTCCATTCAATTCAATAAGGAAACGAAAACAGCGTTCATGCGTACGTACGGCCTACCGTCTCCATGAACGGTATATTTCTTTCCATTTATCGATCTATTATATATATGTATATTATAAATATATATTATATATAAATCATGTTTTAAATTCTGGATTTAATTAATCATGATCTAAGTAATCATATGAATAATTACAAGTTAAAACACGAACGAAAAATGAAACGATTTTACCCAAAATGCTACTTTAACATGAATTTACAAAAGAACGGGTAATATAAAGTCATAAGTGAACCATATATGATATAATAACAATGAATATGATTCTATAATAATTCAATGACATTATTTAAATCATTATACAGGAGTTTTGGATACGTATAAAGCATATCGGACCTAAGGTAAGGGATAATTTTGCAAATCTCATTTTTATCCGAGATTGCTTATACGTATGTATTTACTGGGGTTATTGTTATCATCCATGTAAATGTTTTATAAAAGTGTTTTTATGTATGTTTAATGTCCTTTTTACCCATTTTGAATTTTACTACATGTTATGTAAGGAATCTTTCTTTTGTTTACGTTATGAGGTACTTTTTGACTTTTCTGGCAAAAGTACGAGGAGAATGTTTTTTTAACTTATACGGTATGAAAGGATTTTTACGGTTTTATGAAGCCTTATTTTCATGAAGATTCCTCCAAAATATTTCATGTATATTTTCAAAAATATCTCCTTCTTTGAAAATTGCATGACGTTTTGTGAAAAGAAATTGATTTTGAAGTAGAAAGGATATTTTCCTCAAGAATTCATTTCAAATGTTTTATCAAAACCATTTTCCATCTAAGATGACATTATTTCATATGTGTATGTTTCAAGTATAATGTATCTATGATTTACATGGTTTCAATTTTTATTATGAAATTATATCCATTTATTTTATGTGTATTATGTGATGATGGGATGATGTTTATGAAACCCATTTTATTTATTGGGTTTTTATGAATGATGTATGTTTATTTTGTGGAAAAAGTAAGAATGATTTCATTATGAGATGGGTGGGACCTATATCTACCTCCAATGCATTGGGTAAAGATTTATATCTCATGAGATAGACATGGCTAGAATGGTAAGTTAATCCAGTTCAGTGTTACAGGACTGAAACGAAGAGTGAACTCGATTCAGAAAGGGACTTTGTCCACTAAGATGGTCTTGGCAGCAATGCCTTGGCTACTATGGAAATCATGACATGTGTTGAATGGTTGCCATAATTACATGTTTTATTCCCATTATATTTTATCATTATTGATGTTCCATGATGATATATGTCTTACGTACTTCCATAATTTATTTCTTTTCCCAAGGTTTTAATGTTTAGATTTCATGTTCAAGTTTTTGCTTTCAAATGTTTATGGATTGTTTTATATTCTCTATGTTTGCCCTTACTGAGCATTTGAGCTCACCATTTTTATGTTTTATTTTCCCTAGGAAATAAAGAAAGGTTTTAGGTAAGGAAACAAAAAGGGATATATCGTTATGGGAGATGTTGAAGATCTTTCAACATGATTAGATGTTTATATTCTGAGTTTTCAAAGACACTAAACTATTACGATCCTTGTGTGCCTGTTTTTGTTATGTATTAAGTATTCCGAAAAAGTAATGTATTTTCCATGTACGTCAAGCTTTGGGTCTCTACAGATCACACGAATCACATGACTCCACTACAAGACTCCTTCAAAAGACCTTTCCCTAAGACCCTTCTTTGGGACCATGTTCTTTTCACACAGATCTCGAGACCTTGTTCAGTTCATGCCAGTAATGACCTAAACGGTTATGAATAAAATTTCCCTTTTTGATTTAATGAAATGACTTATATAAATAGAAAAAACATCCACTCCATTTGTTTCATTATATCTAATTGTATTTAAAATACCATTAAGTATCTTTACCATTGATAATATAGTCATTGAACAGTGATCACATGACTAGTATAAATATAGGGTTTTAACAAATCCTTTTGTCACAGACAAAACTAGTGATGACTTCAACTTGTAGGATGGTTCCCTATTAAGCCCGTTTATCAGAGATTCCAAGGAAGATAGAATTTCAGTTCTTTTCTCTAGACCAATCCCAAGATGAGATCCAACAACTTAAGCATGAGTGAAACTATTTACGGGATAAGTTGAAGCTCATTAAGATTACGACCCAAACCATGTTCACCGAACGGACCCATGAAAGCTTCACCATCGCACACCTTACTCTTAGGGAATATTCTGGTGAAATAAAGGGATATTTATCAAGATCCTATCATTATAAATTTCTACATTATTTTTGGTATATAATAATAAATATATTTTCTTCCTATTATTGTTACTTTCTAAATGATTTTTAAAGCACAAGTAGTATTTTTGGTTAATATTCAAATTCAATTAAGAAATCTATTTTGATGAATTAATTTATTTTTTAAATAAATATTATTTTAATAAAATATTATAATTAAATTAATTTTATTAAATATATATTATCATATAATTTTTATGAAGACAAACGTAATTTTTATTAAGGTTGGAAAACTATATTTATCAAAACCCATCAATTTTCAATAAAAGTTGGTTTTTATTTTAAAATTAAAAATTAAAATATTTAAAAATTTATTTAGATAAAATGAATATTATTTTTTGAATCAGGATATCAAAATTATCCAATGGTGAATTTTTCATAATTTTCCGAGACAGTCGAATTTTTTGGTAAAAATTAAATACCATATAAATATAAAGTGTGTTTTATGACATCATAATGACCAATAAATGATGTAATAAATACTATAAAAGGTATATTATTATAAATATATGTTCTATATTTAAAATAATGTGGTTTTTAGTTTATTTTATATACTTTTTTAATCCATTATGAATCCTCCAAGTCATAATATATTTTAAGATATTAAATTCATTTCTTTAAGAGTATGACTCACCTCCACATAATCAAGGATAATATTTTAATAATTTAGGCATTTTAACTTATAAAATAATGTAAAACACTCTCATTTGGTAGAAACCATGGTAAAAAATCATGGGATGGTTTTTGGTTTTGAATATTTTATTTTGTAGTGTCCAAAACCAAAATAATAAAGAAATCCCCTCATTTCCAATATAAATCCACCAAATATCTCATTTATCTTCACTAAAACTCCTTTAATCTCTTCCAAACTCTTCTTTACACTCCCTATATTCCTTCTAAGGTACCCTTAATCTCCCAATAATCCTCTCCTAATCCTTTCGAGACACATATATAAGTAATTGTTTTTACCTCGTCATCTTTACCCAAGTTTCTTTATCTTGTTATACCCTTTTATTTTCAATTACTAATGATGGGGTATGATTTTTAACCTCTCTATTACTATAAATTTTAAGTATAATGATTATATATTCCTTTATTTCTCATTAATCCCCCTATTACCCTTTAAGAACACTTGTTACTATGCTGAAATTCCATAAGGGATCTTCTACCCACCTCTTTCATCAAGCATCCCTTTTATGTTATGTCTTCAAATTTCATTCTACCTATGTTGGGATATGTTATTAAACATAACTTATAATTTACATTTCATTTATAAATTATGAGAAACCTCTTTCTCTTTCATCAACCCATTTTATGAATTTCTATATGATGCCGTTATGCTGCCAAAATTGCACCACGATTTTCCATTTCAAAATCATTGGGTAGTGAATACCATAACCATTTCCCTATCTAGGGTATTCACCTTTCTGTATATATACTTAATTATTTATGACTTACATGTATTTATTCCACATTATTTTATCATGTAATAAATCATGATGTTGAATGAATCCATATTATATGATCTATGTGGTGAATTTATGCATGAAAATTAAATGATTATGAAGGGTGAACCCTGATAGCGCTCCAATGAATTGGGTAATTTTTAGTATCATGATACATCATATACAATGAGATTTGACTCATGATACTTCATGTGCAATGATATTTGAGTCATTCTACTTCATGTGTAATGAGCTTTGATTCATGCCCCTTCATGTGCAATGAGCCTTGACTCATGCTAATATCATTTTGTGTATTGTTGTCACATTTCCATGTTATGATTATCGTTCTATATCATGCCTTTATATTCATATTCCTTTATGCCTCATTGGTATTCATTTTCTAACATGTATTATTATCCTCATGTTATTCCTTTTTTATCACCTTACTGATCTTTATAGATCACCCCTTTCTTATGTATGTCCTCATGTTATCCCATGCAGTATTAAGTATGAAGGAATGTTGTGGTCATGTAAAAGAAGTTTTGAATAAAGATGTTGTATTTCATGTTTTAAGTTGTTATGTAATATTCCTAATTTCCCAATACACTATACCTATCGATCTTATAAGTTTTATTAGGTGAAAATATATATAATAAATCATTATTAAATATGAAATAAAGATCAGGGTTGTTATAATGTGGATCACGAGACTCTTGTGTGGGACTTTATTCAGGTTACGTAGATTGTGTAATGTCAAAAGTTATACCTATGTGTATAAACACCCTGTGGATACTTCACTTCACATGATTACTTTATGAGACCTCTTTGTGAGAACTTCTTATGGTTATGAGGATCACATGATTCCAGTGAAAGACTTTATTCAGCTCATGAAAAATGCTTTTCTTCAGATCAAACCACTTAAGAAAAACTATATTCTTCTTAAGGATGGGTTATGAGGTATTTATAGATATAAATCCCCCATCTTAACTCTTCAAATTGAGGTTATCCATCCATTCCATTACCACAATAATCAGCATCATGCGCTTCACATTATCACTTCACACGACCTCATGTAGCATGTTACAAGTGCTTCATGTGATCAATTGTGTTGTCTTTAAGTGTGTCGTGTAATCCCATCACATCATCAAATGAAAAAGTATTCGGTGAAAACTGTTGGTATCGGGGTGTATAATGGAAGCCAATGGACTGGGGATTTGAAAACTTTTATCTCTGAAGTGACAGAACTTATCATCTATGATAATCTGAGCCCCAGTATGGTTTGAGGATCACATGTGAATTAAATAGAACACTTAAATTAAAATTGAATGTGTACCACATTCAAATCAAAGTGCACTCATTTGTCGCTCATTGTCGGTGAATGTTTCTCAAAATATCCAAATAATAATCTCTCTGGATCATCCACACATGCTTCAAAAATCTGGAGGAATGTCAATCATCGAATTCTAGGTGTTATCACGGTGATCTGATGATGCCTTTGATATCTCGATGATCATCACATCGAGGTTCCTTTGATGCAAGGATATGATCCTGATCCAATCACTTGAATCGAGAGATTCTATCTCTATAAAGAAATAATTAGGAGAGAGGCTCTGAAGAACTCGTAGTGAACAGTCCTCGCACGAGAGCATCACTCCTCTTATATATAGTGGATTCTCAAATACCTAGAAAGTGTTCCCCAACCCTGAAAATTTAACATCCATTGAATAAGTAAGAAATAAATATTTATGATGAACTAACTATGTCATAAAATTATTTTTATGTTATCACATACTTATAATATATATTAAATATATTACGTGATAAACCTGAGTCATTAACTCGACTTGTAATTCCTACTAATATTTAATGAACCTTGAATATTAAAATAATATTCGTTCATATAATATTATTCATCATATTTACTTAAAATCTTGTAAATACTTTTAATAAATAAATTTAACCCAATTATTCTTTACTTGAATAATAATGAATTTATTTATTTATCGTTGATTGATAATGCTTGGACAACACTCGAACCCCATGGTGGGTCCCACCATGTCCTATATACCTATTCACCTGAATATGACAGATTCTTGAATGTGCTATTATGTGTGACCCTCTATTCCCTTATCTCGGTAGTAGTGAATAATATTTATGGATCAAGAGTAGAGTCCAACAACCCATCAAAGCTCTTAAATAGGTAAGTAATAGTCATAGAAATGACAACCAACCTACAAACACGCACTATGTAATATAATATCTTTATTGTTATATATCTCATAAAGCATGATGCACATTTGTGTTAATGTCCTTTCTTGATTTATTATTTGTTGATTTAAATGGATGAATTTACCCTCGACTACCATGACCATGTATTTATGAAGGTACTACCATCCTAATCAACCTAGTCTAAGATATTACTTCCTTAACTCAGAAGAAAAAACTTATTTCTTGACCATTCAACCAATGTCATACCATCAATGACACACCCAACATATGATACCTCTTCAAAATTTCATTATCATGGTTTTTACCTTGCATAAAAGTACGCGATCAAATGACACACATTGATAATGATATCAATTCAAGAGATAAATACACATGTATGTATATAGGAACATCCAATGAAACCCAAAACATGTGGTGTTCCTATTGGTGGGTCTATCTTCATAATCTTTCTTACCATAGATCACCAAGTACGAACTTCATGAGATGATGTTTCAATGCATATGAGCCTTACCACGTTTTAATGACATGTCAAATTGATTATGATTTAAAGATGATTTTATAGTCTAGGTTAGACCCTAGGCCATCTCTCAAGGAGAATTGGTGGTGTAAAGTGTGTATTTTAAATAAAAAAGATTAAAATTAAGAGTGGTTTTGAAAACAATTTTAAGAAAATAACTTAATTTAAAGATTTTAATAGTTGAAAAATCGAGTGTATTTTGAAAAATATGTGACAAAGGGTTCATTGTGATTTCACTACACACATTTCAAGTTCATTGTTCTTAGAGATTCATTTAGGTTTGGAGTAAATCTTTTTTTTTCAAATTAATCAGAATCCTAATTATTTTCTAATATTTTATATTAATTCATGTTGAACCAAACCTTGATATAACAATCATATTTCCAAGATCCAACCCTTATGCATGGTATACAAGCTTCCAATGCAGATTAAAATCTCAAATAAGTGTAGAATAAAAGGATTATTATGTTTTCCAATTGGAGAAACACAATCCACTCACTCAAAACCTCATAATGATCAGTTATAAATTATGATTATATCAATAACATGCATCAAACAAGAATTCAAATATGAAATAATGTATGATACATGTAATGAAATGTTTTAACACCCAATTTACTCCAAACCAGTAGCTAATATAAACATAGGAACTCTCTTGAAATGTGATAACTCCCTCACAATAAATGCACTTTGTTTATCCAAACATTGAGAGAAGGAGGAAACTCGGGGGGGGCTAGGTCATCTCTCAAGGACTGTTGGTGGTTTAAATTGTGTGTTTTCAATAAACAATACTAAAAGGTGGGGTTGGTTTTGAAAAAAATTAAGAAAATAACTTTATTTAAAGTGTTAAATAGTTGAAAAACTAGGTGTATTTTAAAAAATATGGGATAAAGGGATCATTTTTATTTCACTACACATGTTTCAAGTTCATTTTTCTTAGAGATTCATATAGTTTTGGAGTAAATATTTTGTTGAAATTAATCAGAATCTCAATTAATTTCTAAGATTTTATATTAATGCTTGTTGAACCAAACCTTGACATAACAATCGTATTTAAAAGGTCCAGCCTTTATGCATGGTATAAGAGCTTCCAAATCAGATTGAAATCTCTAATAAGTGGGGAATAAAAGGATTATTTTATTTTCCAGTCGAAGCAACACAATTCACTCACTCATTACCTCACATTGATCAGTTAGAAATTAAGAGTATATCAATCACATGCATCAAAAAAAGTATTAAAATATGAAATAATATAAGATACATGGAATGAAATATTTTAATACTCAATTTAATCTAAACTAGTATCTAATATAATCATCATAACTCCTTTTACATGTGTGTAACTCCCTCACAACAAACGCCCACCATTTAGCCCGGCATTGAGAGGAGGAGGAAACTCGAGTAGATCTCATTATTCATTTTAGATCTCCCTATGAGTATAGGGAGATACATAACCTACAAGGTGATGAGAGTAATATGCTAGAACTCCAAAATGGTATAAATTAACTCCGTGTTCAAACTTGCAAATGAGGTTCCCATGGTTCCCTTTTATAGCCAAAGTGGAAAGTGGTTTTGGGAACCCAGATTTCGATATACCATTTGTGTCTCGGTTTTGGGTTGGTAAATGGAATTATCTAGACTTGGAAAAAATATAATAGTTGTTGGAATGAATATTTAATATCACCATGTAAAATTTTATGTCCATTTGAAATTTTTAATGGGAGATATAGTCAAAATATCAAAACCTAACTTTTGACTTTGAGCAGATTCAATTATCTGAACAGATCAATTTGGTTGGGACACCAGATGAATAAATTGGGATTAGTTGTCTTGATATGAGTTGTATAAAACTTATTTATGGATTATATCACAAAATTTAATCCTATGCACATATTTCTTGGAACATGAAAAATAGTGGACATATTTCCTCGAGCTTCCATGGTGTTTGGTCCATTTTCCTTCTGCGTCATTTATGGCCCACCAAATCACCTCCTCCTACAATGTAATCATCAAAATAAGTAAAATTTCCATTTTTAATAATGATAAACATTAAATAAATAAATCAAATGTGAATTTCAATTTCTTATTATAGTTGGAATTTTCAATACAAAACTATTTTAACATAGTGGTGAAAGGGTGAAATAAAATAGTGAATCATGGTGCGATCACACCCCCACACCTAAAATTTTTTACTCCTGGTCAAAGTAACATTTCTAAAAATTATTCATGGGGAAATTACCAAATTCAAGAAGATTTAATATTTAATTAAAATTTAATTCTTGATAGCAATGTGATCAAAGAAAAAATCACAACAATGAGTCATTCTCAGTAATCATGGAAAAAGATGTCTCATAATTTGTATCATAATGAAATTAAAGGAGATGAATGATAGAAATTTGATAAAATAATTCAAAATTAAACAATGTCACTATATCTCCATGTTCATGTGTGATAACCATTTCATGTTATTCATTCTACTTTATATCTAGTAAATATAGGTTATTTTAAAAAAATCTGCTTAAGTGATTTTTTCACTGAACCTTCCCTATGTCATTTGAAATCAAATTTCAAGACCCAATCACTTAATAATTCATGGAATTCAAAACTTAATCTCTTGACCTTGATATCCCCAAATGTTGAATATTTCATCACTCCCCTAATTTATTATTATTATTGTTTTTTTAGATACAATTGGAACAAGTCTCACACTCATTTCTCAACCCTTGTTTGATCTCATCATAACCATAATTGTCATATGTATAACAATATCAAAGATTGAGGAAGAGTGGTTTTTGACCTTCCCAATACATAACCCATATTTTTTGTTTTTCTTTTTTTGTCTTTTTATTTGTTTTTTGAGGATATACAACAGTAAAATAACATGTAAACATGCATAGGTCAATCCTATAAAGTAATGAAAAAGTTTTAATAAGGAATGAACATATGGAAAAATCATTTTGGAAAGATGATAAATATTAACATAACTTATATTTACCATTTATTGAGTAATAAAAAATCAAACTTCATGGTTGGGTGCATTGATGTGTGGATATATTGACACAATTTTCCCATAAACTACTCACACAAAGGGTACCATTCTTCTCAAATGTTTCAAAATTATACAACCATTTATATCGTTGATAAACAACCAATTTTCAAGAAAACTTCTCACCTCAATGTTAAATTCATGCTAAAACACACATTACATTAGTGAAAAAAATGTTAAAACAACTTGAAATTGTAAAATTACTCATGAATTTTCAATAATTTTCATGATTAAGTGGACATAAAAATGAATATTCTAGCACAAAAGTGATGGGGGAAGGGGGGAAGGTGATAATACTATGCAATAAGTGAAAAAGAGAAAAATAAGAAAGATGATGAAAATTTATAACCAAAAAATTTACCCCCCCCCCCACACACACATCTAAAGTATGCAGTGTAATCATTATATTAAAGTATATATAACATGTAAGAATATTTTTAATTGAATCATATATAGAAAGAAAGTGTAAATGAGAGGTACGACCAGACTTACTAGCAGTGCAATGTTGAGTTAATCTCCTAAATGTTTCTCACTAAAAACCTACATGAAAAAAGTAGGGAATATAATATAAGAAATTTATTGATAGAAAAGAATAGAAAAATATAAAGATAAAGGAAAATAAATGAATGATATATCTTGGATTAATCTTCCAAGTGGGCCCTGAGTTTTGACTACCTCCAAATGGGTAGTTCCATTAGGTTATCCCCAATTTGATGGTGGGTGGAGTTGCTTTGAGAGGAACCACCAGTACTTCTTTTTTCTGGATTGTACTTCTAACTTATTATTGAGTAATCCATTTATATAGTATACTAAATCCACACCCATTATAATGATATGAAACTTACATGGTGGGGGTAGGACAAAGAATGAGACCTCCTCTTTCTTGGTTGCCACTTGCAGAAACTCTTCTTCATTATCTGATGCTTGATATAGGTATGTTTCATCAATGGTATCAAATGGAAAGTTAGAGTGTAATTCTATTTGAATAAAATTAAATCATGAATAATCAATATCAAATTCATCCCTTTTAATGTAGGTATCTTGTGTCTCAATTTACTCTAGAAAATTCAGTTTGATCGCCTCTTGTACTACCTCTAATAAATGTTCAACATGTTCAGGGAGTGAATGTTAAAGTGAGAGGTCACTGATCTCATCTAACTTCTTAATGGTAACATCCCCAGATGAGGAATAATATTATACAATCTAAGCAGTATCATCGATGGTTATAGGATCCTTAGTGCTCAAGAAATCATCAATTATCAAATATGCATGAAATTTTTATATACCACTATAATATTCAATGTATGATTCATTACCTAGAATATATATAAATTATGAAAACTCAAAAATTGGATCAAGGGAAGGAAGAGACTTATATTTGGAGAAAGGGTGTACATAAATATCATTAACTGAAAGTGAGGAATTCTCTTTTGAGTGGTGCTTCATGACATCAAGGATGTTGAAGTTGAAAATTTCACCACCAAAATCCAAAGACAATGTAACATTTTAGACCTTAATTATGGTTTTGGAAGTTTTCTAGAAAGGTCTCCCCAATATAATCTGGGTGTGTCCATTAGTTGTATCATCTTCCATTTTAAGAACATAAAAATCAGCAGGAAAATTCAAAATTTTCACCCACATAAGAACATCCTCTAACACACCAGCGGGGTTTATGGTACTTTAGTTTTCAAATTTAACAAAAATTCTTGTGGTATTAAATTACCTAACCTATAATTAAGAGAAAATGTAGTGAGTCATCACATTCATATAAGCATCCAAATCAATCATAACATTTGAAAAGAAATACTCCCCTATGGTGCACATAATTGAGAATGTTTATGGATGGTTTCATTTTGTGGTAATTGATGGCTCTATCAATCCAGATACAGTCTGCCCTAAGATCACATTTTCATCACCTCAAATTTTCCTTTGGTGTGTACACACCTCTTTTAGAAACTTGGAATATTGTGGAATTTGTTTCACTGTATCAATCAAGGGGATATTAACCTACAATTTTTTAAAATTTTACAATATTTATTTATAAATTTAATTTTCATTTTGTTTCCTTGTTTGGGTTTACCTTTTTGTAAATGGAAGAGAAATGGTTTTTCTTGATGGTTCTTCAAATGAAACTCTCTTTCCTTTGGTAGGGATTCTCTCAGGAAAAGGTTTTTCCTCATTTGGACCATTTTTAGTGGTTGGGATGGTGGTTTTATCAGGAATGGATGAATCTAATAGAGGGGTTATTTGTATTTTAAGTTTTATTAAACTCATAAGGGTGATGACACTGAAATTTCCCTTATACCTAGGGTTTACTAGTGGTTGAGAGGTTATTTTACCCAACCCATGACTCTGGATTTCCCCCACCGAGTTGGAAAGTTGGCCTAATTAGGTTTTTAGGTATTTTAGGGATGCTTGGGAGGTTTGTTGGAATTGGAGATTATTTTATTCCATTTGATTCATCATGTATTCTAGGACAGGCTCAGGTTTTGTAGGGGGTTGTTAGAAAGGTCTTTATGGTGGTTGAGGATTTCTAGGTGGTGGTGGTGGATGACTACTCTGCCCAGGTTAGATCTATGGTTGTTGAGGTTGGTTGGAATACCCCCCTTTACTATATAATTAGTTTTATTTCCAACAAGGTTTCGATATATAGTATGGTTCTTTCCTAATGGGTTGGTTATAGGGGTGGCCTATAAATATTGTCTCACAACTCTCAGAAGGTTCTCTCGGTTGATGGAATTGGTTAGATTAATGGGTGTCAAAAAAACAGATACCACAATGGATGAGAGGATGAAATTGAGATTTACCTTGGTAAAGAGAATTTCCTTGGATAAGGGTACTTACCTCTTCAAATTTCATGTCCACCTTCTTCTCAAACTCAAAATTCTTAACCTCACGAACAACTCAAATGGGTACACTGAACCTTGAACCAAATTTTTGTGTGTTCTGCACCATATTTTGGATTAGGGTTCTTATAGAAATTGGGTTCTTATCCACTAGCACTCTACCTAAATTAATATTAATCATGTTATGATCCACAAGAATTAAACATTCATAAAAATATTGTATTAATATTTGATCGCTTGTTTTGTGGTGTGGATAACATGAACATAACCTCTTAAATCATTCTCAATATTTGTGAAATGTTTCCCCTTATAATTACCTTATACCATATATTTCTTTTCTTATAGTTGTATTTTGAGAGGCTGGGAAGTATTTTTCATGAAAAAGGTATTTCATGTCCTCTCAACCTCTAATTGGAGAATTAACAAAATCTAACCAATATTTTGCAATGTCTTCTAAAGATAATGATAATGATCTAAGTTTTACTTATTATTCATTAACATTTTCTAGTTTTCATTTTGAACATATTATTTTAAATTCTTTTAAGTGCTTATGTGGGTCTTCTCCTACAAATCCTTGTAATCTTGGTAATAAGTGAATTAAATCGGATTTTAGTTCAAAATTAGGTGGTTCACATTGTATTTGAATATATACAGAATGAATCTCTACATCAAGCGAGGTTAGTTATTTTAATTTTAGGTTATTTTCAAACATATTATATAAGTTATTTATGTATTGATGTTGGTTTTATAATAATAATAAGGATCAAGAAAAGTGTTGATGTTTTGTGCGTCCTCCTTCAAGGGATCGTCCAGTTCTTCCTGGTGTCGATGATGAAAGATCCTCTCTATTTCAAGATAAAAAGGTAGTAGTTCCTATGATGATGATTACAAAATTCATGAGGCCTATAAGAGGAATATTTTAGAAATAAACTTTAAAAAATTCAGGAATAAAATAATCACACAACTATTTACAAAATACACAATGTTTTTATAAAAAGTGCACACTAAAAACCAAAGTGCTCCCCGAAAATAGTGTCAAAATTTGACTACCCTGTCATGACATGTAAATTTATTATTATTTTTAGATGATTTTATAGTTTATTTAATACCCTAGTTCATATCTCAAGGAGAATGTGTGGTTTAAAGTGTGTATTTTCATTAAATAAGGCTAAAATGTAGGGGTGTTTTTGAAAACTATTTTAAGAAAATAAAATAATTTAAAGAGTTTAATAGTTGAACACCAAGTTGATTTTGAAAAATATGAGATAAATTGGTCATTTTTATTTCACTACATTCATTTCAAGGTCATTTTTATTAGATATTCATTTAGTTTTGGAGTAAATATTTGGTTGAAATTAATTGGAATTCCAATTAATTACTAAGATTTTATATTAATGCATGTTGAACCAAACATTGACATAAAAATCATATTTCCAAGGTCCAACCCTTATGAATGGTATAATAGCTTCCAATTCATATTGAAATATTAAATTATTTGGGAATAAAATGATTCTTGTGTTTTCTAATCAGAGCAACACAATTCACTCACTCAAAACCTCACACGGATCAGTTATAAATTAAGAGCATATCAATCACATGCATCAAAATAAGCATTAAAATATGAAATAATGTAAGCTATATGGAATTAAATATTTTAACACCAAATTTACTCCAAAATATTATCTAATATACACATTGTAACTCCCTTGACATGTGTGTATCTCCCTCATAACGAATGCCCACCATTTAGCCTGACATCGAGAGGAGGAGGAAATTTGGGTGGATCTTCTTCTTTATTTAAACTCTCCCTATGATGATAGGGAGCTCCAAAACCTCCAAGGTGATGATAGGACTCCTATAGAAATCTAAAATGGAATAACTTCACTCCTTGGTAGATCTTTCAAATGAGGTTCTCATGGTTCCCTTTTATAGACAAAATGGGAAGTGGTTTTGGGCACTCAGTTTTTTAGATACCACGTGTGTCTTGATTTTGGGTTAGTAAATGGAATTATCTAAACTTGGAAAAAAGTGAAGATTTTTTTTTAATATTTAATATCACCATGTAAAATTTGGAGGGTATTGGACATCTTTATTGGTATATATAGTCAAAATACTGAACATAACTTTTGACTTTGAGCAAATTTGGTTCTCTGGGCATATTAGTTTGGTTGGGCCATCAGATTAATGAATTTGGATCAGTTGTCTTGATATTAGTTGTAAAAAAACTCATTTTAGATCATATCATAAAATTATAGCCCATTTGGACACATGTATCTCATGTAACATGTAATGCAGTGGACATATTTCTTTGGGCTTCCATGCAGTTTGACCCATTTTTCTTACACTTCATTTCTGGCCCTACAAATCACCTCCTACTGCAATGTAATCATCAAAAAAAGTATAATTTCAATTTTTAGAAGTTATAAAAATTAAATAATTGAATTAAATTTGAAGTTATATTTGTTATTATATTTATAATTTTAAATAAAAACTAGTTTAACACGGTGTTATAAGGGTGAAATAAAGTAGTGAATCGCGGTGCAATTAGAGCCCCCAGCACCTGATAATCAAACATATGCTATGTATATTAAATATGATGTATCTATACCATAGGAAATATATTTAAGATTAATTTCATAGTATCTTGAGGTTCTCATCAGTCTGGCATTCCACTCCCAGACAGATGTCCAGATAGAGCGGACTATTCGGGTTCTAGAGGATATGATTTGGGATTTCATGTTGGACTTTGGCTGCATATGAGAGGATAATCTAACCTTGGTGAAGTTTTCATATAATAATAGCTATCACTCCACCATCAGTATGACACCATTAGAGGGCTTGTACGGAAGACCCTATAGGTCACTACTATTCTGGGCTGATCTAGGGGAGATGTGATTATGAGTTCAAAGTTGGTGAGAGAAATGACAGAGAAGGTGTAGACCATCTTGGGGAATATAAAGGCTTACCTAAGCTATTAGATGTCATATAAAGTCCAAAAATGGAGGTCTTTGGAGTTCAAAGAGGGATACCATGTGTTCCTGAAGGTCTCACCTCTATGGGGATTACAGGTATTTAGCTAGGATGGAAAGTTAAATATGAGATTAATTGTCCCTTTCCAGGTGAAATGTAGGGTTGTATAGGTAGAATACCACTTATCCATTCCACTATAGATATATCAGGTGCATGATTTCTTCCACATGTCGCATCTGAGTAGGTATGAGCCTGACCAAACTTATTGACTCTGGTGATCTAGACATTGAGGATGGATATACCTTCATAGAGCACCCGGTAGAGATCAAGGATCAATAAGAAAAGTTCCTCCATGGGTGACTGATTCCTTTGGTTTACATTTCATGGTGTCACAAGAACCTCTAGGAGAGTCCTGAGAGCGAGAGAACTAGATGAGAGCTTAGTAACCTCACCTGTTTTAGTATTTTTTTTCTTTTTAGGATAAAAATCCCTAAGGTGGGGAAAATATGATGACTTTATTTTTTCTATGTAACACTTTATAATATTTTAAAGAATATTTTCAGAGTTATAAATGAATTTTCCAAGATATTTTGAGGCTCGTGGAGCCTTAGTGTTAATATAATAAAAATATTAAATATAATATATCATGCATGCATAATATTTCTAAATTAAAGTAACATCTCTTGAATAGAGACTCAAATGGGAAAATTGAGACTATAAGTAAATCTAGAATATGGGTTTTACCCTAGATGTGACATAATAATTATACACATCGGATGTTTCATTTAAGAGTAGTCATAGGTAGAATAATAGAAAAAACTAATTAATTAAATAATTTATTGTATATTAATTGGTAATGTCCTAATTCTATTATATTTAATCACATCTATGGCTAAATCCTAGGGTTATCTACATAACCATAGAGATTGGAGAAGATAGTAGAGGAGAGGTTTAGTGAATGAAAATGGGATTGTGGATCAATGATCGGTTTTTTGAGGAGTTTTTTATCATTAACAAAGTTCTTGGATCTCGCCAATGACAATAGAATAGGATCATTCGTCATCAGTGATCAATATAATATAAAGGTAGGCCTTTTGCTTCATTGGATTAATCTGTATTTGTTATTTCTTATATGATGAAATAAAATTAATTCTTTAAGAAAATTAATTCTCATATCATTGTTGAATTGTGTTTGAGTAATTCTTCTTACAAAAATTAGGAATTGATAAATGATTTGATGATTCTTGTTTATTCTTCCTCATTCATCGATTTCTACATCAATGGGTAAAGGCCAACCCAAAAAATTTCCAACATATGATTTCTCACCCCATGTGTTTTGTATTTTTCTCTCCTCATTCATTGAACGTTCACCGTCAATATTTCATTTGATTTATGGTTCAAATATAGTAGGTATTTGATCATTGTACAATCAATTTTTGGCACAACATATTATTTCCATGGATTTAGATTTGAGAATGAAGGAATGATATAGGAATGATGATGATGGATGATTGATGAAGATGATGGAATAACAAGGTTGTATCAAAGGTTTTTGTTTCATGGGTTTGGTTTTTTGATGATGTAGTGAAACGAATGATAAATTTTGAGCAGATGGGTGGTTGAAATCCAACAATTGATGATGCCTCAGGCTCATTCAAACCTAGACCTAATTTTTTTGGGTGTGATTTGTGGATGAAGTAAAGGATGATATGGTATGGATAGATGTGCATGGAGACTAGTATATTATGGAAAATCCTGATATACATGGCATGTAGTTCAAAAGAACACATTTTGTGTGACCCCCCCTCCACATCGGCTAGGGTTTGAGTGTAAAGATAAATACCACACATTTTGTGACATTTTCACATGCCATGTGACACAAATATGGTGACTTGGTGTGTACCCCTAGGTATATAGACACATCCATGGTACAATGGCATGACCAGTGTACACAAGCACAACTAGAGTACATGGGCCCAGGATAGAGTGAACAAATACAAACTCAGGCAGGTTTGGGTTTATCATGACACACCATGTATTCGTTATACACGCCATGTACCCCTTTTAGGGCAGGTTAGATCCCTCATTCTCCTTAGTCTATTTGTGTATCAATTGGGTATGGTCACTTGGTCCTTAACTATGAGGGTACAATCACTAATACAAAAACAGGCATTAAAATCACTAAAAACGGGCTTTAACAGTGCTAAAAAAGCGCTGTAAAGCTCGGCGCTGATAAAGGGGGTACCCATTTATCAGCGCTTAGTAAGTGCTGAAAAAGAGTTTCTTTATCAGTGCTAAAAAAGCGCTGATAAAACGACCCTTTATCAGCACTAAACAAGCGCTTCTTTAGCGCTGATAAATGATTGTTTTATCAGCACTCCTTTAGAGCTGATAAACTTATCTTTTATCAACGCTTCTTTAGCGCTGATAAAGGTGTAGTTTATCAATGCCTTTTTAACGCTGATAAAAGAATGATTTATCAGTGCTAAAAGAGCGCTGATAAACTTATCTTTTATCAGCAATTCTTTAGCACTGATAAAGGTGTATTTTATCAGCGCTTTTTTAGTGCTAATAAAAGCATGATTTATCAGTGCTAACAGAGCACTGATAAATGCCCTCTCTGCTGCTATAATAAATCTGCAGCAGCACACCCGAACACCTGCAAAAAAAACAACATCTCAATAAGCCAATTAAAGCAAGTATACCTATACAAAATTAACTCATAAATCATAAGAAAATTAGACCATGTATACCCATACAACAATTATACCCGTACACCATTAACACATAATTTATAAGTTAATCAAGTACTTAAAGAAAACAATTCAGAATTCAGGGGGTTTGGGGGTTGTTCAAGGGTTTGGGGTGTCTATTCAAGGGTTTGGGGTGGCTGTCCAAGGGGGGGGGGGTAGGTGGTGTCCGGGGGGCTTTCCAGTTCAATCCTAAGGCTCCACATGGGTGTGTTTTATCAATACATAAATCTTTGGACTTTTCTCTATCCACTATGCATCATGTTCTCAACCTCAAAGAAGTTATAAGGTTTGTACACACACTGAGGTGCACATACTTGGGGGGGAGGGATGAATCTCATTAATAAACCCCCAATATTAAACCTGTAATAGGCTATTGTAAGTGCAAGATCAGGCAATATGCACAACCTAGTTGAGAAAGAACTGGAATAAAACTCATAAAAAATCATCATTGATCCTCAAATCCATGACCATGATTAAACCCAAATTAATTTTCCAAGTGCTAAACTTTTACCAAGCATTTCACAAGGATCATGTCGACATTATAAAAATATATTTTTACCAAGTCCTACCCCATCTACAACAAGACACATTGATTATCAAGTATTAAATCTTGATCAACCAAACCTACTTCATCCAATGTTAGGGTTTCTCTGAGTACATCATAGGAACCACACAAAACATATAATATACCATGGTATCCCCACTATATACATAATTATCATTGACCTCCAATATGGGAGTTTTATTTATACTCCATTATGGAAATCCACTTATGGGAGTTTTCTCATCCAAGGAATACCCTCAACAGTATCTCAGACCTCCCATATGTGTTCTTCCAATTCCGAGGCATAAGACCTACAAGGATCTCATCCCTATACAATGGGAGTACCCTTATTTAGGTAATAATACTAAGAATAATATATTCTTTACCATATGGGAGTATTATCATCCAAATAATAAACCCTAGAAGCATATCAACCCTCCAAAATGGGTGTATTCTCATTTGAGGCATAATCTATATAATCATCTCAGCCCTCCCCTATGGGATTATTTTCATTTAGTGAATATTCCAGATAAGAATATCATCCCACTCCTATGGTTGTATTCTCATTTGGGGAATAATACCTATATACATCTCATCCCTCCCCTATGAGAGTATTCTCATTTAAGGAATAAGACCTATAAGTATATCCACCCTCCCAAATGGGAGTATTTTCATCCAGATATAAGCCCATAAGTATCATAGACCCAAACACATGATCACCCTAGTATACCAGGCCAACCATGACTTGATATATATAAGGCCCCTGATAGATCACATGCCATTACCCCCTATATAAAAGATCAATGCAATCCGAATGCATTTGGTCGGATTTCCGTAGGTTAGTTGTTGTTTTCACTTAAAATCTTGTCCATTTTAAACAAAATAGAGACCCTTTGAGTGCTAGCGGCCACACCGTGCCTTGGATTGAGGTGTTTTTGACTCGTACACATCACCAAGGACCCTTGGATCGTTTTTTATAAAAGATCAACACAATCCGAATGCGTTTGGTCGGATTTTTGTAGGTCAGTTGTTGTTTTCACTTAAAATCTTGTCCATTTTAAACAAAATAGAGACCCTTTGAGTGCTAGTGGCCACACCGTGCCTCGGATTGAGGCAGTTTTGATGTGTTCATGTCACCAAGGACCCTTAGATCGTTCTTATAAAATATAAATTCAATCCGAATGCGTTTGGTCAGATTTTCGTAGGTCAGTTGTTGTTTTCACTTAAAATCTTGTCCACTTTAAACAAAATAGAGACCCTTTGAGTGCTAGCGGCCACACCGTGCCTTGGATTGAGGCGGGGTTAACTCGTACACGTCAAAAAGGACCCTTAAATTGTTATTATAAAATATCAATGCAATCTGAATGCGTTTAGTTGGATTTTCGTAGGTCAGTTGTTGTTTTCCCTTAAAATCTTGTCCATTTTAAACAAAATAGAGACCCTTTGAGTGATAGCGGCCACACCGTGCCTCGTATTGAGGCGGGGTTTACTCTTACATGTCACCAAGTACCCTTGGATAATTATTATAAAATATCAATGCAATCTGAATTCGTTTGGTCAGATTTCCGTAGGTCAATTGTTGTTTTCAATTAAAATCGTGTCCACTTTAAACAAAATAGAGACCCTTTGAGTGATAGCGGTCACACTGTGCCTTGTATTGAAGTATGGTTGACTCTTGCACATCACCAAGGACCCTTATATCGTTCTTATAAAAGATCAATGCAATCGGAATGCGTTTGGTCATATTTCTGTAGGTTAGTTGTTGTTTTCACTTAAAATCTTGTCCATTTTAAACAAAATAGAGACCCTTTGAGTTCTATCGGCCACACTGTGCCTCAGATTAAGGTGGGGTTGACTCTTACACATCACCAAGGACCCTTGGATAGTTCTTATAAAATATAAATTCAATCCGAATGCGTTTGGTTGGATTTCCGTAGGTCAGTTGTTGTTTTCACTTAAAATCTTGTCCATTTTAAACAAAATAGAGACCCTTTGAGTGATAGGGGCCACACAATGCCTTGGATTGAGGTGGGGTTAACTCATACATGCCAACAAGGACCCTTGGATCATTCTTATAAAATATAAATGCAATCCGAATGCGTTTGGTCAGATTTATGTAGGTCAGTTGTTGTTTTCAATTAAAATTGTGTCCACTTTAAACAAAATAGAGACCCTTTGAGTGATAGAGGCCACACCGTGCCTCGGATTGAGGCGGGGTTAACTCTTACACGTCACCAAGGAACCTTGGATAATTATTATAAATGATAAATGTAATCCAAATGCGTTTGGTTGGATTTTCGTAGGTCAGTTTTTGTTTTCACTTAAAATCTTGTCCATTTTAAACAAAATAGAGACCCTTTGAGTTCTAGCGGCCACACCGTGCCTCTGATTGAGGCGGGGTTGACTCTTACATGTCACCAAGGACCCTTGTATCGTTCTTATAAAATATCAATGCAATCCGAATGTGTTTGGTCAGATTTCCGTAGGTTAGTTGTTGTTTTCACTTAAAATCTTGTCCATTTTAAACAAAATAGAGACCCTTTGAGTGCTAGCAGCCACACCGTGCCTTTAATTGAGGAAATATTGACTCGTACATGTCACCAAGGACCCTTGGATTGTTCTTATAAAAGATAAATGCAATACGAATGCATTTGGTTGGATTTCCGTAGGTCATTTGTTGTTTTCACTTAAAAATTTGTCCATTTTAAACAAAATATAGACCCTATGTGTGCTAGCGGCCACACCATGCCTCGGATATAGGTGGGGTTGACTCGTACATATCACCAATGACCCTTGGATCATTCTTATAAAAGATCAATTCAATCCAAATGCGTTTGGTCAGATTTCCGTAGGTCAGTGGTTGTTTTCACTTAAAATCGTGTCCATTTTAAACAAAATAGAGACCCTTTGAGTGATAGCGGCCACACTGTGCCTCGTATTGAGGCGGGGTTGACTCGTACACGTCACCAAGGACCCTTGGATCGTTCTTATAAAATATCAATGCAATCTGAATGTGTTTGGTCAGATTTCCGTAGGTCAGTTGTTGTTTTCACTTAAAATCTTGTCCATTTTAAAAAAATAGAGACCCTTTGAGTGCTAGCGGCCACACCGTGCCTCGGATTGAGACGGGGTTGACTCGTACATTTCACCAAGGACCCTTGGATCGTTCTTATAAAAATCAATGCAATCTGAATGTGATCTACTAATTATTCATTATGCAAAACATAAATGTACCATTAAATACTTACATTGCCCCAAACACCCATAACACAACCCAACCACAACCTTCATCTCAATGTACTCAACTGATCTACACACCAAGATGGATTTTATACAAGACTATCTAATTCAAAATGCCGATCATGTCATCAACCGACCACTTAATTTCTATGGTGCTCTCCACTATACGCTTTAGCTCACAAACACCACCATCTGATGTTTAACACCTCCATCATCGAGAAAGAACCACTAGAACCCCAACTAAAACTCCACAACATACCCAACATGTTTTCTAAATTACCATGCTTAGACATCCATGAGAACACCAACCAATGTTATCATCCATCCTTTCCATCAAAACCACTTGTAATGGATGTGAATCCATCATCCATACATGAATCAAGGACAATTCAACTTTTCCTCAATGATTGAACCCATTTTCAAAACATAATTAACATTTCAAAACATCAAATAGATGTGGCTTACAACTCACCACATTTGTTCCTTTTTCCTAGAGGAATTTGAAACATGCACCACATAGGTTGTAAAAGCAATAGAGGATAGATCTATTTGATCATAAAAAGACATGAACCCAAGTTTATCCTTGAGGAAACTGATGAGTGATGTTTGTGAATACTTTTTGGAACTAGGAACTGACTCGCTTGATGAAACACAGGAAATATCTTTAAATGTAGCCTCACTTTCCGAATCATTGGAACAATTTCCTGTATTGGATTCTCTTAATGTCAGATTTAGCATCCCATTTTGTTCATCAAATGGATTGGTCAACTTCCAATCTATCATGGAGGCTGCCGCACCACCTTTACACGCAACTAATGATCAGAGGCAGCTTGATTAGAAAAACAATCCTAAGGGAACTGGACATGAAAGATCATGTGGTGCCATAGTTTCTCAGCAACTTCAATTTACCCCACATGATATAAGGCTATTGCATGATGTCCAATACATAGCGAGAGGAGAAGAGAAGGTGAAAATCTCGTAGACGAACAACATCAACAATGAACATCCACCACCCTTTCACTATATACATCAAAATCATATCTTTAAAAATGTCCATGTGAATTTCTATCTTACTTCCATCGAGGATGATGCATGTTGGTCAACTTGTTTTAGAAATTGTTTATCTACATTCGTACCTTTTACTTGCACCCATGAATTTGAAGGTGAGTGTGCGTACACGATAGTTGACCTTCTTAGAGAATATTTTCTGGAAGAGTGTAAGAGACATGAAGCAATGAAGATCATTAGAGTGTTGGAGAAAATGTGGTTGCTACAAACAATGTGGAAATCGGCTTGTGCAATGCGGCCTAAGTTACAACTTGCAGGTATTGTACTTTATTTTTTTCTGGAGGGTTTCAGTGTAAATGCATTTTGTAATGATCATTTCTATTCATTGTCTTTTAGGTTTTTTTGACAGCCGAGGGGAAAGGGTGGGGTCTGCAGACATTGGAGGATATGTCGAAGGGTGACTTTATGGGAAATTACATCCTATATTTTTGCTACATTTCCATAGTATCTAACATCTAACCAAATGGCCTCTTTTCCCTTCAAGCTCCCCGAACCCCAATCACCATCGGGTTTTGGGGATCTTGAAGGGAAAAGAGGCCATTTCTCCAACATATTCACACACAAAATCACCCTTCGACATATCCTCCAATGTCTGCAGACCCCACCCTTTCCCCTCGGCTGTCAAAAAAACCTAAAAGACAATGAATAGTAATGATCATTAAAAAATGCATTTACACTGAAACCCTCTAGAAAAAAATAAAGTACAATACCTGCAAGTTGTAACTTAGGATGCGTTGCACAAGTCGATTGCCACATTATTTGTAGGAACCACATTTGCTCCAACACTCTAATGATCTTCATTACTTCATGTATCTTATACTCTTCCAGAAACTCTTCTCTAAGAAGGTCAACTATTGTACAGGTCACCAAGGACCCTTGGATCATTGTTATAAAAGATCAATGCAATCCGAATGCGTTTGGTCATATTTATGTAGGTCAGTTGTTGTTTTCACTTAAAATCTTGTCCATTTTAAACAAAATAGAGACCCTTTGAGTGCTAGCGGCCACACCGTGCCTCGGATTGAGGCGGGGTTGACTCGTACATGTCACCAAGGACCCTTGGATCGTTTTTATAAATGATCAATGAAATCCGAATGCGTTTGTTCAGATTTTCTTAGGTCAGTTGTTGTTTTCACTTAAAATCTTGTCCATTTTAAAAAAATAGAGACCCTTTGAGTGGTAGCGGCCACACCGTGCCTCGGATTGAAGAAGGGTTGACTCATACACGTCAAAAAGGAACTTTTGATCATTCTTATAAAAGATCAATGCAATCCGAATGTGTTTGGTCATATTTCTTTAGGTCAGTTGTTGTTTTCACTTAAAATCTTGTCCATTTTAAACAAAATAGAGACCCTTTGAGTGCTAGAAGTCACACCGTGCCTCATATTGAGGTGAGGTTGACTCGTACATGTCACCAAGGACCCTTGGATCGTTATTATAAAAGATCAATGCAATCCGAATGCATTTGGTCAGATTTCCGTAGGTCAGTTGTTGTTTTCACTTAAAATCTTGTCCATTTTAAACAAAATAGAGACCCTTTGAGTGGTTCATCATTCTTGCATGTTGCTGGTACATATCATCTGTTAAAATGGGAAAATGACTCATTAGAGAAAGGCTATTTTATTTAATAACAATTACAATTTTCCTACGAACATTTACATACAACAATGTTTCATCTTTTGATCCCCTAAACCCCTCTCAAAAATGACCACAAATTGTACATGTCCCCAAGTCAGATCTTCATTGTATTTGTGTACAATCTTCTATCAGGTATGCGGCCCACTCGTTTCTGAACACATCTATATCATCTTGTGAGTATGAGGCTTTTCGGCAGTCATAGTAGTACTGAAAAATAAAAAAATAAATAATTAATAAATAACTTAAACGTACTGGTAGTTGTTTTTAAAAATACCTCTTTAGGGATGCTAGTTTGCTGATGAAAAATGACATCTTTCGTAAATTTACAAACATAATAGCCGCAATCATTATCATTTGGTTGTTTTGGACACTGCAAAAAAAATTGATCATTAGTAGAATAAGTAACTTGTGTTGAGATGTGTTTCGATAGTGAAATTTTATTATATATACCCTGATATTTGTCCAGACGTAGTACTTGATCGCCTCCTTATGCTTAGCCCCTGGCCTCATTACTTTTTTTAGAAGATAATGATATACCTCCCTATCAGTAAAAGATAATATAAATTATATTACTTGATGTTTAGACCTAAAACGTAAGATGTAGTGTCTTACAGATTCACAAACTCCATCATGTGTGGTCGGTTTGATGGATATCCTTGCTTTGAATCCAGAAAATAAATCTTTGGAGTATCCATGTTCACCGTAATTAGAAACCAATGTTTCCTAAAAACAAAAAAAAAGTAATAAGTAATAAAATTAGTGAAAATATAATTGATATGCTTTAATCATAGATTATTGCCCCTATATGGTTGGTATTAGGAAAATTCTATCATCTGTAATCTTGCATTCAAATGTTTTCAGCAAGTCGTTTGCTATTTCATTCCTTTTTGATGGCTCTATTTTTGTTAGGTGTGTTGATGTGATATGAGGACTAACCAGTCCAAATCTTGGCTCATGGGAAAATTCCTTCAATTGTTTTTCATAAATGCGTCTGTCAACAATATAAAATGCATTTAGTCCTAATTTGCACACTAGATCAGCTTTTGGAAAATCAATTCATGGAAACATACCTCATATATACATTTACAACTGTGATGCCTAGCCAAGCATTTTCAAGGATTTCATTTACATTTTCAGCAGTAACAAAATCTTGACTTTCCTCTCTGTATATATTCTCTTCGAAAACCACTATATGACTATTACCATCTTTTACCTTCGTATTCACATGAGTCTTCAATGCTAGTAAATGTGGAAAGAGAACAGGTGGTGTTATTGTGCTTTCAGTAGCTCCTTGGGATCGGTTGGTTGATCCTTTAGATGGTTTTGAGCCAACGTTTGTCACCCCCTTCCCTTTCTCTGTCTATAACAACAATCATTGGTTCAGACCCTTTTTTCATTAATTGTTAAGGTTTTAGCTTGAAAAGAAAAGGAAATAAATACCTCTTTGTCCGCATGTACTCTTACAAGTTGTGAAGGCCATGCAATGAATGTCCCAACAGCCATTCCGACCATATGAATATCATCATCATGAAGTGGAATAGTTAGCTCTACCTTTGGATCATGAGCTACAGTAATCATCACTTTTAGATGATCTTTCAGAAGTGGTCTATTATGAAGTGTGGCATCTGGGATATTGAACACTGTAGCCCTCACTACAAGGTGATAGGTGGGTGTTGATAGATATAAATCACAATCATTATCACCCTGTAGAAGATGAGTACAGAAAAATTATCAGTGTTTGTCTGATTCATATTTCATGGGAAAAATTATTAGAATATTGATTACCACGTCTAAGATAGTTCTTTGAGGCAAATGGCTCGCCTCAAAGATAGTGGGGGTGGGCGGGATGTTCATGCGGCGGTTGTTCTTGATTTGTGGCTTCCCTTTGCTTCCCACCCATAAAAGTTTCGAGCAACTCTCCCTACCATTGCAATTGTTCTTAAAGGGTTGCTATTTTTTCGCTCATTTGTTCCAATTTTTCATATGTATCATCCATTTTTTTCTTCTTCTCAAAATATACTCGGGGTGTCACCCCAAACCCTGCACCTCTGACATGACCATATTTTTCTGGCTGCTTCAAAGCCGTCGATAATAGGTCTGTATCATCTACAGGAGTAGTTGATTCATGTGACTGTCGGATATAGTAAAATAACTAATTATTTTTATGTAATGTCAATTTTAAACAAATTATTTTATCGTCGTGTCATACTTACACATATTTCCCACACTTTCTATGTGTTCTCATCTACTAACTTCCCATCTTTGTTCACATGTGCCTCCTTCCATAGCACATAACGTGGGATGGAAGTGCATTTGGTTTTAGAATCATAAATCTACATATAAACATAGAAAAATAATTATGATGTTGTTTATTGGCACCTAACAATATTATTGTAAATTTAAAATACGTACCATTTTCTTTTCTAATGAAGCGTACCCCATCCTTTCTTTATGATAGGGGTATGTTGGTTTTGAAGCATGTTCCTTATTTTTAGTACAGAGTTTCTGTTTCATAAATGAAATATTGACAATCAAAGTGATGAATACAGGTATCCTCAAACAACGTATTATCACTCACAATGTACCTGAAACTTATCATCCCCACGACGGCCAATAAATGCATCCCATGCTTCTTGGGATATTAGGTGAGCATAGACAATGGGTGGGTGCGGGTTTATTTTACCTTTAGAATATTTGAGGTGACATCTTGTTAAAATAGTGCGAAAACCTCGATGAATATTTTCTGTAAGCCTTAGTACATAATCCTTGTGTGAATCGTCTACTATAAATGTACTCTTCAAGAGATTGAGAAGAGTAAGACATTGTTTCATTATTTTATTTTCTAGTAAATTAAAGAAATAAATTCATAATGTTACCGTAATTTCTTCCCAGATCACAGCCTTCAGCCCGGACACAACATGGTGCCATGAATCTATGTCAATCAGCATGCGTTGCCGAGTGACAAATCCAATGTAGCTGCTAAACATAGCCTTGTTGGGATTCACATGTTGGCCTCGTGCATTCCATCCGACTTCAAATTTGATGCCTTTGCTTTTCGCCTTAAGAATTTTGGCTAACACCGTCAAACTATGACGCACCTGTGATTTCTGCGATGCTGGTCCTTCATTCTTGACCATTTCATCGATATCAACATCATCTATATGTTCATATAGAATGGTATCAACGACATGTGTTGATGGTTTTTGGACCTCAACACTAAGAGCAGCAGGAGCCGCAGCAGAAGGAGCAGCAGGAGGAGAAGCAGCAGCAAGAGCCGCAGCAGGAGGAGCAGCAGGAGCAACCGGAGCCGCAACAAGAGCAACAGCAGTAGCAGCATGAGCTACAGGAGCAGCAGGAGCAACAGCAGCAGTAGCATGAGTTGTAGGAGCAGCAGCAGCCGCAGCAGCAGTTGCTTGAGAGACTTGTTCAGCCTCAAGGTTAGGAGCATCAGAATGTGCAGAAGTCATTATCTGAAAAAGTGGTTGAACAGTTAATTCAGATTACATAAATTCAATAATGATAAGATAATAACATTAGATAACAAGATCTATATTACAAACAAAATATAACCTGTTTACTAAAATCTATTTCTTTTTTTCAAAGGTTGAAGAGATTTGACACCTCTATCGACTATCCAAATCCCTTCATTGTGGTCTCCTCTAACATATAAAACATCATCTGCATTGGGACCACTCCGAAATGATTGCGAAGTACCACTAAAAGGATCTCCCTCAACTGAATTTTCATCGGAACCTTCAGTAGTTTTGGACGATAACAGAACAATCGACCACTTTCGGTTTGTGGGATCTAGAACATAAAAAAATTGTACTGCTTGTGATTCCATTATAAATTGTTCGTCATTGTACCCTTCTTTACTAAAATCAACTTTCAAAAATCCTCATTCATCTATTTTAACACCACTGTTGTTATCAATCCATTTGCATTGAAAAATCAGAAATTGGAATGTCGTATAATCCAACTCCCATATTATTTTTATAATTCCAAAGTATGACATATTTGCATAAATTGGATTTCTGTCCTTACTACTAGAAACATGCATTGCTTCAGCCACTAATGTAACTCCACTATTTTGCATGGTACTATCTTCATCATGTTCATCTGTATAAAATGTATAACCATTAATTACATAACCACTGTAAGATAATACATACACACTTGGTCCAGTGGCTAGCCATTGAAGACGTTCTCAAATTGAATTCATATTTTCATCCAACTGCTTAAAAATACGGTCCTGAAACCATCCTATAAACTGGTGATTATGTGTATCTGATAACCATTTTTCAGCCCTAGATGGATTCAACTGCCTAAGAATTTCTTTGTGAGTTTTAATATATGGAGCAACCTCCCAACTGTTATGCAAAACATAAAGATGAGCATGCTCCCGATCTGTAATACTGATTTTCACAACTTCTCTTCCAGAAATTCCCTCACCCTCAATGTGTCCAGTGTGATGAGATTTCGGGAGACCAATTCTTTCCACATCAGATAGGTATTCGGTACAAAATTCAATGGCTTCCTCAACAATATATCTCTTCACTATACGACCCTCTAGCCGACTTCGATTTTTGACATAACCTTTCAAAATCTTCATATACCGTTCAACAGGATACATCCATCTATAGTGCACAGGACCACAAAGTCGAATCTCTCTCACCAAGTGAATCATCAAATGAACCATCATATCAAAGAATGTTAGTGGGAAGAACATTTTTAATTCACATAATATGATGACAATTTATTTTTCCATAGCTGGAAATTTCCCCGAGTCTAAAACTTTGCTACATATAGATTTGAAAAAGAAACAAAGTTTGGTTAACGTATGACGAACATTCTTGGGAAAAATGAAATGTAAAGCTATAGGAATTAGATCTTGCATCAAAACATGGAAATCATGTGATTTCAAAACTTTTAACTTAAAATCATTCATTGACACAATGTTCTTGATATTTGATGAGTACCTCTATAGAACCTTTATATCATTGAAGAAGTTGAAAAACTGATATCTCTCCACCCTAGAAAGAGTATAAGCTACTGGAGGAAGAAACATTCTATTTTCACCCTTCATGGGAGTCAACTCTTCTCGTATTCCCATGTCAACCATGTCCAACCTTGCCTTAATTCCATTTTTTTTTTCTAGGGGAATTTAGCAATGTTCCGATAACACTGTCACATACATTTTTTTCCACATGCATCACATCAAGAAAATTTCTGACGTACAAACAATTCCAGTATGGTAATTCAAAAAAAACTGATCTCTTTTTACAATCGATTTTCGTAAGGTTTTTCGAAAATGGTTTACCAAAAATAGTGTTCAGATCTTTTACTTTCTCAAACAGCTGATCACCTGTTAGTGGAGATGGTGTTGCGCGTTTTTCTGAACTTCCATTGAATAATGTCGTCCAAGATTGGTACTTATGCTGATGAGGTAGAAATCTACGATGTCCTAGAAACACAGATTTCGATGAATGTTTCAACCTAATTAATTATGTATCTTCTTCGCACATGGGACACCCTTGAGTTCCTTTAATTCTATATCCTGAAAAATTTCCATAAGCAGGGAAATCATTTTTTGTCCTATACAACATCGCTCTCAACGTGAAGTATTCACTTTTATAAGCATCATACAACATTACACCTGAGTCCCACAATAACTTCAAATCCCCAATCAAAGGAGCCAGATAAACATCAATATCGTTACCTGGTTGTTTTGGTCCTAATATAAGCATAGATAACATGATGAATATCCGCTTCATTCATAACTAGGGTGGCAAGTTATAATTTACCAACATAACAGGCCATGTACTATGAGTGTTGGTTTGAAAACCAAAAGGATTCACTCCATCTGTAGATAACGCAAGACGAAGGTTTCTCGGCTCTTTTCCAAATTCAGGATACTCATGATCAATTTTCTTCCATTGAGGAGAGTCGGCTGGACGACATAATAACCCATCTTTATTTATTTTATCTGTATACCATGACAATTTTCTTACAGTTTCTTTACTTCTATATAGACGCCTAAACCTTGGAATGATTGGAAAGTACCATACAACTTTCGTAGGATTGGATTTATCTTTCTTGTATCAAGAATCACCACACTTTGGGCATTCTGTAAGTGATTTTTTCTCTTTGTGAAACAATATACAGTCTTTTGGGCAGGCATGTATTCTTTCAGAAATCATTCCCATCGAGCGTAGCATTCGTCTAGCTTCATATGTCCGGATTGGGAGCTCATTATCTTCCGGGAGCATGTCATTAAAGAGAGCAATTAGTTCTGTAAAACTGACATCACTCCATCCATTTCCTGATTTCAATTTATACAACTTCATTACCGCTGACAATGTTGTATACCTAGTGCAAGCAGTATACAATGGTGTCTTTTCACAACTCTTTAACTTCTCAAACAATTTTGGGCAATCACGGAGTTCATCTTGAATTTTCTTTTTCATTTCCTCAATACGATCTTCATAATCATTGACATATGTAATCACATCCTCCATACATTCTTCTTCATTATCCATATTTATATTCATATCTGACGATCCATAAAACACAGTTTTATCCCAGCCAGTATCTACATTCACTTTTTCTCCGTGTTTATTCCAACATTTATAACTCTGATCTATTCCGTTACATATCAAATGTTCTTCCAACTCCTCTGTAGTAAGTATTATAGAATAAAAACAACGTAAACACAGACAAAGGATTTGAGATGGAACCTTTGCATGATCCTTTGAAAACTTGATGAACTCTTTCACTCTGTTCTTGTACTATATTGTTAAACAATTAGTATCCATCCAATATTTATTCATCTCCATCCTATTAGAATCTAAAATATTTGTATTTATGGTTCAAGTACACAAAACAAGAATTCCAAATACAGTAGAATAGAACCACTTCCTTATAAAAATGGAGATTAATAGAGCCTAACCATTAGTATTTATTCATCATGCCTAAATACTCACTACTGGTGGAAGTGAAACCGTTCCTGATGATCATGCCAAGAAGAAATGGAAACCAAAAGGGTGAGTGAATCAAAATACCCCAAACAAGATGTAAAAACATGGTATTTGAGAATAGGTTAGTGGATTTCATGTTGTCTAGAAGGAAACCTAATTTATTTCAATGAAAAAGGTTAATTCACAACAAGATACCATCCATTCCATATATAATTTTCATTAATAGGGTTATTTTGTGCTTCAAAATGATCAAAAAATGTCTAACCAACTTCAAATGGATAAAATATGAATTCATGAAACACATGAATCCCAAAAATAAGATATAGTATAGAAACACCCACTTGGAATCTGAATGACTCTACTCAAATGAAGAACATCATACATCTCCAACTACATCTATGCTTTCTCATATACAACGACACCACTAGCTAGATAGTGGCCCTCACCAAGAACATCATACATCTCAAAATAAGAGACTACAACCACTAACCATGAAGAACATCATAAGATGGAAATATACTAAGAACACATCCCTTTACCCAAATAAGAGACTATAACCACTAACCATGAAGAACCACTAAGAGAATAATTTGAAACCTAAGGAAAGGTACACCCAAAACATACCAATGAATTCAAATGAAATGATTTCTAAACCAAACCATTGAAATCCTCAAATGTTTCTAACATCAAACCCCATCATATCTCCTAATAAAATTCTTTGATAACATTATTTCATGGCCTATACCCATTTAAACCCCTCTATTGGTTAGTAGATTATAGTCTAGTGACCCCTAAAACCGTCCTCCAACATGTCATGGGTTAGTGAATGCACCGAGGGTATTTATCACAACCATGTACAATGTAATTCTAATAATAAATAATTGATATAGTTTAAAATGAAGTTTTATAGATGATTTTTTGAATGATACCAAGTGAAAGTTAGTGTGTTAAATATGTGTGATAAGACATTTTTGGTCTAACTAAAAGGGGATATAGCCTAATGAGTGTATTTTGGATTCACAAAAAATATGACTCTATGTGGTATAGGGTTTTTTCAACTAGTAGGAGTATGGAACACTAAGTGAATATGGTCTTCTATTTTTGGGAATTTTTTCATTTAGAGTATGGCCTAATATGTATGGTTCCGATAGAATAAGGCCCATTTGAATTGGATATTTGGGCTCATTACACAAGGTGGATCACATTTTTAATGTGAGGAATCTACACAAATTTGGTTCATAAAATATATTCATAGCACATAAGGATTTCTATATTCATCAACTAATGAATCGTGTTCTTATCACACTATGTAAGAACATAAGATCATCTACTAAGGGAAGTGTTTATAGATCGTATGCTCATCACATAGGGGATTCTTTGGCACATCGCCTAAGGAATCTCATGCTCCTCATGTGAGGTATAATCCTAGGATCATTAACTAGGAGATGAATAAGAGGTCTTATGATCATCACTTAGGGGATTCTTAGGCATATCCCCTAATGAATATATTTATAATCTCATGAGGTATAATCAAGGGAACATTATTTGGGAGATAAAGAAGATCTCATATTCCCATAATATAGGGACTTCATATTCTCGTCACCTAAGGAAACCTAGGATTATCACCTAGAGTTGGATGTTTCCTGAATTAAGAGTGGTCATAGGTTTATATCTCAGTAAAGGGACTCACATATTTGAATTTTAGAAGAGGGAACCACCCGATACACTCATCGCATAGGGGGTGAGCATAGTTTTATAGCCACCATTTCATTTTTATCCATGAAGTTATTCAATTCCCACCAAACCCTTTTCAATTTCATCATTAACAACTATATTCTATGTCACTGGGAAACTAAAAGGAAAACCCATATCAACTAACGATGTCATCTCCCACAATAACCCACTCATTACATCTTTTTAACAATGGAAAGGTAGATGCTTCCCCACTGCACGATTTACCACCTCAACCATCTCACATTTTCCCCCAATGGAATCTATCACAACCAAACTAATAAAAAAATTCTCAGACAACCCCACCAAAAAACAATGATGATTTTCAACAATAAAAGTAAACAAGCACCATGTTCTTGAGAAATATAATGAAAATTAGTAAACACATGTGAATCATCCCCTTTACATCATTTTCAATCAAGTATGGTCCATTTTCTTCAATAGGTCAATCCATAATACTCACCCATAGAATAAAAAATAATGTTAAAAAAATGATATACAAATGGGAGAGGAGAACAATATTGAAAAAATATTTGTAAAACATGCCTTAAAAGAGGTCCTGCAAACCGAAGCTTGAAAGCATTGCGGGCGGCGGAGGTCCGGAAAACTGAAGCTCGAGGGCGGCGGAGGTCCAGCAATGAGAACTCAGCGGGCG
Organism: Viscum album; assembly: GCA_963277665.1. NCBI lineage: Eukaryota > Viridiplantae > Streptophyta > Magnoliopsida > Santalales > Viscaceae > Viscum > Viscum album. The sequence continues at coordinate 339,275,209 of OY728127.1, read as the reverse complement.
GAGGAGGTCCGTCAACGAGTAGCGAGGGCGGAGGAGGTCCAACAACGTGATCTCAGCGGGTGGCAGAGGGGAGTCGCAGAGTTCCAGTACTGCGAGAGCTTTAGGTCACGATAAAACGAGGGCACTGTGCGACCGACTTTATAAAAAAATGCACTGAGGTTTTATCAGCGCTAAAAAAGCACTGATAAAGACTACCATTATCAGCGCTTTTTTAGCGCTGATAATAGTACCCTTTATTAGCGCTACAAAAGCGCTGATAAAGGGTCTTTTTATCAGTGCTATTTTAGCGCTGATAAAGGATTTATTTATCAGTGCTTTTCTAGCGCTGATATATGGCCTCTTTATCAGCGCTAGAAAAGCACTGATAAAGACTCCAAGTATCAGCGCTAAAATTGTAGCGCTGATATAGGGTTTCTTTATCAGTGCTTTTCTAGCGCTGATAAAGAGGCCATATATCAGCGCTAAAATTTTAGCACTGATATAGGGTATCCTTTATCAGCAGTTTTACTTAGCGCTGATATAATGGGGATCTTCCCTTTCCTGATTTTGTAGTAGTGAATGAGGCATCACGCCCTGAGCATAGGATGAGTGATACACACTACGAGTTAGTTCTGGATAGATTCAAGCATCCCTCTATGTGGATCATGGTGTAATCCTCTATTATTCTTCTCTATTTTGGGACAGGTATCTCATTTTTTACATCCATGGTGTTTGATCACCATCCTATTGGGTTATTCCAGATAGGTTTAGGTATCCCCCATAGGCCCTGGGTATGATCCCTTGCCCATGTATCGACGTCTTCTAAGTTCTAGTGTGTACTACCTCATTGTAAGGTCTGACAAGAACATCCTCTCAGATGAGCACCATCAGTGTTAGCAAGACCTAATGAGTGAGTTCTCTTGTACAAGCATTGCCTTTGAGTCTTGAGAAAAATCCTCAGTTGGAAGTAAGGATGTGATCTTTATTTGAGACATGGTGTCTAACTTTGATCATATCTGAGTTTCTTCTATCTTTCCTTTGGGATATTGAACTGACTATCTTTTCATGCTATGTTTGGTGTGATGGTTCTGGGAACAGCTGAAGTGCTTATTGGGGCCGATCTCAACTCAGAAAATGTTGGATTCAATGGATCATTCTCAAATTTCAAAAGAAATGAACATCATGACCAATGAAATTTTTCCAATAAAATATTGATAATAAAGGTCACTAGAACCAAGAGGAGATATTTTCACGTTAAATTTATAATTAATTTTAAAAAATTGGAAGAAATATTAACTTTTTCTGTATATATTTTTTCATAGTATATGTTGATAATCTGAAAAACTTTTCGGTAATTTATGATTGTGCATGTTGGAACCAAAGGTATAATCTATCTAGTGGTGATCCACACGTACTCCTATGGTCTCTAAAAAATACTAATGAATCATCGGGTGTTAGCACAACTGGTTGATCCTCATGCATTTTTCCCCTTAATCACCTCAAACTTCTTAATTCTTGAAAAAATTCACTTGATATTCTCATTCTTTAGAGGATGTGGGAAGGAAGAGAAGGATTCTATAGATTAATCTATTATGAACAGAGATTATTGATTCACCTCCTTGAGAATGTATAAATGGTTTATTTACAGAACTAGGGTTAGGGTTTATAATTTTTTTATCAGTAAGTGTGCCCTTAATAAAATGTTAAACTCATGTCTGACCACATTTATTGTATTAAAATAATAATATAAATTTATTCCATGGTGTGTGCTAACTAGCGCAATGATAAATATTATTTTACTGCCTTTCAGATTAATATTTCTCACCAGAAACAATCTTGGTCTGCTCATCCTCCTTTTCATTTATTGAATACCTGAATAAATATTCAATTAAATTTTTATTCATAAAATATATATTATATTGAAAAATAAATATTTATAAGATATTCAATAAATATTATATATTATATATCCATGTAATTTAAAAATTAACTTGTGAATAAAAATTAATATAATTGATGCGATCATTGGTTATGAATAAAATTATTCCACACTCTTCAGAATAATATTTATTCCAAAAAATTAAATTCAAATAGAATTTAATTGAGATCAATGGAAACACTCAGTGTGTGACCCTCTAGGATTCTTTCTTATTGGTATTGGACGGTCTTGCCTAAAGCTCAAGATTACTATCTAGAAAAAGGTCAAGGAACCCAATAGAAATAAGTTAATATCTCAATTTTTATAATCATATATGAGTACTCACAATGTAATATGATTTATTTGTCACGATATCTCATCAAGAAGGCCACACAGGTGTGTCATGAACTTATGTGCCTGATATGTCTTTCATTTAAAATATGAAGAAAAAAAACTTGTCATTACACCATGCATATGGAATTTAATGTGATAGTTATACCTCAATCAAAGGGTTAGGATATCAACTTCCATTAATATGGAAGGTACAAATCCTTCCTTGACTTTTTCATTAATAACACATTAATCATGATACACCCAACAAACCCTACTTCACCATAAACTATTATTTTCATAGTTTACGGAAATACATCTAAATGCCTAAGTCGTGACATTCATTAATAATAATATTGAAGTCTAAGGGATATTACACATGCTCAAGGATATGAATATCCAATAACACATAAACATGTGTAATTCCTAATGGCAGGTATGTTCTCATAATCTCTCATCTTGGAGATTACCAAGTGTGAACTTCATTAGATGAAGTATCATCTGCTTACAAGTACTTGTACCTAATAGTCAACACACTATATTCTTGATCATAGAATTTTATTTGACTAAAGAGCTATGTTTTTCATATAATTTCATGGTTCTCATCATATTGGGGAACTTTTATTATATTTTAATGTGATAGATACTTTAGGAATTATTACATTAAAGTCATTCAGAAAAATGAACAATATGTAATAATATGTTTAATTAATATTAAATTATTTGAATATAAATGTAATCAAAAGTATAAATAGTTAGTTTTAGAACACCAACTCCAATAGACTCTCACTTAGACTAGAGCTAACTTCTTATGACTTTCAGTCTGCTAGACCTCACATGATGATCATGTTTCTACTAAGTTAAGGCTTTAGTCAAGGGTTCTGCCACATTGTCTCATGTAGGGACTCTTCTCACTATATTGTTACCTCTCTAATAAAAATACCTCAAGAGATAATACTTATGAATTATGTACTTCATCCGCCGATCTGACCTTGACTCCTTTGTAAGATCCATCTCTATAGTATTATCACAATAGAGTGTGATAGGGTATTTACTGTTAGGTAACACATCAATCTCTTGGATGAAGTTATACATCCAAAATACTTGTTTTTTTACCTTAGAAGCTGCAATATATTCGGACTCTTCTGTATAATCTATTGGAGTTGGTGTTATAAGACCAACTGTTTGTACTTTGATTGCATTTATATTAAATTATTTAAATATTAATAAATTATATTATTACATATTTTTCATTTTTCTACATTAATTTAATGTAATAATGTCCTATAGTATTTGTTATATTGATAAGGTCATAGAAATTCCCATCTATGATAAGAACCTTAAAATTCCATGACTATATTCTTAAATATAGTTTTACGATTGGATAATGTTCTATGATGGGACACATAGAACATGATTATAAGTTGATAATACTTGTAAGTGGATAAGTCTTCTTCTCATGAAGTTTATACATGGTAATCTCCAAGATGATAGATTATGAGAAGAAACCCCCTAGTAGAAATTCTGCATGTTTTGGTGTCATCGGATATTCCTATATATGAGCATGTGTAATGGTCATTTGACTTTAATATTACTATTAATACATTTTATGACTCACACACTAAGATATATTTCATAAATCTTGATGATATAGTTCATAGAAAAGTTGGATACGTTTGGTTTGTCATGAGTGACGTGTTATTAATGAATAAGTCAAAGAAGGATTTGTCCCTTACAAATTTATAGAAGTTGATATTTGAATCCTTTTATTGGAATAAAATCATCATAATAAATTCCATGTCTATGGTCTAACAATGTGTTTATTTTAGATATTTAGTGACATGAATATGAAACTTTCGTGATAAGATATTGTGATAAAGGGATTATATTATAAAGCGAGTATTCATATGTGGTTGTCGACATTACGATGTTAAGTTCTTTCTCTTGGGTGTCTTGACCCATTTCTAGATAGTAATCTTAGACTTTAGGTAAGCCTACCTACTAACAAAAAAAGAATCCTTAGGGTCACACACTAAGTGTTTCCATTGATCTAAATTAAATTATAATTGAATTTAATTAATATAATAAATTTCATTATCAAGATCGAGGAATAATTTTATTCTTGGTTTATCAATCGCAAATGTTTATTGATGAATGAAGTGTTTAAAATTTTCTTGATCTATATTCAAAATCACTTCTTCCACTTCCTCGATTTTTACAAATATTACCAAGATCGGTTAATGATTAACGAAGTATACATATGAAGATCTCATCTGGAAGTGTCAAGGATCCTGTCTAGAAAATGAAATACTACACAACATGCACTCTTTTGTTACACACCATGTTTCCATGTTCATTACACAAGGATTCCCACATGGATTCTAGGTCATCGTGTAAATAATACATGTCGTGTGAAATTAATTCACTGTGTATAGACTAGTCAGGGTAGCACACAAATTTTCTAGAGTACACGTCGTGTAGTTTGACTACACACCATGTAGTCTATGTGATTTCTAGATAAAAACACGAGGTCAAACTGTGTCATGTAATTAATACATCGTGTGTATTTTATACACAACATGTAAATACTATAATTAGTGTAACTAGAAGTACATGTCATGCATCCTCTATACATGACATACACATAATAAATGTTTGAGAGAAGTACACACTGAGTCCTTAGGTGTGTACTGTAGATATTCAGTGAAGATAATTACACATCATGTAGTTGGCTTGTACACACTGTATACTTTACCTGTTTATGAGGAAATATTAAAACTAATTAATTACTCCTTAAAACTTGTCAACTTGAGTTCTATGGGTTATTAAGTTGACAGTACATGTCGATAGCTAGGTTTTATATTATATTAAATGTTTAATTAATTCCACATAATGTTTGAGACTATGAATCATGTATGGTTATTGTATATTAAAGACTCAACAAGATAAATTGTACATGCTATAAAATTTTCATGTGTTTCTAAGGTCAATGATTTGATATTACACATTGTGAAATTATGAAACATGATGTGTAAACACTTTCATATGAGTGCATTGTTTACAATTAAACCATACTGTGTAGTTCGGATAGGTAATCGTAGGGTTATTTCCAAGTATAAAGTTGTGTACTTTTTTTATTGTATTTTAAATAAAATAAAATAATTTATTTTTATTTAAAATTATAATGGATGAGAATTTTTTGGACAATTGGATAAAATAAGATAAAATTAATTAATTGATTAATAAAATAATTAACAAAATTAATTCTTGTGCATTTTATCTTATTAAAGAATGAATTGAAATGAATCCTAGCTAATTATTTTAAATGCGTAATCATTGCATGTTTATAAATATCATGAGTTTGACCAAGAATAATGTATGTGTTGACATTATTTAAATTAATTTATTACATGAGTTTTTAATTATTTATTATTAAATTAAATATGATGGCATGTGTGTAATGTCCTGGTTCTGAAAGTCATCCAGAGGCACCCCATACCTAGTTGGTCACATGGCCTCAAGTGCATTTCTCCTAACACCAAAGGCTTCCGACTAGCAATGAGGGTCTTGGGTGTGATAGTGGGGAAACTATGCCCCCATTGGTAGAGTAACACAGCGGATGAGAAACAGATAGTAATAGTGGAAGCAGTAATAATGGAATACAGTAGTAAATAGTGGAAGACTAAAAGAAATAAGTAGCTAGAGCACATATATAATGATGCATGATACATATGTCTAGGAAAATAGCCAAACCAATCACAACGCTGAAATACAGTACTAAACCCCAAAGTACAAGAAAAACAGTAAATAATTCCACAGCATAGAAAGCCAAATCTTGGTCTCATGCTCTCTAACTCCAACGCAGTCAAGTACCTGAGGTAGAAGGGTTATTGCACTTATCTATACCTGCAACAATATAATCTATTTGGGCCTAAAATCATGGCTCAAACAGGGTCTGAGACTAAATCTCAGTAGGCAACCACCAAGATATTTGTGCTTAACAGTCAATGAATATATATGACAGGCAATAAACAAAAGAATCAGTAAACAAGGAAGTACTCAACAGTAAAAATTCCATAGTTTCAAATCATTCAGTTCCACATAGAAAGTAAATAGATAATCATAAATAGGTAACCCTCTGAGATGTACTCATAGCCTAATCCCCTCTGGTCCGACCAAGCAAACACAAGCAACCTTCTAGGAAGTACACATAGTCTAACCCCTCTAGTTCAAATTTAGTATAGACTCTCTGGGGAAGCACTCATCGTCAATTCCCCCTATAGTCTCGTATCAGTAACTAAAAGGCCCTCTGGGGAAGCACTTATGTCACATTCCCCATGTGCACTACGTCGAGGAACTATAGACACTCTAAGGAAGCACTTACGTCAATTCCCCATATGGTCTCGCATCGTAACAATAATAACTGACACTCTAGAGAATCCCTTACATCTATTCTCCCTATGGTCCACTACACCAGGTACTCACAGCCCTGTGTAAGTCAAACAATCATAGAAAAGAAAACATGACAAATTAAACCTCAAGAACTACTTGGATAACCGGTCTACAGCATAATAGCAAGATAGATAATAATCACTACATCCTACAATACTAGGCATGGGAAACAAACAAGGTATCCTAATAGGCTAAACAGCACCAAATAGTCACAAACAAACATGCGTGGGAAAACACTTTCAAATCATGGCAATTAACCTCACAATCAATTTAACCTCTACTCAAGCATAAAATCAAATCAGGAAATTAACAGGGTTAAAACAGAAAACACGCAATACCCCTTTCAAGGGTATTGGACAAATTTGAACATATAACTCAAATACTTTCAATAGAAAGGAAAAAACCACCTACCTCTGCATTTTAGGATTGTTATACATGAACCTCAAGCCTTGAATTTCCCAAGAACATTGTAGATCTATAAAAATGCTAAAAATGCTCAACCAAAGATAACTTGAGAAAGATGAGGAATCATGAAACTAAACTCTAGAAGAAGGAATATCTTACTGATTTGATCCCAACGCAATTGATGGTGGTAAAATCGGAGATCAGATGCTCGATCAGGGGTTCGGGAAAAGATTGTGGTTGTACTCTCGCTCTCAGATGAACCAAACCTAGAAGGAGGGCTTTCTGTTCGTCAGACGCGACACTGATGCATTTAATGAAAAAAAAGTACACAGCATAGACTTCAGAAGTACATAGCGTGTACTTTCCTTTACCATCCCTCGAATTAGGTGGTCTCTAGGTCACCACACACGATCGTGTGCATGGCCACTACACGGCCAACCCTTGGCTACCCGCGGTAACCGAGTACACAGCGTGTACTTCAAAAATTTATAGAAACTCCTATTTTTCAAAAAAACACCAAAAAAAGGAAAAACATACCTGAAAAGAAGATCCGGGTTCTTAAAAACTTCCCCCCTTAAATAAATTCGTCCCCGAATTTCCCTAGCAAGGCGGTGTAGAAGAAGAATACTCAAATAGATCAGTCCACTATGATCTTACATCAGCCTTCCTTTCCCAGGTCTCATTTTGTACTCGTCTGTGCTGCCATAGCACTCGTACTCGAGGAACGGACCGGCCACAGAGAACCTTCTCACTTTGATCAACAATACGAATAGGATGATCCTCAAATGAGGCATCCACCTCAAAATCCACCTCTTTGGGTTGAAGAACATGAGACGGGTCTGAGAAGTAATATCGAAGCTGAGAAACATGGAAGACGTTATGCATAGCTTGGTACCTCTGAGGTAACTGCAGCTGATTGGCAACTGGCCCGACTCTCTCCAACACTTCAAACAGCCCAACGTACCTCAGTGAAAGCTTACCCTATCTCATAATCCTACTATGTCCCAAACTCAGTGTGACACGCAGGAAAACCTGATCTCTGACCTCGAACTCCAAAGGTCATCTCCAATGATCATCATAAGACTTTTGTCGAGACTGTGTAGTAGCCATCCTCTTCTGAATCAACTCTATCTACTTTGTGGTCTCTTGGACAAGATGAGGTCCTATCATAGCTGCCTCTCCTACCTCTAGCCAACATAAGGGAGATCGGCATGGTCTACCATACAAATCCTCATAATGTGCCATCTGAATAGTTTCTTGAAAACTGTTTTTGTAGGAAAACTCCACAAGGGGTATGTGCTTCTACCAAGAACCTCCAAAATCAAGGATGCATGCTTGCAGCATATCCTCAAGCACCTGAATCGTACGCTCGGACTGTCCATCTGTCTGAGGGTGGTAATTTGTACTCAAAAGTACCTGTTTACCCAAATCCTTTTTAAGCCCCTTCCAGACTCGAGAAGTAAAATGGGCATCCCTTTTTGAAAAAATGGAGTGTGGAACTCCATTTAAATGTACAATCTATCGGATGTACAACCATCCCATCTCATCAACACTGAAGGTCTCCTTGATCAGCAAGAAGTGAGCAACCTTCGTGCATCCATCAATGATAACCCATAAAGCATCATTTCCTCAAGGCGACCTTGGTAAACCTATCACGAAATCCATCACGACATCATTCCACTTCCACTCGGGAATGGGTAACTGCTGCAAAAGCTTTGCGGGTCGCTGAGGCTCCGCCTTCACCTACTAATAGGTGGAACACCTCATGACGAATCCAGAAACATATCTCTTCATACCTAGACACAAATACTGACGGTGTAGATCACGATACATCTTGGTGACACCAGGATGAACTGCCCAAACTGAGGAATTAAAGTCCTGCATCATCTCCTTGCGTGTGTCTGCTAACACCCATACACACACTTTAAAACGCAAGATATCATCCTCGCCTATGGTCCATCTAGGAATAAGGTCCTCTCCTGACATACTTTCCCATAGGACTAGGCCATAATAATTTGATAGCTGCCTCATTCGCACTCAATTAAGCAGAGTAGAGGTAACATCTACAGAAGAAAGAAAATTCTGCCCCTGTCTGTCATGCACCTCCAAATGCATCTCAGAGAACAGAGCCATAAGTTGCCACTCACTGCTGACCTCCTGAACTGACTATATCTGAGTCCTCCTACTCAGTGCATCAGCCACAGCATTTCCTTTCCCAAGAGTGTAGGCAAGCTCGAAGTTAAAATAATGAAGGTACTCAACCCACCTTCGCTGTCTCAAATTCAGATCACCCTGAGTGAAGATATACTTGAGACTTTGGTGGTCGGTGAAAACCACAAAATGCTATACTAAAAGATAATGTCTCCAATAGCGTAAATCATGAACAACTACTGCCAACTCAAGATCGTGCGTTGGTTAATTCCTCTCATGTGGCCTCAACTGCCGAGACCCGTACACAACGAATCCTTCCCCCTGCATAAGCACAACTCCCAGTCTGATACCTGAAGCATCACAATAAACAGTATAGATCTTACCCAGATTTGGAAATACAAGTATCAGTGCTGAAGTCAACCTCTCTTTCATCTTCTAAAAGGCCGGCTCGCAAGAATCTGGCCACAAGAACTTTGCACCCTTCTTAGTTAGACCCTTCAGTGGTACTGTTAAGTGTGAAAAGTCTTGTATGAAACATCTGTAGTATCCAACCAGTCCTATGAAACTCTGTACCTCAAATACGTTCTTCGGATACTCCCAAGAAACTACTGCTCTCACTTTCTCTAGGTCTACTGATACTCCTGTCTCTGAGATAACATGACCCAAGAATTGAATTTGGTCCATCCAAAAGTGGCATTTTGAGAGCTTAAAATATATCTGATGCTCTCTCAGTGTACTCAAAACGATCTCAAGATGTGTGTCATGGTCATGTAAAGTGTGAGAGTACACCAAGATACCATCCATGAAGACTACCATGAAAGAATCCAAGTATACATGGAACACTTGGTTCATCAGTGCCATAAAAACTACAGGTACATTCGTGAGACTGAAAGGCATAATCATATACTCATATAGACCATACCTGCTCTGAAATGTTGTAAGAGGTATATCTGATGGTCCAACACACAAATGATGGTAGCCAGATCACAAGTCAATCTTTGAGAACACTCAGACTCCTCAAAGCTAATCAAAGAGATCATCAATCCTCAGCAATGGATATCAGTTCTTGACCATCAACTGGTTCAATTTCCGATAATCCACACAAAGTCTAAGGGTATTGTATGCCTTCTTCACAAAAAGAACAGGAGAACCCCAAGGAGAAGTACTGGGTCAGATGAAACCCTTTTCCTACAACTCCTCTAACTACTTCTTGAGCTCCTGTAACTCTGGTGTAGCCATCCTATAAGGAGTAATGGACATCGGTACCACTCCTGGCACATGATCAATAGAAAATTCTACCTCTCATTCCAGAGGAAAACCTAAAAATTCTTCTAAAAATACATCCCTGAAATGATCCACCACTGGAGGAATGTCCATATGTGAAGTCCACTAGTCATCTAGATATAGACTAGAAAACTGGTTTGTAACTCCTCCCAACCCATGATGCTCGGGTCCCGCTCTACTCGCCTGGACATCCCATTCACCCTTATGAAGAAACAATCTGCCCTCTGGTGATGTGAAACTCACCCTATGGAAATAGCAATAAACAACTACCTGGAAGGAAACTAACCAGTCCATTCTGAGAATGATGTCATAGCTTGTCATCTCTAGGACATAGAGATCCCAATAAAAGTGACACCCACCGACCTCTAGAGGACACTCCTTGCACTATTGTACACTAGTCGTTCTTTTCCCCAATGGAGTTTCCAATGTTAAGAAATCAACATAAGAAAATATGTAGAGCCCAAGGATCTCCACAACAGCAATAGATATAGAGCTATGGGAATCCCCCGTATCAAAAATACCAAAAGCTAAAGCTGAGGAAACTAGGATCGTACCTCGAACTATGGAGGGTCCAGGATCCTGCTCCTACTGGGTCTGCTCCAAAGAAAAATTATGACCTGCACTGCAGACCTATGACCCTTCCTGACCACTCTGAGATGATCCACCATGTTATCACTGAAAGACTAATGACTGACTACCGTGGCCATTACCTCCTCCTTGGCCTGAACGGCCAGAAGAACTCTAGTTCCCAGACTGGTGAGAAACTGTTGGCACTGCTCCTGAACAAGGAGTCATAGTAGAATCCATGTCACCAGCTACTGGAAAAAATATCTAATAGAGACGCTGAAGATGACCCATATTTCCGCAATATTGAAACTCCACTGGGTATCTCAGGCAATGTGTCCTCGTATGCCCACTCTTCCCGCACTGGTTGCACACCACTTGGCTACCAGAAGAAGTGTCCATCCTCCTTGGATCCCCAAGTGAAGACCCCCTGCGGCGCTTCCTACTATCAGTAGGAGGGATACTAACTCTAGATGTTGAATCGCTCTGTCTCACAACTCCGGAATCCCTCAGATTATGCTCTGTGATCAGCACCTGGTTGACTATAGAAGTGATGGAAGTCAACCCAAAGATGTTCACCTATGATCCGATGTTGTGACTCATACCATCCTCAAACTTCCTTTCCAGGAATAACTCATCACCTCCTGGAATAGGTGTGAAATGTTGTATCTCTATAAAGAGAGAGGAATACTCCATAACTGAAAGAGTACCCTACTCCAGACTCATGAACTCTTGAGCTCGATCGGCCCTCAAAGTCTCCAGATAGAAGTAGTCGTAGAAGGCACGCTGGAACTCATCCCAGGCCATAACCTGCTGGCGTCCCGCTTGTGATATCACATCCCACCATCTATTGGTGGAATCCCAAATCATATATATAGAAATCTTGACTCTCCTATCTGGATTCGTCTCTAGATGCTCAAAGATATAAATCATGGCTTCTAACCATGACTCTACAGCCTGAGGTCCTCCTTCCCCTATGAAAGTGGGAGGATGCTACTGCTAGAAAACCCACATCAATTCTTCCATAGACGGGGCAGGATGCGGTACTCCATGGAAGTCCTACATGAACCTCATAAAGCCCTCTTGAAACTATGCATCGGTACTTGTGTCCAGAATGAAGGCTGGTTCCAAAACTGGCACAATAGGAGGATCTTATGGAAGTCCCTGATTGCCCATGTCTGGTGTTTGATCACTTCCCTGTAACTAGAGGACAAACGGAGGATGCTTCCGTGGCATGACTCTGCAAGGACAAGTGCACACCTTAGATAAAGATTATCAAGGACTGAAATCTAGAAGATCAAGAAGGTGACAGGAGAAAGAAATCATTCATGTTTTACAAAACATGGATACACGGCATGTAGGACCACTACACGAAATGTCCTCTTAAGCCTTTCACATGGGCATGTACTTCTGCTAAAATTGGTTATGTAACACCCCAAACACATGGTGTTTTGTCCTAACACATGTCGTGTACTCGAATCCTCTTCCCCTGCCCGAGTCCTTCTACATGGCTAATCCACATGGTTCCCCTAGAACAAGACTACACGGCATGTTTTTTCCAGACACGACGTGTACTAGATGAGATTCACCAACCTATGTTGTTAGTGAAACGGACGGATACACGGATCACACTACACGACATGTTCCAGATGGACACGGCGTGTACTAAAGGATTTCCACCAACCCGTGTTGTTAGTTACATGGACAGATTCAAGGGATTACACTACATGGCATGTTCAAGACTGACACAGCGTGTATCGCTTAAGTTTTTATCCATCAGTGTCGTTAGTCACACGGGTGGACACATGGTCTACACAAAACGGTGTGTACAACCAGTACACGGTGTGTTCCCACAAGGATTTCCCAACCCCATGTCTCTACCCACATAGCTAGTGACACAGTTAGAGACTACATGGCATGTACATACAATACACGGCGTGTACTTAAGAAAAATAGTTTCTTCCCGAATAGAAGAACACATGGCGTGTATTCATCATTACACGGTGCGTATTCTTGGTTTTTTCAGACAGTAAGCCTCAAAAAAAACTCTGGAGCCCAAAAAAACATTGAAACGGTCATTTAAGTGCCAAATTCCAATCCGTGAGGACCCATACCCCCCTTGAATCAAAGCTTTCCATCTTATACATGTCATAAACAAGCATAATAGATCGATGATCTACCAAATTCTAATACATGAGGGCCCATAACACCTAAATAACCAGAGTTTGGAATTAATTCAAACAAAACCTTACACAATCCAATACCCTATTAAACAATAGGCATTTTTATTAAGGAATCTATCACAAAAACATGCATATGTAGCATAACATTTATCACAACAACATGAAATTGCTAATGAACCCTAAATGGAATAGTAAGAATGCAATACATGTGATTTATAGCAAGTGCCTATATGATACATGAGTTGGAATACTCTCATATCATCAGGCTTCAATAGAAATAGAACCTCAATAACATCAACAATAACAACACAAAACATGTGAATCACCCAACGGTGAAATAAAATCAACTGTAAATTTGAAAACCAGAAAATTTTCAATAACGAGGTAGATTGGATTTTCCCTGTACATGTGTTAGCTACTCTCGGGAATAGCTTATTACCAAGTACCTATTATGTCCTATCCCTGGATATAGGATCCAAAAAGTAAGTCAAGATAAAAGAATCCCTCTGATACCACTTTGTAACGTCCTGGTTCTGGAAGCTGCCCAGAGGTGCCCTGTACCCAGTTGGTCACATGGCCTCAAGTGCATTTCCCCTAACACCAGAGGCTGCCGACTAGCAACGAGGGACTTGGGTGTGATAGTGGAGAAACTATGCCTTTATTGGCAGAGTAACACAGTGGAAGAGAAACAGATAACAATAGCTAAAGCATTAATAATGGCATACAACAGTAAATAGTGGAAGACTGAAAGAAATAAGCAGTTGTAGCACATATATAATGATGCATGATACATATGTCTATGAAAACAACGAAACCAGTCACAATTCTGAAATACAGTACTAAACCAAAGTACAAGAAAAATAGTAAATAGATCCATAGCATCACAATCCAAATCTTGTTCTCATGCTCTCCAGCTCCAACGCAGTAAAGTACCTGAGGTAGAAGGGCACTTGCCCTTATCTATACCTGCAACAATATAATCTGTTTGGGCACAAAAGCATGAACCAAACAAGGTGTGAGACTAAATCCCAGTAGGAAACCACCAAAATATATCTTCATAATAGTTAGTGAATATATATGGCAGGCAATAAACAAAAGAAGCAGTAAACAAGGAAGTACTCAACAGTAACAATTCCACAGTGTCAAAGAATTCATTTCCACATAGCAAATAAATAGATAATCACAAACAGGTAACCCTCTAGGATGTACACATAGACTAATCCCCTTTGGTCCTTCATAGAAAACACAAGCAACCCTCTGGGAAGTATACACAGTCTAACCCCTCTGGTTCAGTTTTAGTATAGACTCTCTGGGAAAGCACTCACCATCAATTCCCCCTATATTCTCGTATTGGTAACTAAAAGGTGCTCTGGGGAAGCACTTACATCACATTCCCCATGTGTCCCATTTTGAGGAACTACAGACACTCTGAGGAAGTACTTACGTTAATTCCACCTATGGTATCGCATTGTAACAATAATAACGGACACTCTGGAGAATCCCTTACGTCTATTATACCTATGGTCCATTACACCAGGTTCTCACGGACCTGTGTAAGTCAAACAAGCATAGAAAAGTAAAGCGGCCAAAGTAAACCTCAAGAACTACTTGGCTAACCAGTCTACAGCATAATATAAAGATAGATAAGAATCACTCCATCCTACAATACTAGTCATGGGAAACAAACAAGGCAGCCTAACAGGATAAACAGGACCAAACTGTCACTAACAAACATGCAGGGGAAAACACTTACAAAGCATAGAAATTAACCCTATTCACAATAAATTTAACCTCTACTCAAGAATACAATAAAAGTGGGAAATTAACAAGGTTAAAACAGAAAACACACAATTCCCCTTTTAAGGGTATTGAACAAATTTTCACATATAACTCAAAGACTTTCAATGGAAAGGCACAAACCACATACCTCGGCATTGTAGGATCGTTATACATGAACCTCAAGCCATGAATCACCCAAGAACAATATAGATCTACAAAAACTCGAAAAATGATCAACCGAAGATAACTTGAGAAAGATGAAGAATCAGGAAATGAATCTCTAGAATAAGGAAGAGCTTACCGATTCGAACCCAACATAATCGACGGTGGTCGAATCATAGATTGGATGCTCGATCGCAGGCTCAGGAAAATATTGTGGCTGTACTCTCGCTCTTGGATGAACCAAACCTAGAAGGAGGTCTTTTTGTCCATCAGACGCGACCCCGATGCGTTTGATGAAAAAAAGTCCACATCGTGTACTTCAGAAGTACATGGCGTGTGCTTAACTTTACCATCCCCCACATTAGGCGGTCTCCAAGTCAGCACACATGGCCGTGTGCATGGCCGCTACATGGCCAGCACCTGGCTACCTGTGAAAACTGAGTACATGGTGTATACCTATAAAGTACATGGCGTGTACTTTAAAAATTTCCTGAAACTCCTCTTTTTCCCAAAAACACTAGAAAAGGGAAAAACATACCTAAAAAGAAGATCTGGGTTCTTACACGGTGATTCATCTCTCCCTCCATTATTATATAGTACCTACATGTCCAAGGTGATTTATGTAATTTACCATAACCAATCCTTCGGTTCCCCTCATCTACATGTGAGTTATAAATACTTTTAATAAATGGTGTATCCCAAGGTGCATAGAGGTGATTCAATATGAAACCAAGATGATATTAACTATAACACCATAAGATTTTATGGTATGTATCTTCTTAAATAAATTCAATTTATTCGATAGATTACATTGTATGCAACACAAAGCTTAAACAAACTATGATATACTATTAAATATTAACATGACTATTAGAATAGTAATGTGAACATTAGAAATAGTAAAATGGCCATCAGAATAATAACCTCACCTATGAAAGTGTAAATAAAATTTATATATCTCATAAATGAAAATATGATATATTTATATCATGTAATAAGTAAATAAATGTTTTAATAATGATAAATTAAGTGTTGGTATTTTTGTGAAACGTAAATGTTTATTTACAATTTTATAATTAATATAATGATTTAAAAGAAAATTTATTCACATAAAATAGATTAATAAATTAATATTTTGTTTTCTTATAATTATAATATAATTTTATGAGACCTTATTTAATTTTTCAAAATGTTATAAAATCAATTATTATTTTAAAATTGGTATTTTTCGAATAAATGATTATTTTAATTAGAAATTAAATTTCTCATATTTAGAAAATTATGTTAAAAAATTGTAGTTCATTTTTAAAATATAAACATCAAAAAATGGTTAGGGTGAATTTTTGGTATTTTTCTAAAACAGTTGAATTTTTTGTGAATAGTGAAATACAGTAATTTATGGTATTTAACATTTTAAGCCAAATACAGGAATTTTTGAGTCATGGATGATTTAATAAACCATTATTTTAAACTCAAATGCACTATTTAATATACTTATTAACAATAATCAACATTATTTATAGTCTTGATCCAAAATGATAAACAAATGAATAAAATAATCAAAAACACCGCTCTCCTCCCACTATAAATATCACCCATCACCGCCTCTTCTCCTCAAACATTCTAAACCTTGAATCATGTATAAATGTTTCCCAAATCCATTCTAAAACATCTTCCACATGTCCAAGACCTGCTGGTCTTACAAAAAGACCAAATCCAAGTGACTTAATGAGGTTCCCATGGAGACAATATTTGAGAGGTAAAATCCTCCTTTCTATTTTAATTTCTTTTCTTTTCTTATCCTATCCTAACCTCCCCTATCTAATGTTGCATGTTAACTTTATTATGATATATATATACTATAATTTTATTTTTTTAAAATATAATATTCATCATCAAATATCTTCTCCTCTCCTTTTAAATTCTAAAAATGAAAACATCATCCATGAGGTGTCGATTCACCGCCTTCGTGGATGATGAGTTTTCATTTTTCATTACTACCTTTAATACTGGTTATAAAACCATTTTTATGGTCAAACCAGATTATAATATGTTTATTAAAACTTATTTAATGTTATGAAACTAGTATATAAACATAATATTAAATAAAATGATACTAGTTCGTGATAGTCATAAAAACCGCCAAAATAAACTAATCATTTTTCATTAACATTTTGTCAAATGAATCATCCTCATGTCAAAAAAATAAAATGATATATGGGACCATTTAAAATATTGTAATTATATTAATACCATTTCATTCCACTTCTATATAATTATTCTAATTTTACAAAACTTCCATAATTATACACAAGCGAACCGATCATGAAACCATGAAACAAACACTCCTGGAACAACAAAATTAAACATTATAACTCATTTAAATGTCAATAAATTAACTTAATAAAACTATAATAAATAAAATATATGTTTAAGAGGTTATTAATTAAGTAATTAATTAATATATTTATATTATCTAGGATATTAATTACATGTGAAGAATGCTTTTGGATATAAGGTAAGTATTTTTCTTATCTCACTTTTATTTTTGTGAGATATGTCTTATTCACCACTTATTTATTGGGTTTGGTGCTTGTATATTGACCTTTGATATATCATATAATTAATATCTATATCTTAATGGTATTAAATGTTTCATTTGATGATTATTAATTTTATGGGGCATAATATTTGATTGATTACATGTGGTAAGAGTTTTTCATCTCACTTTAATTTCTATGGGAAATATTTCATATTCATCACTTATTACCGTTGTGTACTGTCCCGTTTATCTATGATCATTATTCATTAAATATTTCATTAAATATATATATTTCTTATATCATAGATATGATTATTTCATAAGTTGTATACCAATTTTTCATACGGTCTTTACTTTGAATGTTATTTGATTAACTGGGGAAATAATGTTAGATTTGTATATTTTACTCAATACTAAAATTTTTTGATAAGGAATATTGATTCATGAATTAAATAGATCATTTCAATATTTGAGGAATTATTTGGACATTCATACATAGGTGGGTATTGGTTATAAATATCCCCTTGATGCATCAGTATTCTCATGAGATGAAAAAGTTGGTCAAATTAAATAGGTTTTTACCCATAATGATTAAACCGTCTTATGAAAGGTCTTGACGGTAAAGGTACCATAATGCCTGAGATCATAAAATCCAAATTATTAAGCATTGTTTTCATTACTATTTTAGTCATTATTATCCATGATATCCTCACTATGATGTTATCCTTATATTCTGATTATGCTCAAGTTATTGATCAAATGGAATTTATTTCTAATAATTTACATTTCCATAATGATTATTCTTTATCCTATTATGATTTAAAGTTTTTTGATTAAATTGAATGTATTTTAGTTATATATACACCTTTCCATATTGATTATGTTTCACTTATCATTGATTCATGAAATATTCCATTATATTTATCCCTTACTGAGCATCTAAGATCGCCCTTTTATTTATTTTCCTTCCCAAAGTTATGAAGATGAAATCTTTGAATAAGTGTCAAGGAAGTATTTTATTTACCTTTTTCATGTTCTATATTTAATTTCCATTGTAATAAGGGAACCATGTATTTATCTAGTTCTTAAAGACTACTAAACTGACCGATCCTTTGGGATTTGAATCTTGTATCTATGACAATTTAATCAAATAAGGATCTGGCTCTAGGATACTAGGGTCTGGGTCTTTACAGTTGGTATTAGAGCAATTTTAGTAGAAACCATGGAAACTAGAATAAAAAATAAAAATAACCAATGTGACAACTATGATAATTCATTATAGTATTTAAAACCTTTTCTATTAGATGAATTTTTATTTTTTGGCTCAATTCTCGTGATGATTATGGGATAATTCAATGTGTGACATTATTTAGTGATGACTCCTAATGGAAGGAAAGAAATAAATACCCACAAACAATGTCAAGATTTCCCCACTAATAAATTCAACATAGTTGGTGTTAGGTTTGAGTAGATAATAAACATATTAGGATATATTATTTAAGTTATGATGAATAACCATACTATACCTATGTTGGATCATTTCATGCGGCAGAAGCTCCCATATTTTAGTGGTACTACTAATACAGTGGTAGTTGAGCAATGGATCAGGTCCCTTGAAAATATATTTATGGAATTAGGATGTGATGAAATGGAAAATGTAGTACTATCAGTATATTTCCTCAAGGTTGATACATATAAATGGTGGTCATCGATCTGGAATACTAAAGAGAAAAATAAAATAGAAGACATGGAATGGATAACTTTTAAAGAAAAATTCTTGGAAAAATATTTCACTCATGAGAAACAAACTAAAATGAAGATAAAATTCATTATCTCAAAGAAAAAGGAAGAATAGAGTGTTTTAGATTATAAGGCTACCTTCACAAGACTAGCCAGGTGTGTTACAGATTACATACATGGTTTAGAAAATAAGATTGTGTCATTTATTTGAAGGTCTTAAGATAGGTTTTTTAAGATCATTGGATTCTCAAACATTTTCATCATATGATTAAATAGTACTATGAACCATCAAAACAGATAAGTAATTTTCTAGATCTTATATATTAAAAGGAAATTAAGAAAATAAGAGTTCAGCTAAGAACCATGAGAAAGCTAAATCACCAAAGAAGAAAAAGGGAATGAAGTGATTTCAATCTTGTGAAAATTGTGCGAAGAAACATCTAGGAAAATATATGAAGGGCATAGCAGTGTGTTATAAGTGTGGAGACAAGGGTTTTTTGTCTCATGAGTACAAAGGAAAACAAACTAATTATATCCAGTGATTCAAATAAAAATAAATGGGGAATTATTCAAACCAATGTCCCAAGCGCCATGGGAATCTACCACAGAAGTGGCCAAGGGTAGGTGGATAATATTATGTGATCATTATAGCTGAGGTAGAGGTACCCAATGATGTGGTATCAAGTACATTAATACTATCTTCAAATTTATCCAATGCTTTATTTGATTCTGGATCATCATACTCTTTTATATCTACCCAATTTTCTAAGAAAATTAGATATTTTCCTTTTGATTTAATAAGGGAATTTTTAGTCAAAACTCCTATGGGAAATCTTGTTGAAACAAAGATGTGTCAGACAGTCCCCATTATGGCATATAAACATGATTTATTTTATAACCTTATCATCATACCTATGGTTGTCTTTGATATAATCCTCAGTATAGACTGGATTTCAAAATATGATGTGAAATTTTATTTCAATAAGAATGAAATTAAAATTTGTGAGGAAGATATAGAATTTATTATCTTTAGAGTAGAAATTTCATCATATGACTCTTATATAGATCCACCCCTAGTATCTTTAATAAATTAAATTCTTGGGGAGGAAGATAAAACAACATCTATAGATGAATAAGGTAATATTCAAATTGAGGATGTACTATTGTATAAGAATTCATTAACGTATTTCCTGAGGAATTACTTGGACCCCCCACCCTAGAGTGTGAAGTTGAGTTTTCCATTGATTTAATCCCTAATGAAAAATCAATATCAAAGACTCCCTATGGAATAGACATTGTGTAATTAGTGGAGTTGAAGAAAAAACTAGAGGAGTTGAGTAATAAGGTATTTATTCTCCCTATTGTTTCTCCATGGGGAGCCCATGTTCTCTTTGTTAATAATAAAGATGGATCCTTGAGGTTATACATTGATTGTAGATAAATAAATTAATTTACAATAAATAAAAAGTATCCAATACCTTACATTGATGATTTATTTGATCAAATTCACAGATCTCAATATTTTTCCAAGATTGAACTTTGTTCTGGATATCATCAATTGCGAGTAAAGAAGGAATATTTTTCAAAGACAGATTTTTTGATGAGGTGTGTACATTACGAGTTTACAGTAATTCCATTTGGATTGACTAATGGGATTGACTAATGCATCATTGGTTTTTATGGATATGATGAACTGAATATTCAAATAATATCTTGAAGATTTTGTTGTGGTATTCATTGATGATATTCTTGTATATTATAAAACCTATGAAGACCATGAGAATCACTTGTGGATCATTCTTGAGACTCTCAAGAGGAAAGATTTATATGATAAATTTAGAAAGTGTGAATTTTGGCTTCAGAAATTTATTTTCTTGGCCATATTGTCTCTAAGGATAGAATATTAGTTGATCCTATAAAGATAAAGGCAATCCAAGAATGTCCTACACCAATAAGCATAACTGAGGTATATAGGTTTATTGGATTAGCAGGTTACTATCAACATTTCATTTAAAAAAAATCCTGATTAGATAACCCATTAACCAAGATCACACATAAAGGGTTTAAGTTTATATGGACAAAAGAATGTGTAGAATGTTTTAAAGAATTGAAGATAAGATTAGTAAATGTTGTGATTTTGACTCTACCATTAGGAAATGATGAGTTTTTTATATACATTGATGCATCAAATAAAGGTACCGGTTGTGTACTTATTAAAAATGATAAATTTATTGCATATTCATCAAGGAAGTTTAAGATTTATGAAAAAAAAAATTTCCAACTCATGATATTGAGTTAGAAACTATAATCTTTGCTCTGAAGATATGGAGATACTATCTCTATGGTGAAATATTTGAGATATATACAAATCAAAAGAGTTAAAATTACATATTTACACATAAGGAACTCAATATGAGGCAAAGATGATGGCTCAAGTTATTCAAAGAATATGATTACTCAATACACTACCACATAGGAAAAGAAAATAAGCTAGTTGATGCATTGAGTAGGAAAGATCGTGGATTTTTTACCAAGATGAGGATTGATGAAGATCCAATGTTCATGTATTTAGTAAATATGGATATGGTAATTGTTAAGGAAGGGGTAAAATCACTCCTTTTTCAAATTATTTATAAACTATCTTTATAGGAGAATATAAAAAGTTCTCGATCTCATGATGAGAATTTTCAAAAGAAAATTAATGCCATTAAGGATGAAAATTTGGAATAATTCATGTATGAGGATAAAATTCTGAAATTTGGAAAGAGGTTATGTGTTCCATAAATACCTTAGATAAAATAGGAACTGATAGATGATTCTCATAGCTCAAATTTCTTTATACACCCTGGTAGTACCAAGATGTATAAACATCTAAAGGAACATTTGTGGTGGGATAATATGAAATGGGAAATTTTTAACTATGTGTCAAAGTTCCTTGTTTCTCAACAAGTTAAGGCTGAGAGACAGCATCCTAGAAGATTCACGAAACCTCTACCTATTTCTATGTGGAATTGGGGTGACATTATGATGGAATTTATCACTGGACTACCAAATACACCTAGAAGGAATGATGTGATATGAGTTGTTGTTGATATTATTACAAAATCAACATATTTATTTAATATAAGAGAAGATTTAACTCTTAGGAACCTAGAAAGACTCTATATTAATTAAGTTTTAGGACTTCATGGTGCACCTATATCAACTTTTTCTGGTCTAGATCCCCATTTTACATCATAATTTTGGAAGAGTCTTCAGAAGGCTCTAGATACCGAGCTCCATTTGAGCACCGCCTACCATACTCAAACTGAAAGAGAGTCTGAAAGGACTATTCAAACATTGTAATACATGTTGAGATCATTATTACTTGACTTTAAAGGTATTTTGGATCATAATTTACCTTTGCTAGAGATTTCCTATAATAATAGTTTCCATTAAAGTATTCAAAAGGTTCCATGTGAAGTATTAAATGGTAAGAGATTTCATACTAAAACTTGATGGGATGAGGCTAGTGAAAGGAAACTTATAGGCCCAAAACTTATTAAAGAAACAATGAAAATTTTAAATAATACTTAGGATCATATTAAAGTATCTCAAAGTAATAAAAAAAGTTATGCTGACAACTGGAGAAAGGATTTACAATTTCAATTGGGAGATCATGTCTTTCTGAATGTATCTCCATGGAAGGGTGTCATAAGGTTTGGAAAGAAAGGGAAATTGAGCCCCAGATACATCGGACCATTCAAAATTATGGAAATAATTGGAACTGTATCTTATATATTAGTAATTACACCATGTCTCTCCAAAGTTCATGATGTGTTCCACATATCATTATTAAGGAAGTACATGTCAGACACAACGCATGTACTCGCCTATGAAGAAATAGTACTGAACCTGATTTTTCTTACTATGAAGAGCCTATCGAGATTCTTGACACTAGAGATCAAGTATTGAGAAATTGGATGACTCGATTGGTAAAGATTATTTGGAGAAACCTTAAAATGGAAGAAGCAGTGTCAGAACCTGAGGATTTTATAAAGAAAAACCACCCTCATCTTTTTAGAATGTAATATTCGTGAAATATTTTGGGGAAAATTTTTTGAAGGAGGGAAGAATATAACACCCCAAGATTTTACAGTATGTATCTTCTTATATAAATTCAATTTATTCGATAACTTACATTGCATGTAACACAGAACATAAACGAATTGTGATATACTATTAAATATTAACATGACCATTGGAATAGTAATGTGATCGTTGGGAATAGTAAACTAGCCATTAAAATAATAAAATCATCTATGAAAGAATAAATAAAATTTAGGTATCTCATAAATGAAAATATGATATATTTATATCATGGAATAAGTAAATAAATTTTTTAAAAATGATAAATTAAGTGTTGGTATTTTTTGTGAAATGTAAATATTTACTTATAATTATATAATTAATATAATTATTTAAAATAAAATTTATTTTCATAAACTATATTCATAAATTAATATTTTTTTTCTTATAATTATAATATAATTTTATGAGACCTTAATTAATTTTTCAAAGTGTCATAAAATCAGTTATAATTTTAAAATCGATATTTTTCAAATAAATGATGATTTTAATTAAAAAATAAATTTATCATATTTAGAAATTATTTTCATAAAATGGGGTCAATTTTTTAAATCTACACGTCTAAAATTTGTTAGGGTGAATTTTTGGTATTTTCTAAAATAGTTGAATATTTAGTGAATAGTGAAATATGATAATTTACGGTATTTAACATTTTAAGCCAAATACATGAACTTTTTATTAATGAATGATGTAAGAAACCATTAGTTAAAACTCACATGCACTATTTACTGTACTTATTCATAATAATCAATACTATTTATAGTCTTGATCAAAAATAATAAACAAATGAATAAAATAATAAAAAACATCCCTCTCCACCCACTATAAATACCACATCTCACCACACCTTCTCTTTACACCTAAGCTTTTAATATTGTCTAAATTATTACCAACAACCTTTCCAAGACTCTTTCTCACATCCAACACCTTATGTTCTTACAAAAATATTAAATCCAAGTGTCTTAAGGAGGTTTCTTAGGATACAATATTTGAAAGGTAAAATCCTCCTTCTTTCTCTTTTAATTTCTTTTATTTTCTTATTCTCACCTCACCTCCCATATAAAAAGTGGAATGGTAACTCCATTATTATATATATACTATAATTTTATTGTTTTAATATAATATCCATCAGAAAATCTCTTCTTTTCTCCTTTTAATTCTAAAAATGAAAACATTGTTTGTGAGGTATCGATTCACCACCTTCGTGGATGATGAGTTTTTGTTTTTGATTACCACTTTAAAGGCTGGTCATGGAACTATTTTTATGGTTAAAAAATATTATAATATGTTTATTACAACTTATTTAATGTCCTGTAACTAGTATATAAACATAATATTAAATAAAATGATATTATTTTGTGATGGTCGTAAAAACCACCAAAATATACTAATCATTTTTCATTAACATTTTATATAATGAATCATCATCATGTAAAAAAACAAAATGATATATGGGAAAATTTAAAATAATGGAAGTATATTAATACAATTTCATTCCACTTATGGAGAATTATAACAATTTGAAAAGAACTTCCATAATTATACATAAGAAAACCAACCATGAAACCATGAAATGAACGCTCCCGAAACAATGAAATTGAACATTATGACTCATCAAAATGGCACTAAATGAACTTAATAAAATTATAATAAATCAAATATAAGTTTTTTTAAATAATAAAATATATTTTTAATAGGTTATTAATTAATTAATTAGTTAATCTAATTTTATTATCCAAGACATTAAGTATAAGTGCAAAATGCTTTTGGACATAAGGTAATGAATTTTCTCATATCACTTTTATTTCTGTGAGATATAACTAATTCATCACTTATTTCCTATGTGTGGTTCATTTAAAATACCCTTGGATATATCATATCATTAATCTATTTATCTTCATGGTATTCAATTTTTAATATGATGATTATTAATTTTATCGGGCATATGATTCGATTGATTACATGTGATAAGGGTTTTTTATCTCACTTTAATTTTTGTGGGATATATGCCATATTCATCACTTATTACCTTTTTTACTACTCCTTTTATTTATGATAATAAATAATTGAATATTTCATTAAATATCCATATTTCTTATATCATGGATATTATTATTTCCTAATATATATACCAATTTTTCATATGGTTTTTAGTTTGAAATTTATTTGATTGACTTGGGAAATAATGTTAAATCTATATTTTTTACTAAATATGGATATTTGTTGATAAGGCATATAGATTCATGAATTAAATCAATAATTTTCATATTTGAGTAATTCTTTGGACATACAGACACGGGTGGGTCCTAGTTATAGATAGCCCCTCGATGTATTGATAGTCTCATGAGATGACAAAGTTGGCCAAATTAAATGGGTTTTTACCCATAATTATTAAACCATCTTGTGAAAGGTCTTGGCAGTAAATTTACTATGATGAATGAGATCATGGAATCAAAATTATTAATCATTTCCTTCATTAATATTTTATTCATTATTATCCATGATATTTTCACTATGATATTTTCTATTGATTCAGATTTTTCTCAAGTTATTGATGAAATGGCATTTGTTTCTAATCATTTACATTTCCATAATGATTATGCCTTATCCTCTCATGATTAAATTTTTTTTATTAAATATAATGTATTTAAGTTATATATATACCTTTACATATTTATTATGTTTCATTTATTATTGATTCATGAATGTTTCTATTGTAATTAACTCTTACTGAGCATCTAAGCTCACCCTTTTATTTGTTTTCTTTATCCAGGTTATAAAGATGAAATCTTAAAATAAGTGTAAAGGAAGAAGTTTATTTTCCTTTGTTATGTTATATGTTTAATTACCAATGTAATAAGGGAACCATGTATGTATCTAGTACTTCAAGACTACTAAACAGATCAGTCTTTTGGGATTTGAATCATGTATCTATACTGATGTAATAAAGTAACACTTTAGCTCTAGAATACTGGGTTATGGGTCTTTACATTAACCCAGGTGGTACACAGTTGGGTAGGTGGAGCTGCAACTCATACCAAGACTATCACATTGTGTATTCCTCTAGGTCAAAGGCTGGTTTATTTTCCCCCCAATAAATCAACTGTTTGATAAGCTCATGATTGCGTCATCTATTTATTTCAATCTTATGCATTATTTATTTTATGGATGCAAGATCACGATAACATAAATAAATTAATTAATGTGAAAAGATGGAATATAAATCAATTAATTATGCATAAATTTTGTATCGAACATGGTTAATTAATTAAGTAAAATCAAATTAATATTTACAAGACATGTGAGTGATAAAATAAGATAAAATTTATTCATAATAAATTAAAATCTACCAATAAAATATTAAGTCATTATATGCCTTCCATAATCTAAATTAAGATGAAATCATAGTTAAATTGTTAGTTAAGCCAAATTCAAGGGCACATTTAATTATCAGGAAAATATAAAACTAAGATAGAGGGTTGAATTAATCGAATTTATATTGAATTCAACATCCAAAGTTTATTCAATACAAATTTTGAGGAAAGTGTTGACAAAATATCAGTCAGGATTTATAGATTGGGGAGTCCACTCAATGGATCACTAAACTACAAGCCCACAGTTGGAAAGATAGCCTACCTAATTACCTTCTTATGGTTTTCATGGCCAAAGTCTAGATCATTAAGAAGGGAAATATAGACCATTTCCCCTATAATTTCAAAGCAACTAGACATTACAAGTTTAATAGTGAGAGCTATTGAGACTTGATAAAATAGTGGGGATTTAATAAAATTAATTATTATTATTATTCATATAATTAGTAATCAAGAAAAGCATTAATAATTTTCTCTTTTAAATTATATAAATAAATGGAAATATAATCATCCACACTATCCTTATGATCTATATTATAGAAAGACCATATCCTCACTAACAGTAACTTCCAGGAGTGGTTCTAACACATTCGGATTGTGTTACGCCATGAACAGAAATATTATGTGTTAGAATCCTATATACCTAATCTTCCCACTAAGGAGGTGATTGATGAAGAGTTCGTTGTCTTTGAAAAACATTTGAATGATGTGATCAATGTTCAACATTTGATGTTATTATATATGTCTATTGAACTCATGAAGATTCAAGAAAACATGGATGCTTATAACATGATCGAACATCTTCATGGTCTTTACCAGGAGATAGAAAGACAATAATAATTTAATATCTCCAAGGATCTTTTTCAAATCAATCTTAGTGAGTGTTTTCCAGATGGGACTCATGTAATTAATCTCATTGGCTACATTGAGAGCCCATAGGTTATAGGGTTTAAAGATACTGATGAACCATGTATTGATCTCATTCTTGCATCACTCCCTCATAGATTCTCTGGTTTTTTTTAAAAAAATAATATGAAAAACATTTAGAATCCTCTATCAGATATGTCTACTCTTCTTATATAAGTATATAAGAAAATGAATAATTAAAATACTTTCTTCTTTATGATGAAAAAATAGAAAGGCCAAGAGAATAGATCTAATCCCAAAGTTTCTTCGCAATTCCCTTCCAAGAAGAGAAAGATAAAGGGGAAAGTAGATAAGAAAATGAATCATGAAAATCCTTTCATATTTATGATGAACACATGTAAAGGCCAAGAGAAGATCTCTAAGCCCAAATTTTATTCACAACTCCCTACTAAGAAGAAAAAGGTTGAGGGGAATTCAAGGTAATATGACATTTTCAACTTCACCTATGGAAATAAGGTCCACTTAAAGAAAAAATGCACCCAAATAAAGAATCAAGTGGAATCTTCATGTGCATTTTTTATTGATTTCAATTTATCTATTCCTAAAAATTGGGTATTAGATACATATTTTTGTGCTCACATTTGTATCCAAATAGAGGGACCAAGTAGATTCATAAATATTGATCGAGGGGAGGTAGATATATGAGTATCCAATTGAGATAAACTTGTTGTTTTAGCTACAATGAATCCCACCTCATGTTGCCAAACTAAGATGATCTTGGTTTTGAAAGGTTGTTATTATGTGTCATCCATTACCAAAAAACATTATATCAGTATCCAGACTTGATATGGATGGATTTAATTTCATGTTTGAGAATAAATGTTGCTTCTTTAATAAAGATATCATTTTATGGTAATGTACATTTAAATAATGGTCATTATGTGTTAGATTACATGAACCAAGTAATGTAAATCGATAATGACACTTCTTCACATGACTCATACCACAACCAACTATGACATCGCTAGCTAGGTCATGTAAATGAAAAAAAATTGACTAAATTACAAAAATATGGATATTTAGATTATTTTGAACTAAAGCCACTAGGTGTATGTAAAACATGTTTACAAGGAAAAATGACCAAATCCCCATTTAGTGGAAAAGGTGAAAGGGCTAAGGATATTCTTGAATTAGTTCATATCGATGTGAGTATACCTTTTATAGTTGAATTAAGGGGTGGGTACTCATACTTTATAACTTTTACTGATTATTTTAGTAGATATAGATATGTATAATTGAAGAGGTATAAGTTATATTCCTTTGAAAAATTTAAGGAATACAAGAATAAAGCAGAAAACTAGCTTGAAAAGAAGATTAACAAACTCTACTCAGATTGTAGAGGAGAATATCTTAATCAAGACTTCATTTATTATTTATGGGAGTTTGTAATTTTATCTCTACTCATACTTACTTATAAAACTCAATGGAACTATGTAAGTGAAAGGAAAAACTTCACCTATTTGGACACTGTGAGATCAATGATGGGTCATGAGAATATTTTCTTATCCTATTGAGGATATGCATTACAAGAAGCAACATACATACTAAACCGAGTACCAACTAAAGAAATATATGGTATTATATATCAATTGTGGAGTGTAAAAAACCTATGTTTTCATACTTACATGTGTGGTAATATGAAGTGTCTGTTAAGGACTCTTCATGTAACAAGAATTCACCTAAAGAAAAAAGTGTATCTTTATACGATATCCTAAGGAACCAAAGGAATACTACCTATAAAATCCTTTACAAAAAAGGTTGTGGTCAAAAAACATCCCATGTTTCTTGAGAAGGATCATATCTCTAAAAGTGATAACTGGAGTAATATAGAATCTGATTAAGTCCAGGATCAAGAAACATAAGTTTTGGCATGGGAAAAAATTCCACAAATCCCCATTGAAGAAGATGTTACCAAGACATAAATACTACATAAGAGCACAAGAAGGGTTAGAGAACTATAATGGTATGGTTTTATAATAACCAATGATGATCACTCATTATTAGTTGATAATAATGATCTCTAAACAATAGGGAAGCAGTAAGTGGCACAAATATTTACAAGTGGAAAGAATCCATGAATTCTAAAATAGATTCCATGTACCAAAACTAAGTCTGTATTTTGGTAGATCTTCCAGTTGATGTAAAGACCATTGGTGGAAAATGGGTATTCAAGAAGAAACTGTTCATGGATGGGAAATTCGGTACCTATAAGGAATTATTAGTTACAAAAGGGTTTAAATAACATTAAGGCATTGACTATAATGAAACCTTTTCAATAGTTTCTATGTTGAAATCCATCAAAATTATACTTACCATTACGACTTTTCATGACCTTGATATTTAGAAAATGGATTTTAAAATAGCTTTAATTAAATGGAAACATTGGGAAGATGTCTATATAACATAACCCAAAGGGTTTTTGACTCCAAAGGATGTCAACAAGATATTAAAATTACAAAAACCCATTTATGGATTAAATAAAGAATCCAAGTTATGCAAATTTCAAAAAACCATTTATTGATTAAATCAAGCATCTAGGTCATGGAAAATTCTATTTGATGAAGCCATAATGGAATTTGGTTTCATAGAGAGCAAATGAAAGCCTAGTTTCTATAAATGGTTTAGTGGTATTGCGTTCGTTTTATTAATAGTATATGTTGATGATATATTAATTATTAGAAATGAAATACTGGTCTTATAGTCTATTAAATCCTGGTTGAATAAATTCATCTCCATGAAGGACCTAGGTGAAGCAGTATATATTCTAGGGATTAAGATTCATCCCAATATATCCAAGAGGCTTCTTGACCTAAGTCAAAGTACATGTATTGACAAGATACTAAAGATGTTTAATATAGAACAATCAAAGATGGGATTTTTTCTAGCATCACATGGAATTCATCTTTCTAGTAAAATGTGTCCTCAGACACATGAAGAAAGAAAAAGAATGTCAAGGATTCCATACGAATTGGTGATTAGATCATTCATGTATGTTATGTTATATACACAGCTAGATGTTGTCTATGCCTTGAGTGTAGTAGGCAAATATCAAGATGACCTAGGTGGCCACTATTGGATGGAATTCAAGACTATCCTAAAGTATCTGAGGTGTATTAAGGATATGTTCCTAGTCTATGAAGTATATAAGGAACTAGTCATCATAGTATATGCATATTCTAGTTTCCCAATAGATCAAGATGATATTAAATCACAAATAGGATACATTTTCATTTTTAATGGAGGTGTTGTGAGATGGAAGAGCTAAAATAAGGTCATGGTCGTAGATTCTACCATAGAGTCTTAGTATATTACAGATTTTAAGAAAACTAAATAAACAATATGGATACACAACTTTTTCTAAGAGGTTTTTGTGATACCTAGAACTAAGGATCCTATTACACTCTATTGTGATAATATTGCAATGGTGACTCTCACAAAAGAGTCAATGTCACATTAGTGGATAAAGAACATACTTAAGAAGTATCATATCTTGAGGGATTATTCTCAGAGAGGTGAGGTTTAAGTGAGTAGTATTTCCATGGAAGATAATATGTAATACCCCATGACTAAAGCCTTGAATCATCAGAAACATGGTCTTAATGTGTGGTTTAGTGGACTGAAAGTTATAGGTAATTGGATCTAGTACAAGTAAGAGTTTGTTGGAGTTGGTGTCCTAAGAATAATTGTTTTTACTTTCATTACATTTTTATTAAATTATTTTAATATTAATATAATATCTTAGTACATATTGTTTTTTGTTCTGCAATACTTTAATGTAATAATGTCCTAGATTATTTTTCATATTGATAAGTTCATAAAAGTTCCCCACTATGATGAAAAAATGGAAAGGACATGAGAAGAGATTTAATCCCAAAGATTCTTCACAATTCCCTTCCAATAAGAGAAAGATAAAGGGTCATGAAAAGGAATATAACGTTATTTATTTTTCATGTGATAAGAAGGGACATTGGAATAAAAACTTATACAACTAAAGAATAAAGGGGAAGCTTTTGGTTCATTTATTATTGAGTTAAATTTATCTATTTCTAAAAATTGTTTGTTGGATACAAATTTTGGTGCTAAAATTTGTATCCAAATATAGTAATAAAGTAGATTTAGAAAGATTGATTTAGGGGAGTTAGATCTATGAGTATCCAATGGAGATAAACTTGTTGTTGTAGTTATCAGTGACTCCCACCTCATGTTACCAAACTAGGATGATCTTGGTTTTTAAAGGTTTTTATTATGTGTTATACATTACCACAAATATTATATCGGCATCCATACTTGATATGGATGGATTTAATTTTAATTTTGTAAATAAATGTTTCTTATTTTATAAATATAACATTTTTATGGTAATGAACATCTAAATAATGGTCATTATGTGTTGGATTACATGAATCAATTAATGGAAATCGATAACAAAACTTCTTCATATAACTCATACCATACCCAACTATGAAATCTCTAGCTAGGTCATGTAAAGGTAAAACATTTGACTAAATTAAGAAAAGTTGGATAATTAGATTATTTTTAACCAAAACCACTTGGTGTATGTCATGTATATTTAAAAAGAAAAATGACCAAATCCCCATTTATTGGATAAGGAAAAAGGGACAAGGATCTTCTTGAATTAGTTCATATCAATGTGAGTGGACCTTTTCTAATTGAAGTAAGGGGTGGGCACTCATATTTCATAAATTTTACTAATGATTTTAGTAGATATAGATATGTCTACATAAAGAGGTATAAGTCAGATTTATTTAAAAAAAATTAAGGAATACAAGAATAAAGTTGAGAACTATCTTGGTAAAAAGATTAAGAAACTCTAATCATAACATGGTGTAGAATATCTTAATCAAAACTTCATTGATTATTTATAGGAGTTTGGGATTTTATCTCAACTCAATCCTCCTTATACAACTTAATGGAATTGTGTAAGTGAAAGGAGTAACTGCACCATGTTAGATATGGTGAGCTCAATGATGGGTCATGTGAATATTCCATATCCTTTTGGGGATATGTTTTACAAGAAATAACATACATACTAAACCGAATGAAAACTAAAGTAACAGATAGTATTCTATACCAATTTTGGAGTGGAAAGAAACCTGTGTCTACATACTTACATGGGTGGGGATGTGAAGTGTTTGTTAAGGCCTCTTCAGGTAACAATATTTCACCCCAAATCACAAAGTGTATCTTTATAGGATATCTCTAGGAAAAAAAGTGATACTACCCATAAAATACTTAAAAAAAGGTTTTAGTCAATAAAAATTCCATTTTTCTTGAGAATGATCATATCTCTAAAAGAGATAGTTGGAGTAAGATTGACTTTGATGAAGTCCAGGATCAAGATACAAAATAGTTGGAATGGGAAAAAATTCCACAAATCCCCATAGAAGAAGATATTCTAGAGACACAAATACCATATAGAAGTACAAGAGAGGTTAGAGAACCATAATGGTATTCTAATAACCAAGGATGTTGACCCATTATTAGTTGATAATAATGATCCTTTAACCAAAAATCAATAAGTGGCATAGATGTTTCCAAGTGGAAATAATCCGTGAATTTTGAAATGGATTCCATGTACCAAAACTAAGTCTAGATTTTGGTAGATCCTCCAGTTGATGTAAATCTCATTTATTGCAACTAGGTATTCAAGAATAAACTAGTCATGGATAGGAAATTTTGTACCTATAAGGAATTACTGGTTACAAAAGGGTTAAAAAAAATTCAATTCATTGACTACAATGAAACATTTTCACCAATTTATATGTTTAAATCCATTATAATTCTACTTTCCATTATATCTTTCCATGACTGTGAGATTTGTAAAATGGATTTCAAAACAACTTTCCTTAAATAGGAACCTTTAGTAAGAGGTTTATATAACACAACCCAAAGGGTTTTTGACTCCAAAGGATGCCAACAAGATATGAAAATTGAAAAAAAAATCATTTATGGATTAGATAAATCATCCAGGTCATGAATCATTCAATTTGATGAAGCCATAATGGAATTTGATTTCACAAAGAATGAATGTGATACTTGTTTATATAAATGATTTATTGGTAGTGAAATAATTTTATTAATAGTATATTTTGATGATATATTACTTATTAGAAATTAAATACTCATCTTATAGTCTTTTAAGGCCCGGTTGAATAAATTCTTCTCCATGAAGTACTTAGGTGAAGCAGTATGTATTCTTGGGATAAAGATCCATTATGATAGATCCAAGAGGCTTCTCAGCCTAATTCAAAGTACATTTATTGATAAGATACTTAAGAAATTCAATATGGAACAATCCAAGAGGGGATTTTTTCTAACATCATGTGGAATTTATCTTTCTAGGAAAATTTATCCTTAGACACATGAATAAAGACAAATAATGACAAGGATTCCATATGTGTCAGAAATTGGATTAGTCATGTATGTTATGTTAGGTACTAGGATAGATTTTTTCTATGCCTTGAGTGTGGTAGGAATATATCAAGATGGCCTAGGTGGCATCCATTGGATGGAAGTCAAGATTATTCTTAAGTATATGAGGTGTACTAAGGATATGTTCCTGGTCTATGGAGGAGATGAGGAACTAGTCATTAGAGGATATACAGATGCTAGTTTCCAAACAGATCAATATGATATGAAATTAAAAATAGGATACATCTTCATTTTGAATCAAGGTGTTGTGAGTTAGAAGATCTCAAAGCATGTCATGGTCATAGATTCTACAGCAAAGTCTATGTATATTATGGCTTTTGAGGTAGCGAAAGAATCAGTAT
Organism: Viscum album; assembly: GCA_963277665.1. NCBI lineage: Eukaryota > Viridiplantae > Streptophyta > Magnoliopsida > Santalales > Viscaceae > Viscum > Viscum album. The sequence continues at coordinate 339,240,500 of OY728127.1, read as the reverse complement.
GGATACACAAATTTTTCCAAGATCTTAATATGATACCTAGAAGTAAAGATCCTATCACACTTTATTGTGATAATATTGTAGTGGTGGCTCTCACCAAAGAGACAAGGTCACATTAGTAGATGAAGCACATACTTCAGAAGTATCATCTCTTGAGGAATTTTTCTCAAAGTGGTGAGGTTACAGTGAACAGTATTTCCATGGAAGACAACATGGAAGACCCCATGATTAAAGACTTGACTCATCAGAAACATGATCTTATTATGAGTTATAGTGGATTGAAATTTTTAGGTAGTTAGATCTAGTCCAAGTGAGAGTTTCTTGGAGTTGTTTTCTGAGAACCAAATTTTTCTACTTTGATTACATTTATATTCAATGATTTGAATATTAATAAAATATATTATTACATATTGTTCATTATTCTATATTAATTTAATGTAATAATGTCCTAGAGTATTTTTAACATTGATAAGGTCATGGTTGTTCCCCGCTATGATGAGAACCATGAAATACCATGATGATGTTTTAAATATAGTTCTACGGTCAGATAACATTCTATGATGGGACACATAGAACGTGGCATTCATATGCGAGTACTCATATTTAGATAATAATTTTTCTCATGAATTTTTTACATTGTAATCTCTATGATAGTAGATTATGAAAACAGACCCACTAATAGTAATTCTTCATGTTTTGGTGTCATCATATATTCCTATATGTGAGTGTGTGTAATGGTCATTTGACTTTAAGATTATTATTAATGTATATTTTGTCTTGTATAATTAGATGTATTTCATAAACCATAGTGATACAGTTCATGGAGAAGTAGGAAAAATTGGGTGCATCATGAGTGATTAATGAATAAGTCAAGGATTTGTACCTTCCATCTTTATAGAAGTTGATATCTTGACCCTTTTATTGGAATATAATCATCGTAATAAATTTCATGTTCATGGATTAACAATGTGTTTATTTTAGATATATAAATGAATATGTATTGAGTATATAGGTTGGTGACATAGATGTGCAGCCTGCTTGATGATATATTTTGATAAAGAGATTATATTACACAGTGAGTGTTCGTATGTAGTTTTCATCATTGTGATATTAAGTTTTTTATGCTAAGGAACAATTTTATTAATTTTTTATTGATCAAAAATGTTTATTGATGAATGAAATATTTAATTAAATATTCATTCAGGTATTCAATAAATTTTTAGGAGTTAGAATAGACCAAAATGACGTCCAGCGAAAAATATTAATTTTCAAGTTGGTAAAATAATATTTATTATTATCCAAGTTTTCACGCACACCATAAAATATTATTATTATTATTATGGAATGAGTCTTGTTAAGTATTATAATATTATTTAAGGTTTGATATGAAATTAAATAATATTTTAACCTAAACCCTGGATCTATAAATATATTGTTATGTCTATTGTGTAGGGTAATTGAGAATTGAGAATCGTTGCACACAACATATTTCTCTCTCAACTCCTCTTCCTCTCATTTTCTCAAGAATGGGAATAAATCCTTTAATTCTGAAGGATGATTGGTCAAGGAAAACAACACAAGATTATTGATCCACCATGCTATCACCTGATGTTCCATCGGTGATTGTTCAAAGATAAAAGGAGCATTTGTGGATCACTATAAGTTGGATTCTATATTTGGATCCTACAAATGCAATAAAGGTAACTCGAAAGAATTTTTGTGAGATCAATATCATAATTGAAGAAATAAACTAAGCCAAGGTATCCTATTCTTCTAATATTAAATAAGTTAATTATAAATTTAACCTAGAAATATCCTCTCCAGGTTCTAGGTTTCTTAACATCTATATCAGATGGAAAAAAATTATTCATGGCATTCACATCATTGAAAATATTATGAATGATCAACCAGATTGGAAATATTTTATTTGTTATGTACCCCATGAGGTTCTTTGGTTGTTCCTAGAACCTTCAGAATCTGCGACCACTACTTGTTTTGTTCTTTTCCAGATCACAATATATCCATTAAGAGTGAAGATGTATCCCATATTCAATTTAAAATCATCTTGATCTTGTTAGTAACTAGCATGTGCATATACTATGATGACTAGTTCTTCATCTCCAAAATAGTATAGGAACTCATCCTTAGTTCACCTCAAATACTTATGCATACTCTTGACTATCATTCAATGGAGGTCACCTGGGTTAGCTTGATATCTTCCTACCACACTTCAGGCATAGGTAAAATCTAGCCTAGTGCATAGCATAACATACATGACTAATCCAATTTCTGATGTGTATGTAATCCTTATCATCCTTTATCTTTCCTCATGTGTCTCAGGATACATTTTCTTGGAAAGATAAATCTCATGTGACACTAGAAATAAGCCCATCTTGGATCATTCCATACTAAATATCTTTAGTATACTGTGATTATATGTACTTGGACTTAGACTGAAAAAACTCTTAGATATATCAAAATGGATCTTGATCACAAGAATATGTACTTATTCACCTAAGTTATTCATGAAAACTCAAGTGTTAAACCGTTATTTAATAGACTGTAAGACTAGTATTTTGTTTCCAATAAGTTGTATGTCATCGATATAAACTATTAATAAAATAACTCCCACTAAACTGTTTACATACACAAGACTCAAATTCATTCTTTATGAAACCAAATTATATTATGCCTTCATTAAAATGAATGTTCCCTGACTTGGATGCTTTATTTAATCCATAAATGGATCTCTATAAATTAAATGTCATTTTGGCATTCTTTGGAATCACAAATCCTTGAGGTTGTGTCATATAGACACCTTTCTAAAAGTTCCTATTAAGTAAGGATATTTTGACATCCATTTGTCAAATCTCATATTCATAGAAATCCTATGAATATTATGATTTTTATGGATTTTCTCATAGAAAATTGTGAAAAGGTTTTTTCATAGTCAATGACGTGATGTTGTTTGAACATTTTTGTAACCAGTCATGTCTTATAATCATTTACTTGTCTATCCATGTCTAGTTTCTTCTTGAATACCCATTTATAACCAATGGGATTTACATCCTCTGGAGTATCTACCAAAATCCAAACTTGGTTTTGGTATATTGAATCCATTTTGGAATTAATAGTTTCTTTCCATTTGGAAAAATCTGTGTTACCTACTACTTCCTTTTATGTTAGAGGATCATTATTATCAACTAATAATGATTCACCATTATTGGTGACTAGAAAACCATATCTTTCAGGTTCTTTAACCTCTCTTATACTTCTACAACAGTACTTGTGTCTCTGGAACATTCTCTTCTATGGGTATTTTTGAAATCTATTCTTGTTCTAACTATTGTGTATCTTGATCTTGAACTTCATCAAATTATATCTCAATCTCACTATATATTTTAGAGATATAATCCTTCTCAAGGAATTATGGATCTCTATCAACCAAAAAAATTATCTAAAGGGTCATATAGGTTATCCCCTTGTTTCCTTAGGATATACTATAAAGATACACTTAGTACCTTAGGGTGAAAGTTTGTTTCTAGAAATAGCCTTAATAAATGATTCACATCCCCACAATCATATATGAGGCAACAAAAGTTTATGTTCATACAAAATTTTATATGGTATACCACTTTTCTCTTTAGTTGGAACTCAGTTTAGAATGTTTGTTGTTGTCTGTAGAATGTATCTAAAGGGATAATGAAAGACTCACATGACTCATCATTGATCTCACTATGTCTCATAGGGTGTGGTTCCTCTTTTCACTTATATTATTCATTTTTAGTGTGTAAGAAGGATTGATTTTGGATAGAATCAAAAACTCCTATAAATAATCAATGAAGACTTGATTAAGATATTCTCTTCCATGGTTTGAGCAGAATTTCTCAATCTTCTTATCAAGCTGTTTCTCAAATTTATTCTAAATTATTTTAATCTCTCAAATTAATCTAACTTAAAACTCATTAAGTAAACATTTCTATATCTAATAAAATCATTAGTAAAAGTTATTAGTTATGATTACTCACCCCTTTCTTCAACTAGAAACAGTCCACGCATCGATATGAACCAACTTAAGAAGCTTAGTGTCCCTTTAACATTTTTCACTGGATAGAGATTTGGTCATTTTTTCTTATAAACATGCATGAAATAAACCAATTTTATTTAGTTAAAAGGAATATAAATATCCATATTAGTGTAATTTTGTCAAATTCTTATCATTTACATGACCTAGTCAGTGATGCCATAATTGGGTGTGGTATGAGTCATGTGAAATAGTTTCATTATAAATTAGCATTACTTGGCTTGTGTAATCTAACACATAAAGACCATTATTTTAATATGTCTTTCCATAACAAATTCTTTCCTTATAAAAGAAGAAAAACTTATTCCCAAGTTTGAAAATAAATTCATTTTTATCAAGTTTAGATACAAATATAATGTTTTTGGTAACTAATAGAACATAATAAAAAACTTTCATGACCAAGATAATTCTCTTTGGAAATGTGAGGTGCTAGTCCCCAATGGACACAAAAGTAAGTCAAAATTTATTGGATACTAGTGGATCTACCTCCCCATAATAAATTTTATATAATCTAATTGGTTTATGTATTTTATTATAGATTTGAGAAACACATATTGTATCTAAAACCTAATTAGTAAAAATAAATAAATTGTACTTGATAATGAATTCCCCTAAAGCATCCCCTTTCTTCTTTTCCTAGGTGTATTTTTTTTATAGTGGCCCTTATTTCCACATGTAAAACAAATAGCACCTAATTCCATTGATTTCCCCTTGATATTTCACTTTTTAGAAGGGAATTGTGAAGAATATTTATACTTTGAACTATTCACTTGGGATTTTAATTTATTCACTATAAGGAAGGAAGAATTTTCGCACTTTATATCCTTGTCAACTTGGAGAAGTAGAATGAGAAGATCTAGTAGAGACTTATCTAAGTTTTTCATATTAAAATTAACAAAAAAAACTTTAGAATTTATGTAGTGTTGAAAGAATAAAATCAATGTGCAGTTCACCTGAAAGTTTAATCCCTAGAACCTCTAGGTTCATAATGCAGCCAATGAGTTTGATTATGTGAGGCTTATATGGTGAACCTTCTTGAAGTTTACTATGAAAGAGTGCTTTAGATATCTAAAATTTTTCATGTCTAACTCTCTAATGATAATGACCAAAGAGATATCAGATCATGATATAATCATTCAAGTCTTAAGGTGACTTCATGAGTTTATTAGATATGTATGAAATCATTAAACACTGAACATCAATGATTTCACTCAAATGTTTATCAAAGACATTGAACTCCTCATCAGTCAACTCATTTTCAGGTGGATCGGGTATTGAGGATTCTAACATGTAATACTTATTTTCATGTTGAAATACAACCCAAAGGTGTCTAAAACATTCCTTGAAATTACACCTAATTAGGAGATGGTCTTTATCCAAAATTGATCATAGGTATAATGTGGTTAAAAAACTTTTCATTATTCTAGAATTATAAGATCAGATTATTAGTATACTTCACTTGATTACAATTTATATGATACTATGATAATTTTATTTTTATTATGTCTCCCTCTATTTTATCATATCTCAATGACCCTCAACATTGAAATTATAATTACTCATCGTTGTAGACATTCTAGCGGAAATAATATATATTTTCCTTCTTATAATCCAGACAAAGGCCTTGAAAATTATAAGAATGTATTTAGGTAGGATGTTTTTCTAACTTTAAACTAGCATCTCCTTGAACCATTGAGTGAACTCCCCAATCTAGAAATCCTAACTCATATTTCTTCAACACTTTTTTTAGATAGATGGAGGCCATTAAACCCAATACATATTTGGTTAAGTCAACCTATTATTCTTTTTAAGACTTTCCAATAATTAAAATTTCCACTGACAGAGGCTAAACCAATACTTTAACTATGGGTTCATCTTAATTCAAATGACGGAAGGCTTAATGACTTAATATTAACTTGATATATTTTGTTTATTATGTGTAAATTTTCTTATTTTATCTTTAAAATGTCTTGTTAATATAAATTGGATTTTATTTTAGGTACTAACCATGTTCTGATAAATAATTTACACATAATCCATTTATTTTAATTGAATCTTTTTATATTAGTTCATTTACTAATTTGATTGTGGTTTTTCATTTATAAAGTAAATCATGCATATGATAGAAATAAAATAAATAAATAAATGAAATGATCATGAGCTTTATCTAATGGTTGATTTATTGAATAGACAATAAATCAACCCATGACCCTAGATATAAAATCTTTTTTTCATTATTGGCATGAGGTATGGTATCCCACATGTCCACCTATATATCTCCCATGTTGGTTTTATCTTGGTTCCATCTTGAACCACCTCCACCTCAGTTCCATCTCGAATCGACACTATATTATTACATGTGTTTTATAAATCACATATAGGTGAGGGGAACCAAAGTAATGGTTAAGAGTAATTGCATAAAACAATCTTGGACACGCAAGTCTTGTATAATAAAAGAGGAAGGGATGACATGCATGCCATCATATTTTAATTTAATAATAATAATAAAACCATGAAATAAAACTAAATTAAATGAAACAACCACATACATGGTTCTGGTAAAATCTCATGATTGTTCATGCACATTCAATGAATATTCATTTAAAATATCTAACTAGCATTCATTTAAATTCCTTCTTTAATAACATAAAACACGAATGAAATAATTTTATTAATTATCTTATTAATCAATTAATTCATTTTATCATATTTCATCGAATCATCTTGAAAATATCATCCACTATGATTTTAAATAAAATAAATTATTTTACTTTATTTAAAACTCAATTTAATAGTACACATCTTTGTACTTGGAATTAACTTGATGATTACCTATCTGAACTATTCAGTATGATTTTAATTGTAAATAACACACTCATACGACATATTGTGTACATGACATGTTTCATAATTACATGGTGTGTTCTACCAATTTAATTCCAAATAAAACACATGAAAATTATGTAGCTTTTACAATTTAATGCTTTTATTCTTTATTATAAAATAGTTATACATGATTTATAGTTTCAAATATTACGTGGAATTAATTTATCATTTAATATAATATTAAACCTAACATGTGATGAAAATAGTCAAATTAATGACCCATGGAACTCAAGTTGATAAGGATTAATAGTTCAAATAATTAAATTTAATATTCTGATGTAAACAGGTAAAGTACACGACGTATGTAAGATAGCTACATGAAGTGTACTTATCTTCATCAAATATTCACAGTACATGCCTAGGGACTCAGTGAGTACTTATCACATACATTTATAAAGTACTCAGTGCGTATAAGGGATACACAGCATGTACTTAAAGTTACACTATAACAATAAAAAAATTTATCAATGGAAACTCCCTTCTTATGATTATGTTATAGAGTATAAATCACATAAAATCACATAGAGAACACAATAAAAACTTTATAAATGATGACTGAATGAAATAAGATGTATTTATAAAGTTAAGAAACCTATCCTGATGGAATAGTAACTTGACCCTTGGAATAGTAACATGCCCATTAGGAATAGTAATCTGGCCAATAGATTAGTAACCTCATCTATTATGTGAGGATTGAAATTAGGATCCCATTACAGTTATCTGAATGGGATCCTAGTTTCAATCCTCACAACTACAGACTCTCTTCTACTTAGGTATGGATAAGAATCCATGGGCTCCCTTGGGTTTATTAACATCCCAAAATTCTTAAGGACCTATTGATAGGATTTGGAAACCCACTAAATATTGACCAAAGAACCCTCAATGGGGACCTTGGGTTATATTTGAGGGTCTTGGTAGAAATAAACATGGAATATCCTCTGCCGAACCAAATTTCTCTCATTGTGAATGACTCTAAGTTGGAGATTAAACTGGAATTCGAGCATCAACCATCATTCTGTGATCATTGCAGAATGGTGGGGCATGAAATCAAATCTTGTAGAGTTCTCAAGAAATTATTTTCACCAGTCTCCAATGTAACATCTTGGAGAGAAGTGTCTAAAGAAAAGCAGTGCAAAGTAGTGGAGTATTTTAGAAAGGACATGCCTAATCAGATTAAGAAAGTTAAATGGGGTGCCAACACTAGTAATTCTTGGGTTAAATTGGATGAAGAAGAGAAGAAGCATCCAACCCCAATTAAACTAGACACTCAGACTGAGTATGAAATTCAAGTTACCCTAGATACTCAATATCTTTTAAGGGACAATGAAAATGATGACATGCATGGGATTTCATCATAGATTTTATCTACAGTATTTTCTTTCCAATCTGAGGATTTTATATTTAAGCCCATCACCTTTTATTTAAGTAATTCCTTCTAGGAACTTGATTAGAAGGAGGTAATATCAAGAATAGATCCTAGCTTAATGCATGAACAGTAAGTTTTAAATTCTCAAAAGGTTTGTAGTTAAAATGTTGATCTTGAATAAGGGATAACTTTTAATTCAAGCACTGTGAGGCAATAGCTTCCTATTTTGAAAGATACTGAAGCACATTTTCAGTATAAAGATAGTGGGAAACTATTTGATCATATAGGGGCCCCTTTCACTTTCTCTAAACCAGAATTAAAGTCAAATACAATAAGATCTATTATAACCAAGAAAATTGATGTAAAAGAAAAGGGGAAATAACCCCTAAGACACAGTCGAAATGAGGATCATGTTCTGGAACTACCAAGGCATAGCCAACCTTGGTACTAAAGGTTCATTACGGCTGCTTGCAGGTAAGCATAAACCCGATATTATCGGCATATCTAAACCAAAAAAAAACTTCTTTCCAAGCATGATAAAATTATCTCTAGAAGAAGCTATCATCTTTTTGGTAAATCTCAAAACTTTTTTACTCAAGAGAGACTTTGTATCCTTGTTCATGACTCTATTTATAACCCCTTAATGGTTTTTGAGGATGATAAAGCCATTACATTCTACTTCTCTAAGGACAATTTAAAGATATTGTGCATTGTAGTGTATTCCTTCAATGGTTACATGGAATAAAGACCTCTTTGGAACCATATTAAAGGGATATCTAGTTCTACTATGGAATCATGGATTATTTTGGGTGACTTCAACTCTATATTTCATGCAGATGAAAATATGGGATATAGATTTAGTTCGATCTCCATTAAGGATTTCAACACTTATGTTGAGGAGGGAAATTTAACTAAAGTCAACCTAACTAGGGCTAATTACACCTGGTATATATGAAACCTCAATGGAATGAGAGCTAGCAAGATAGATCGTGCCTTTGTGAATGATGCCTCCATAGGAAGTTAGAGATATATTTCTTTTATAACCCTTTAAAGACATAATTCATACCATCACCCAATTCTGGTAATCTATCTTGTTAATGATAATAAACTGCCTCTTCCTTTTAGGTTTAACAATTCTTGGATGGACCTACCAGAATGTCACAATCTTGTTCAGCACTCTTGGAACAGAACTGAATGGAATGGTAACCCTTTAGCCTATATATATAATCTAAAAAATCTGAAAATTTCCATGAAATTATGGAGAAGAAATTCCTTCATCAATCTTGATGGGTAAATTGAATCCCTTGAGAAAACATTTCACTCCCTCCAAGAATACATCACTAAGAAAAACTTCCCTGGTGGAATCACTAATGAGGCTGAGTTGGCATAAAATATTCAAGATCTCATTATGATTAAAGGAAACATCCTAAAGGAAACTTTCAAGGCTAAGTGACTTACTGATGGAGATAGGAACACTAAATTATTCAATTCTCTACAAAGGAAAAGAAGGGATATCAAACCGCTTTTACCCTTGAAGGATGGTGATCAAATCCTGAATGAATGGAAAGCACTCTTCGAACACATTGTTCCCTATTATGAGAACCTCTTTAATGTATCCCTTAAAAAAGGAACTAAAGGAAGGTATTATCCCATATTTGTTCACTAAGGATGACAATCGTCTTATCACCTCTACACCCTTGGAGCTTGAAATCAGAGAAACTTTCCTTGGTTAGAATAAAGGTAGCTCACCTGGTTCGGATGGATTCACCAATTCTTTTGTTCATAAATTCTATGAAGTCATTCAATTTGAAATCTGTAATATGATCAATCACTTATTCAATGTAATAACCCTATCATATATATTTAATTACCAATTCATAGCCCTCATTCCTAAGATTGACAATGCATGTTATACTAGTCAATTTAGGCCTATTTTTCTTGTCAACACAATGCACAAAATCATCGCAAAAATACTATCCAATAGACTTACTCACATATCTAACAAGCTCATTTCTTGGAATCAATTTGGCTTTTTTCATGGAAGAAATATTCATGATTTTTTGATTTCTACCTCAGAATGTGTGAATCTTCATAGGAAATCCAAAAATGGCGGCAATGTATCTTTTAATCTTGACATCAAGAAGCCTTTTTACATGATGGATTGGGGATTTATCTACAAGGTTCTTGCAAGTTTTGGTTTCAATGATAAATTTATTGGATGGATCAAGGCCCTTCTTGGGTCAGATCATATTTCTGTTCTTGTCAATGGCTCCTCGGATGGTTACTTTATATGCTCAAGAGGGGTAAGGGAAGGTGATCCCCTCTTGGCTATCATTTTTTCCATTGCATAAGACTACCTCATCCAGCTCTTTATTCACATGGTGGATAAGGTTGAATTGAAACTGATCAGAGCAGAACGAGGTATCTCATCACCTTATCATCTTTTCTTTGCTGATGATATTATTATTTTTACCTAGGGTGATAGGAAGAATACCAAGAACATCAAGGAGGTGCTTTTCAATTATGATTGTATCTCTGGAAAGGAATTTAGTTGGGGGAAATCCTCCATCTACTTCGGAAACAACATCCCAACCTATGAAAAGCTGTTCATGATTAATGAACTTGGAATCAGGTTGGGAGTCTTTCCTTTCACTTACCTTGGATTTCTCATGTTCTCAGGCAAACCTTGTGCTTCACATTTCACCAATATCCTTATCCAAGTTCGAAGAACCCTAACCACCTGAAAAGTAAAATCTCTTTCATTGTCTAGAATAACATGTCTTGTTAAGAATGTCATCATCTCAAAGCTTGTCTACTCCTTTATGGTTTACTATTATCCTGCCTCAATCATCAAATTAATAAATTCCCTAATGAGAAATTTCATTTTGAGTGGAAGTATACTGGAATGAAAGATTCTCACAGTTCCAGTGAAGTAGTGTTGCATTCCTTATTCTCTTAGGGGCCTCGGTATCAAGAACATCACCCTCTTCAACCAAGACCTTTAGGAAACATTCATTTGGAAGCTTCTCAATTCCAACTCAGAAGATTTAGCCTTCCTAAGACTCAAATTTTTTCAGAAATTAAAAGTAGGATACTCTTCCTATATGGACTCCTCGGTTTGGCTCGGAATCAAGGAATCCTTTCACAAAATTTTCTAGAACTCTCAATGGTGGGTCACTGTTAACTCCTTAAAATTTTGGACATAAAATTGGACTGGCAGCCCTCTTATGGATAGGATTAACAATATAGAACATGCAGTTGATCAAGATGTTTCAATCAAAGATCAAATGAATAGTCTGAACAATCTACCACCTAAAATTCTGCAAATCATTTCAAGCTATGATTTTTCCTTATAGGAGGATATTCCTATCTAGGAATCAGCTACAAGTGGCTAACTTAACTCAATTACATTTTACAAAAACCTCACCCAGGGTCCTCAAAATTGGATTGGGGACTTTAACAAGAGATGGATCCCTCCCTATAGGTCCACCCTGCTCTGGAGACTCCACTGTAATAAAATCCTTGTCTAGACTAATATCTAGAAGATTGGTATTTCTTTATGCTCTAAATGTGTGTTATGTAATCAGAACCATTAATATGTGGACCATCTTTTCCTTTTCTACAAAATTGCTTCAACACTTTGGCAGGCCATATTTGATTTATTTGAGGTCCAGACTCTACAGGTTACTACTATCAGCGAGTTCCTTCATTCCTAGCTTAACATATCCATGTTTAAGTAGATCAAGGTTCTATTCCAGGAGGCATGTGCTGAATCGGTTTATATCATATGGAGAGGGTGCATCAAGGCTTATCATGAGTAGATCTATTTCAATCTTAAAGTTGAAGCGACTAAAATTATGCTTGCGTTTCAGCATGCTAACTCGTTGAGTTCCTCTTGTTGCAACAACACGGTGTAGGATTTCTTATTTTTTAGGCATCTCAAGGTTCTTGTTTGTCCCCCCCCCCCCCTCCTCTCTGTATGTTTGAGTTATGTTGGACACCTCCCTTTGATAACTGAATTAAATGTAATTTGGATGGGGCCTCAAAAGGGAACCTAAGACCAGTAGGATTTTCCTTTATTTTCAAAGATTCAGCTGAGAAAATCGTTGGATTTGAGTATGGTCCTTGTGGAATTGCATCTTCTTTTTAATTAAAGATGATGGGAATTATAAATGTTGTTTACTTTGATCAGAAAAGGATCATGAACAACATATGGTTTGAGTGAGATTCCACAACTATTGTCTAAGCCATCAGTAATGGTAAAGTCCATATTTCTTGGAAATTGAACACGAAATGGAATAAATTTCTTGGCTAGATCTCATAAATTAATTACATAATTACGCATGTTTACTATGATGGAAACTCTCTTGTAGACGTGCTTTCTAACAAAGGCAGGCAGGAGGTGGCTTGCGTCTCTACTAGTACTTTTCCTAATGAGCTTATATCTTTCCTTCAAAGGGATAAATGCAAGGTTTAAAACTTCTGATTATTGTAAACTTTATTTTCATTTTAATTCAAGATCCATTTCACTCATTTTTTTTAAAAAAATTAATATATTTAGTGATAGTTTTCAAACTAAAATAATAAACTCATGAATAAAATAATGATAAAACACCCCACTCATCACCTATAAATACCACCCCTTATCATCTCTTCTCCCCACACCTTCCAAGCCTTGAATATTGTCCCAGTTCTACCCAATAATCTTTTCAATCCCCTCCCCCATATCCAAGATCCCTTGGTCTCATCAAAAGACCAAACACTTTTCCCAAAGGTGGTTCTCAAGGAGAATAAATTTAAGAGGTAAGATCCTCTTTATTTTTATTTTTATTTATTTTTAATTTAATTTTTGTATCCTCTCCTAACCTCCACATATACAAATGGCATGATAACTCCAGTATCTTTTATATACAATAATTTTATTATGTTAATGAAATAATTCATCCTCAAACCTCTTCCCTTTTCCTTTTATTCTAGAAATGAAAATATCATTTGTGGTGTGTCGATTTACCGCCATTATGGAAGATGCATTTTTATTTTTTACGAACGCCTTCAAGGCTAGTCATAAAACCATTATTATGGATAAATAAGATTTTATTATACATATTAAAATTTATATAATGTTCTGAAACCTATATATATATATATATATATATATATGATATAATCTCATAATTGTCATAAAAAATGCCAAATAAATTAAATCATTTTCATTAATGATCTATCTAATAAATCATCCTAATACAATATAAAAAATGATATATAAGACCAATTATAATTATTTATGTTCATTAATAACATATAATTTTAATTTTGTAGAATAATTATCATTTTATATGAACTTTAATGATTATAAACAAGCAAACCGATCTTGAAAACCAAGAAAATGAACACTCCTGGAATGATGAAATTGAACTCTATAACTCATCATAATGACCATAAACGAACTTCATAAAATTATAATGAATAAAAAAATTTATAAAAGGCTCTATATTTATTAATTAATGAATTTAATTTGATTATATGGGATATTAAAGTGAAGAAAACACTTAGAACATAAGGTAAGGGGAATTCTTGAACCCAACTCCATTTCCTTGGGTTCTCCCTCTTTCAATCCATTTTCAATATGGATGTTCCTTTAATATCATTTATTTTTCCTTTCGTTTTCTTTTATGGTATATACATGTTTCCAATTTGGTTTTATGAAAAATTCAATGATTTTTTCAAAATAACTCTTATTTATTAAAACATATCTTTTACTTCTCTTAAGATTGTTTCTTCTTCACACAAGATTGATACCGAGCATTTTATTCCCTCTTTTTTTTGAAACTCCAAAATTTATTCAAGAATTTATTTTTTATGAAATGAAAATCATTCCTTTCCATGGGTTATTTTAAATTCAAGATTTATATATGTTCTATGGGGCATGCATGATTATGTAACTATTATTATGTGATGGGTGCACCCGAAATTATATATATTGCTCCAATGAATTGGGTAAAGTGATGTATCTCATGAGATAATATGAAATATGCATGAAAACAATGCTATATTTATTCACAGTGATGATTTTATGATGATGTGCATATGTTATTCATTAACATGATGCTATCTTTGTTCACAACTATTTGTGGTATTTCACCACTAAGACATGATGTTTTATTTTTATGCATTTCCACATTCCATGAATTTATCTAATGATTATGATTATGATCCTTTTATTATTTTATGATGATGATGATTATGATCAGCTATGTTTCATGTCTCTTATTCATCCTTATACTGTTTTTTTAGCTCACACCTTCTTCTGATGTATATGCTCAAGTGAATACTTATACTATGGAGAACACGAGGGCCAATAAGAAGCTATATAATAAGGAATTAAATAAATGATTATGTTTCATTATGTAAAATTTATGTATGGTACTAATTTTCCCATGACACTAAACCTTTGGATCCTGGTTTTGTAGTACTATTATGTTTTTTATCTTCAAAATAATGTAATAGTCATGTAAGAAAAAGCATAGTCGCTACAGTTGGTATCAGAGCATGGTTTAGTTAATTTTGGAATTAGGATTAGAGAACCTTAGTGAAAACCCTTAGTATGATACTAAGTATATGTAATCACCCAAGAAGTTATGTTTTAGAAAATTCTAAACATATGGATCCCATAAGATATGTCATTAGAGTTAATTGCACAGATGAATAAATTATTTATTCATGACTTTTTTACTTATGTTTTGTTCAAACCTTCTCTATTTTAGAAAATTTTGGGAACTAGGATAAACTAGGTCAACAACCCATGTGTGGGTAAATGCAATTATTGCCCGAATGACAACCCCAATGCCATGGGAGGTGGAGTGAAAATTTTGTGGTGATGATTACCCAGTTGTCTTAGACCATGAATAATAATATGAATAATATAGAACCCCCCCCCCCACCCTCACCTAAGAGGGAGAAATTGAATATCGAGTATTTTATGTGGCAATTACCGCCAACATTTAGTGGATTTCCTGATCCACTAGTCATGGAATAGTGGGTCAACTCAATGGAGAAGATATTTTTTGTGATTCACTATTCTAAGATGGAGAAGGTGACTCTATCCATTTATAATTTAGATAGAGAGGTTGATCAATGGTGGGTGTTGATTAATAACACCAAGATGAATGATAAAATTGTGTAGATAGAGTGGGAAGACTATAAGAAAATATTTCTTAATAAGTATTTCCCTCAAACTATTTTGACAAAGATAGAGAGAGAATTCTTAAAGATGAAGTTAAAGGAAGATGAATCTGTCATGGCATATAAAGAAAATTTTACAATGATTTCATGGTAAATCTTAGGTTTTCTTATCAACAATGATAGAAAAATAGATAGATTCTTTAGTGGTTTAAAACCACACCTTCGAAAGGATCTAGAAATTTGAGACTCTAGGAGTTATAAAGAAGTTGTTTGATGTGATCTCAAAGTAGAAATGGAGTTTAAAGATTGGTCATATGGATATGGTGGTGAGAAACTAATGATGGAGTTTCAAGCTGGTGGATCTAATGAAAAGGTGTAAAGAAAAATAAAGAACTCACATTTCAAAAATTTGGGAAGAAGCATCAAGGGAATTTCCTCAAAGGGATGGGTAAATGCTTCAAGTGTAGGAGAGAAGGCCATCTCATGAATGCCATAGATACATGAGGAAGTTGGAAAATGTGGTGGAGGAAAGGAGAGCACCACACATGGTTCAATGCTTTAACTATAGAGAGAAAAGTCATTATGAAATCTAGTTCACTAAATCTCAAGTCATCAAGGGTAATCAGTGCCAACAGCCACCAAGTCCAAAGGAGAAAGGGAAAGAATATGTCACCACTACCACTGAGTTGAAGCCTGACAATGATTTTGTGATAGGTATGCTAGTTATTCATTCAAGAATAATTAACATACTATTTGATTCTGGTTCTATGCATTCCTTCATATCTTGAAAGTTTAGTAGAACTATTCAAACACCACATAAAAATATGGAGGTTGATTTATCTATGAGAACAACAAATGGGGAAATTATTGCATCCAAAGTATACAACTTATCCCTGGTTAATGTTTGTGGAGTGAACCTACCAGCAAATCTAGTCTTACTTCATTTGGTGGAGTTTGATGCTATATTGGTCATGGATTGGATATCTTTAAACAAAGACAATATAAACTTTTAGGAAAGGTAGATTACTCTTCAAATATTGAGGAATCCTCTCATTATATACATGTTTAAGGAAGAGGATGAATCTTATTCAGAATCATCACCTCAAGTGTGGATATTATTGCCTTATGAGAAAGCATATCTAGCTCAAATGATTGAGATAAAGGATAGAATCATGCTTGAATACATGCCCATTATGAGGGACTACACTAATGTTTTCCCTGAAGAATTGCATAGTTTTCCTCCTGATCGATAGTTTGAGTTCTCAATTGAACTTATTTGTGGATATCTACCTATATCAAAGAAACCTTATATAATGAACACTATTGAGTTAGAGGAACTGAAGAAGTTATTACAAGAGAATATGGATAAGGGTTTTATATGCCTGAGTGCTTCACCATGGTGTGAAATAGTCCTCCTCTTCAATAATAAGGATGGATCATTAATCATATACATTGATTATCGAGAGCTCAAAAAAATCATGATAAATAAAAATTATCTCCTTCCATGGATATATGACTTGTTCAATGAACTACGTAGGGCCAATTATTTCTCTAAGGTGGATATTCAGTTGGGATATTACCAATTAAAGGATACGAAGGAAGAAACTCCCAAGACTACCTTTTGAATGAGGTATGGAAACTATGAGTTTGTAGTGATGCCTTTCATACTCGCTAATGCTCCAAAAATATTCATGGACTTAATGAATATAGTATTTAGAGATTACCTCGACAAATTTTTGGTAGTCTTCATTGATGATATTTTGATATACTCCAAGAGAAATGGGGTACATGTGGATCATTTAAATATTGTTCTAAAGACATTAAGAAGGGAAAAACTTTATGAAAAGTACAGTAAATGTGAATTATGGATGGAGGAAGTATATTTCTTGAGTCATGTTATCACCAAAAAAGAATATTCATGGACCCTTATGAGAAAAAGGAAATTGAAGAGTGGCTTAGGATAACATATGTAACAGAGATCCATAGTTTACTTGTCCAAGCTGGGTATTATTAGTGATTTTTGAAGAACTTATCACGATTGTAAAACCCACTAACCAAGATGACTAGAAAGGGAGAAAAGTTTTTCTGGACTAGTGAATATGAAGACAAATTCATAGAGTTAAAAAAGAGGCTTATCACTACACCATTACTCACACTTCTAACAAGTGGGGAACTCTTTGTGGTATACATTGATTCTTAAAAGAATAGATTAGGATATTTAATGATGAAAAATTATAAAGTGATAGTATACACATCAAGACATTTGAAAATTCATGATAAAAACTATCCCACATATGATATGGAGTTGGAAGTTGTGATCTTTGTGTTGAAAATCTGGCAATATTATCTTTATGGGGAGAAGTGTGAAATATATATTGATCATAAGATCCTAAAATATATATTCACATAGAAGACTCTTAATATGTTCCAATGAATATTGTTAGAGATCATAAAGTATTATGATTATTTAATCCACTATCATCCTAGAAAAGTAAATAAAGTGGCAGATACTCTAAGTAGAAATGGTTCTACAACATTATCAATGATGAAAATTGAGAAGGATACAATTTTATTATATTTAAAAGGGATAGAAATGATAATCATTGAGGAAGAAACATCACCAATCCTTTCTCAAATTATTTCCCTAAAATATCTCATAGAGAAAATAAAGGATGCTCAATGAAATTATTAGGAAATTCAGAAAAAGGTGGAAGCTATGAGAAAGGTGAAATCCTCGAAGTTTAAAATTAATGAGGAAAGAATTTTAATATTTGGGTCACAAATATGTGTACCATATGATCCAGAGATAAAGAAGGAGCTTTTAAATGACACACATATCTCAACCTTCTCTATTCACCCAGGGGGCACAAAGATGCATCGAGATCTCTAAGAGAACTATTTGTGGGACAATATGAAGAAGGAGATCACTAAATATACATCAAAGTGCCTAGTATGTCAACAAGTGAAGGCTGAAAGACGAAATTCTAAGGGGGTGATATAACAATTACCCAACACAAAATGGAAATGGAAAAACATCACTGTGGAATTTTTCACTGGACTTATGAAGACATCTGGAAGAAACAATACTATATGGGTTATTGTGGATCGTCTTACAAAGAAATATCACTTTATCACAACTTGAGAGGAATTCTCCCTAGATCAACTTTTATGGATATACATCAGAGAAGTGGTAAGGCTATATGGAGTACCCCTATCAATTGTATCTGATCAAGATATCATATTCACCTCAAAGTTTTGGAAAATTCTCCAACATGGTCTAAACATTGAGCTGAACTTTAGTATGGCTTATCATCATAAAACTCATTGTCAATCAGAATTGACTATTAATACACTGGAAGACATATTGAGAGCATGTTCTAGGAAATTCAAAGGAGGATGGGACCAACATCGGCCTCTGGATGAGTTCTCTTATAACAACAGTTTCCACTCAAGAATCCAAATGGCTCTATATGAATCCCTTTATGGTAAAAGATGTATAACCCCAACGTTTTGGGATGAAGTTAGTGAACATAAGCTGATAGGACCTAAAATGGTCAAATAATAGTGGGAAAGGTGAAAAAAATTAAGTAACACATCAAGACAACCCAAAATCGACAGAAGATCTATGCATACAATCATCAATGATACCTAGAGTTTAAGGATAGATACATTATATTCCTCTATATATCTCCATGTAATAGGATCATGAGATTTGGGAAGAAATGAAAGTTGAGTCCCAGGTACATCGACCCCTTCAAGATTCTTGATCATGTTAGAGTTGTGGCCTATCGAATGGAACTTCCACCTACCATGTCTCAAGTACATGATGTATTCCATGTATCCCTCTTGAGGAAGTAAATATCAGATCCCTCACATGTACTAAATCTAAAGGTGGTATAGTTGGAAATGATCTCTCTTGCAAGGAACATCCAGTGAAGATCTTAGACCGTAGAGATAAAGTTCAACAAAACAAGACTACTCACCTGGTCAAAGTATTATGGTGAAACCATAAGTATGAAGAAGCAATATGGGAATCATAGGAAGTAATGAAGGAGAAGTACCTTCACCTATTTTTGTAAAATGAAATTTTAAGGGTGAAATTTCATAAGGGGGGAAGAATGTAACAACTCAAAATTTTATCAAAAGAAAATCCATTATTATGATTATGATATATAGTATAAATCACATAAAATCACATCAAGAACACAATAAAAACTTTATAAATGATGAATTAATGAAATAAGAGGTATTTCTAGAAGTTAAGGAACATATCCTGATGGAATAATAACCTGACCCTTGGAATAATAACATGACAATTAGGAATAGTAATTAGGCTAATAGAATAGTAACCTCATATATGAAATTATAAATGAAATATGGGTATCTTATAACTAATAATATGATATAATTATATAATAATATAAGTAAATAAATGTTTTAAAAATTATTAATTAAGTGTTAGTGTTTTTATAAAACATAAATGTTTATTATCAATTTTATAATTAATATAATTTTTTAAAAGAAATTTTATTTTCATAAAATAGATTCATAAATAAAAAAAATTTTGTATTATGATTATAAGATAATTTTATGAGACCTTAATTAATTTTTCAAAGTGTAATATAATCAGTTATAATTTTAAAATTAGTATTTTTCAAGTAAATGATGATTTTAATTAAAAAATAAATTTCTTATATTTATAAAATTATTTTGATAAAATATAGTTCATTTTTGAATTCCACATTTCAAAAAATAATTAGGGTGATTTTTTGGAATTTTTCTAAAATACTTGAATATTTGGTGAATAGTAATGTATGATAATTTACGATAAAGTCTTAATACAAGAATTTTTTAGTCATTTTTTATGTAAGAAATATATAATCCCAAAATATCAAACTCTCCTTAATTATTTTAATATATTTATTGATATAGTTTAAACTATTCATATTCTTGATCCAAATTAATAAAGTAATGAATAAAATAATGAGAAAACACCCCTCTCCTCCCCTATAAATACCACCCCTCACCACCTCTTATCATCACACCTTAAAAGCCTTTAACCTTGTCCATGTTCTGCCCGATACTCTTTCCAAGCACCTCCCACATGTCCAGGAGCTCTTGGTCTCATCAAAATACCAAACCCTTTTCCCTAAAAAGGTTCTTAAGGAGGATAAATTCAAGTGGTAAAATCCTCTTTCTTTTTCTTTTAATTTCTTTTCAATTTAATTTATTTTCTTTTCCTCACCTCACCTCCACTTATCCAATTGTAAATATTACTCCAGTATATTTTATATACTAAAATGTTATTATGTTAATGGAATAATTCATCTTCAATCCTCTTCCTTTTTCCTTTTATTCTAAAAATGAAAATATAATTTGTGGTGTGTCAATTTATCGCCATTGTGGATAATGAATTTTCATTTTTCACTACCACATTCATGGATAGTCATAAAACTATTATTATACAGGATATTAAAGTGAATAAATAACTCAGAAAATAAGTTAAGGAGAATTCTTGAACCCATCTCCATTTCCTTGGGTTCTCCCTCTTTTACTCCATTTTCAGTATGGATTTTCCTTTAATATCATTTTTTTTCTTCCATTTTCTTTTATGGGATATACATGTTTCCAATATGGTTTTATGTCAAATTCAAAGATTTTTTCAAAATGACTCTTCTTTCTTAAAACACATCTATTACTTCTCTTGATATTGTTTCTTCTTCACTCAAGATTGATACCAAGCATTTTATTCCCTCATTATTTTGGGAAATCTAAAGTTTATTCATGAATGTATGCTTTATGAAATGAAACTCATTCCTTTCCATGGTTTATTTTACATTCATGATTTATATATTTTCTATATTCCATGCATGATTATGTAAATGTTATGATGTGACGGGTGCACCCAGAATTATATAGCACTCCAATGCATTGGGTAAAGTGATGTATCTCATGAGATAATTTGAAATATATGTAAACATAATGCTAAATCTATTCAAAATGATGATGTTATGATTATTTTCATATGTTATGCGTGAACATGATGCTATATTTTCTCACAACCATGTGTGGTATTTTACTACTAAGACATGATGTTTCATTTTTATGCATTTCCACATTCCATGACTTTATCTAATGATTCCTTTTAGGATTATGATTTTTATCCTTTTATTATGTTATAATGATGATGATTATCCTCTCTCATGTTTCATCTCTATTATTCATCCTCGTACTAGGATTTTAACTCACCCCTTCTCCAGATGTATATCCTCAGGTGAATACTTATACTATGGAGAACATGAGGGCCACTAAGAAGCTATAAAAGAATGAATTAAATAAATTTTTATGTTTTATTATGTAAAATTTATGGATGGTCCTAATTTTCCCAAGACACTAAACCTTTAGATCCTGGTTTTGTAGTACTATTATGTTTTTTATCTTTAAAATAATTTAATATTCATGTAAGAAAAAGTATGGTTACTACATACACATTTGCTAGTTTATACGCATTGTGTATTAAATACATGTGGTGCATTAATTACATGACATGATTTGAACCTGTGTTTTCTTCCTTGAAAGTACATAGACTATGCAACTTATAGTAAATCTATATGGTATGTGCTCTAGAAAAGATATGTACCACCATGGATAACATGCACTTAGTGCATTTATTAAATGTGAAATATACTAATTATGTGATGAAACAGAATCCATTCGGTTTTCATTGTGTAATGAATAAGGATATGTGGAATGTAAAAAAGAATTTCACACCATGTAGTCTTGTATTATCCATCCATAATTCTTGGAATCTCTATATGAGTTCTTTATATGTGATCTTAATTAATTATTAACTAATCATGTTAATATGAGAGAGAAACAAATAAGTGGAAGAAGATATTTTGATGACATATCAAGAGCGAATTAAAACTTAAAATAAATTTTAACTTTTAAATGTGCAATGATCAACAATCGAAGAAATAATTAAATTTGAATGTGAGCAATCTGATCCCACTTGATGGTTTTGGGCATAGTGTAAGTGCTTATCGGGGTTGATCCTAACTCATCAATTTTTGGATTTGATGGATAATTTTCATATTATACAAGATGTGAACATTATGACCAATGACATTTTTCCAAAAAAATATTGATTAAAAAGATTACTGAAACAAAGAGAGGATATTTTCATGTTAATTTTATAATTAATTTAAATAGATTAAAGTAAATATTACCTCTTAATTGAGATATTTCTTTATAGTATATATTGATCATCTAAACACATTTTTAATAACCTTTCATTTCACTAGTATGATATGAGTATAGAATACCTCTAGTGGTGATCCACACATTCTCCAATGATCACTAAATAACAACAATTAATTTCCAGGTTTTTTCATGGTCGATTGATCATCTTATGGTGTCTATCTTTATTACTTTTTGTTTATTAAGTTTTGAAGAAGTTTTCTTGATCTTCTCATTGATGAGAGGATGTGAGAAATAATATGAGGATTCTAGAAATAAATTTTTTGTGCACAATTATTCTTGATTAACCTCTCTTAGAATGTATAAGTAGTCTATTTATAGACCTAGGGTTAAGGTTTGTATTTTTATTAATTGAATAAGTGCCCTTAATAAAATGTTAAATTCATTTATGACACCATGACATGTATTAAAATAATATTATTATTCTATTACATGGTGTCTGATAACTGGCGCAATGATAATTATTATTTTCCTAACTTGAAAGTTAATATTTATCATTAGACATAATCTTGGTTCGCTCATTATCCTTAGCATTTATTTAGACACAATCTTGGTTCGCTCATTATCCTTAGAATTTATCGAATACCTAAATAAATATTTAATTTAATATTTATCCATAAAATAAATATTTAATTCATGATATGACTAATAAATATTTATTAAATATTAAATAAATAAATAAATATTATATATCTATGTAATTTAATAATTACCTTGAAAATAAATATTTATTTAATTTATTCAATCATTAATTCTAAATAAAATTATTCATCGGTCTTGAGAATGATATTTATTCTATTAATGAAATTCAAATAGAATATAATGAGATTAATGGAAACACTTAGTGACCCTCTATGATTCTTTCTCGTTGGCATTAGGTGGACTTTCCTAAATTCCAATATTGTCTAACAACAGGTGAGGACACTCAAAAGAAAGAAGTTAATTTCACAACAATGACAACCACATATGAGTGCTCAATGTGTAATATAATCCCTTTGACACAATATATCATCATTTAGGTTTCACATCTATATCATCAACATATATGCATTATATGAATTTCTTTGAAAATCTAAAATAAACTCGTTGTTACACTGTGACCATAGAATTTAATGTGACAGTTCGATTTCAATCAAAGGGATGAGATATCAACCTCTATTAATATAGAAGGGAAAAATACTTTCTCAACTTATTTTTTAATAACACATTATTCATGAAACACCCATCATACCCAACTTCACCATGAACTATTATCATCATGGTTTACAGTAATACATCTAAGTGTGTGAGTTATGAAATTCACTAATAATAATCGTAAAGTCCAAGAACTATTGCACATGCTCGCATACAAGAATATCCAATGAAATATAAACATATGAAATTACTACTAGTAGTTTTGTTCTCATAATCTCTCATATTTGATATTACCAAGTTTTAACTTAATAATATGAAGTGTCATCTACTTATAAGTACTCACACCTGATAGTTAACATACTATATACTCCATATTTAAATGTTATCCAACAATAGAACTATGATTAAGAATATCATCATGAAAATTTAAGGTTCTCATCATAGTAGGAAATTTTTATGCCTTTTTAATGTGACATATACTCTCAGACATTATTACATTAAAGCCATGAAAAAAATGAACAATATATAACAAGATTTTTACTTGATATCCTCTTCTTTGAATGTACATGTAATCTAAAGTAAAAATAGTTGGTTCTAGAAAAATAACTCTAATATGATGACTTCAGGGTTTCCTACTGGGTATATTATACTCACCCCTACATGCATTATTCCCACATGTTTTTTGTCTTATGTATAGGAAAAACATTTTTACGGGGTCCTAGGAGCACCAGGAGTAAGTGAAGCTTAATTGAGCTAGACATACCACATATTGTTCCAAGAGTTTCATCTTAATAATAATCCCCTTTTTGTTAGGAGGTTGAACTCTATTTATAATGTTTATGGGCTTGTATTTGGCCCTTTTCTTTTATCGTACTCTTGCCATGCTCTGATGTGAGATTAATTGTTATGCATTCATTTTCAGTATGATTCTTTTATCTTTCTCCACTATACATGAGTATGAATTGTGTGTGTGTTTACATGTACTTTAGGCTAAGATCTCTCATGTGTGAGATATGTCTACTAGATGCTTCTCACCAACCCTTAGCCTATTGAAGGTGGAATTAGGGTGTTACACTCATCTTACCACCATCCATGTGGTCCCCAAGGATTCTGGTCGTTGTAAAAATGAGAAAAAAACTTCAGATTGGTGTAGAAAAATAAAATAACCTTCCTCGAATCATATGTGATTTGTTGGAATCAATTGCACATCAATATGATTCCTTGATTGATCGGTATAATGTAAAATTGTTTTTCAGCTTTAATATAAATTATAATTGTTCAAGTGACAATTAAATAGTGTAATCTAGCATTTTAGATTAGTTTTTCATTATTTCAATGTTTTTGGTGCTTTATATATGTAACATTGTATAAACTATTTTGACTATTATATATATATATATATATATACCGAATATAAATTTTATTTTAAAAATTAATTTGTATATTTTCTTTGTTTAATTTTTTTTGTATCGTATATGTGGGATGATAGTGGAATAAGATTGGAAGGAACTTTAGTTATTTGGATTGTTGTTTTTTTGACGGTTTTCTATTTTTTGAATTTTTTTTCTTGACTTTTAAGATGTGATATATATATATATATATAATTTTTCACATTAACGATCCCTAGAGATAGTCAAGTTATAGACTACATTTCTATAAAAGGGTAAACATCTCTACTTGAGATTGTGGGAGCAATATTGACTTGAGTATAGTCAATGATTGAGATGCATAAATAGTTGGCATAGTAATGAATTCCATAAGAGCATGTGTAAGAGGAATGTTTGAGAGACATATACTACATATAAAGGATAAAACCATGTTGATGGTTTTATATTCACCACGGTCGGTGATACATTATTCATTGAGAATAATAATTCCTACAAGTATGTAGTATATGGAAATTAACTAAAATTGAAAATATCAATTAAAATTAAATAATTTATTCTATGTATCAAAGTATAGGGGACTTATTATTTTGAATACTATGGTGGATATCCAAGTGATATGATACAAGGGTGGTATAAGCATGGTACCAATAAGGCATGATTGGTGATACAAAGTTGTTATGCCTAAATCCATTAGAATTTTACTTTTCATAGCTAATTTCTATAATAATTTTATTGATAATTGAATGTCAAAAACATCAATCATGTAATTTGTCTATAAGATTCCACCAAAAAGGTATGGTGACACCAGAGGATTCCAATAAGGGGTACAAGTTACTAAAATCTAGTTTAGGATTGAAGTAAGAAACAATATCATAGAATATTCATTTGGAATGAATATTTTTCATGCATCTACCAGAGGTTAGTGGTACCACCATTTTTATCCAAGTAAATTGGGTTTGATAACATATGTAAAACAGCTATTGGTATTACAATTAGTTAAGACCAAAATGAAAGTTACACTCCAGAAATTGACTTAAAGTAGAATCCTAAGTTTTAAGGAACATGATCTACTGAGGTAGATCTAATGGTTTCTTAGACCTAGTCAATATTATATATTATGACATGGTATTTAAAAATACAAGTTTGAACAATTCGAGAGAGAATTATTTCCAAATTCACATGGCATAATCTCTAGAAGAATTCATGCATGTGTATAGGAGGAAATTAAAGTGGTGAGTTGAATTCCATGCACTTTAGTAATGGATCAATCATGTATGCCATGATATTTAAAAGAAATAATATTTCCAACATATAATTTATGATAGGAAAATATCAATTATATCTAGGAAACTATAAGGTAAGCAGTTAGAAATATCTAATAGTACTAGAGCAAGTACAAATGATATATAACTGGTATGTGGATAAGAAGGGATACTAGATTTGTGGGGACACAAACTATTATTCCATAGATCAATGTGATCTAATATCACAGTCAATATAATGTAATGATTAATATAATCTCATACAAGCTGATGGTAGATATACCTAAAAATATCAAGTATGTTACAACTTCTAAGGTAGCTAAGAAGAAGTTATTAAAAGGAATGTTTTTTTATTTCTTAGAATCAAACCTAGTATGTAAATTTTTATTATTATGATAATTATATTACTAGTACTATCCAATATGTCAAGTATTGATAGTGGAGAAAGGGATATACTTAAGGATTACATCTCTTGAGGAGTTTTTACTCAAGGAGACGAGGTTGCACATAGCATATTTTCTACATAGTGGAGACATGGCAGACCCTATAACTAAAGCCTTGAATCGGTGAAAATAAGATCTTAATCATGTGAGAGCTAACAAGGATGGTTAGAAAGTTGGCTCTAGTGAAAGTGGGAGTTTTGTAATAGTGGGTGCACTAGACCCAACTAAACAGTACCTTTTTATTACCATTTCTTGTATATGGTGTGATATACATGATATACACTTACCATTATAGCGTAGACATTTCTGTGTCCACTATTTTAATGGTAATTTCCATAGATTAATTATCATATCAAAAGGTTATAGAAGATCCCAGGCTATAATGAGAACCTTGAGATACTATGAAAATCTTAAATATATGTCATACGGTCTAGATACATCATACTTACTAGACACAGTTGATGTATAACTATCTGATGCTAGGGATCATAATCATTGAGAATTCTTCTCAATAAGTTCACACTTTGTGATATCTAGTACATTAGATCATGACTACAGACCCACCAATAGGAACACCACATGTTTCAGGTGTCATTGGTTGTTTATATCTATGGACATGTGTATTATTATCCTGACTTGATATCATTATCAATGTGTTTCATTTTATCACATACTTTGATGTATGGAAAAAACCATGATAATAAAATCATAGTGAGGTAGCTTGTATTGGGTGTGTCATTGGTGGTATGACATTAGTTGAATGGTCAAGATAGGATTTTCTACTTCCAAGTTGAGAAAGTCACATCTCATGCATACTTGATCAGTATTGGTAGTACCTTCATAAATCCTTGTCCAAGGTAGACGTAGGTAAATTTTTCCAGATAGATCAACAAATAATAAAGAAAGAAATGACGATGACGCAACTTTGCATCATGCTTTATGTGATATCTAAATACATAGATATTATGTTATACAGTATGTGTTTGTTAGTTATTTGTCATTGCTATGACTATTCATTATCTCTTTAGGGGTCTTTATGGGTTTCTAGACTCTGCTCTTGGTCTATGAATACTATTCAATGCTATTGAGATAAGGGTCTAGAGGGTCACACACAATAGTGTATTCAAGAATCTGCCCTATTCTTGGGAATGTGAATTTTGGACATCGTGGGCCTCACCACGGGGTCCAAGAGTTGTCCAAGTTATCAATCACTAATAAATAAATAAATTCATTATTATTAAATTATAGAATAATTAGGTTGAATTTATTTATTAAAATTATTAATAAGGTATTAAATGAATACAGAAAAATATTATACGAATGAATATTATTTTAATATTCTAGGTTTGTTTAATATTAGTTAGAATTATGAGCCATGTTAAATGACTCGGTTTTATCATGTAATATATTTAATATATATTACAGGTATGTGAAAAAATATAAATAATATTTATGATGCAGTTTAGTTCATCATAATTATTTATTTATTACTTATTTAGTTAATGTTAAATATATGGGGGTTGGGGAACAATTTCTGGATATTTTCCCAATCCACTATATAATTAGGGAGAGAACACATTTATGTGCACTGTTCATTCATAATGAATGATATATTCTCTCTCCTCCCACTTTCTATAGATAGATTCTCTCTTCAAGTGATCAATCCAAGGTGCCTTTGATGGATCGAAGGAATGGTATTGTGGTTATCATCGTGACATCGAAGAGATCATTAGAGATCTCAGATATTAGTCAAAATTCAACAAATGACATGCACATGGATTCTTGGAGTGTTTTAGACTATCTAGAGGGGTTTGACTTCAGATCTTTCGAGCAATGATCACTGGTGATGAGCTATAGTCGAGTGCACTTAAATTCAAACAAGGTAACCATTAAGCATTTATTTTTTTCTTATTAAATTCACACAAGATTCTCGTACCTCATACCAGGGCTCAGATATCCAAAGATGACAAGTTCCTTCACTCCGGTGATAAAATTTTAAAATATTCATCCCACCGACTTCAGTTGCATGCCTCGGTACCAACAGCGAACACCTAAGTTCTGAACACCACCCTAAGGTATAGGGTATGGTCTCACATTTATTCATCAATTGTTTTGGAATATACCAAAATTACATCACATCTAAGGTCAATCCACATAAGGTAATTATACCCCATACTCATGTCCCAAGTCAGACCACACAAGACCATCATGCCCCATTGTCACGTCTCATGTTAGGTCACACAATACCATCATGTCCTCACCATTGTATCATGGGTCTGATCATGCAAGACCATCATATCTTCCATGTCACATATCAAGTTATGCCACACAATTCCATCATTCCCCATCGTCATCTTCATCCCAACTATCATCATCATTACAATCCACATTCATAACAACTTTCTCGTCAAGGAACTAATTGATCCACTATGGTTCCACCTATCATTTGATACCAAAAGTAGAATTATAACAGGGACACACACATATATACATAAATATAATCCATAACAGGAACAAAATTCTCACAAGTTTATACACACTTTCACAAGCATGTCATTTCAAAACATATTTCCCACTAGAATCCATCGTCAAACACATATACGAACATTCGTAGTCGGGTACGAAAGCATACATACAAACATAGTATTCTATGATAAAATATTAACTATATTGGCCTAATGACACATCATGAGAACAATTATATAGGGGTAACCCATATCTTCTCCCCCCGACATCTAAGGGTCAAACATATGAACTTTATTCATTAGTCATCAACTTCATAATTGAATAATTTCATTACTCACATATGACATCCCACTATCAACTTTCCTTTTACCCCATAAGGTCACAAAACATCTACCCACACCAATATAATAATTTAATACCAATAAAGTACATAATAATAGAGAAAAAATAGCAAGAAACATCATATAATCAAGAAAAATGTCATGTGATCGCAAATAATACATGCATCTAGTACACAAGATTTGGAAAATGGGTATTTCCCACACCAGTAAAATAGAACAAAATCATTTTAAACCAAGAACCATGGATTTACCTTTATAATAAAAAAATACCATTTAATATTTATTTTAGAGAGGGAATGTCCCGTCGTATTATTCACATAAGTCCCTTGTCTAAAATCCAAGCAATTTCCCAAGTTCATTTTGAAATACCATTTCAAAACCTATTTAGAAAACAAATGATTTTACTTTTAAAGTCTCATTTGATTGAAACTACTTTTTAAATCCATGTTTTAAAAAGAAATCATTTCCTTTAAATCCAAATCACACCCTAATCTATTAGGTAAAATCATGCACACAAATTAAACAACATGCAATTAGATAACATATTACTCACAATCAAGTTCATATGATATGTAGGTAGATAATTTAATGTTTACAAACCAAAATAAAATACCTAAAGACCAAGAGACTCAATAAAAAAAGGCCAACTACCTCGACCTACATTTCAATAATTAGTCTAAGTACCGTTTCAACCTCCACTGAGTCCATGGAAAACTATCACACATAGATCCATCGGGAAAAAATAATTAATAAATTTAAATTAAAGACCCAAATTGGAATAATAGATCTTAAACTCACCAAGAATTACTAAGATATGAAAAATAAAAGAAATTTTTTGCAATCCACACTTGGAATATCCTTGATCCTAATAAATGAAAAATCCCTAAAATTAATACCTTAATTAAAGGTCAATTTTACCCAAAATTTTTTGAAAAATCTAAATAAAATCATGCAATGAGTTACCTTATAATAAATGATGAATGAAATCTTGAATACATCCTCATAGGACTTACTCTATAAGATTCACATGAAAGACCCTTGAATTAGGATGATTTTTCCATGCTCCAGAAAATTCATCTATCATTAAACCCTATAGGCCAAACCCAAATCAATCAAAAACAAAGATAAGAATGGGGGAGAAGGGAGGAGAAGAGGAGTAAGACCATACTCAAACTAATATCACATTAAATCATCGATTAAGGGGATAAAAATTGGAGGAGAATGAGGAGAGTCATGGCCTGATACTTCATGGTTGTGTGTCGCATCTGAGAGGGTGAGAGATAGGAGAGGAGGACATACCTCATTGGTGTGGTGGGTCGTGCGATGAGATAGGTGGGAAGTGATCCTCCTATGTGTTTCTAGGTTGTGTGAAGAAAAGGGTAAGGGAAATAGAAAAGGGGAGAGTGGAATGAGAGAGGGGGAAATGGGGGTACAATTTCCCCATGAAAAAGTTATGTTTATTTCTCTCTTTTTTACAGGATGGGTCTTGTGGTCTTTGAATGATTTTCCTAAATAGTTTTTTGACAAAAAAATCACAACATGTAATGATGTGGGTAATTACACATGGAAAAAATATAAGAATCATAGTGTGAATCTGCTAATATCTAATTCTAGATAGTAAGTTAGAATGAAACATAAATTAATGGCGCAATGTTTGGTTGACCATGGGGTTCCACCACAAGTCATGTGAGGTTCATGACATGAAATCTATTTTCACATTGTGAATATCTTGAATACTATGTGCATTTTATCTAGTCAATATGTAGTATGAATGATGTGTAAATAGATGGAAAAGTTTTTTGAACATGGTTTTATGATGTGAACCTTAGATTCACACTATGAATCCCTATGAACCTTTTTATGGAACATCTTGATGGATTATCCAATTTTTATTCCCCTGTTATTAATCTATTTGAGATTACATGGAACTGAACAATCATGTTAATTTATGAAAACATGTTGATCAATATTTTGGTTAAAGAATAAATAAACTTAAAATGAAATACTAAAAAAATCATAAAACTAGCCAATTAATAATAAATAATTATAAATTATTGTATAAATGATCTGATAAAATTGATCAATGAATAATATATTTTCTTTGTCCCAATATCTTCAATCAAGAGGGTTGCATACATTTTGTCATCAATATATGTACTCAAACACTCTTTCTTTGACCTTATGGAACTGAACTTATCAAAACAATGCTATGGTCATGCACCTAATATGATAGTTCAACTTTCGTCAAAGGGTATGATATATTAACATCCATTGATTTATAAGATGAAAATTATTTCTTTCATTATTCATTAATCTCATACCATTCGTGACACACCATATTTACCCTACCTGGACATGAACATATGGTGTCACAGTTTTCATCAATACATCAAAGCATATGAATCATTGTATGAATTAATAATAATCATAAATTATAACATCATTACACACACATCCATATATAGGAATATCTAATGACATATAAACATATGGAATCCCTACAATCAGGTCTTGTTCCCACACCCTCCTCTCTTGGAGGTTGGAAAGGGAGAAATTCAGGAGAATAAGTCTCAATGTCTTATAAGCCTCTTACCCATAATGGTCTATATCATTTGTATCACATCAGATAAATTCATCTGGTCAGAGAACAAGTATTAAATAATACTTTAAAATCAATTCAAGGATCTCATTATAATGAGGAACCTCTATTTCATTTCAATATGAAAACTACGATAAGGACATTATCACATTAACGGAACATAGAAGAACACACATTATGTGATGAGATTATTTATTAATATTCAAAAACTATGAATATATAGTTAATCCTAGTACACGTCAGTTTTTTTCAGGGAACCAACTCCAAAAATAGGTGATATAATTATCTTTCATAATTTTTTTGTAAAATATTCATTATTGAAAAGGTGTTTTTATGATAACATATCTTGTATACATGTATCAATAATGCTTATTAGATAAATGATTTATTGAAACTTATTAAATTATTTTTCTTAAGAAAATCATGCACAAGTTTCATTACTGTATAAATTGGCTAAATAACCCTTGGAAATGGGATACCACCATTGGTGGTTATTGTACATACAAAAAAATACTCCCTCTCGCCCCCCACTCCCACTCGTGCACCCCCCTCCCCCCCAACCCCACTTGCGCTCCCTCCCCTATCCCTCACCCTCAACACTCCCTAATCACTGTCATGGATGCCTCTCACTGATTCCCATCACCAATCATGTTTATCATTGATCATGTTCATCACATGCCATTGATCCCGCTTGCTTCCACTATTGATCTAACCTAATCACACCACTGCCTATGCCCCCTCTAGTCGTTGTCCTCCCCTTGAGTTGTGGCTACCCTAGCCTCCTAAACTCTCTACACCTAATACCTACCTTAGTCTCCATACTCATGAGGTAAACCCTATTTTCAATATGTAATTCATGGTATTCATGATTCATTGAAAAAATCTTTATTTTGGATTCCAGCAAGTCGCATGTAGATTTTAGAAAATTCACTTGTATTTCTACCTCTTTCACCTTCTTTGAATAAATTTATTTCATCAATTTTTTCTTCACTAGGGCTATGATTAAAAATCATCCTATGGTAGTGTGACCACCATAATGAGTGGTATGTAAAACCAATAACTATTTTGATTTTTGACATTATTTTTAGGATTATATAAAAGCAACATGATTTATAACATATTAGAGGTGTATCTTAGTGAATCAATGAAATCATGTGATTAAAATTGATGATTCTCAATGTGGTTTCATTTGATTAATGTTGTGGTGGTAGACTATGATCCATGAATTATGATTTTATCAATATATTCTTGTGTCGGTGTGTTGTCTATTAAAAACCAAGGCAATCAACTAAATATTAAAAACAATATATATGAAATTTATAAAAAAATATCACTCAACAAAATTAAAATAATTAAAATATTTTTCAAGTGTAAAAAATATAATAGATGATATTATATCAATTCCTCCAAAGTAAAAATAATGTAAAATGAAAAATGTGAATGTTTAATTATTGTATTATAATTTACATAATAATTATATAAATTTTGAATAATAGTAAATTATGGTATAACGATAAAAATTAAAAGGAATTAATTAGTAAATAAGTTGTTTTAAAAAAATAGTTTTTTTCTTGATTGTTGAAATTTTTTATTAAATGGTTTCTTTATATCACATACCGAATAGGATTATAAAAATTAGAACCACTAGATAAATGCAACATAGGATTCTAGGATTTTGAATAAGAAACTTACTTTATCCAAAATTAGGTAACTTTTAGGTTCTTTCTTTGATTCTGTGCAATTATGTTATTATGAATCATTTTTGTATATAATTCCTCATTTTGTAATTTATATATTAATTCCTTATTTAGAATTACCATTTTTTCTAATTATGTGTTATATTTTTTATAATTTTTTTTTGTTTGTGTGTAAGGTTTTTATATCAATATATTTTTTATTTTCTCACTATCCTTTTCAAAAAATAAAAAATAAAAATATAAAATTGCATTTCAGCCTTCTAATAATTAATCATCACTCCATGGATAAATATATTATGTCATTTTTTTCTTGATTTAAATATGTTTTGGTAAATTTTTTATTATTTGTCATTTTAAATATGTTTTTGAAATGAAATTTTAAAAATTCATGTAATTTTAAGTATTGTGTAATTGTTACTAATTGTTATATAAATACGGATATGGATAAGAGTTAGATTGATAATCCAAATAGAATATCTAGATAATATTTTGAGGGTATTATGTTGTTTAAAGATTTCACTAAAGGATTTCAAAGTGATAATATTAGTTGTCTATATATAAAATGTATAAAAAATATCAACTCACATGAGATACCATGAGGAGGAACCTATTTTTTAATGGGTTTCTGAAAAATTATAAGAGTTGGACTCGTCATGGGGAAGAATATATTAGTTATCATCAAAAAAACTATTTAGATGGATGTTGATGTGATGAGGACTGATCTGATACATAAAATTCTTACTTAAATTCTATGTGGGTTAGAAACTAAAGGAATTAACATCCAGAATATTGAGATCGGTGAGATCAACTTGTGCTCTAGTGCATATTGTGATTCATTGAGGTTTTATGAATTACTAGATGATGCAAAAACTGAATTATATTTTGAGTGTACTAATTATAATAAATTATCAATTAACATGGATTTGATTCAATTTAAGTCTTTGAATTAGTGGTTAAACATATTTTTTAACATGTTGTTGGTGTTAATGAAAAAAGTACTTTTTTACTGACACTAAGATTCCTGAGTTGCATTACCATTATCGTAAATTGAAAACGAAATTAGGTTTCACATATAGTACCATAGATGCATGTGAAAAAAACTTTATGTTGTTTTTAAATTAAACTTTCCATTTGGATAATTTTATGGTCTATGGTGCTTCCAAGTAGAAAGATAAAAATGGAAATCAAAAACATCAAATTCAGGCTTAAAAATAGGGGTAAATCATTTCCATAAAGAAAATGTATTACTTTATATTGAATATGAGATTGAAAAGATTATTTATGTCATCTAAAGTTTCTAAATTTATGAGATTACATGTGGAAATAAATTAGGAAAGTGATATGATAACTCACCTAACATACTCTGTTACATGGAAGAGGCACCCCAAATTTTATAAAGATAGTCTTAATGTATGATTGGGGTTGGCATCAAACCGTTTCAATCCTTCTAGGTCTATATTTAGTGAAACTCATAGTACATGGACTATGGTATTGGTTTCATGTAATCTCCCTCAATGTATCTGTATAAAACAATAATTTTTATTACTTTTTACTCTTATTGAAGGACCTAGAAGTTTGGAGGATAGGATTGATGTTTATCTTCAGCCATTTATTGGTGAGATTAATTAATTTTTGGGTCACGGTGCGATAACTTATGACTGTGAAATAAATGAAATGTTCAAACCATAGGTTTCTTTATTATGGATAATCAAATACTTCCAATCTTATGAAAATTTATCAAGTTAGTTTACAAAAGAGAAATTTTCTTTCCCTTACTGGAATAAAAGAAAAAAAATCGATATGGCTTAAATATTGTAAAAAATTGGAATACATGGGTCACAGATATTTTCTTCCCATTATTATATGTTAATAAAAAACATAGTGTAATTTTATATCTCTATAGAATTCAACTCAGAACCAAATATCATGATATGATTTGAAATATTATAATGGATTGAATTAGGAAAAATTCACATGATATATGAATTTCAAGATTTGGTGGCTCTTCCATTACCCTCTATTCGTGGTGCGAGTAGATACTGTGGTCATAATTTAAAGAAGAAAATTATTTTTTTAGTCTACCTTATAGTAAAAATGACATATTAAGGCATAATTTAGATGTTATGAACATTGAAAAAAATTGTGATAATATATTGTGAAGCATTTTGGGTGTATTTGGAAAACAAAGGACAGCATCAATGAACAACATGATTTGGAAGAAATGGGTTTAAGTAAAAAAAATCAATTTATAGTTGGGTGATTACAACAGGTAATACATTTCTACTATATACTATATAATGAGTAACAATGAGAAAGATATATGTATTTCTGTGATGACCTGCATCGTCACGGGTTGTGAAAATCAAAGAAAATTTGAGCGTTTTTGTTCCTAGAAGTGTTCGTGGGAAAAATGGTATTTTCTCCTATGATATGATCTCATATGATTTTTA
This sequence comes from Viscum album, assembly GCA_963277665.1. Taxonomy (NCBI): domain Eukaryota; kingdom Viridiplantae; phylum Streptophyta; class Magnoliopsida; order Santalales; family Viscaceae; genus Viscum; species Viscum album. The sequence goes on along the minus strand of OY728127.1, from coordinate 339,203,945 downwards.
TGACCACTCCATTGGTCCTTTAATATTATTTTTACCCTAATATAGGATTTTGGTGGAAATATGAGCTGTTTAAATTTTTACAGAATATTTAATATTTAATTAATTATATATTAATTTCTTCATGCATGTTCAGTTGGTCATATATAATAAAAGAGTTTCATACTGATATTTTTTCTCTATCATTGAGTTCTAAATGAGGATTTTTTCCTAGGTGAGGCATAACCTTTCGTCGGGCACTGGGGCAAGGCTCGGGCCCCCTTTTTTTCTTTTTCTTTTTCATTTTTTTTATTTCTTCTCTATTTTACCTTGGATTTTCACTTATTACATGAGGGTATTTAATTCAAATATATGATGGAGGGAGAGGGATAGAAGATGGATAGGGGAGAAGGAGGTGCCACAGTGAATCTCAAGTTGTAATGGATCATCGTGCGGTAGATGTTGATCACAGATCAGACCAAAGCATCGGTGATTTCCACCTGAAGGTAGGACTATTTTGAATTTTATTCTATAAATACTAATAGTTTAAGTGTTTTTAGTTTTTTAATCCTTTTATGGGTTGCTTTGGATCCACTGTGGGTCGATCCGAGAGTTTCGAGGAGAAACCGGGGGTTTTGGAGTGTTTTGTGGGTTTTCTGTTTGGAAAAACTAGTGTACACAATGTGTGGTTTTATGAACACGCATCATGAATTCTTCCTATTTGTGGAAGATTATGTTTTTAGGACTAAAAAAATTGTACTATATATACACACTATGTAGTGGGATCGAGTGTGTTGTAGAGTGCTCAGCTAGACACTCTGTGTGAGGGTACTTGGCCATGTAAGATACACAGCTTGACCCTGTGTGGGGCGCACATTATGTGGGAGTATATGGACGGGGGAGGTATATATCTATCCACACATTTGGGGACCCTATGTGGGGGTACAAATCATGTAATGGTGGTACATGTTGTGTACTCAAGAGTTTTATATGCCAAGTGGGGCTAGGTACACAGGTCGATACCCATGTAGGGGTACACGTCGTGTGCTAGGAGGCACACATCATTTACTTTGGTAAAGTACATGTAGAGTGGATTGAGTCGCATGGCCAGGGGGCTCTATGGGTACACGTTGTGTACCCGGAGTGCATGCCATATACTTTCCCCTCCCTGGGCCTTTTTTCCTATTTTTCACCTCGAAGTTAGAATTAGACTTGTGAGTAGTAAATTCTGAGTATTTTTTAACATGGATCATGATGGAGATATACTTTCACTATTCAAAGTCCTTAGGGATGGTTTTTTATACTATGGGAGTTTATTAAGTGGATTTCTTTATGGTGGTTCTAAATTCCTCCTAGGGGGGTTGGCTTGTGAGATGTGAGGCCCGTGTGAGGGTGTGATCTTGTTAGTTGGTTGTGGATTGTGTATATCGATTAGTGTTTTTAAGGTTCTTTCAGATAGATCCTGTAAGGAAGGATCAATTATCATCTCTAAGGATATCTTGGTTTGTCCCTGCATGTTGGGACTAATTACTCGAGGTTAGAGCTATTGAGGTTTAGATCTTATTATTGGGGAACAGAGTTGTTGGATCCTTTGGGATGGTTGATGCCTTTGAATGGTAGTTATGGTTGGGTTCCATAGAGATTTTGATATGAGTATGAGGGAATGGTGAGGATGCCATGGTATTTTTTGATCAAGTGATTAATGGTTATCATAGTCGGCTGTTGAGAATGTTCGTAGGGCATGTTTTTAGTTTGTCTTGTGCTAAGGAACCCTTGTGAAGGGTATCCTACTTTTGAGGTTGTCATGAGTAATTTTTTTAATGCACCTATTAGTGGGATTATGCTTTTGGATTCCCATTGGGAACATTTTTGATTGAGGATTGGTTGGAGGGCATTGAGGGCCGCTTGTGGATGTTTCTCATGTCAGCCATGGGAAAGATCTTGGATGAGCTAAAGGAACCCATTATTGGGTGTTCTACTATTAATGTGGCCTTTAGTCCAGTTGAGGTTTTTTCTATGCGTGTGGCCCAAGATCTTTGGTGTGGTAGGGGAGTCACGTGGTGGACGTCTCTTTATGTTATAGCCTCATGGACCATGATAGACCCAAATTTGGTTTGACCCTAAGGTAGATCATGGAGAGACCATGGTGGATGCTTTATTGGATGCTGAGATCTAGGGTGTTGTGATATTCCCCTGATTTTTTGGTTGATAGTGTATCGGAACTACTAGTTTAACAATTTGGATAGTGGGTTCGAGGTTAGTTCATCCCATGTCGAGTTGGTCATTGGTTGTGATGTTTGAGTCAGTTTCTACTCAAGACTATGGTTTGAGGAGGAGACCCTTAAGATATATTGGATTGGTTGTTGACCCTGAGTTTTGATATGGTTATATCTTATGTTTTCTAGATATAGTTATAGGGGCCTAGGGAGCTGATGGATGATATGGATGAGTTCACACCTCTAGTTGAGTATTCACCCTGGCTAAAGGTTATGTGTTGTGGATGTTGTTTTTGCTCCTAGTTACTGGAGTGGGACACCTATGATAGGGTTTCTATTGGGACCATGGGTAGGCGGTGTCCCCTAGGATATTACATCTATAAGGCCCACATTCGGAGGTTTCCCTTGGGATGGTTTGTACCTTCAATCCCTCATTTAGAGCTTGATTCGTTCTGTAGGACTTTTAAAACATGTCTTAGATGTGCGGAGTGCATATCTTTTACCAGTTCGGTCATTCCATCACAATCTTGGTTCCTGATAGATACTATTTGTTTGTATGGACTCATATGGTTATGCCCTAGGGTCCATATTTCATGCCAATTGTGTTTAGATGTCTTAGAACTTCAGTCTATATCTGGTGGATGTGATTATTATCTTATGGCTGGGTAATCCACATGCTATAAATCCTCTGGTAGGGGCTAGAGTGGGGGCAGCTTTACCATAGGTTTTAGGATAGAACCTATTGGTTTCCTACTTTCTTATGTTTGTTTTATCCCTTTTTATATTTGTTTCTTTTATACTAGCTACTATTAGTTTTCAGCTAGGATGGGGATATCATGTGTGCATGCACTTGTTATAATAGTAAATTTATAGGCTCTCCATTGTGGGTGGACTAATGAGATTTATTTATCACCCCATATACATTCACCTCAGTGTAAATGCAGGCCTGGTGTCTACTTTCAGGTTGGATCACAGGTTGCACGATGGATGGGTTTGAGGCCTAGTGTATCATTATCGAGCAGATCCACTTGTGTGGAGTCCTAGGATTAGGCTAGTGTAGCTCGAGCTTCATGTAGACCAAGTGTGTGGGTTGTATCGGTTTTGGAAGTATATCCTATTGTATTTTATTTTAAGTTTATTTATTTTGTATCTATGGTCGGCCTAGTGGGTGATCAGTTATTGTATGTTTTTTCTGCTTTGATTTTGTATGTTTCATTCCATTTTTTATATCATACTTTGTTCTAATTATTTATTATGTGTACTATGATGTTGATCTATGGGAATGAGTTGTTTATTTTAAACTATTATTGAACTCTTACCAGAGGGTATAGTCTCCCCACTACACCTTATAGACCATCTTCACTAGTCATCAATCTTTGGTGTTCAGGGAGTCACACTTGAGGCCTTATGGTGAGCTAGATCGGGTGACGTGTTAGGTCAACCCGATATAGTTTGTTACACTTTCCATTTTTTAAGATGCTAAAGGTGCATGATGGAAACTCTTATAATATTTCTAAGTGTGTGAATGTGACAAGAAATACATTTCAAGGGTTGAAAAGTCATGAAAATCACATATTACTTCATCGGTTAATTCCAATTGAAATTTGTGATTGTTTATTACCAAATGTTGTTAAACCATTGATTGAGATGAGTAATTTATTTATATAGATTTATTTAAGAAATCAACAAATAGGCTATTTAAAAAAAATTCAGGATAGGTATGTACTTATGCTTTGGCACTTGGAGAAGTTATTTCTGCCCTCATTTTTCAATGATATGGTTCATTTAAAGGTACACCTAACCAATGAAGTAATTATTACTAGTCTAGTTCAATTATAGTATATGTATCCTCTTAAGTAGTATATAAATACATTGAAACTATTTGAATATAATAGAGATTTTCTAGAGGCATCAATATCCAATGGTTATTTAATGGATGAGTGTACTAATTTTTGTGATAAATATATTACAAACATTGAAACATAATTAGATAATCCATCTCAAAATCATGATGGGAAAGTTGGAGAAGGAACTAGATTTAATATAGACAATATTGAGTGAGTAAAATTGTATTGATACATCTTGTTTAATACTTCGTCAGTTTTATCACTACTATATTAAGTGTCTTATCAATTTTACTGTTTAACTTTTACGTTTTTTTGTTTGCATATATAATTTGATCATTTAAAAATGACATTATCATTTGTAGGAAACACATAAATGAGATAAAACAATAGATGCCTCATGCTAGTGATTATCAAATTAAACTATCTCATTTTGTATCATTTCATGATTGGTTCATGAATTTTGTAAGTATAAATGGATTTTCATTATGATTGAAGTATAGTATTGATTTATTAATATATAGATTTTTATTTAATTCTATGAAATATATAAGTCCATAACCTATGGGAGTTAGGTGACTCTATTCTGATTGAATAATTTAACTAACTAATTGACAGTCCATCTATAACTTATCATTATTACAAAGGTTTTGATGCTAATGGATTTCTGTTTCACACTAAATATGTTAATGAAAAACAATCAACAAAAAATAGTGTCATTGGTTGTCCATATGATGATTTTGGTTATTACTGTAGTCAATTAAAAGACATCATTGAATTTTTATACATACATGAGTTAAAATAACTATTGTTAATGTTTAATTGGTTTGATCTAGTTCATGAAAATAAAGTTGATTAGTTTCAATTTACATTGGTGAACTTTAATAGTATATTATATAGAGATGAATTATTTAGTAACAAATATTTTTTTGTCATCACAATAAAAACAAGTTTTCTTCATTACATTTCCATCTTATCCAAATTTTCAATTTGCTATGAAAATTTCAAGACAATGAGTGTTTTTAATTAAACAATATGAACCTAAGACTATTTCCTTTGTCACAAAATAGATTGATCAACAGACTATATCTCATTTTAAAGAATATATTCAATGGGTTAGAGATATTGTTGAAGGAGAAATGGTTGATTTTCGTGTTTAATGAAAGGTCTAATTTTTTCCCACTCTCTAGTTCAAAAGTTTTTTAAAAGAAAAATAAATTTTTATGAAAAGTTTAAATGTTTTTTTTTGTGTATTTATTTTTAATTCTTTGATATATAGTCTATATATGTTTAACTACTAATGATTTCTATGACTTTAGACATGTTAGGGGAATATACTCCAGATCCACGTCATTCTTGAGTGGCATCTGCATCTAGGGGTTGACGTATATATGAATGTAAATATTTTCTTATTTTTATTAAGTATAAAACATATATATGAATATATATCTAATTATGTATGATTTTTTTCAATGGGATCTAACCCTTCCTCTTCTTCCTCTCATATGAGAGGCCATGGTCAGGGGATTTCATTATAGAATTCTAACACGACCCTTGATATATCATTTAAAGAGACATATCATCCTATGGGAATGGATACCCCTAAACATATTCACCAATTGGGTAATATGATACACAACCCACAAAAATTTCCTTTTACTACACATGGTCAGGAATTATTATTTTAGGATGCAACAATCGACTATGGAAGGAAGTTCTGGTAAGATGATCATTTTGGTTTCTTTTCTTTGTTTAAAAAACATTTTCATTTGTGATAATTTTTTCTTAAATAGAGTAATATGAGTGTGTTTCCTAATGATTTTAGGCTAGTGTACATAGATAAATTTCATAAAATGTAGAAAATTTATAAATTTATATTAAAGAGGGAGCACTTGGTAGCAAATGTGGTTACCCCAAACATTCTAGATAGAGTTTTGAGAGACGTTATCCTTTATCAGTGGAATGGTTTAGTTTCATATTGGTCCATTGAGGTTGTGATTCTGAGCCTATTTATTTTGGTTTACATAATTTAAATATTTTTTATCATTTTACATGTTTATATTCTTAATTTTTTGAATATGGGTAGTGGAAGCACATCATTCAGAGAATCATGTAATGTAGAAACCTCATCACAGGTTTGGAACTCATCACATGTCCTAAATTTGACATGATGTATTTATCATTTTATTTTTATATATCTTATGTAATATTGTTTTTTATATAGTTATATCTTATCTATATACAGTTATTTGAGCAAGGTGCATTCACTAATAGAATGTCATTATGGATGATGAATCGTGTTCGAAATGATTCTGAGGTTGCAACTCTTATAGTAAGTTCTTGTATTAATTTCAAATACTTACATATATCTATATATAAGTATGTATTTATATTTATATTTATATTTATATTTATATTTATATTTATATTTATATTTATATTTATATTTATATTTATATTTATATTTATATTTATATTTATATTTATATTTATATTTATATTTATATTTATATTTATATTTATATTTATATTTATATTTATATTTATATTTATATTTATATTTATATTTATATTTATATTTATATTTATATTTATATTTATATTTATATTTATATTTATATTTATATTTATATTTATATTTATATTTATATTTATATTTATATTTATATTTATATTTATATTTATATTTATATTTATATTTATATTACACAAGCTCAATTTGAGGTTGAGTTAGCATAGCTTCCAAAGGAATAGTTACACCTTTTCAGGTAGAGGGATGAGATATTTCATCACGTCATTGGTCATGATGGATATGGATACAACTTGACATATGGATCGATTATTCCTCATTCAGTAGTTTCACATGATGAGGTTGTGGATCCTATTACTGTTGGTATGACATAGTTGGTGAAAGATTTGGAGGCATAGATGCATGTTTCTGAGGAGTTAAATGTGCAACTGCTAGCTAAGGTTAGAGTATTATGGGATTATATTTGCTAGGGTGAGGGTGTAGAGGATTTGATGATGTAGTATTATAATATATATTTTTATTTTTTATTAGTATATTAATTATTATTATCTTCATATTTTTATTTTTTGTAGGCCCTTACCGCACCAGACATAGGTATTAGCCATGGTCCTACATAAATCATTAGATCCAGTAGGTTTGTTTTGTTTTATATTTCTAGTTTCTCATTAAAATAGAATGTATTTATTTGTTTTTATATTTTTAGTAAATTCACATATCACATTTAAATTATCTTTAAAATGACATTTGATTAAGTAGAGATTAAAAAAAGTAAATACATTTAGATTGATGAGAACACTTAGGAGAATAATCATTGAAAAAAATATATCTTTAGATTTAAACCGCATGTCAATTGGATGATTAGAATGGTTGGTAAATTTTAAAGTTTATTTTTATATTTATTATTTACTTAAAATGACTTTCCACTGGTTTATGAGTCAAAAATGAGGAAACACACTTAAATTACTGTTAAAACATAATAGAATGATGAGCTATGATTAACATGAAATCTTAAGACAATAATATTTAAATCATTCAAAATATGTAGGAAGTATCTATATATTGATCAGATACCTAAATTTCTTGATATTATCAAAAGTGGTATTAGTAAAAAAAATTGGTGTTGAGTGAAAAATAATGTAAAATTGTCAATTTTAATAGAACAGAATTGGATTGATATAAAATCTTGAGAGAACAATCACCAAATGTTTTTTTATCTACAGGGATTAACGTTGTATCCATTGGATGTTAATGTCTCTCAATATGATGGAAAATAATAATTAATGTTGTATAACTTTATTAAAATGGCATATCTCCCTCTAGGGGGTCCAAATTGCAAAAATAAACTTCATATTGATGTGAAAATCTAAGAGAACATTCCTAAAATCATATGCAATCATTTGAAATCAACTATTCATCAATCTAATACTCGTATTGATCAGTGTGACTTAAGGTATGATTTTACATTATTAATAATTGTTAATAATGGGAAAATCAGGTGTGTAGGGGTCAAAACTGACCAAAAAATCTCTCATTTAAATGAAATATTAGAAAATTATATGTTAGTCATTTATAATCTATATGATTAATCACCACATCAATTAGATACCTGAATTTATTAGTATGGTTGAAAGTGGCATTTGTCCATCAAATTTAGAGTTAAGTGGAAAATAAAGTAGAAGGGTTCAATATGAAGAGAACACACTTGTATTTATACGAAATCATGGAAGAAAAATCACCAAGTCATTTTTTATTTATAAGAATAAACACTACATCCATTGGATGTCCATATCGCTCGGTATGATAGAAAATAGAACGTAATGTTGTATAGGTTTATTAAAATGAAATATCTCCTGTCAAGGTGTCAAAATGAGAAAATGAATTTTTATTGATTTGAAAATCTAGGAGAACATTCTTTGAAACATATATGATCTATTAGAATCAAACATGTGTCAATTTGATTCTCGTATTGATCATTATGGCTTAAGGTATTATTTGACATTATGAACTGTTGTTAATAATGAGAAAATCAGTTGTGTGGGTTTCAAAATAGACCAAATCAGTTTTGATTGACATAAAATCTTATGATAATGATATTTAATTCATTTTCTATCTATAGGAATCATTATCTCATTGATCAGATGCCCAAATTACTCGGTACGATCGAAAGTGATGCTTGTACCTCATATTTAGAGTTAATTGAAAATCATTCAAATGGGGTCAATATGAGGAGAACGTGCTTTTATTGACATTAAATCATGGGAGAACAATCATCGGTCCATTTTTTATCTATAGAAATCAACATTTCATCCATCGGATGCTCGTATCGCTCGGTCTAATGGAAAACATTAGATAACATTGTATAAGTTTATTAAAATAACATATCTCCCATAAGGGGGTCAAAATGATAAAATGACTTTTGATTGATATGAAAATCTAGGATTAACTTCATCGAATCATTTTTTATCCATTGGAATCAAGAACGCATCAATATGATTCCAAGATTGATTAGTATGATGTAAATGTATGATTTGACATTATTAATTTTTGTTAATAATCGGAAGATCATGTGTGTATGGGTCAAGAGTAATCAAACGAGCTCTGATTGACATGAAATATTAATACAATGGTCTTTAAGTTGTTTAAAATATATAGGAATCATCGGTATATTGATCGGATACCTAAATTTCTCGGTATGATCAAAAGTGGTGATTTTCCCTTGGATTTGGAGTTAAGTGAAAAATCTTATAAAAGGGTTCTATATGAAGTGAACACACTTGTATTGACATTAAATCATGTGATAATGATCCCCAAGTCATTTTTTATCTATAGGAATAAACTCTGCATCCATTGAATGCTTGTGTCGCTCAGTATGATAGAAAACAACTGTAATGTTGTACAGTTTTATTAAAATGACATATCTCTCATTAGGGGTGAAACTATAAAGACTCGTTTTCATGTAATACGTAGGAATATTTTAAATAATATTTTCATAGTTAGTTGTGGATTCAGTGTGGGATTACAAAGACCAATGAGCCTTAGTATTGATATAAACAAAATATTAAATATAATAAGTCATTTGCATGCAGTCTTTTTGAAATAATAGAATATCTCCCAATCAGTTACTCGAATGGGAAAACCAATATCAAGTGTTTTGTTTAACAGAAGTTGCAGGTGTAATAATAGATAAATAAATTAATTAAATAATTTATTATCTATTAATTGGATATAAATTAATTATCTTCTATTTAATCATGGTTATAGCCAAATCCTAGGGTTATTCACATAACCCTAGAGATTGGTGAGGACCATGGAGTGGAGATTTAGAGGGGAAAATGGGATCATGGATCGACGATCAGTTTGTCGAGGATTTTTTCATTGTAAATGGAGTTCTTGGATATTTCCAATGATAACGACATGAGATTTTTCTTTATCAGTGATCAATCAAATATCGAGGTAGTGCTTTTGTTTTTATGGATTACCCCCATTTCTTATTCTTTTATAATGAATGAGAATTAATTCTTTTAATAAATTAATTCACAGTTTTTTGTTGAATTATAGTTGAGTGGTTCTTATTCTTGTAATTAGGAATTAATAAATTATTTCTTGATTCTTGTTTATTCTTGCTCATTCATTTATTTATCCATCAACTAATGAAGGAAAAATTGAACAATGGTCAATGTATGATTTATCACCCTTGTGTTTTGTGCTTTTCTCCCCTTGTTCATTGAATCTTCATCATCGGTATTTAATTTGGTCAATGGTTTGGATATACATGGGAACCGATCATTGTGTAATAGATCTTTGGCACAACGAATCATTTCTACAAGTTTGATTTTGGGATTAAAGGTGTGATGGAGGCTTGATAATGATGACAGAAGATTGGGGTTGGATCGAAGGTTTTTTTATTGTGGGTTTGGTGTTTTATAAATAAGGTGCAACGGGAGATGATTTTCAAGAAGATGGGTGGTTATAATTTGACCATCGATGACGGATCAGGCTTGGTCAACCCTAGACTGAAGTTTTACAGGCATTATTTTTGGAAAAAGTGAAGTATGAGGCGGTATAAATGGATATGCATGAAGACCAATGGATTCTGGAAAATCTATATATACATGGTGTGTAGTTTGTAAGAACACGCACCATGTGACCCCCCCCCCCTCTATGGTGGATAGGGTTTACGCATAAAGATAAATATCACACATTGTGTGACCTATTCACATGTCATGTGACTTGAATATGGAAACCTGACATGTACCTTTGGGTACACCATCATAGACACGACCAGGGTACATGGGCACAAACATGGTCAATGTACACAGGCATGGCTAGTGTACATGAGCATAACCAGAACACATGGGAATGGGATGGAGTAAACAAAAATAGGATTAGGGAGGTTAAGGGAAATGTCTTGTATTCCTTATACATGGCATGTACCCCTTCCAGGGAAGGTTGGAGACATTTCTCTCCTGATTTGAGTTGTGTATCATTTGGATGTATTCCCTTGATCCTTCCCTATGAGGGTATAGTGAGACATCATGTCCTGAGCATAGGATGAGTTATCCCTTCTACAGGTTATTTCTAGATAGATTCAAGAATCCCTCTATTTAGAATGGGGTGTGATCCTTTATCATTCTTCCCTGGGATGGTTCAAGTATCCCATTTCTGATATTCGTAACATGCGATCTCCATCCAAGTGGGTTATTCTATATAGAGTTAGGTATCCCCCATATACCCTAAGTATGATCCTCTACCTATGTATCGACATCTCCTGAGTTCCAATGTATACTTATTCATGGATAGACCTAATGAGAATGTCCTATTAGATGATCAAAATCAATGTTAGCAAGACCCAAAGAGTGAGTTATCTTGGATGAGCATTACCTTTGAGCCTCTAGAATAATCATAGTCCAGTAGTAAGGATATGACCTTACTTTGAGACTTGGTATATACCTCTAAGAATATTTGGGTTTATTTTATCTTTCTTTTGTGATATTGAGTTGAATATATTTTGATTATATGTTTGTTTATTTTATGGTGTTCTACTGAGTATGTATAATCACCCATATATGGGTTATTCCCACACGTGTCATGTTTTACATAGAATAAATACATTTTGATAGAGTCCTAAGAGGACTAGGAATAGTTGGAGCTTAGTTAAGCTAAATGGACCACAGATAGTTCTAGAAGTTGTATATTAATAGAAATCCCCTTTTTATTAGCAGAATGGACTCTTTTTATAGTGTTAGTGGGATTATATTTATCCCTTTTATTTTACCATACTATTTTCATACTCTGATGTGGGATTAGTTATCATACATGCATTTTTAGTATCAGTTTTTTAACTTTCTGAATTATGCTAGAGTATAGGTTGTGTGCATGTTTACAGGTACTTTAGGCTAAGGCCTCCCATGTGTGGGATATGTCTAGATAGTGCTAGTCACCAACCTATGTCATATTACAGGTGGTATTTGGGTGTCACACTCAGTTTACCACCGACCAGGTGGGCCCTGATGGGTCGGGTCATGATAGAGTGTTGCTAAAGGAGGTTGTCTTAGGAATGAGTTTTAGAGATTTTCTAGATGTGAGGATTGGTTTGGGAACTATGGAAACAATGTTGATGTGTCTTGAGTTTTTCTCTTAATCAAAGGAACCCATTTATGGTTCATAGGCTGATGTACCCACTCACCAAGACTTTGATAACTTTCTTGTTGACTTGGTACATGTAAACACTAGTTTAAAGGAAAACTTGGGCACATGCATCATATAGGAATGGGTTTTGGTTTCCACGTACTTCTTGAGTCGTCTCCCTAAATATTCTATTTTTAACCATGGTGCATATTAACTATTAATAGATACCTTCACTATGAAAACTACCTAGGATTATGTTGTGGGATCACAATGATGATCCACTTAACAATGAGGCCTTGGACCAAGGGCTAGTGTAGGAGGCAGTTCCTCTAGATGTTTTTCGATATTACCACCACCCATGGAGAAATTTATTGTTCTAGAAGTACCAGAAGATGATGTGCATAGGATGAGTACACTTAATGAGTTCTATAGGAAGAGACTGCTTACGTTTCTGGTTGATCCATACCCCCAAGTAGCATAGGACTAGCTCGAGGTAGTTGGGTGAGACTTCTGCCTTGTTAGGATCTATCACAGCTAGATTGTGTTAGTAGTGGTGCACCTTATACATGGATCTATAGGGTAATAGTGGATCTTGGTGATGAAAACACATGATGAGATGACTCTCACTTAGATAGAGTTTAAGCGCCTCTTCAGGGAGTAGTTTTATCTAGTGACCTTATGGGTGGTACGTATCTAGAATATTCTAAATCTCCAGAAGAGTGGCATGTTAGTCATAGAGTATGTATTGAGGTTTAATAACCTCTCATGGTACTTTATGGATATGGTTTGTGATGATCACTTCTGAGCATGGACCTTTAAGTGCAGCCTTCACTGAGATATTTGGGATAAAGTGGTATCTTTTTTAATTCATTATTGTAACGCCCTGACCCTAGTTACCCAGATTTGGTGCATTATTACATAACATCGGAATGATCACAAGTAAATAATGTCTCGAAAGACTGATCAGTTTAGTATTATTGGTAACAAGATTCATACATAAGTTCAACTTTACAACTTGAAAAGAAATACAACCCAAATTTATTCCATTAGAAACACCCAGTCCTCCTAGATTATGCCTAAAAGTCACTCATAACTAACTTCTTCATATACTGGGAAAATAAAACATAAGAAAGGGGTGACCTCAAACACTCAGTAAGGGTAAGAAATACAGTGGAAGATAACATAAATATTAAGCATGATGAATAATTTAAATCACATGCCTTTACCAATAATAAACATGAATACTTTTATGGAAGGAATATGAGCTGAGTAAATAATTCCATAATAAAACATAATCATGGGTATTCTACTAGTCTAATGACCACATGAACCATCAATACTATTTTCATAATGAGGGAATGTATAATGCCAGACATTCTGAAACATTTTGTCAAGGCCTAGTCCAAGACATCTAAAAATGATTAAGGCCTCGGCCAAAACCATATATCAAATTGGGAAAGGCCTTGGCCAATTCTATATCTATTTGTCTCATGAGACCTACCGATGCATCGAGGAGCTATAGCAGGCTCCACCCGTCACTTACTAAGTCAAATACATTCCTCATATGAAAAGGTTGAAATATAACAAAAACATTCGTATTAAAACTAGCATAAAAAATGTCAATACTTTAACTATAAACCATAAATGGTATAAAAATAGCATATCCATAGTCAAACATATCACAAAACCTTCATTAAAATATGGAATATTTTTATCATAATAAATCAACTTCAAACAAGTTTAAAATCCATCAAAGGTTGTTGACATAGATGAAAATGATTTGTAAAACTCTTTGAGAGAAATATCCATTTTTCATGAAAATATTTAAAATTCACACAATTTAGAAAGGAATACATTTAAAGACATTTTTTAATCAAATTTTCCCATACCACTTTGAAACTTTTTAAAGGAATTAACATTTTTTAAAACATTCATGTCCATATAAATAAATCCTTAAAAACCATTTTGAAAACATGGACATTAATGAGAATGATTTAGAAGAATAAATATTTAAAACATTTAAAATGATGTTTTAGTAAAAAATCCCTTAAAAATAATCCCATTGAAAACTCTTTTATGAAAGATGGACATGGATAATAAATATGTCCCAGTAGATACTTACGTAAAAATAACCTCGGATAATAATGAGATTGTGAAATTAACCCTTACCTCGTTGTAATCAATCAAGTCATTTGAAAAATAGTCAATAATCACCAAATGAATCACATAATATCATGAATATAAATATAATCATGATAATATATATCAAATGTTAGTACATAATACACCATAAGTAATAAATAAGTGGTGAACAATGTAAATCTCATGGAATTAAAAGTGAGATAAGAAACCCCTTACCTTGTAATTTTCCTTGGTCGAGGGTAGGTTAACCTCCTTTATAATGGTGAAATAATTGTTATTAAATTATTCAAGAACTATATACATTAATATGATATCATATATGATCTTCTAATATTTCTTTGTTAATAATATTTTAGTATTATCGTCGTTTCGGGTGTTAAGTGGTTCATTTTCCTTTATATGCTTTGTTATGTAAGTAATGTTTTTATGGATAGGATGTATCTTATTCATATTCAGAATGATATTAAGTCTTTAAAAATTATTTTTAATCATCAAATGAAAATTATTCTTGAATGGATATGATGGGGAATGAATCTCATTGTGTCCATGGAGATGATAATCTGTACGTACGCACGAGCGACAATTTCATTATTTTGGTATTAAAATAATATATAATTGGATGGTATATCATATATACAGAATCATTTTCATGTTATATTTATTATTTACATCAATTATACATCATTATTATACCCATCAAAATAATAATTTATTGAATAACAATTACACCACGACGTGGAGACGGTAAGTCGTACGTACGCACGTATGGTGACATGTCATTCAAAGGGTGGATAGAATAATGAATATGGTTGTACCATATTTATAATAACATAAAAGTATATAAAAGATAATGGATTTATTATTTTATATTGGAAACAACAAAGAAAGAGTAAGTGGAATAATAAAAGAACTTGAAAGAGGTGATGAAATAGTTACCTCTTCTTCGGGTTCTTCCATTGGATTTGATCAAAAGGGCTCCTTAGGTTGGTTTTATGACTAAATAAATGCCTCTAGGATTAAGGGAGGGAATTTTAAAGGGTATTTGGGTAGGTTTTGGCCGATCCAAATGGATTTGAAGGTGTGAATTAGAGAGAAGGGGGATTTCCCTTTTATAAGAGGGGTGAGGGGCACCTTAGGAAAAGCTAGAAATATTATTTTATAATAAAATAATTTTCGGTTTCTAATGGATCCAAAATGATTTATTTAAAGGATAAGTTTGGTATGGGTCAAAAAACACTCAACAAATAGGTTTTAGATAGGTTTGGGTCACTATATTAACTTTATATTTTAGATCTAACTCTTAGTTAAATAGTTTGACATTTACCATGTCTCTTTGTATTTTTATATTTTGTGGTTAATAAACTTACTATAAACTTCCAAGAAAACCCCAAGTGGTTCATTAATGATACACCTATAATTATATAAGTATTTTGTATGAACCTTATATTATTAGGAATATAATATCAATTAATAATATAATATTTTTTTTAAACTCTTTTATGTCAATTTTGACACTATTTGGTATTTTGTTTTTTCTAAATTCATAACAGCATTATTACTTCGAAAAAAATTCATCTAACCAACCCTAACATGTCATATTAACCTATAAAATTATTTTAATTCATAAAAAGTCTCAAATTACATTTATTTTGATATTTATAATATCAATTATTTTAATATTTCATTAATTAGGTAATTACTGCATCATCATTGTGTCATAAATAAATTTAATTATTTAATGTCTAAAAATTATAAATAAAATACTATTATGTAGGAAATATTTTTAGATTTCTAATGAATATTTATAGTTGAATTTATCTTATGTATAACCCTATGTTAAAAATGGTTTAGTTATTAAACTTTGATTTTAACACTTTTAACTCTTCTTTGAATTAAATAATAATAAATGTCCTAATCTAATCCAAGTGGACCTAAAGGATCATATTTTATTCCTAAGGTTGTTTTTGGTCGAATTAAACTTATCCAATAAAATTAATACATGTTTTATGGTAATAATAATATCATTTTTACCTTTAATTACCCTATTTACTTTTAACCGTGGTAAATAAAAGTCAAAAGTTACTATTCATCCAAAAAAATATTATTGAACTACATTTTACTTACTGATATCAACCATGTCTCTTGGATTTTTGAAATTAAATTCACAGAAGTGGTAAAATTAAGTTTTATTCAAATTTTCAAATGCTCCTATGAGGTGGGTAAAAGACGGTAAATAGTTTGATAAAATTTTATATATCTAAACTTAATATAAAACGACTCCAGTGAATTATGTTGAACATATATATGTATTATGTATCTATTTTTACCTAAAATAAATTAAAATAAAATAACTAATTATTTAAATAAAAATTTGGTTTTAACCAATAACGTAGTATTTTTCGCTATTCATCAAAAATTGAAAGTTTTCATAAACATACTAAAAATTCACCCTAAGCTTATTTGGATATTCTGAATTCAAAAATTAAGTCTATTTTACCAAATTAAAAACATATAAATTTCATTTATTAATTTAAAATTAATTCCCATTGTCAAAACCAAAAAGCGTATTTTTAAAAAATAATAACTACCAAAAGATTGACACTTGTTTATGTCCAATTTCAAAGTGAAATTACTTACAATTACCAACATTAGATTAAATGGTAAAAATATAATTTAATTATACTTCCAAACCATTAAAATTTATAGCTGAACACTATAAATTATTTTGATTAAAAAGTTGTTTTTAGTTAAAATTTAGTATTTTTCACTATTCACCCAAATATGAAAGTTATCAGAAAAACACTAAAAATTTATCAAAACTAAATTTTTATGTCCTAATTTTAAAGAAGAAGTTTATTTTGTCAAATTTAATATATAAAAGTTTCAAATATTGGATTTAAAAGGGGTTTTCCATTAAAAGGCGGTAAAATTTCATTTTAAAAAAATAATTCTTTTATCTGAAAAAATGAATTTGTTCTCATATTATGTCTAAGAAACTCATAATATGGATTCTAAAATTATAAGGATTATATAAAATTAAAAATTCAGTTAATATTATTCATAACCGCTTTTGAACGGCTAGTTTGGTAAGTTTTGGTGTGCTTGAACTCAGTGTTGCGTGTAGTGAAAGTTATTGAATTACATTGAAGAAATAATGTACTATGAAATCTTGAGGTGTTACAATTATTATTTTGGGGTGACAGAGAGTTCCTTGGTTTTGGAGATCTTTTTGACAGATAAAACATTATTTTTTGGTTCTGGTTGTGGGAACCTTGGAGTAGAGACTTCAGCAGTGGGTTGTTTACATCTAACACAATGATCTAGGCATGTGAGGTAGATTTGGATGTTGACTCGGGACAATGGATCATCCAATAAGGGCTCTCGGAAAGTTTCCAGTTAGTTGAGGGAGAGTTGATTATACTCCTATAATTGGTGAGTTCATATCACACAGGATTTCCCGACCTTCCATGAAATAGATAGGGATATAGTCGATGGACTACCGAGGAAAAGGCAGTAGATTGAGTAGTGATGTCCATAGGGTGGTGGAAATGGTATAGGTATTGTGAGAGGTGGATGACATTTTGATATGTTACCACCACCACACATAGGTGGTCCCCACCAGGCACAGGGAGTTGATGGATAGGGATGTGGATAGTTGCGGGAAGTGGGGTCTTATGACCTAGAGGCTCTGGGTATGATCCAAGGTATGATCTGTGTCTTATATCTTTATCTACTATTTTGATAGATATAATAATGATCCACTCTTTCATTGTTCCATCCCTTGTTCAATACTTAGAGATTGCAGTGGATACTTTGGCTTTACCATTGCATTTGAAGACTCCTAAGAGAGATTCAACAGTGGTACACTTCTACTAACAATGTTACCTAACTCTTAGAGTACAGAGTTTTATATGGGATATCTTCATAGCTATGATGAGTCCTTATGTAATCATTCTAGGTATAGAATAGATCTCTGAATTCCATGAGCATATTTATTGTTTCAGGAAGATGATATGATGCCTCTGGGTTGATTAGATAGTTTTTCTTTTATTTGTGATAATTAATATCAAGTAGATCATTATGGGATCATATAGAAAAGGATACATATGATTACTTATCAGTTGGTGTATAACTCTTAAAGTAGTGGTTGTTATGATCTTTTAGTTTTCTGTAGTGTTGGGAGAGTATAAGAAAGTCTTCCCTGAGGACATGTTGGTATTACCTCCCCATTGAGAGATTGACTTTCGTATAGACCTACACCCATGGACTAACCTAATATCTACATCATAATATTGGATAGCCCCCATGGATCTGCATGAACTGAGGGTGTGGTTTGAGGATTTATAGAGGAAAGTCTTTGTTAGACCCAATGTGTCCCCCTAGGTACCCCCAGTGTTGTTAACCAAGAATGTGGATGAGATATTGAGGTTATATGTGGATTATTTTCACCTAAATTGGGTGATTATTAAGAATAATTATCCACTTTAGATAATTGATTATCTTTTTTACTAGTTGAAAGGGGAGAAGTGGTTCTTGAAGATTGATCTCAAGTCAAGTTATCATCGGCACACTACTGGAACTTGGTGTTTTCCCAATGGTACTATAGCAATGGTTTGAGGAAACCATTTCTATAGTGTAAAAGAAGCAACATTTTCCAATGGTTTGTTCAAACCGTTGGAAATGTGTATATATTCCTAATATTTCCCAATGGTTTTCTAAAACTTTTGGGAAAAACTATTTTATCTAAGTTATACCAACGGTTTTGATAAACTGTTGGTAAAGAGAAGCTTTCCCAATTGTTTTTAAAAACCATTGGGAAAGTTTTCCCCCAAATAGCCAGCGCCCCAGTTCCCAGTTGGCCTGATTGTAGACCTAATCCAGACTTCCTCCCGAAGTCTTCTCGGCCTCGAAACCACCTTCCAGCCGAAGATCCTTCTTCAATCAAACAAATATTTATTTCTACACTTAAAAATTAGTAAGTGTTTCCTTAGTTTTAGTGTTCTTCCTCTTTTTATTTTATGTTTTATGTTTTGATTTCAGCTGAATTAGAGTTGTTGTTTGTTGGATTACCGAACCCTTTGTTTGTTTTATGTTTTTTTGTTCTACACTTCATACACGTAAATGGTTTGTTTAGTGGGTTTGTTTAGTGCAAGGGGTAAAGGGTTTGTTTTATGTTTTTTGTTTAGTGGGGAAAGTGTTTGTTTTTATTGTTTGTTTTATGTTTTTTGTTTAGTGGGGTTTTATGTTTTTTGTTTAGTGAAATGGCTAATGCATGATAGTTTGGATTTCTTAATGAATAAAATGATTCTAAATAAAAATACCCTAAGGGGGGATGCAGGAGGGGTAGGGGGGCTCTCCAGGTGTGGGGGCTGTCCAGGTGGGGGTGGGTTGTCCAGGGGGGTAGGGGGGTTGGCAGGGGGTAGGGGGGATATAGGGGTGTGGGGGAGGGGGGGTATGGGCTGCCACAAGGAGGGGTGTGGGATGTCTAGGGGGTCAGGGTGGGGTGTCCAGGGGGGGGAGGGGGGGTGTGGGGTGTCCAGGGAGGGGGTGGGCTATCCAGGTGGTGGTGGCTGTCCAGGTGGGGGGGATGTCCAGGTGGGGGGGGGGGTTGTCCAGGTGGGGGGATATCCAGGTGGGGGTGGGGGGTGGG